>JAXDDW010000024.1:2525000-3125000 GCA_034670385.1 Hoplostethus mediterraneus | reverse complement strand
CCTCTTAAACTGACAAGCTTTCTTTGTCATGTCTCTATCATCCTGATCAAAATACTCCCCCGGGGGGCACAGCTCGTTCTTCTCCTGCTCTGTATCGTTGTACCCTAAAAGAGAGAGGGACAGAGAGAAGGAGAGAGAGAGAGAAAAAAAAGGAGTAAAAGCACAGATCTGGAAGTAGAGAATGGAATTAATTTTATTACAACTTGTATTCAGTCCACTTTAATATCATTTTGTCAATAAAGCAGGCAGAAGTGTCATTTACTTTGCAGGAAGGACTCCAGGTGTTTGACATAGTTGTCATACTTGAGCGGATCAGATTTGTTGACCCAGATATCCATTGAATTTGGACGAATCACCAACCCTGTGACAGAGACACAGAAGCATAAAGCAACATTAAATCGTCAATATTTATTGTGTTATGGTTATGACAGCACAAGTGATAAATAATAATCATCTTGGATTACAGCCGGGCCGGAAATGTTCCTGTTCCAGCAAATGAGCCTCTCTCCTGATATTACACAGGCAAAGATTTCAAAACAGATCTATACAAAAAGAAGCTCTGATTCAGAACCTATTATGGCAATGCCTCATTGGCGTGAGTATGAATAATGGATGCACCTAAAAGAGATGCTGCCAACTGAAAGCAGCCTTCATCCCCATGTGTGTTGATAGAGAACTGACCTGGATGAGGTACACGGTCTCTGTACTTTGGCACATAGTCATCCAATGTGAGCAGCATCACCCACATGGTCAGGGCAAACATGCCAGCCAAGAAACAGTAGAAGACCAGGTAGAACAACAGAATGAGGCCTAGAGGAAGGGAGAGAAACAGAAAGTGAATAGAAAGAGAAAGAAAATAGAAGGAGGGCGGGACAGAGAGACGGAGAGACGGAGAGTGCATGTATAATTAAACACAAGATAGTTCAACCAAATGACAAGACCCATTTGTCCTGCCAAACTGTCCAAATGAAACTGCCATTTGAGTGAACTATCCCTTTAAGACAAACCATTTTGAATCAAGGGGGAAAGACATTTAGACTAGAGAGACGTACAGTTCTTAAATGACAGAGGATTAAGGGGTGCTGCTGCAATGCTCAGAGCATCTTCTGCCTCATTTTTCCCAGCAGAAAAGCCACCGTGGTGGAAACAAGTGGTGATTCAAAATGGTTCACCACCATCTACTGGAGGCTTGTACAACACAGATGCCCTCTAAGTTGACAATAAAAAAGGATGGACTCCTGAGCTTCCTGCAGTATACCCCCCTCTCTCTCTCGTTCCCTTACAACAGTATCCCACAATGCACCTGCCCAGTGTGTGAAAGGAGAGAGGGAATCCCATTTGACCTTGACAGGCATGCTAATGTGGGCGGCCATGCAACTGCAATGGAGCATCCCATTGCACAGCAGCACAGGGGTCCAGCCAGCCTGACAGCCCACGCTAACCTATAGGAGCTGCCTGCTGTAAGGGGGGGGGGGGGGGGGGTGCGTTACTACCTCAGGATGGAGATAACAGGAAAATCATTACATAAATGTATGACATGGATCACATATAGGTTCAGTACATTTCCGCTATGGTACAGTAATGCAAAAATACATCCTTCAATCAAGTCGAGGCATTTGATAAGAGCAGCTTGACCCATCTAAGCTCTACACTGCGAATATCATTTCTCAATTTGATTCATGCAGAGGAGTATAATTAATAGTCTTGCTGCTGACTGATTATTGACTGGATGTCTGTTTCTGCTTTTGCAACACACCTTTGATAGCAGCATTCATTAGGGTAGGCCTCTTGGTGTAGGCTGCTGTTGTACACCTTTGTGTCGGCCTATGATGGCCTGTGAGGTAATCCAAACTGTATTGGCATGTCGGTCATTTTAATCCACGCACGCACGCACGCACGCACACACAGACACACACACTGAAAAAATATCCGAGAAGCATTCATCCATAAATGCTTTGAAAAGAGTATTTGGGTGGAGGATATAATTGTCCGGGTATAAGACCGGTGAATGTGACCCTATAGCTGATTGACAGTGATAATTGATCCGGGTGTCTTCTTTGATTCCTTACCCCAGCTGCTGGCCGTGCGACCCAGTAGCTCCCCGGTCCTCGGGTTGTAGATGGAGTCTTTCCAGGTCTCCTTCTCGACTGCTTTATCCTCAGTGCTAGCCATGGTGAAATGTTCGCGGATGGGCTTTTTTTGTATATTTTTTTCTCCCTTTCCCCAAAAAATGAAGAAAAGCGCAGCGGACGATGTGATGAGGCGAAGCCGGAGAGGCAGCGGTAAGTGGTCGGATCAATGGTTGGAAAGGAGTGGGCGGTAGGAAGAGAGAGACAAAAAAAAAAACGGGGAAAAAAACCCTGTGACGTCCAAGCCCGTCGTAGCCTCTGATGGGGTGCGACCAGATGCAATAGTAGATCTACATTGGCTACTGACGGAGAGACGCATGGAGACGCGCCGTTACGCGAACAAATTATAAATAGAGCGCACACTATTTTTAATATCAAACCGATTATTATTAATGACATTACACTATGTAACTCAATTTGGAATAAGGGTTAAAGGCATTTTACATTTTACAGCAAGTGCCTGTAGGTTATGGGATCCCTGCTCATCATAGCGAAATGATCTACACAACATATTCTCCAGTGTGTATGAAGAAAAATCAGTAATATTGCTATAATATTCGTATAGGGACTTCAAGGTTGTCTGTGGTGCTGTGGTGCTTATAATGACCTTATCGTAGTGTAGCAACCCTATAAAAATAATTTGTAATGTAATGGTTTTGTGTCCAATAATATTTCTATTGGATGCTACTGGTTTTGCTGTGATATTTGTATAGTATCCTTTTACATTTTATTATAGGATTATGTTAAATCACCAAACCAATATCCAATCCCATATAGGAGTGATTTATTTTGAAAATGAGCAGTGGGACTTCAGAATGGGTTTCAATGCCAATTAATCCCACAACCAATCCCCGTTTATAGCACACATACCTACATACATACGCTCGAGGCATTGGGTGAGGTGCAGGCGGTGAAGATACTGTTGGTGACTGACTAGTTTGCACTGAACATACGCTGGATATTTGGGGCATTTACTAACCCTTGTTGCTATGGCAATGCAGCATTACTGAAACCAGAATGTGAGCCGTCAGTGGAAGTGAGTCAGAGAGGAAGAGAGAGAGAGAGAGAAAGAGAGAGAGAGAGAGGGGTTTTTGGACAGCAGGGGGAGAGACTGAAGCACAGAAAGGAATGACAAAAGCTTAACTTCCAACCCCATGACACTCCAACGAACAATGACAGTGTGTCAGAGGGAAAGAAGAAAGAGGGAGTTATATAATGACCCTTGATGCAGAGTTCAGTGGGTAGGGGGAGGGACTGGAGTAGTGGTCGCAATGCATCCAGGTCCTGCTGTCAGAATGAATTTGTTGCAAGGCAGGGCCCACCACAACTCATACAATGCAGTACCAAGCACGCACGCACGCACACACACACACCTTTCTCTGATTAGTGTGAGAGCCAGCAGCTTTGATTCATGGGCTACCCTTGTCAATCTCATTTTAACACATTTCCCCAACCCACTGCCAAAAACTGCCCATGTATGAGAGAGACAGATCTGGCAAGCTGACAGTGAGATTGACAACTACACTAGAGGAAAGTGTTTTGAGTATGAAGGGGGAGGGGTGACAGAACAGAGCAGAGCAAAAATGCTATAATGTATGGAGCCAAACACACAATCCTCCCATTGTTTTGGAAAACCCTTTTTTCTGTGCACTCAATTAATTAGTGCCCCCTCACCCATACCAGCACCATGAGCAGGAATACACACCCCATTTGTTCTCAGTCAATCCATCCACAAGCTGCCATAGCAACCCTCACAGTGAGATCATTCACATCAATGGGAACCAATCCCTAAACCCATCCTATAATTCCCTGGACACAAGACAACTCCATTTCCCAAGAGTCCTTGAGGAAGTGAAACCCTTTTGTTCTGCGGTTCACGCAAAACATTTTGTTAACACTCTGTTCATCTGTTCACAGCTATGGCACCTGCTCGTAAATCACCACAAGCACCCATTGATGATTGAAGTTTTTTTAATGCTAACCTTTTTCACCGCATACAAAGCACTCTCTTGACTCTTGAGCACAGATTACAAGTGCAAGGTTTGTGCATGTGCATTTGTTATTTCCCCAACAGCTTGTAGTCTACATTTGCCATTCAAAACCCAAATAAATTGCAATGATGCTAAAAACCTCAGATACAACCACCTGAAATGCACTGAAAATGCATGAGTTGTTATTTTGCATAACTAACCTTTAGTACATGCACATAAAATCATAGTACATCTCAGTGCAATACTGAAAGAGGCAAAAAGGTGAACACTGAACCAACTAGAAAAAAAATTCACATATGTAGAGACATGGTCAGAATTACACCATAATGGTGTCATAATTGGTCTGTGCAGCAAAATGGTGGAGCACAATTCAGCAGCATTAACTCCTTTGAAGGCTAGCACAATTAGAAATTAAAATTAATGAAAAAAAAAAAAATCAAATGTTAATGGAATATCAATTACATAACAATTTATTTGATGGATCAATATTTGTGCACCTGATCAACTCTTTGCCAAAGAAAAAATATCAAAGACCAAAACGCTAACCTGTCAGGAAGTACAGCCTGGAACTGCTCCATAGACAAAAGATGGACCTTGTGTGCACTTACACCCAAATGACGTTTCTGTTACAGTAGTGCTAAAAGTCCTAAACTGAAGAATGTACTCATATCCCCATAACATCCCAGTCCATTTTTCCCTCTTTTCCACTTCACTGTCAATGGAGATCAGTGTAATATCATTAGGGGGCATTTCTGACAATGACGGACACTAGTGAACGTTCAGTACTACAAACTAAACTGTCCTATACTGTCCTACAACATACTGAAACAATTATTTTTGTTCTAGTTGCATTAAACAATACCATCGACATGTATTAATTTGACAATTACATTAGGCTAAATGTAGTTTACAGCATAAACAGTGAAAGTAGATTCATAACTACAAAAATTAAGCTGCTCTGATTTCCAAAAGGCAACATACATGTTGCATCTTGTAAAATCAAGGAAGAAACATTGCATCCAAAAAAACAAAAAACAAAGAGATCCTGAAATTCTCATCTCAATCTCATATTTGGACCCCTCAACGCTCCTGATCCTAATGAAACCACAAGGTGAAATCGTCACAGACATGCCAGCAGGATCAAATCCACATAACCCACTGGAAGTGAGCCACAGATGGGATGTCACTTCTCAAAGAGGATCATTTCAATCTGAAATCAATGATCTTAAAACCTGGTCCCTTGTTACCAGCATGGGGCGTGTAGTGGCTATGGCGAGTTGAGAAGTTGAAAGCTGTAAAGCCAGTCTTTAGTGCCCCCGTGTGGGCATGTGTAGACATTATTCTACCTGGCTTCAAATATTTTAAGAGGCACCGGGGACCTGAGATCTGGAATGACTGAGAGACTGCTTCTGATAAGGCTGGTAAAAGGAAGTCAATAGATCACAGCTCATCGAGGCGTTGATGATGTGGCTGATTTACAGTCTAGATCAGACCTGTATTGCACTAGTCTCATAACCTTTTTATTATTATCCTTCCTTTAACCGTATGTTCACCTGGATGACATCACTGCTTGTTACCTTCAGTTGTCTTTTGTTTAGTAGCATTTCCCCTAGAAAGAGTAAGCGACTGCTGCTAGAGCCTGATTTATGTCGATCCGTTTGTGAGCGTCTGCAGAAGCATAACTCTGCCTTTATGCAGCACACTCAGTTTCTAGGAAGTTCTTCACAGTATGTGGTTGTGTAGCTGTCTGTTCATCTATGTATGTTTCCATCTGTATGTTCCTCTACTTATTCATCTGCCATATCAACTGTTTTCAAAAAGCTTTTTTTCTTAGTTAATTAGTAGGGTTCTGAAACTGAACCAGGGTTCAATTTTGAGTCACAGTAAAGATTAACATGGATCCCCAAATTATTCCAGTGATACAGTTCTTGGTTGTCACCTCAAAATCCATACTTTGGCATAAAAAGTACCATCTGCTGATAGATCTACTCTCAATCTGTCTCCATCTGTCCATTCTTTGTACTTCTGAATCTCTCCGTGTGCATCCAGTGTCAGGGCTTGCTGTACCAGTTCATGGAGCGTCTGAGAGCTCTCTCCCAGCTCTGGAGGATAGGGATGTACTCCCCACTTGGGCCTCCTGCAGTGCTACCTGCCTGAGGTGCTCCTCGGGGCAGAAACACCTGGTCGGTACTTTGCAGCTTCTTTAGGTCTTCCCGGCTCCCCCAGAAGCCTGCAGAGAGGGTGAATTATGGGTTCAAGAATAAAGCTAACAATGATGTTTGAGTTCAATCAATACAGGATGGGGAAATGATACAGATGGGAAAGAAAATAAAGGATATCTGATATCTCTCTCTCTCTGATATCTGTGAAAGGCAAAAATTTGCCAATAACATTAGCACCCCGATATATTGGATGTGTCTGCGTGCATCTGCATACCCACTTCAAGTCCAGCGACGAAAGCCGCCCCGAGACATGACATTTCATGGCATTGGGGTCTGGCCACCTTCCTACCAAACAGGTCTGCTGTCAGCTGCATGACAAAGTCATTACAGCAAACACCCCCATCCACCCTGAGAGGGAAAAAAAGAGGAAGCGGCATAAATACAGACACAGAGAGAAAGGAGAAGTTGATTGCTGTAACTCCCTTTACTGTAACAGTATCACTGTGGTGTGATGATTGGCCAATGAAAACTGAATTACATTAATAGAGGGAAGCTAAAGATTCAAGATTTCAAGATTCAAGAAGTTTATTTGTCACGAGGTGTGCAGTGAAATGCAAAAGTGGCAATGCTCAGCAGGAATGTACAAATGGCAAAATAACAGGCTCACACTATTTATAATAAAAAAAACAACACAATATTTACAATGTCACAGTAAGAGCTCTATAAAAAACAACACAATATTTACAATGTCACAGTAAGAGCTCTATAAAAAACAACACAATATTTACAGTACGAGCACTTGGAAATAAGAATATAGTAAAAAAATTGTATGTATGTAATATAATATAAATTATGTGTAGTCTTTACAAAGAGAGGCACACCACGTTTTTTAAACTGTTGGTGGATCCAGATCGCATATTAACCTGTAACCCCCCAAGTACTGCAAATCTGCATTGCTACAATCAGGGACTGTTTGACTAGCACTAGTGAATATCCAGTTCTAATGAAAGTTGACCGATTCATGACCTTAAGTCTCACAAAAGACCGCTGTGGTGGATGAGGAGAACTGTACCTGATCTTGGTGATGGGAATGTGTGTTTCTTTCAGCATCGTCTCATATAGCTGCTTGTTTCTAGAAAGAATGAGATACAGTAGACATTCAAGAAAGAAAACATCAGTGAGTATAGAGGAGAATGCATGCATGAAAACACAAACGTCTAATCAACTTTTTCACATGCTGTACAAGCCCACATCCTGTTAGGCAAACAAGCACATACCTTTCCTAAATGACTCACCTAAATGCGACAGACTCCAGAATGGAACGGACCAGGTGGCATTTGGTGGTAGACGGTTTGAGGCCCATGAAGGAAGCGCAAGCTTTGGGGTCGTTCAGGGGAGCCTGTGAACACACACATACATGTCAAACGTCATGGAGTCAAGACCTGGCAATAAAAACCTTTAGTTCAAAAAAATTTGTGTATCATTTTCTAGGTAAAATAAATTCAGTACTCATATCTTTTGCAAATAAAATTATATTTGACAGTGATATTCAGTATAGAAGACTGCAGGTACATTTGTGGCCAAGGTTATCGGTTATGTACTTCACTAAACAACTTTCAGTCTTCACACATTAATCTGTTTTAACGCCACATAACCAAACAATAAAATAGTTTTTATGGCTTCAAATTGAAAAGGAGAATAGGAATTTGTGATTGAACTAGGTATGAGAGGGATGAACAAATACATCGATTTTGTAATACGCTCATGCATGAACATTCAGGACACACACTTACAATGGCCAGTTCACAACGGAAGGCAGAGGAAAAAAATAAGAGACAACATAACCATGTTAAGGAAGGACAAAATAAAAACACATAAAAGGGAAATAAATGCCTGCATCAGCAAAATATAAATATCTACAGGCAATCAACACGCACCTATATGTATTACACACACACACACACACACACTCTCTTGCCTTTTGTGAATATATCGGCCTACGCATAACGCCAAAGTGCAAACAGCAGGTAAAAGTATATCAATCTCTGACGCATCTACCTGTAGGCCACTGAAGGAGGGGACGAAACACACTCCGTCTGAGTCGGCCACACTGTAGGCCATGGCACTAGTCTGCTGGACATCAGAGAACAGCTCTGCAACAACACACACACACACACACACACACACACACACACACAGGTGTCACACTACAAATACACCCCCCTCCCCCCAAACAAAATCAACAACAACACACCGGCCATCACTCACCCAGCTCCTGTGCCCATCTGATAGCAGTGCCTGTGTCCGCTGCATTGCCCTCTGCCAGATATACCACCTCTGGGCCGATCTTCCACCCCACCAGAGGGTACAGACCTACACACATCAAACACTGGCTAGTAAGACAGATTTGGGTAGAATAATCCTGGTGTGTGTGTGTGTGTGTGTGTGTGTGTGTGTGTGTGCGCTCATTCTGCCTTACCCGCTATAGATGTGTGTGGTTTGTTCCCAGTGTTGATGTCCATAAAGGTACCTGTTCCCATGGTGATCTTGACATCACCAGTGTCAAAGCAGCACTCTCCAAACATGGCTGCCTGCTGGTCAGCCATCTACCGCGGAGAGACAGAGGAAGTCATTCAGTCAGTCGTTTTTCTAAACTGGAATATGTTTGAGAAGCTCTGTTGTCTGTTTTTAATTCTCCAACACTGCAAGCCAAAAGGCAAATTTCCATGTCCATTATTAAAGTTGGTTTTCATCCTATTCTGGTTATTCTATTCCAACTGAATCACAGTTTCGCACCAAGCAAACTAATGTCCATTTGTGTTGTAACTGACAGACCAAAACTTGAACCACTGATGTTGTAACACTCTTTCCTGCTGCCGATTAAGAAATCACTTGGCTACAATTTTATGACATGAAGACGTTGGTGATGTCTCTTTAATTTTCAGATGGCACATATTCTTTTATTTTATTGTTATTTTACTTATTTCTTATAATATCTTTTCATATATTTAGTGTGAATTTTTCTATTATATGTTGTATTCTATGCTTTTTACAGTACTTGCTTTTATCCTTGTTTTTTATTTTATGTTCATTGTTATGCACCAAAAGACCAAGTCATGTTCCTTGTATGCGAAAACATACTTGGCAATAAACCTGATTACGATGACATAATGATGCTGACAATCACTTCTAATCTAATCTAATCAGACTCACGCAGATAACTGACTCGTTCATGGGTGAAGTCAGGCCACCCTCTTCAGGATTACCATGATGATTGTGGCCTGACCATTGAAATGTTGGTATGTAGCGACTCATTCTGTTGGAGTTCAAGAGTATGTGACTTTCAAAACTCACCACTGACATGATGGGAATGGATACTCCGAAGATGGAAGGGTCTGTGCAACCAAAGTGATGGCTGGTGTACCATGAGGGAGAAAGGAGAGAGAATGCATCATATCACTTATGGGAAAGAGCCTCAGACTCGGCCAATCAGAACCGAGGATGGGAACTGAACAGTTTTGAAACAGCATTAAACTCATCAGATTGGAGTTAACATATATTGTGACTCCAACATAAGCTGCATATCTACTTAAGAGTGCGCGATGACTGAAGACGTCAGGGGAAGGGTAGAAAGCTGGGTGAATACTGAGAATGACACACTAACTGTGGATGCTGCAAAAATGAATGCCTTGATATGAAGAGACTTGGCTTAGGACGTGATTAAAATTCAAGTTGTAATGCGAAACAGATGGCTGACTCACCCTGTGTCTTGTACTTTGGGGAGAATGGAGGGAGGCAGTGAAACAAGACCACAGAGAAACCCACTCCAACACATCTGTTTAGAAATTCACATCACATGGACACGCACATGGACATTCATACACAGTCAAAGATATGTAGAAATACAGATGCACTGACGTAGCAGACACGTGGTATGAGCGTCACCAGACCTGATAGGAGTCGAACATCCCAGTGGTGCTGGCATTGGAGTAGTCTGTGGCATGGACGAGTCCTGAAACAGATCAGGTGACACAAATAAATGGATCAAGAATTCCCGGAGAAACCCTTGCATGAGCTCATTTCCATCTTCCGCCCCTCCCACCTCTCTCATAGGAGTTAGCCGAGAAACATTTCTGAGGGATTTCGGCCGATCAATGATGCAACAGGATTGGAAACACAAAGAACATTCTGTCTAGGTCTTAACATTCTGTTAGACCTTGCAAGTACAAATGTCACGTTAAAAAGGTAATACCCCCGTTATCAAATCCACGTTGTATGTTTTCAAAACAAACTGTGCTCCTTCCCATGGAGGGAGATGGCACTAATACGGGCTTAACATTCAAAGTAACACACCCACCTTTTGTGAGCTTGTACAGGAGCCAGGTGTCTATTGTTCCAAAGCAGCAGTTATTTTCAGCCACGGCCTGGCTGAGCTGAAAGAAGGAAGAGATGGGGTGAGGTTGAAAGGAGGAGGGCATGAGAGAGAGAGAGAGGTCACTCACACCTTGGGCTGCACACTATTGGCAAAAATGTATAGCTCATTGCTGAATTCTGAATTGTGACACATTTCTGCATCGTTTTTCAGCTCTTTATAAAGCAGGTTGGGGCAGGAAGGGTGTAGGATTTGCTCGGTTGGAATATTCTTTGATAAGCACCATAATTTGTGAGTCAACAGTCAGAACAGAAGCGGACGAACAGGTCAGTGTACATAACTGCATAATTAGGTTTCACTTGCGCTTGCTCCAGTCAACTGCACTTAATGTCACCTACACAGACACACCTGTTTGTAGTGAGTAAGGGCCCAGATGAGGCGGAAGGTGACGTGCTGGGTGGAAAAGACCACAAGGCTAACAGCCAGGAAACGCTTCTGCCTCGATAGGAAGTAGAACGCCTTCATCACACTGTGGATTGCCTGATGTTGTCATGGAAACAATCAAAGCCACATTACATGAAGTGACATTTAAGTGAGTGTTAAATTGTTCAGTGGCAGATGATTATGTGAACAACCTTGGGTGCTCCTCTGATAGCCATAATAATAATTAACAAAAAGAAGATAAAATGCCTTGCCTCCACTATCCAGCCCAAGTAAATGTTACATGGACGGGAGGCATGGTAAGCTATCCAATCCACAGCCACACACTCACTGTCATGGCGTATGAATTGTTCCAGGACCTCACTAGTTCTGTGGCCCTCAGGTCCTGCCAGCTGATGAAGTTATGGAAAGGAACCCCAGTGGTCCTGTAAAGGTGTGAGGAGAAGAGAAAGGAAACAAGAGACAGAAAGAAAGAGAAAAGAGATAAATATATACTGTAAAGAAGGGGTGGAAAAGTATATGCAGCTAGGTATAAACGGTGTACAGGCAGTGTTGCTCATCAAGGTTGCCTACAAGTCTATCAAGTCTCTTTATTAAAAACCACCTAGAGAAAAACTGATTTGGCTACCTATCCCATGTTGTGAAGGTGCCTCGTTGAGTGGAGATGCCAAGGGCCTCTATCTGACGCATCTGTATTCCTGCATCTATGTCGTGGGTATGGTGGGGCAAGCATGGACACACACAGAGAAAGATATACACACACACACACACACACACACACACACACACACACACACACACACACACAGAAGATGAAGATGACTGTGTTATTACATATGGATAGAGATGCACAAACAGTAACCAGGCCCTATTGTACCTTGCACAGCGCCCCTGACCACAGTGACGAAGCCTTTCCAGATCATGTCTGGGTCCATCTCCACTAGGCCTGGCTCTGGATACAAGAGAACCATCTGGAAAAAGTATTAACATAAAAAAAATATATATGCCACCCAGTATTAACATGTATTAACATGTACAGTATTGTATGTGTGTGTGTGTGTGTGTGTGTGTGTGTGTGTGTGAATGAGAGAGTGAGTGCTTGCGTGGGTGAGAGCAGAATACCTTGGTGTTGCATGATCCTCGGATTTTTGTTTCCTTGTCATAGACGTGACATCTGATCGAGGTTGTCCCTACGTCCACCGACAAAATGAAACTTTCTTTCTTGAATCCGTTCCTTTGACTCCCCATTGTAAAAAGAAAAAACACCCAAATCTCTCTCCTAACAGTTAAATAGGTTCCACGTCATGCATGGCCAGTTAGTCCTGGTCTTGTTTACAGCCTGACCCCGTCAGACCCGATCAAGAACAAATATGAACTTGAGTGTCCGTTGGCCTTCGGACCATACACACTTCGATTGGCAAATCCAGTCAAACCCCAGCTAATAAATTGCTCGTCAATTTCTTAATCGTCAAACAAAAAACGACACTCCGTTAGCAACGTGAACATAAACGTTCAATTCGAGTCGGAATGAGTGGAAACTGATTTTTTACAGCTTCGAAGTAGATATACTGCTTGGTTTAACTTACCACACTATCACCAGTCAGTATTACCCCAGCCAGTATGTTTACTCCAGCGACTTTACTGTTGAGGGGGGACTGTCTTCTTCGTCTGCGTCGTCTTCTTCTTCTGCGTATCTTTTAAGGTCGGCAACCAGCATCAAGCACATTATCGCCACCTTCTGTTCCGGAGTGTGGCTCAGCGTATCAGACCTGTTTCTTTGATAAACTCTAAGAAAATCCTACTTCATGAACCGTTCTTATTCTGTTTTCATCACCTCTCTTTCCCTTTCACACTTCTTAAAGTGAATTTTAACATGTTGCACCGACTTCTCCACCTGGCACTGGTTGCATGTGGGGTGTTTCCCAATAAGCTTTAGAGTTTTGTTCAGCTTGCTAGGCCAGCTCTGAATCTTTATTTCCTCTCTCCTATACCTGCCCATGTCTTCCTTTCAATTCACTATCCCATTGTTCTTGCCATTTCTGTCTGTTCCTTTGACTTCTGTTTTGCTTAGTGGAATATGTAAATCAATTTCCTTTCTCTGCATGACTTGCTTAGCCAGAGTGTCGACAGCTTAATTGCCTCTCATTCCAACATGAGCTGGAACCCACACAAACTTTACATGAATACCAAGGTGAATGATTCTTGAGTATTAGATTAGATTACATGGCTCTTTCTTCAGAACACAGGATCCCCCCAGGATCCCTCCAGGATCCCCCCAGGGTTGCGTCCGCAGCCCCCTACTGTACTCCCTGTACACACATGACTGTGTGGCCAGGTTCAGCTCCAACTCCATCATCAAGTTTACGGATGACACAGTGGTGGTGGGCCTGATCTCCGACAACGACGAAAAGGCCTACCTGGAGGAAGTCACTGATCTGTCACTCTGGCGCCAGGACAACAGCCTCCTCTTGAATGTCACCAAGGCTAAGGAGCTGATTGTGGACTTTAAGAGGATACAACAACAGAGGACGTACGGAGACGGAGTTTCTTTCCTCAGGCCATCAGGACTGTGAACTCTGACCTCACCAGGGCCCCCACCAAGGCCCCCACACAAGCCCCTCTTATACACACACACACACACATTAGGTAATGACTACACATAATTTATAGTATATTACATTCATACGATTTCCCCTACCTACCTCTTATTTTATATTTTCATTTCCAAAGTGCTCTTACTGTATATATTGTGTTGTTGTTTTTTTATATAAGAGCTCTTACTGTAATTATAAATATAATACTGTAAATATTGTGTTGTTTTTTTTTACTGTAAATACTGTGTACTGTTGCCCTTTTGCACATTCCCGTTGAGCATTGCCACTTTTTCATTTCACTACACACCCCATGTGTATGTGACAAATAAAGTTCTTGAATCTTGAATCTTGATCACCACTGGGGATTAATGGGACTACTGTGGAGAGGGTGAGCAGGTATAAATACCTGGGAGTCCACATCACCGAGGATCTTACATGGTCCACACACACAGACACTCTGGTGAGAAGGTAAGGCAGCGCCTTTACCACCTCAGGTAGCTGAGGAAATTTAAAGTCTCTCGGAGGATCCTTCAGGCCTTCTACTCTGGAGCTGTAGAGAGCATCCTGACAGGAAGCATCACCGCCTGGTTTGGCAACAGCTCCGCTCAGGACAGGAAGGCTCTGCAGAGAGTAAAAGTCACTCTCCCACCCTGCAGGACTTGTACACCAGGAGGTGTATAAGCTTTTTACAAGGATTGTAATAGTTAAGTATCACCACTTCTACTTATCTAAGCCAGAGGCTCTACTACAATATATTCCTGCTCTACACTTTTCCCAAGCACTAACAATATAGCATGTCTTCGTTGAACTGAGTGTCCTATCCTCTCGGCATCCGTAGTAATCAAAACGGCCACAGCACTACGCATGCGCTCTGTTTAGTTTAAACTTATCCTAGACACGTGTTTGCCACAGTCGCATCAAACCCGTCTGGACCTAACTGTGGTTGTGTGTTGTTGGAACACAAAATATGGCAAAATCAGACGTAAGAATCGCATTAAATAGTTTAGGCTTTAGATGCGTATCACGTAGTCTGTTTTAAGATAAAAGTCATTCCTGTTGTCACTGCTTCGCTTTACTTGGAAACCTTTGCAAACTAGCTAGCTGGCTAACTAGTTGGCTAATACATGTTGTTGATATATCTGAATGCTACAAAGTAACAATTTTCCCACACGCCACCATTACTCAGAGTGGTGACGTTTGCATAACCTGTCACTTGGAAACGCTTTTTGTGCGTGCTTATAATGTTGCATTACATTTTAATCACTACAGCCAAGAAATGTGTAAAATGTGTTTGCGCTCAGGTTACTGTGGAGATAGTCTGTCTGGACTCACACTTTGAATGGCTGTTTCTCTCCTAGGATGCCAGAAGCAGAAAACGAGCTGGCAAGAATGTTGACAATAAAGTTGTAGAAGACATGGAGGATGACAGTAATACTGGCAAGTCATATCCTACTGACACATTGAGATTTAACGTCTATAGACATGGCTGTGTTAAGGCTGAATGACACTGAATGACACTGATCCATAATGATTTTCTTTCAGGACCGACTGAGTGCGTCCCTCCACCTGAGCCCACAGGAGAGACAGGGGACGTTTCCATTGAGAATACTGAGGCAGCAATAGAACAGGAGATGGAGGGCAAGGGTGAGGACGAGGCAAAAGATGAACAAGGTAAATAAGATAAGGTGCACGTTATGGTCGACTGCTTCAGAGCCAGCGACACTAACAGACTTGATAAAATCATCAAGAAGGCTGGCTCTGTACTGGGTCTCAGGCTGGAGACTTTTGAGAACGTGGTGGAGAGGAGAACGCTGAACAAACTGTTATCCATCATGGACAATGATCAGCACCCTCTCCATCACACAGTAGACAGACAGCGGAGTACCTTCTCTCACAGGCTGCTCCAGCTCCGCTGTCGAAGGGACAGATACACGAAATCTTTCCTGCCACATGCCATCACACTGTACAATAACAGCTAAAACTCTGGTCATAACATACAGTCACTATGCACTTTATATTTTATTTTGCACTACAATAATAATGCTTATTTATACATTTTTATATTGCATTCTATATTGCCATTTTAATATGTCTAGGTTGTTCTTTTTTTATTTTATTTTTATTCATTGTGTTGTTATTGTCTCTGTGTGTAATGCTGCTGCTGCACTGCAATTTCCCAGCTTGGGATCAATAAAGTATATCTATCTATCTATCTATCTATCTATATTCTTGCTATTGCTGTGGCATTAATTAAGTTGTCCCCTTAGATTCTCAGATGGACACTCCTGCCCCTGTTGAAGAAAAGCCATGCACACCTTCAGTAACTGTGAGCTGGGAGACGGATAAGAGCAAGGAAGGAGAAGGTTACAAGAATGAATTATTAAGAATTACTAGTCAAAGATTAAATTACTTTCTCTCAAGTAGAGGTCCTAAGTTTGGTTGTTTGTAACTCTTATCTGTTTTAGTAAATGGGAAAAGGAGGGCAGAATCTGATGTTGAGACCTCTCCATCAAAGAAAGCAAAGACCATCAATGACGGTATGAATTCAAACTGAGTGACTGCAAAAATTTTCTTTCCAAGAAACACTTTATTCTGGGAAGCAGGTGGCCATAAACATTTCAATGTCCTGTTTTGTTGTAGGTTTTTGTCTTTTTGTTGGCAATTTGAACAAGTCCAAGACGTTTGAAGAAATCAAAGATTCATTAGCAAATTACTTCATGGCACAAAGTCTCTTGGTTCAGGATATTAGATTGGACCATTCCAGGTGAGCATGCTATTACATTTTAAATTTGATTGTCTGTTTTGCCTTATTGCTAAGAAATGAATTAAGCATCAAGAACACTATGAACTACCTACATAAACCTCCCAGTGCAGTGATATTTCGACTGTATGTATGAATGTTGAAAGTATGAGGTTTTTTTCTTCTTTTTTTTTTTGATATCTTCGATGAGTTTGTGTATTGTGTACTAGCATGTTTTAGGTGCTCGGGTGGCGGGATGGGGTGGGCGGGTCTGCATGATGGGCGTGAGTAAAACTACATTGACTTTAAAAACCCCTAACGCTGTTATAGGACAGTGTTGAAACTAAGAATCAATGAACAAAATATTTAATTCACTTAGCCACTACAAGTAGAAAATCCCTGCGCTACTTCCTATTTGAACACGCATAGGAAGCTGTTTAAGCTTGTTGATTTCTACCATAATGCCATGTGTACCAGCCACACATTTCCCTTAAGCTGTATTTACAGCACACCTAAGTGCACCTAGGTGTGCAGAGCCTTTTGGTTAATGAGCTTTTTCTTTGTTTTGCAATAAATCTGCTAAAACATAACACTATTAGCACAACTATGATTGTATGTGGAGTGGCTTGGTTGTTGGTTTGGTGTCACTATATGTTATATGCACCAGTTGTGTTGATAGTGCATATATTGCTGTCTAGTAATGGAAAGATGAATAACTTTGTTATTCTGGTTTGAGCTGTAGGCTACTTGCAGCACATTTGCAGCTTTCATGTTTTCAGGTTTTTGGCTGTTGGTGATAGTCCAGGCTGTGTCTAAAAACTTAATTAGTACCTGAATTTTTATACTGTTGAGTAAATTTGAAATGCATTATTTTTACGTAAATCAGTTTTCATTCATAATGCTCGGATGCCACTCATTTCAGTCAGTAGGTATTGTGGAAGAGACGGTCAATGAATTAATGATAAAACATTTACTCCTGCTGTTGTGTCAGTGAAGGATAATGAAATTGCGAAACATGAAAAACATAACTTGAAACACTTTGCAGTTTTTGCACCTCAGTAATGTAATTAGCATGTGAAATTGTATGCACAACTTCTGCTGTTAATGTTAATTCTGTCCGTGTAGTTTTCAGACACGGCCCAATAATGTGTTTTCAGATAAGCTCCATTACCTTGAAGACAATACCAAGTTAGCAGAAATACCCAGTGGTACTCTGAATGCGTCCATCCACTTCAGGTGACTACTGCAGCCATGAGAATGATGTAATTTAATCTAAAACAATGTTCTCTGTGTCCTTTTAGAAAATTTGCATATGTAGACATGGCGTCTGAGATGGACTTGACTAAAGCTTTGACGTTAAATAGAGAGACGATCCTTGAGAAGCCAATGAGGATTGCCAAAGCAACTGTCAAAAACAAGGACAAGGTGAAAGCTCAGCCCAAGGACCAAAAAGGTAAAAAAGGGTGGCCAAGTTGTAATGGTTTCATTTGATGTGTTTCTTTCCATTTTAGATGCAGGTTGAATGTTAGTCTTTGAATGTTAGATATTTAGTGGGTATTTGTTTTTCATCCTTCAATAACTTGTGGAGCAAACGAGGAAAAGCACATTGCTGAAGAGAGTCCTGATTGAGGAAGAACAATTTACAACCACTGATTTCAGTATCTGAGAAGTTGTGAGAAACAAGAAAGCAGTGAACAAAGTGGTAGTGGATTATTATTCCTCTTCCAGTAATCACAAATGTATTATGTGTTTTTAATTGGAAAAACGAATATCCACAAACGAGCCGATACCAAGCTAACTTTACTCTGGTCACAGCTAAGAGAACAAGATCACACCCTCTCTGGGGGTTGTCAACAGGCATTTGCGGAAATGTAGGAAATCACAAACTGAAGTAGAAGTAGACCAGGCAGGTTGAGGGGAAAGTGGGTACAACAAAAAGTGAAATTACACAACCTAATCACAAAGTCACTCCTGGAATGCACTGAACATCATCATTGATATGTTACGGAGTTAGAGGATCTGAGGGTGGAATTTTCCTTTTTAACAAGGTATGCATGCATAAAGTGGTGCTCTGGGAATGCTAAACATCCCAAGAACCTACAACATCCTTAATCCTCTATTTCCCTATTGGGACATTAAGGCTGCAAACCTACACCTACAACATGGACACCAATATTAAACTTTGGTCTGACTGTGTGGTTTGACAGCTAAAGATGCCAGGTGTTTGTTTGTGAAGAATCTCCCCTTCACCACAACAAAAGAAGATATTCTAAAAACCTTCCACAAGGCTGTTGCTGTCAGGTTTCCTGGTGGAACTGAAGGCCCAAGTGAAGGGTGAGTTTTAAAACCCTCTGAAATACAGCTCACCTCTGCACTGGTGTCAGATGTGCACTACAAGTATGAGTGAATATATTTAGTTATCTATGGCAGAGAATAAAAGCTGCAGTGTTGTGTAATGGTCATAATGTTTCAACAGCATTGCCTTTGTGGAGTTTAACACTGAGGCCATCGCTGAACAAGTCCGCAAGAACAAACAGGGGAAAAAGATCCAAGACCGGGTTTTGGTTGTGGGGTGTGTAGGAGAAAAAGGTGTCCATAAAACCAACAAGGCGCCAGGTAAATCAATTGACTTTCAGAAAGGCATTAAAGAATTACTGTGACTCCTAGTAAATCAAGACAATCCTTAACTCTTCGCCATCAAGTGCTTTTTAGATGTGACTACAATAAGTAAAGTCACACTCATTTAACACTTGTAAAATTGATATTTATTGAAAGAATATATATTTATCTTCTGTTCACAGCTGAGCTTCTTCCAACTACCACTTTGTTTGTGAAGAACCTGGCTTACAAAGTGACAGAAAAAACCCTGAAGAAAGTCTTTAAGAAAGCTGTTAGTATCAAGATACCTCAAAGCCAAGGCAAATCAAGAGGGTAAGTAAATGTATTTTTTTCAGAAACAGGCCTACTTGTTTGAAGGATTTAGTATGAAGTATCCTAATATTCACTCCAGTTTATTCTTTCCAGATTTGCATTTGTTGAGTTTGGAACGATAGATGATGCCAAAAAAGCCTTGGAGAAGTCACAAAACGTTGATATATGCCAAAGGCAGATCAAAATAAAATACTGCGAGACGAGAGCAAAACCAAGGGATGCAAAAGGTAATCGTGATTGTTCTTGGTTTCATACTCAAGTAGTTGTTAGTCACCAGTCACCTGCATGGTCAATTCAAAGTATCAAGCAGGTCGGTTCTTGAAGTCTCATTTCGGCCAGTTGACGAGTCGTGAATGATGCAGACTGATAATATAAATTGGTCATTTCTTTGCTCTGTTGTAGTTGTCACAAAAACGTTGATTGTGGTCGGCCTTGCTGAAAAGACAAGTAAGGAGACTCTGAAAAGTGCTTTTGAAGGGGCTGTAAGTGCTGCAGTTGTTGTCAATAAGACCACAGGAGTTTGTATGGGGTAAGTAGCATATGGAAAAGTACTCTTTTAATTGTTGTGTAGTCTAAACATATCTAATGTTATGTTTTTTTCTTTCATTCTGGCAGTACAGTCTGCTCTACACTAACTCCTGTCATCTTCTCAGGTTTGGTTTTGTGAACTTTATGAGCATAGAAGACTGCAAAGCTGCCAAAGAAGCCATGGAGGACTGTGTGATAGATGGCAGAAACGTGACACTGTCTTATGCAAAACCCAAAGTGGAAGGAGGAATCGGAGGAGGCGTGGCGGGGGAGTTTCAGGGACGGCCTGGAGATAGGGGGCGTCGAGGCAAAGGTGGACGCCTGAGGGGTGGAAGAGGCAGTCGAGGAGGTAATACTGGGGTATCAAATCACTTTTCAAGACAAGTACATAGTACAAGAGTGGACAAAGACATTAAGATGCATGTGTTATACATGTATTGTAGCACTACAGTAGGAAGTCTTTGGCAGCCTCATTTCAGAAAAACATCAAATTTGAGCATATGTTTGTTATTTAGCTGTCTATATTTTCCTCATCCCTGTTTGATACTGGGAGCTTTTATTGAGCACCTTCCTCGCAGTCTTGGGATGCAGGCCAAGCTGAGACCTGATCACTTTCTAGACAGGCCTATAACTCAGGGCTCTTCTGGGCGCCAAATCAGGGACAGGTTCTTTGTGGAACCATACTCACCATAAACACTCTTATTCAGACTCACACGGATTGAAGTTGACAGCTTTCCTTTCGTTTGCATCAGATCCGTAGATTGCAGATGCAGTTCTTTTGAAAAGTTACTTGAGCTATGAACTAAGTCTAAAACTGGCCTGATTTGGTAGTACCACACTGTAAATGGATTTTGCCCTTAAAGCTTTTTCTTTTTTTCTTCTCCCTTTTTCAGGAAGAGGATGTGGACGTGAAACGACGGCTCAGGATGACACAAAAGGAGGGGGGAAATAAAGGATAACTTAATTTGTCTTAAAGGGTAATTCCGGTATTTTTAAACCTGGGCCCTATTTGTAGATATTTGTCCTTTTTTATACCCCAAAATATGTGCAAAAAGTTTTGGAATTGCTCCAGTAGATTGCCTCAGCCAGCAGTTGATAAACGGGCTGTAACGGCTGTAACATAATCCGAAGGGCCAAGTGAGCCGATCAAAGTACGTCCACTAAAAGTGCTTGTTTTTGCCACTGACAGACTCGGATTGTTATTCGTGTGTCTGACAACATTACAGAAAGGATCCCTACAGAGATAGACCTTTGGTTAACCAGAAACAGAAGTCTCGCTCAAGGAGAAGTCTCGCTCTGAAATCTGAAAGATGAGGTGAGTTGTTGCAGGAAGAGGTTAAACAAAGGTCTGTCTCTGTAGGGAGCCTTTCTGTAATGTTGTCAGACACATAACAATCTGAGCCTGTCAGTGGCAAAAACAAGCACTTTAAGTGGACGTACTTTGATCGGGCGCAGTTGCACCAAAGGATTACATTGCAGCCCGTTTCACGACTGCCGGCTGAGGCGATCTACTGGACCAATTCCAAAACTTTTTGTACATATTTTGCGGCCTAAATGACTAATATGTACAAATAGGCCCCAGGTTTAAAAATACCGGAAATACCCTTTTAAATAGTACAGAGACTTTTTGCAACCATACCTGAAAGCCTTTGTGTGGGCTCTCCTGCCTCTTTGTGTTTACCTTGTGAAATGTACAGTCCTCGTTTCTGTGAACATTTTGTACAAGATTTGTAGAACTATGACCTGTGCACAGATTGTACATCTACTTTTTTTTTTTTTTTTTTACATATTTGTATGAAAATAATTTAAAGAGCCCTTATTTGTTTTCATTAAGAATTCAAAAATATTGTTAGTTGAATAAGTTTCAATGTGATGTCTGAATGGAAGAGCTGGTGAAATGTGTTCTAACAAACCACTATTCCTATCCAATAAAGTATTTCTTCAGCATCTTAAAACTGGCATAAAACCGCTCCCACAGCTAAACTCCCCATATTCTATCAATAGGCCGCTAATGTTTAAACCACTATGTTGCTACATTGCATGGACGGAAATGAGTAGAGGATACCGACACTTATAAAGGGTAGAGGACTGGAGGACGACCGTTGACTGGTGCGTTTACTGGCTCCTGCTCACTTCTCTCTGCTGTGGTTAGACTGGACGGAACATGCACCATTTCACCCTAAAAGTGTCCTCTAATGACCTCACATCCTGTTTTTCCACTTCCTTCTCAATGGTGGTGAATGGACCAGTTTGGGACGGTCTGAGCACAGCGTGCAGCATGCGCCACAACGCACACACTCAATATTGTGTACGCGCGTTTTCCACCGACACATGTTCGATCTGCTGTGGCGAAGAGGTTGCAGAAGACGCAGAGGGGAACCCGTGTGGTTTGCAACGGTTTAAATTTCATATAATGTACCGTTTTACTTGTTGGTAGGAAAGGGCATTGGTAAGTAGATTGTTTATACCTCACATATATGCATTATGCTAGACAATCCTGGCAAAACGAGCAAATTACGTTTCTCGCGTTTGTAAGTCTGAGTATGTACATTCGCGACTATTTAAACTATGAAGAGTATTTTTAAAGTGGATAGGTATTTTTTCCTGTATGGTAACAATTCCACTGTTTTCGCAGCCTAAACGAGCTGCAAAAGTAAACCGTGATAAGCTGTTAATAGACCTCTTGCAATGTGATCTCCAAATATTTCTCAGAATGTCATATTTGGCAGCGTGCTTTTGTGATATAATTGCACTTTAAATTTTAAATTTCCCATGGACCTGGTGAAGAGTAGGCTATCAAAGAAAACCTGATACTGACTATGAAATGTATGAGTAGCCAAGCACGTTCAAAGAGATACCACACACTACTTGCAACGCATTGCACAATAGATGACACTATAAGGTATCTTGTGCAAACCTTACTCCTGGGAACATGCTTAATGACTGATGATTAACACAGGTATATGACCAGTTAATGTGTCAGTAACCTATTTGAGAGTTTGTTTGCTTTTTTGGCTCACACGGTTAAGATGAACAGACATGCTTTAATTTGGAAACACCAAACCTAAATGCAGAGGTGGATAGTATAACTATTTTTACATAAGTTCTGTTTAGGGATGTAAGAGTAGTGAGTACAATGAGATTTGTCACTTGGCTTAGCTACCCATAATTGATACTAGCTTTGTTGAAATTATGTAAAAGAAACTCATGCATTGGGCTGATAGTATAGTATTAAAGTATAAGTATTAAAGCAGTATTTCAGTATTCTTTCCACCGCTGCAAAATTGCCAGAAGTTTTTTCAAGCAATGTAGCCATGGCTTAGAACACAAAGTTGTTATGCATGTGGATGATAAGAGGTGGGCATAAAATTACACAATGTTGCTGTGTCACACTTTTCTTCGTATTTCTCTTGCTTTCTCTCTTGTTTTCACATTTGCTAGGCTGTTACTTGCAGGATAAACCTGCCTTCTCCATATGCAGCCAACTATTTGTTTGCCTAGTAACCAAGGGCTTTTCACTGCTGTGCACAGAGTTAACTACTAATTTAGACTGGTCTTATTTGCAACAACTTTGTACGGTTGTTGTATTTTTTTAATCATATTTTATACATCTGTCTTTCTCCAGTGATGAATCATATCTAGTATATATATATATATATATATGGTTCTTGACTGAGATCAAAGTTGCAACAATCTTCATTGACCAGGCTGGCTCTAATGCTTCCTTGTGTGATAAGGAAAGTTCAGCAAATAAAACACACTTTAGAAATATGGTAACTCAATCATTGTTTTTTTCCTCCTCGTTGCAGTTGGTGCACCTCTGATAGGATGAAGATGAGGGAGCTGAAGATCATCAACCAGGGCCTGGAGGATGAGATGGTACTTCTAATTTCCATCTCCCATCTTACTACTACTTACTCGACCTCTCTAGTATTCGCTTTCCCCAAAGTGCTTTTTTATAGCTAACTATCTAGATATCAGTGTCCTTTGTATCTTCTTAAAAGTAACTCCAAGTTGTTACTCTTCAGCCCATTACGTAAGTGTTTCCCTTTGCAGGAGGTGTGCGGGTACCGGCCCTGTCTGTGGAAGATGATGTTGGTGGGCTTTGGGACGGTGTGCTCTGGCGGCCTGCTCCTGCTGCTGCTCTACTGGCGGCCTGAGTGGGGCGTCAAGGGAACCTGCACACACACCTCCCTCAGAGATGCACACACACTGCTGCTCAGGTCCACGGTAGGCTAAGGGCACTCAGCTGATGGGCTCTTGATTATTACAAACCTCATTGTCTCCTAGGGTTCATGTTCATGATCAAATTCAAGTGTGTCCTAGTGTAAAAAAAAGAATAAAATGAAATAAGCCTCCTGGATTTATCACTTCTATGACAAAAGTTTAAGTTCAGTCCTTGTATTGCATGAATACTGGAAACCAACAAAATAATCCACATTCTGCATACATTCTTTGGCACATTACATCACGAATGATGAGTTTGAATTAGTTTTACAGCCTAGGAATAATGTAATCTCACTAGTTGTTTTATTGTTATCACAGGATGAGTTCAGGCAGTGGTTTCGGGCCAAGGTACATGTGATGCTGGCTCCAGGGAAGAGGCCCTTTGACAGTGTAGATCTGCAGACCACAGCACAGCTGCCTAACGGAGGCGGGGAACACGCCTTCGCCGCCACTCATGAGGAGCATCATGAGATATTTGCTCATGCACAACCTGTTCAGGTATCTCAGTGGGAAGCTGTCTCTGTTTCATTTGCTTTTTAATCTTAGGCTGAATCGGATCTAGATAATAACTCACGGTTTATAGTGACGATCAATCTGTGTCTATAAAGTTATTATTATTATTCAATGAACATCTGACCACCCCCTTCTCTGCTCCCTCTCTTAGATCCACTACTTCACCCACCACAACACTAAATACTACTGGAATGATGAGATACAGAACTTTGAATTGTATAAGTAAGAGGCCCTCTGAAAAACGCAGCGCTGTTAATATCCTTGGAATCAGAAATCAAATCATTGCTGTTGTTTTTACATGGCGTTATTTTATTATCCCAAATTCAACAGTTCATGGCTTTCTATCAATATGATGAGAATAAGTGGTATCAGTCATCGGTCTGGCTGCTTGTCTGCACGACTACAATGGAGTGTGAATGTGTGTTCCTTTTCTAGAGGCTTGGAGGATGTAAAGGTGAGCTGTGCTAGCATCCACTCTGACTATACTTCTGGTATCAGCAAGCTCCTGCAGGACTACAGGTACACACACACACACACACACACACCAGTTTCTGCCCGGGCTTCACCTGCATATGCACAGTGTTACATGTTCAGTGTCACATACATGCATATATACGTACATACGTATACCCACGGCTAGGCTTTGTGCGCTGTGTGTTTGTTCAGGTCTTTACCTGTGAATTGCTTCATGTTGTTTTTCAACAGGAGATTGTTTTTCGAGGAGAATGAGATTGCTGTGAGAGTACCCTCTTTATTTAAGCTGCTCATAAAAGAGGTGAGTTTCAAATTTGATTTTACTCCTTTTAGCATTATTAAAATTGCTAAGCATGACCAATAATCATCACCCCCCCCCCCCCCCCCCCTTCTGTCTCTGCCCCATCAGGTGTTGAATCCTTTCTACGTCTTCCAGCTCTTCAGTGTTATTCTCTGGAGTGCCGAGGACTACTACTACTATGCTACAGCCATAGTTTTCATGTCCGTCATATCAATAGCCACCTCTCTGTATACCATTAAAAAGGTGAGTCACATCTGACCCCAGAAAATGACCAAATTGAACTGAAGTCATTTTAGTGTGGAGATACACCAGTCTGCACCCTGTTATCAGGAAATGTGACTGATCAATGTATCAATGTATTCCAGCAAAGATTGTATGGGCATCTGGCCTTAGGTGTCCAGTTGTGTGTTGTTTTTTTTTTAAAGAATATTGTTTTCATTCTTTGATGCGTCTCTCTCCTTCCAGCAATATGTGATGCTGCATGACATGGTGGCGGCCCACAGCGTAGTCGGCGTTTCAGTGTGCAGAGGAAATAAAGGCACGTTCTACTTTCTGATCGTAATGAGGAGCTACAGAGATAACGTTACTGATGCTTAAGGGGCCTGTGAATCCTTATAAACCAGGCATATGCTTTCTAACATCTTGCTGTTGTTATAGATGCTATATTAAGGACTACTGAATGTAAATACCAAATAAGTACACGTGTTAATCCACCAAATTGTTCCCCTTTATTTTCCTGCCGTTATCCCACAAGACTGAACAACGCCGTCGGTGGATCAGATTATTGACCGCTGGTAGCATCCTCAGCATTTCATTTTCAGTGTCCTATTTCCTGATCGCAGATGTGGAGCAAGCCATGTCAACAGACCTCGTCCCCGGCGACGTGATCATTATCCCGGCTAACGGGACGATCATGCCCTGCGACGCTGTGCTGGTCCGTGGAACCTGCATTGTAAACGAGAGCATGCTGACAGGTATCTCCAGATGGCCTCCTCCTTTTAACTGACAAGCAAATGAGTCGATATTAGTGTCAAATACCAGGGCGCTGAGTTTTGCAGAATTCAATATGTTGTTGTGTTTGAATGGTGGGGGGAAAAAAACACATGTTCCACATTTGTTCTCCCTTCTTCTTCAGGAGAGAGTGTGCCCGTTACCAAGACTAGTCTGCCCAGCGCCGGTGAGGACGGGGCCAGGACCTATAATATGGAGGAGCACAAGAGACACACCCTGTTCTGTGGTACCCATGTGATCCAGACCCGCTTCTACACTGGGGAACTGGTCAGGGCTGTGGTGGTCAGAACCGGTGAGACATAGTCAGACCCAGCGAGTGGGGAGGACACGCTGTTGCTCTGGCGCTGGAAGCAATTCATTTGTAGCATACAGAGTTCGCCATGGGCTGGGTTCTACGTGGTTGCACACATTTGATCTGCACAAGCGATGACCAGACGATGCAAATGCCATGTAAAATGCCAGGACATTGCATTTTGAAAAAAATATATATAAATGGCCATTTGTATCACCTGTTATAACCTGAAGCGATTTAATTTGTGGAACCACATCTGCACATCTGTGGTGAAGTCTGTATGCTACCGATGAAGGGTGGATTGGCACCAGGGATGCCATGTGATTCCTCCGCTCTGTATTTTCACTCCAACCTCTGTAACGCTGCAGTAACGACTTTGTCAACGTGTCGTTTTTTTGTTCATGTAATGTTCATGTACGTCATCATTGCTCACCTTGGACACTCTAAAAATGCATGTGTGTGTGTGTGTGTTGTGCGGCCACTTCCCCCCCTGCATGTGTTCAATGTTGTAAATAAAGTCCTTCTTCTTCTTCTTCACCTGCTCCCTCAGGCTTCAATACGGAGAAAGGCCAACTGGTGCGCTCCATCCTCTACCCTAAACCCACCGACTTCAAGCTGTACCGCGACGCTTACCTCTTCCTCCTATGTCTGGTCGGGGTGGCAGGAATTGGCTTCATCTACACCATCATACTCAGTGTCATGAACCAGGTATCACCGTTTCCATCGAACTGAAAGGAGAAGTTTGTGGTCCAGTTTTTCAGACACGTAATAAGCGGGAGAGTAAGGATTTCCTAGAATAAAACGTATTCGCTTTGGTCTACGTCTGCTGCTCTCTGTTCTGGATCAGTTGTTTATCGTTCCTTCTCTCCACCGTCCAGGTTCCAGCTAAAACCATCATCATTGAATCTCTGGACATCATCACCATCACTGTACCCCCGGCCTTACCGGCAGCCATGACAGCTGGTATTGTCTATGCCCAGCGGCGTCTGAAGCGCGTTGGCATCTTTTGCATCAGTCCCCAGCGGATCAATATGTGTGGTCAGCTCAATCTGGTTTGCTTTGACAAGGTAGTCCAACCTATGGCAACCTAACTGGCCAATTATGAATCTGGCCATTTATTTAATTTGGTACTTTTGCTTATGTTACTATGAGATATTTTCTTGTATGATAATCTTAGGGGGGATTAAATGTAATTCCCAAAGTGTTTACACCATGTGTGTAGCTTCTTTGGCCACACACACAAAAATGACCTATTTTATTGTTTTAAATCAGACTGGTAGTTTAGTGACTGTTATTACTGTCTGGTTTTGCCCCACAGACTGGCACTCTGACCGAGGATGGCTTGGACCTGTGGGGTATTCAGAGAGTTGAAGATGGCAGGTAGGAAAGTCCTTTGTGACCGAGAGCTGCTTGGATTTTTTTGTAGATGTTTTTTGACTTGCTATGACATCCTTGTTGTTTTAGGGTAATTGTTCCTTGCATGGCTACAGTTAATGGGAGAATTGTGTCAAATCCTCCCTCTCCATACAGCTTTTCTGCCCCAGAGGTGGAGGCAGCTAAAGACAGTCTGGTTAACACTGCATTTGTAGCCTGCATGGCTACCTGCCACTCACTGACCAAGATAGAGGGGGAACTCTCTGGAGACCCTCTAGACCTCAAGATGTTCAACGCTACAGGCTGGGTAAGGAATACTTTGCAATGGCACAAGTTTGCATTCCTCCTTTGCTAGCCTGGATACGAGTCTGCACATACACTAAGCGGTGCCAAACTTGCTGCCTTGGCAAGGCTAGTACTTGTGCTAAATGCATACAGTCTCATACCATGGATCCTCCTTATTGGCACTTCAACCCTGTTGGAAAACGCTTGCCCCTTTCAAGAGGAAGCAGGGAGGCAGAAAAGTCTAATACCCCTTTCACACACAAATCCCAGGATTTACACGGGTTACGAAACACGGGTCATTACCGCGTTGGACCCATTCAGACCGCACTATTGTCCCGGGTTTATCCCAGGTTGTCGACCATTCAGACCAGGCCGCACAAGACCCATGTCACCATATTCACATCTGTATACGTCACTGCCATGCAGCGCCGAACAAACAACTGAGATATTGAATCCTATCTATCTAATCCACGTCTGATAACCCTGATTCACACCAACGCCTGACACGGGTCATTCCCGGGACGTTGCCCCGGTGTGAAAGGGGTATAAGTAACAGTAACAGTAATTCTCTGTTGCACCATGCCTCGTGTAATTGAGTATATTTGCTTGCCATTATCAAATACCCAATTGTTAGGTACTGTTGTCATTTTTGTGTAGATCCTAGAAGAGCCCACAGAGGAAGAGACGGCACTCCACAATCCCATAATGCCCACAGTTGTGCGACCCCCCAGGCAGGTCGTCCCTGAGGCCAACCAGAACATCAGACAAACCCACAACATGGTATAGTGACTCGCCATAACTCTCCACGTCATTATTTTGTGATGGACATATTTATTTATGCCTGTGTGACTACATTATGGTTATAATGGGGCTCCTGCCTGATAAAAAAGCTTTTGAATTGAAATATTGTCCAATCCTTGTTTTTCAGGAGTTGTCTGAACTGTCAGTAAGTAGTCTTGTTGCTTCTCTCATGAGAATGTCACAGTTCTTCTGATTATGATGTGAAGGTGTCTTTGCCTTGCTGCTGTAGTTGACCACGTATGCCGTATGTGACTTTTTGTCCTCAGTCCTATGAGATTGGTATTGTGCGTCAGTTCCCCTTCTCCTCAGCCCTCCAGAGGATGAGTGTGGTGGTCAGGAGGTTGGGGGAAAAACACATGGATGCCTACCTCAAGGGGGCGCCAGAGGTTGTGGCCAGCCTCTGCAAAGAGGACACAGGTCAGGCGCTCGGCCTTTATATGTCTGTAAAGTTTTCATAAATACTGTGAAGTTTTGGATTTCCTCCCTTTATTGGGCACCTCTGTGAGTCAACAAAACTTAAACACAAATTGAATGACCATATTCATTCAGCCTTCTAAACAAATGATGCATTCAGCTAAAGAAAGACAAGATTGATCACTAACCTAAGAGTGTACATTGTTCATTGTTTCTGTCTCTCTGTTTCTCCAGTCCCAGAGAGTTTCACCGAGACTCTGGAAGGCTACACCAGGCAGGGCTTTAGAGTTATTGCCCTGGCACATCGACAGCTAGAGTCCAAACTCTCCTGGCACAAAGTCCAGAGCCTCAACAGGTACGCCTCCCACCACAGATCGCTCTGTCCACAGTACATGGGCTGACATGTTGCATTCTGAGTAAGGGGCGTGGCCGTGATCGTAGATGGGGCCCCAGTGTTCACAAACTACATGGCTAACTAGCTGTATTTATACGCCCATACGCCCACCTTTGGTTGAATACAACAAGTTCACTGCCGTTCTCTGGGGGTCGTCAAAAGGCATTCTGGGAAATATAGGAAATCACTTACTGAAGTAGACGAGGCAGGTTGAGGGAAAGTTGAAACAACAAAAATGTAATTTACACACAAAATTACTCCTAGATTGATGATGTATAACAATGTATTGAAGGGTGGAATTGTCCGTTAACTAAATAATACGAAATTAAGTATTAATTATGACAATAAATTAATAATACAGTAATTCAAGTTTTTATGTCCTTCATTGTCTGTAACCTTGGATCAGATAATGTTAAGTGACTTGAAGCATGAATTGTGTCTATGTGAGTAATGTGTGATGTGACAGTGATGATGTATTGCCTGTTCCTCCTAGGGACCTGATAGAGACCAGCATGCAGTTCCTTGGCCTGATCATCATGCAGAACAAACTAAAAGAGGAGACTGCTGGGGTTCTACACGATTTACGACAAGCTAACATCCGCACTTTGATGGTTACAGGTGACCTAGTTGTAGCAACTATTTTCTTGTTTTGTACGTAGCAATATTCAGTCATTGTGATGATTTCTGATATGATACCGCCGCTTCTGTGGTTTAAAATCTCTTTCTCATTATGTCTTCATCATGTGTTAGGTGACAACATGTTGACAGCTATATCAGTGGCTAGAGACTGTGGGATGATCCGTTCACATGAGAGGGTCATAATAGCGGACGCCCTGCCTCCGAAAGACATCCAGCCCGCCAGCATCACGTGGCATTACACTGAGAACGCTGCTCACAACACCAGCAAGGACAATCAGGTAGGAGAGAAAAGCATAGAGCCAACAAATCATCACTTAATTGACGTTTCCATTAATCAAGCCAAAACAAATGCCAGTCCAGTCCAACTAAAGGAGCAAACACACGGCGCTTGAATAAACCGCTACACACCGCTCGGTGTGAATACACTTGGAGGTGTTACTCCAGTATTCACCAATACATCAATTACTGTGAACCAGTCAATTAGAGTGTGGAAAGGTGTGTCCAAAGGCTAAAAGGGTAAATGTGAGCTTCAACCTTTATCACGCTAACTCTGAAACCCTGAAGCATCAGTGGTTTTGCTGCTCCTTTACCATTGCTCCTGTAGAGCACAGTTCTGCAGTGTTCTGTTGTAATAGTGACAAACCGATCCATCATGTCTCCCTCATCCCTCCCTCATCCCTCCACTCTCCTCCAGGCTGTGGAGATCAAGCTGGAGGATGGGCAGCAGGACCAGAGCTATCACTATGCCATGAGTGGCAGGGCCTTCGCTGTTATCACTGAGCACTTCCCCCAGCTGGTCCAGAAGGTAAGGGTTAATCTAAAAAGACCCTATTCTAATGAAACATCCATCACTCCGAAACATAAACTACAATGTTTACTAAGAATTTCTATCATAAAGAGTTTACATCAGCCTAAAACTGTGGGTAAAGTCTATTTAGGTTAGGTACATTTCATGATCGCATGTTGTTGTGATTCTTCGTTTCTCCACATGGGGGCGTTGCAGCTCGTGCTGACAGCCACTGTGTTTGCCCGCATGGCTCCGGACCAGAAGACTCAGCTGGTGGAGGTCCTGCAGAGTGTTGAGTGAGTCCTCTCATTTATTTATCAGCACATATCTGTGAATGACTGCTCATTTCCATCCTTTGTGCATCACAAATCATGACCTCTGTGTCATTTCAGTATTTACCCACTTTATTTACTTTTCAGCTACACTGTTGGAATGTGTGGCGATGGTGCCAATGACTGTGGAGTAAGTATGGATTAGCTTTTAGTGATATGTGTTTTTCTCCTAGTGACTGATGCTCCCTGTATCTATCTCTATGTCTCTTTCATTCTGTCTCTCTCTCGGGGTGCAATTATCTTCATCCTCTACAGCAGTCTTCTTCAGTTGGGGGCACGGGCGGGACAATATTCCCCTAGTGCTAGCAGCAGGCAGTCCCGGATTTTCACAGTCCCTGATTTGGGGCCAAAAAGGATCTGGCCAGAACAACAGCTGTAACAGTTCAGGATACTTGTGTGCCTCTGTGCAATTCAGTTTTGACTAGCGATGGGTTGATGGGTGTACATTTCACTGACCAGAGTGATACTGTTACAGCAAAGTGATTTATAGTAATGAAGTTCTCTCTCTCTCTCTCTCTCTCTCTCTCTCTCTCTCTCTCTCTCTTGTCTGCCCCCCCTCTCAGGCCCTGAAGAGAGCTCACAGTGGGATCTCTCTCTCGGAGCTAGAGGCCTCTGTTGCTTCGCCCTTCACCTCCTCAACCTCAAACATCTCCTGTGTCCCCAACCTCATCAGGTAGCTCCGTGCAGTGCGATATATCATAGGCAGGCAGAGGGTCTCGGGAGACGCACAGGGTCCCCGCTGGTCATGGAATTCCTGGAATATCATGGAATTTAGAGAGGCGCATTGGATACGTTCTCTGGGGAAGTCAGGGAATACCGTGGGCCGATTTACAGGAATATACCAGAATGTGTTTCACAGATTCATTGCATGTGTTATACATTGTGCAGGACCGACTGTGGTGGCGTTTTCTGAGCTGAAAAACAACATAAACAAACCAGGAAGGAATCAAAATGTTTAGGCCATGGAAGCATTCTGACTTAGTTATGGAAAGTCCTGGAAGTTTACCTCAGAGCCACAAGCGGGAACCCCGGACTTCACTGGCTGTTTTGATAGAAAGCTTTGTTGTTCTGATTGTTTCTGACTTTAGTGTGAATAACAACTGTTGGTCCCCAGGGAGGGTCGAGCTGCCCTCATAACCTCGTTCTGTGTGTTCAAGTTCATGGCTCTCTACAGCATCATCCAGTACCTCAGTGTTACCCTGCTCTACTCTGTAAGTGCAATACAGTTTCTCATGCTCAAACTTCTCCCCACACTTAATTTAACTTTTTCCTTTAGCACCGGACAAGAAAAAAAAAAAAAGCCCAATGGTTGAACGTATTTGTGTGAACACAACGGGGTAAAAACATCACACCCTGACACTTCATTAATCCCTGTAGCTGAAATGGATGCGTGCACAGATGTTTGCACATTGGATTTTACGTTTAATGAAAAACACGACAAGCAAAGCAGCGTATTGAACATAGCCGTGCCCGGCGTAGTGAGTGCCAGGGTGTTACAAACCATTGATATGGTTCCCACGTAGGAATACGGAGGGTTAATGGGCAGGAATGGACGTGAGATGCAAGTAGAAAAGCAAGTAGAAGAAAGTTTGGGGGATTGCAGAGACGTGGGCAGGAATGGACGTGAGACGCAAGTAGAAAAGCAAGTAGAAGAAAGTTTGGGGGATTGCAGAGACGTGGAAAAACAATGGGGGTTGTCCGTCCCCCGGCTCTGAAACAAAGGGAGTAACTGATGGAGCGGCGTGTAAGTTCCTGGATAAATGGCAGTGAAAGGCTATCAATGTAAAATTCATCTACCAGAATATATTTCAATGTGACAACTAAAGTGAGCGTGCCTCCTTCCTGGATCTGTGTGTTATAGATTTAGAGATTTTCCTCTGCCACCGTATGAATGTGAATGTAATTCGGATTTCTCTTCATCTCTGTTGCTGCTGTAGATCCTCAGCAACTTGGGAGACTTCCAGTTCCTCTTCATTGACATCGCCATCATTCTCATCATTGCCTTTACAAGTGAGTAACGCGGAGACTTGCCCCGACAATGTTCAGGTGCGGCGTTCAGAAGATCCGTTCTTTTTCAACTTGCCGATGGGACAGCACATCAGTGGCTACTAATATACCAATTCACCGACTGTGGTTTGTTTCCGTCTCTTAGTGAGTCTGAACCCGGCGTGGAAGGAGCTGGTGTGGCGCCGGCCCCCGTCCAGTCTGATCTCTGGCCCCCTGCTCTTCTCAGTCCTGACCCAGATCCTCACCTGCTTAGTGTTCCAGGTCCTCGCTTTCCTCTTGGTCCGACAGCAGAGCTGGTATGAGATATGGACGCCTCTCTCGGAGTAAGTAACATTCGCATCATTACCCCACCCAGGGTCTGAAATTTAACACCCACCGAGCGGCAAATGCTGTTAAAATTGATCTGGTGGATAAATCAATAATAAACTGGCCAGTAGCTTGTTGAGAAGATGGCAAACAATGACTCTGTATCAAACACACTGCCTGTTATGCTGCTCTACACGAAGCGGTAGCGTTTAAACTTCTGTTTGAACTTCCTTCCGTTTCTCTGTTGCCTGGATGGTTAACTAGCCTAATGTTAGCTGAAACTGTGTGAGGCCACCAAAAAATTAAAAAATAAAGAAAATGAAGACAAAAAGTTTTATTCTATAAGTAAATGAGCATGTTAGCAGATTAAAACTCTAAGCAGCATCTCTAAGCAACTCATGCTCATCTCTTTATTGTACCTGATGCTGTGTGCAAAATAGCATTGAAATGTTTAGGGTGAAAAAAAAAACCCTGGTAAAAAAATATTCTTGGCAGGTTTTTTTTTTTTTTTTTAGTTCACCAGTCCTCGATAGGTGAGCCAAGAAGCTAATTTCAGACACTGACCATGCAGTTCAATGCTGGGTGACCGTTCAGCTGCTTTGAGGAGCTAGGGACAGATGAAAAAGATTTCAGGTGGAAGGAGGCAGGAGTAAAGTCGAATTATTTCACTCTTTTCTCTTGTCTTTGGCTTATTTTTCCTTGATTATTGGTACACAAAAAAGAAAAGTTTTCAAAGTTTGTCATAACTCTCTACATTCGATCCTGCTCCTTTCTCCGGCAGTGCCTGCAATGTCTCCGGTGCCAGCCTCTCCCACAGCCTGAATGTGACATCCCCCCACGACCACAAAAACATCAGGAACTATGAGAACACCAGCCTCTTCTACGTCTCCTCCTTCCAGTACCTGGCTGTGGCCATCATCTTCTCCAAGGGAAAGCCGTTCAGACAGCCGAGCTACAAGAACTGTAAGCCTATCGAAACAATGTGATGAGTGATTGAATGCAACAAAGAAAAAGCCCACTGAATTTCTTTTTTTTTCTCTTTTTTTTGGTAATTCCTCAAGGGCCGTTCATGCTGTCCTGCATCGGCCTGTACGCCTTCCTCTTCCTAATCATGTTGTATCCTGTCCCTGCCATCGACAGCTTCCTGGAGGTAAACTGACCCAAACTTTGTTTTCTTTGCAAAATGGATGATGTTGTCGCACAGGTTACTTGAAAGGACATTGTGGTGTTGATTAATGCCCCGCCGGCTTTAGACTCGGCAAGCAGCAACGGCAGACTGGGGATGAAAAGACGCTGCGAGGGGGTAGATGTTTGGGTTGAGTGGAGGTCACCATCTGTGGGAAGTTGCATGACGTGATGAAAACCATGTGTGTGTGGTGTCGCTGTAGCCGTGTTGCCATGAAGCTACCCACCCTAATCAGTCCTCATCCCTGCTGCTCTGCCTCCCCTCAGATTGTGTGTGTTCCCCATGACTGGCGCATTACACTGGTCATCATTGTCATCGTGAATGTGGCTGTGTCTTTCTTGCTGGAGGTATGCTTTACACTACACACGTTCTCCCCGACCACTCAGTCCTTTCACAACCCATGTTTTTGTTTTGGCAAACCGTGATTTGCATCATTTGATTCTTCCAACCGAATCGCTCCATGCAACAATAAATCACTGTAATGAATCGAATTGAATCATTCTTCAAATTTCCATTAGATTGGTGGTGTTGTTTTTGTTTCTCTGAGTGAGCAGTGGTCCAACCCCTGTAACCCGATCCTCATCCTCGCCATTATATATGATCAGCTGCCGTCTTGTTTCTCAATTTCCCGCTGAAATCTCCCGTAGACCTTGGTCCTTGACATCATCTTGTGGAGGCTAGTGTTCAGTCAAGACAAGCAGGGGGTAAAGCAGGCCACGGTGCCCCCCTCTGTTGACACACCTCAGGTTGGGAAGCCTTTCGCTACCGTCTCTGTTTTTGTCTGTTCTCGCTTTCTAGATTGAGTGATGCACGTTTCTTAAATCTAATCTCATCCCACGCAGAATGCAGAACAGGCTTTCTAATTCTCTTGCTTGATGTTTTTCTCTGAGCTGTTGCATGTTGCTGTGTGAATAATGTTTTGGTTTTATTGTTTCTCATATTCTTACAATGTCTGAATAATATCGAATCTCAAACAGAGGTCACCTCAAAGGTCATCTATAAGCACCAAAATATCATTGTATTTTTCATTGTATTACATTTCATCTGTGTTGAATGTATTACAACAGCTCTGGCTCATATGTGCTGATAATGGCTCCTGATCGATGAACTCTCAGCAGTCTCGCCAGGAATCGGTGACATTGTGATCGCAGGATTTCTTTTTTAAATCACTAATATTGCAAAGCCTTGCAATTGACCAATCACTGCACTTTTACCACATAAAACAACCTCTCATGCTTGAGAAAATAAAGGCCATCACAATTTAAAAATGTTAATACAATTAACAGTCTAATAAAAGCCCTCGTCAACAACCTTTAAAATTCTGCAATGGCTTGCAATTTTTAAAATTTTTTTTTTAAAAGCCATCAGAAAATCAGGTGTTTTGTTTCATAAAATCTTGAATTCCTGGAGAGACTGATTCGTCCATTGAGCAGAAATAATGTAAGCATAATGCAAGTCTAGAGTCCTTCACAAGAATGAAACATTTTTAGAACTGGCTGACTGCCGTTCTCTAATGTGTTCTTAGATGGCCAATGACCGCTGGGGCTCAGCCTTCCTGTCCTGGTTGTTCTGTCGGAAAAACAAAGTCCTGAGGGCGCGCTACATGCACCTGGCCCTGGAGCTGCAGGAGGACCCCGATTGGCCCCCCAGACCTTCCACTGTCACCTATGCCAGCGCACCTCAGTCCCACCTCTCTGTCCCCATGTGACACCGATCCAGATGAGGTAATTGCGGCGCTTCACAGAACCGTCGAGACGTTTAACCCTGCATAGCCTTTGTTTTAACCCTCTGCCAACAAAGCTCGGCCCTCCGTTAACTTGACTAAGCAGATCCCGAGGAAGTGCAGGAAAGTGTGGACTGTCCGTAGCCTTCCATTATGTGACCGAATTACTGTGCTTAGTTGTTGGTGTGTTTTATGAATGACTGGGACTGATTCACCGGCTCAAAATGGACAAACACCCAGCGCTTCTCTGTCTTAACTGTATAGTCATATTGCACTGCTGAACCTTGACTTGGAGGGCTCTGTTCACAGATGAGTGAATGTGATGTGTCAAATGTCAAAACATTTTAACACTGCCACACACTGTTGCCAACTGTATTCAAGAAAATGCAACTTCTCTATACTTTAATCAAAGTACATGAGTGTCAAGAGTGAGAGAAGATACAAAGGGCTCCTCGTGTTTTTTTTAAAGTATTCAGAATGTATCCAACTGTTTTTCTGAAAGCCAATAAAAGGACATGTAAAGGCCTGATGGTTCTGGGTGACCGATTCAGCTTCACTGAGAATGACAACACACAGTCTTCCACTAACAGTTGCTGCTGCTAAAAAAAAAGTTGTAAAAGAGCAATGTGAAAGTTTTCGTTCAGGGTCATATGGACTGAAACGAAAGTGTTATCTAATGGTATCTATCAACATAGAAGAATTATGCCTTTTGCAATTTTGTTGTTTTTTAACATGACTGGTACTGTTGTATTTCTAAGACTGAAAAATATTCCATTCTATTGCTGCATTTCTTTGTTAGAAATTGTGTAGCTTTCTGATTGAACTTCTTCCTGTGGAAGAGAAAAGCACAAATCTCTGTGATCCTTTTGTAATTTCAGCACCGGTGCCTGTGTGTGTGTGCGTGTGTTTGTGTGTGCGTGTGTTTGTGGGTGTGCGCGTGTGTGTGTGTGTGTGTGCGCGTGCGTGTGTGTGTGTGTGTGTGTGTGTGTGGAAAATGTATGTTCTCTTTTTCTGAAAATGTGAGTTTCTCTTTGACAGACATGTTTGTATTGATTGCTAAACTAAATGACACCATTTAACATAATTAAGCTGCTGCACATGACCTATAATGCTTTAATTAAAGGGAATCATTTTGAAAAAGATTTACCTGCTGCTGTCCGCATTTTATAACAGTTGATTTTAACATCTTGTTTTTTTTATCAAGTTTTTACATAACTTAGTTTACAGCTGTTGTATTTACAATTTTTTTTGTCCAAACTTACAAAATGAAATAAATGTGAAAATATAAAAAATTGTTGCTTTTTTTTTAGCAGGAAGTTGAATGCCGCTTTATTACTACAAACAACACAACCGCAGAATTAAACAAGGGAATTCAAGGGAATACATTTTTTTATTTTTTATTATAACACTATTTTTATTTACTTTCTACCATGTTGGACTGTCAAAAAAAGGCTGAGTTTGGGTATATGTCAACAAATATCCCTGTGTTTGCTCTGTAGAACTCCCATTACTTTTCCCAATATATCTGTATATTAAGCCACTCTTGCGTGCTTCGTGGGGGGCTGACCTTGGTCACACTTTTTCAGCCTAGACTTACTGATCAATTATGGGCTTTCCCAGCCTCCTCGCTGCCTGGCATATGGGCGCTTAAAGGCGCGAGAGTGGAGGAGAAAGAGGGGTATCATTTCATGTGGAGATCAGGGCCTATAGGCAGTGAATGGGTGGATTTAGGGGGGACTGTGAATAAGGGAAGGGGGTCCTTAGCTGTACCAAAGAAAAGAATCTCCCACAGATCAGGGAAGAGTCTGTTTGGGAATATTCATGATGAGGATGAGGAGGCATCATGAATTCATGTGTGTCTTCTACTTGTGCGGATCATCTTTTCGGTAAACACTGCTGTGTACAGAGCCAGGATGTCTTGCTTTCGTTCCATGTTTGCAATGCAGTTTTCTGGATAGTGTTGCCTCTCCACAAAGCAATATGGGTTTTTGTGTACTCTCTGCTGTATTCCTTTTGTATTGGTAGAGCAACAGATGGAGACTGGTGGAAAGACATAAAGAACCCAAAACACACAGCCTTTCTTTCTCACAGCTAGCTACTCAGTGAGAAAGACTTTCTCAAGCTTGTACTCAGACTTGTGCTATTTCAAACATTTTGGACTCCATCTCCTTTCTCTTTTACCCATATGTTTTGAAAGTCTTGCACTTTCAAGATTCGTGCCTATACACACATTCTTTGTTTACTTTTTCTTTACTTAAAACGGTTCCCACAAAGCCTTCGGGCCTGCTCAGGACTGCCTGGAATAGATGGCAGATAGGGGAGTTTTGCCATTGCAACGTTTACTGTTTTACACCAGATTGTTCAAAAGTTTGTAGCGCTATCTCAATATGTCTGTAACACATAGACTGACTGTGAGCACAACACACACACACACTACATAGCTTATTCTTCATAAAGTTTCTTGACAATCCCCTGCTGCACCACTGTTAGGGGTTGTCGGACGCGCATAAGGCCCTCGCCTTGATTAATAGTCTGGACACAAGGCCAACCTGATGCTCACTTACGGTTGGCCTCATTTTACAGATGACACAAAGGCACCCATGTCTGGTAAAAGGCCTGCTAAGGTCTGTGACCCAGCAGACGGTCACAAAGCCTTCCTCCTCCCTCCTGTCCCCTTAGCATGGGCTCCTTCCCTGGGCCTTTATGGCGTCCCTGTCCCCTTCCTTTATCAGTCCCTCCAGCCCTGAATGGGCTCTGTGGTTGGTCAATAAATTCAGTGATTCAGGGGGTGGACAGTTGCAGCCGTGTTAGCGTTTGTTCACAGGCTTGTTGGAGGGACGGGCCCCGCCCCGCGGCTCTTTGTCTCCCCTGGTCCCTCGACAGGTTAGAAGTCAATGGAGGGCCTTGTGCTGAGGTGGCAGGGGCAGGGATGGAGCCGCCTCTCACATGGCGTTCACACAGGGGGAGGACCAGCTCATATCACTGTGACACTTGTTAGTGTGGGGCCACACAACGTTGTTGGGTTGCCTCTGTCTCTCCCCGAGGGCCCATGCTAGTTTCAGCACTTTATACAAACTAATGCTTAAGGCTGCGGGGTCGCACTGGTGTAAGATGATCTGCACTTAGAGGCCTGGAGTGATCACGTTGAATAGAAGTCCGCAAGTGTATCTTACAATCTCATTTTACACATCAGACTCACAATAAAATGAGGTCAGGCCTTCATTTGGCCGATCATTTATAATAAACACTCTGCAGTCATGGTATAGCCAATCTTTTAGTCTGGACTAAAAATAGCAGTGATGTACTTTTGTGTCCTCTGAGGAAGATGCCATACTGTGGCTCACAATTGAGAGTTTACCAGCTTCTCAGGCTCAACTTGGGCAAAGCATGGGAACAGCCAAACTGGGAGAAAAGAAGAAGAAGAGGAGAGAGAGCGAGCCATAGATATAGCAACAGACAAACAGAGGAAGGCTTTAGGACACAGAAAGCTGCGGACAGAAAAAGACGCAAAGAGACTGAAGAGGGACTTAGAGCCATGACTGAGGCCTAACTGTCATGAGAAGATGAGAGTTGCCATGGCCACCCAGGAGCCACCCAGCAAGCATGTGAGCAGGGGAGGCTCGGGGGCCAGGGGCCTAGGCCTGGGCCGGTGGATCACATGCACTAACCAGGGATTATGTGCATAAGTGATGAGCACTAAGCCGGCAGGTGAAGAAGGGAGGCCCTGGGACAAGGAGCATGCCATCCCTCAGGACAGCTCCTCGAAAAGAGCAGGGACTTTTTCCCAAGTGAGGCTGATCTCCCATGTGAAGGGGACTCAGCCAGAGGTCCTCGAGTGCTGAAAGGGCATCCCCCGGGCTGCTTTCACAGCATAAGTGGCCAAAACGGTGGTCTTGTGAGTCATCTTGAGTGGCAAGAATGGGCCATCTTCACATTCATAAATCCCAAGGCAAACACACTCAGGGATATGGACTTGGATAAGCACCACATGCTAGTGCATCGGCGGGGCTTTTGTTGAAGGGAGCTTTTGGCTTGATGTCGATATATGAAAGAACCATCAACAAATTCTACCATCCTAGCCATGAAAAACGATCCAATTTCAAGACTGTAGCTCAGTTAACGATATCTGTATCTTGACAGACAACAGCCTCTAGGAAGCCCGATTTTTAAACAGCCAAAATCAACAGGTTCAGAGGTTGTTTTGCTTTTGTGAATCAATCCTCATAATATCCATGGCTTTACAGGAATGTGTTTGAACCTTGATGGCACAAAGAAATCACATTCCCATGGTCCATAGAGAGAAAATTCACAGTTAACCAACCTCCCCCAACACCTTTTCAAGACGATAGTATCCCTGAACATATTAACATGTAAATACACTTAGATACTTTGACAATGCACTGAAATGCATATAATCTACATGCTAACTAGTCCTTTAAAGACTTTTCGCTGCTGAATGTGGTTTAGAAACACTTTCATGTCTGGGTTTTAAAAATTAAATGTGAGGCCTCTCTTAGAACCTCTAAAAGCGTTTTTCAATTTGATGAGGGATAAGGCGATGACTGGATTCCCTTTCAAAGGGGAGACCCGGAGTTCAATAAGACTTCAGTCTCATTGCCTTTGCCTCCAAGTTGAAGGTCTAAATGCTGGCTTTTTAAGAAAGAACCCACGTTAGGTGACAGATGGCAGGTTGTTATGCCCCTAGAAACTGAGAAATACCAGTTGCTATGGTCCCCTTTTCCTCCGCAGCTTCACTTGCCATGGCTAAGCATCCCCTCCACTGGTTTACTGACTTGGAATAAGCTGACTTGAAACTTCTCAGGTTGTTGTTGACAAACATGAGCCTAGATGAGTCTCCTAATCTCCTAGCTCTTTGTCCATTCTGTATTGGCGTATAAACAGGGTTGAATAAACTAGAAAACTAAACCTCTGTTTTCAGCCTCCTCTTATCTCACGCAGGGTTTAATCTAATGCCCTCTAGCCTTTTTACATCTCTGCCTCCAGTAAATTCGACCATATTTTTGATTCAGTGTGTTGTCATGACGACCAGTTATTTCCCATCCTTGAGCCCCCCCTGCTCCTCTTCTCCATTGATACCACTACCTCCCCCCACCCCTTCTTTTTTTGTCCAAATAAAACAAAGCGCAGAGTGAATGTGCTCTGAGGTAGGTAAATGTATTCAGTGACATCAGCCAGGACGATTCTATTCTGCCGGATTCCTGTACCACTTGTTTCCAGCCTTGTCTGGGGGCCGGACACTCTGTTGGGCCCATTGTCCCACGTGTATTCCACACAGGCCCGCAATTAATGGAGGCCTTGTCTAAGGCTTCTGGAGCAGAAACTGCTGTTGGGGAGGGGGACAAAAGGCGGGCGGGCCCAGGGCTGGGAGTTGCTATGGGAGGGGCCCCTTCCCTGTTTCAGGGGGAATTCAAAGGGAGAGGGAGGTACGAAGAACGAGCGGAGCCCTGGGTGAGATGTTTAAGTGATCCCCTCTGTCTGTCCCCTCCCCTTCTGGCCTGAGATGTTTTCATACCGGCAATTGAAAGGGAACTTTCCCAGTATTTGATGATGAGGTTGGCCATTTTACTGCCCACTTGCTTTGACATGGTGCTGACTGGGTGCAGGGTCCAAGGCAGGGGCAGCACTGTCGGACCAGGTGAAGATGGAGAGAAGTGTGGTAACTGGCAAATGGCCATTCTATGTAGAAACAATCTACAGTAGCCATTGTGCAGAGTTTGGTCCGGGCTTCACAGAGCTGTTAATTGACAATCAGTGTTACCTTCCCTAATGAGACACATTTCTCTCCTCAAGGGGAGTTCCTGTGATTACCACAGTTAAAGTGAGCAATATATTTAGCCAACATATCCCCAGGGATGAAGGCCCTTCTAATGCACGACAATTTATAAGTCTTCCTGCCCCCAGCTTTCCTCAGTCAGTGGTTATCAGACATAATTTGGCCCTTGACAGCTTTCTAACCCTTCCTCTGTCTGCACCCAAGCTCTGTGGTGTGTCCCATCCCTGAGTTCCCACACTGATACGGATCAGGATTGTGCTATAAACCACAGGTCTAGATCACCATTCACAATAAAGGGTTTTTTGTGCCAGACCAGCAGGCTTATTGAGAACAGAACTGATAAGACATGATTTATTGTCGGCTCTCCAGTATCCTCTCATCTGCTGTATAAAGCACCTCAGCCTATTTTAAAGGAGCATCTTGTTAAAGCTTACTAACCATTTTATGTGATCTCTAGAGAAAAGGCACTTGTGTGACTTAAGTGTATTTCTGGAATACAGAGGAGGCTCCGGTTCAGACCATGTGAGCTGCAGAATAATAATATAAAATATATAAAATATAAAATACTCAACATGAAGATTATTAGTTGAAATATTTCTGGTAGAGCATAGATACTTGTGTGAGTCGTCTTCTTTGAAAGACATTTCTCACTTAGATGCTAGCTCCTCTTATCCTCCTCAAATCTTGACTCCGGGAAATGTGTGAAGTTATTTTATGTCTGTTACGTCTACACTCCAAACCTCAATGAAGTACAGTGCTATCTTGATTCGTTTTTCTCACTGAGGGCAAGACCATGCTTTAACAGTCCTCACACCATGATGCTGGTGTGGTTTATGCTGCACAGCTACTCAGACTCTACATTGATAGCTTTTGTCCTTCCTTGGTCACATAATTCTCCTTATAATCCTTATAATTGGTCACATTTCCAGTTATGCTCATTTTTGCAGACGGCTTGATTTGATTTCATTTGAAACAATATTTGCTCAGTTGCTCAATCAGGAAGCCAACTTTGCTAGACGCTCTCTCGCTCAAATCAAGAGGAAGCGATGGGTGCAAACACTGACCTGGCTTTTGGGGTCATTTCACCTCTGAGGATTTAGGAGCTTTAGAGAGGGCTTCTAAAGTCTATCAAGGAGGATAGAGGAGTCTGATGTTAAACCTGTTCCAGATGAAGACAGAGGCTTTCTGGAGCTGACAGAGACAGAGATGTCAGTCAGTAAACATGTCAAGGAAGCAGCTGCACAACCAACATCTGGCTTGATCCTTTAATTCTTGATGGTCTCACATTGATACTGTACATGTAGGGCATGTGAGAATGGTCTTATTTGTAATAAATGATGCATGAAGATACTATAAGCATTAGTAGTTAAGGAGCATTTTCTGAGAAAGCTGAAACATTTCAACGTATATTATTTTTTTCACAAAACTATCACATTTGGCCTACTAACCGCAGATGAACTCATTTCATCCAGTAACCAGAAGTACAATTCTTATCTGTAGCTCTGCTATCTCTAACACACTATTTCCCCTTGTACAAGTATTGTCTGTTTTCAGTGCAAGTGTTGATGATAAGAGCTTCAGTTGGTGTGTAACAACCACAGACAAGCTTCCACAAATACATACATTTCTCAACTATCACAAAATGGGCGTAGGTGTGGTCTGGGTAGGATGAGGGGAATCTACACAAAGCTGACTGTAATCCCACTGCTGTTGCTGTCTAGTTCATCCTATTTACCTATTTATCTTAACACTCTTAATAACATCTGCACAGATCCGTATAAACTACACCACTTTAACTGCAGGAACTACATCCATGTCCACAAGAACTTTCTCCATAAATTTCCTTCCTACTCAGTACTATAATTTATGGTGTGTAGCTCAATTGCACTGCTGGATTCTCACCTATGGCTGCAACCTAATGCATGCCAAGCTGCATGAATTAAGATAGTGATAGAATATTTTTATATAACAGCACAATATCTGGTTGAGCCACAATAGTAACTTTATACAATAATCATTAAAGTGTTCTGGCAATACTAATGGTCTTCATCTGAATCTCAAGCCTTACTTTTTTCTTGTTTTAGAAAAAAAAGTAGACTATAAAAGTATAGAAATGATTGAGAAGATGAAACTTGATGAAGCTTTCTACCCTGAAAGATCAGGTAATGGAGCCAAGGAGGCAGAGTTGATGGGAGAGGGAAGATGAGTGTGTCATGATGCCAAGCTATGGATTTTCCTGTAAAAGACATCAGGCCTGGAGTGTGTCAGGGTGTTGGAAGAGCGGGGGCTGAGGTCTTCTCTGCAACCTCGAAGCACTCACTGACCGCCCCCCTCTTTCATTCACTCATTTCACATGCTACATCCAGAACAGCGCAGGGTGTGTGCGTGTGTGTGTGAGTGAGTGTGAGTGTGTGAGAGAGAAATACAATTACATGTACTGGCATTGGATGACCAGGAAGGCATTTTCTGAAACTGTTTGACAGCCTGTAAAATTAGATTTTTTTTAACTGTTTATCCAATAACCAATGCTTAAGAAATGCTTAGAAATGCTAAGCAAATCAACCTAAGTGTCCCCTGGATGTAGGACGAAGCAGAGAGCTCTCACTCTGCCCTTTTCCCAAGTACCACAAATTTCACAAGACCAGATTCCGCTTCAATGTATTGGCGTTAATGGGAAAATAGCAAAATATGGCCTTTTGTTTCATACATCTGTTAAAAATATCTATGGTGTATTTGGAACAGAATACACACAAACTGAAAGTACTGATAACACTCCAAGCTAAAATTTTTACTTTTCATATTTGGATGAGCATTTTTTGAGAAAAAAACAACTTTGTCTAAGGCCTGTCCCTATTGCTAGCTATGAAATACCATTAGCCATTATCCATTACCATGCCATCTCTGCTTGATACCAGGATCACAATTAATGTCATGCATTTGTGTTGCAGCAAACTATGTGCAACATAGTTTGCACTGATTAAATCTTTTATCACAAAACATCCCAGCTTCCCCTTTCTAGCTAACGTAGCAAAACACTATTATATGCATGTAAATCCAATGCATGCAACACAACGATGCATCAGTAACAGATGTTTTACATAAACTCAACACATTAAGTGTGATCTGCACTTGACAGAAATCTGCAGGACAACTTTAATTTTTTTTCTCATTTTTTCAGACCGAAAGTTAAACCAGTTTTTAATTTTTCTGAACTGCTGAGTGATTTATCTTTTAACATTTTGACAATCTTTGCTGCTCCGCATCAACCAGCGCATAACTTCCTTACCCTGATAGGTGGCCAATGGGAGGGCTTCCTGGCACGAGCCTACCGCCTCCCCGGCAACGTGTCCCGCGCGCTCATTGGATAGAACGTTACAGTGGGACTGGAACCTACAGAACTTGCACACGAGCCGTTCGCGTGCAGGCACAGGCTCTATAAATAAGACCCGAGGTGCAAGTGACGGGAGTGCATGCATGATATCTGCTTGGCGTTGCGACAGCGACTAATTCACTTCTGACATTTGTCATTTGTAAACTGCTCTTTGGTCTCCAAGGAGAAAGCGGGATACGCTGCCGGTTTCAGGCATTGATAATTACTCATTTTGGCTGGTGTGAGTTATAAACTTGAAGATGCCAGCCGGTACTTTTGAAAGGACATCCCCATCCTCCGTGGCCGCCACTCCGGCAAGTGGCAACACAACACCCGAAAAACCCAGGACTTTATCTGAGAATAGAAAGGTATTTGATATAGATATAGATATAGGCTAGATATAGATATAGAACCACAAATTAAGTTTTGTCAACTGTTATTTGTTATTGTCATTTGAAAACGGTGTCATTTATTTTTTCTGCCTTAAGTCCTCCAAACCAATCATGGAAAAGAGGAGACGCGCGCGCATCAACGAGAGCCTCGGCCAGCTCAAGACTCTCATTCTGGACGCACTTAAGAAAGACGTAAGGAGATGCACAGATTTGTGATTCATTCATCTACGTTTTAACCCCCACCATTTTCAATCTGGGTTGAATTTCTCATGAAATGAAACCAATTCAAGTCAATTCAAAACTGAAACGTAGGTGTGAAACATTTACATCTATTCAGAGCTCCAGACACTCCAAACTGGAGAAGGCAGACATCCTTGAGATGACTGTGAAGCACCTCAGGAACCTGCAGCGACTTCAAATGACTGGTATGTAATGGTGATACCTGGATGTAGCATGCTGTTATGTTGTTAACTAAGTTTACATGGTAAAGTTTGAACTTGATTTATTTATTGCCTACAAGATGTGTAGCTTCAGAAAATATTAATTGAGTGTACAGGCCTGACTAATAAACTAGTAAACTCTATCGTCGTTATGATAAAAAAAAAAGAAATTAAATTTTGTCTTATATTAAATATATTATTTATTCTATATATTATATGTATATATTTTTGTCTTTTCTTTGCCTTCATTGTGAAGTACATTGTAAACATCTATCTGTCTATCTGTCTATCTCTTTTCCTTTGACAGCTGCTGTAAACACGGACCCATCCATCTTGGGTAAATATAGAGCTGGGTTCAGCGAGTGTGTTGGAGAGGTCACCCGTTTCCTGTCCTCTTGTGATGGGGTGAACACAGAGGTAAGGACTCGTCTCCTCAGCCACCTGGCCGCCTGCGTGACCCAGATCAACTTCTACGCACCCCACCCAGGGGCGCTCGGACTCGGACAGACCATTACACAGGCACCGGGCACTGCCTCTTCACAGATGCGTGGAGTGCCTTGCAAAAGTAGCTCAGCGATGAACGTCAGTCCAGAAGCCGTGAAGCTGTACAGTGGGTTCCAGGTTATGCCAACGCCGGATGGACAATTTGCCTTCCTTATTCCCAGCGCAGCCCTTGCACCCCTGAGCGCACAAAACAGCCATCATATGTCACCTCTTGCGCCTCCTCCTGTCACCTTGGACTCTGTGTGGAGACCGTGGTAGGGCCCCCTGGGGTCAACACATTTTGGGGAAAAAGAAAAAAGGACAATTACACAATGAGATATGTTTGTATATTTTGTAAATAATTTTCAGATCCTACTTGAGAGTGATGTTTACACACATTTGCTTTTTTTGTTATATGGACATTGGGAGATATTCTCAGCCTCCTTGTTTACTGTGTTATTTTTGTTTACTGTTGTTATGGCACAATTTTTTTGCCTCACGAGGTTAACACATTTCTTGAAAAGCTCTTCAGTGTCTTCTGTTTGAGATTAATAAAATGTTTCTGAGACGTTTGATACTCACTTGGCCCCAGTGGCTCCTTTGTCATTTCTCTTCCTCCAAAAATGTTTTCTCGTTGATGTTTGCTGTACCTGTTGTTCTGTGCATCACTATGATGCCCAAACCTACCAGATTTGAACCCAGGTAGTCAGGATGGTTTGTATTGATCTGGAGTCAGGGGGACCTGTGTTCTCTTTTAAAATGTAATTAACTTCATGTCAGAAAAATAATTCATTAATAATTAACCATACCATCTCTTGTATAGCAACCGTAGCCCTGTGTACCTCTTCCCCTGTGTACGTCTTCCCCTGTGTACCTCGTCAATACCTGATCTCTCTTACCATATTCCCATCATGTGTTGACTGACAGTAACAGAGAAACCTATTTTCTGTCTGGGAATAAATACGTCTCAAATGAGGTAAGGAACCTGAGAGGTTGTTTGAAAGTATCGAGCCCCAAAGGCGTGCTGCTAGCCCGGGGAAGAAGGCGGGGCAGGGTCTCTCTGACACGTGCAGGCCTGCCTGCCTTCCTGCCAGATGGGAAATTCTGCTGATATTGAGAGGGCATGATTGTGAAGCTAATGACAGGGCTAAATGAAAACTAGATTCGATATGATACTGCTATGGTCTACCTTTCTCTGGGGTTAGGTGCAGTTTGGAAAAACCTGTAGCTACCTTTTGGCATTTTGTTGATCTGTGCCTATAAGAGGTTCGTCAGCGTTAAGAAACCAATTTACTTTTGGAATAATCCAACCGTTTGACCAAACATTACAAAGCAGAATGGAAATTGAATTTAAAGGGATTTGTATCCTCTTTTTATTTTCACACAGGAAGTGTGTGTTTGCACATGGGATCTAGGCTTAGCAGCAGCAACAGCCTGGGAGTGTAGTTGCAGTGTTGTCGATTTAGTGGACAGTTAAAGAGCCGACTGTCCCAGCGTGTGTCCAGAACATGGTGCTCACACAGCAGGGCACAAGGAGAGTGTGACCAGAGGTCACAGGTGCCCCTTATTCACACTCACAGGACAAGGCAGCTCCAGCAGCATGTTGCCCTAAATCTGGCAACCCATCAACCAACCTGGCAGCCCATCACCAAGAAAGGCTGGGCCTCCTTTTGACAGCATCAAACAGTGGCGCCTCAAGAGGCAAACAAAAACACACAAACCATGACCATTTGGTTGTTCCGGATTTTATATTCATGGAATTTTAGGGATTAGCAGTGACCACTATGAACTAAGGAGAACTGAACATATTGTATCTTATCTGTCAATCCTTGATGGATTGACAGATAAGTATTTCAGAAAAATATATATTTTCAGAATTTCAACACGGAAGACAACGTGAAATGTGAACGAAATCATCTTTCACACATCTCAGTCAGCCCAATAGTTATGAAAACTCCTCTCTTTGTGCAAATGATACAGTCAATTAAGTTTACATCTCTGTTTTGGCCCAACAGAGGGTAGACTGGCAGTAAGGAGGACTAAAAGACAAAATAGAGCCTCCCCTATCAGGGCAGCTTTTGAAAAGGGCCTCTGAAACACAAAAACAAAGACTGGCCCCTCAGTGGCTCAATGGCTCCTCTCTTTGTGACCCTCTCCATCTTCATAAAGAGCCTTCCCCTTGTTTATCCAGGAAGAGGTTTAATGGTTCGGAGGGGGGAGTACCACGCTGTCACTTTCACCGTGCTAAAGAAGGCTTATTGTGAAGCGCTCCCAAAGGTCCTGCTCTAAAGGCTTTGGAGAACTCTTCAGGCCGGGCCATGGTCTTCACATAAGAGGGGCTCTGAAGTGCCGAACAGGTTGCTCCTACCCATTGCTATAGGCTTCTCTATGGTGGTGAAGTACAATGGGGGTTTTGCAGTGGTTTTGGACGGAGCAACTTCAACAGGCGATTCTTGAGGAAATATGCTCTGTTTACTGGATTCAGTCCCCTCCCTCCCTCTTTTGTCCAATTGTTTCTCATTCCTTCTTCATGCCCCCTTCTCTTCTATGCCTGGCCTTTCATCTCCCCCCATCAAAACCCCAGTTTGATGCAGTGTTTTCCTATACCTTGTAAAGGAGAGAGTGGCAAACATGAAGCTGGCTAAGGCCTGCCCCCGCACTGTGCTCCATGATTGACGGTCCCTCTTCACAAAGACAGTGACAACGCTGACAGGATCCCTGCTATGGAGACCATCTCCTTCTGACACACACCGGAAACCTCCACTGCCGCCGCCTCTGGAGTGAATTGGTCTAGTATTGTTCTTAGGGTTGTTATGGTGTTTGATGGGGGTCGATCTAGTCAGCAATGGTTCACATCTAGGGTAATGAATGGATTATGCACTCGATATCAATGGTGAATAAACAATGCCCTTTGACGTTCTGGTCCTTGATTTAGCTGGTTGTTTTTGAAAAACCTAACAAAATACTCAAGCGTAGTTTCCAGGGTGAATTTAGTATCAGCATGACACCATAACATTGAAACTGCTAAATTTATTATGGTAGACCCACACAGTGTGATATTGGTGCTATCCTTAAAACCAAATAACTCTGGTACTACATCACATGTCATCACAACTTCAAAGGGGATGTTCTGTTGAATGTCGGGGGGTGGGGTGGGGGGGGGGGGGTCTCATTTTCTCTGGCTCCTGCAATTCTTGGCCATATGCCCATGGGGGCTTATGAAGAAGACCATAAAGATACACTTTCACTGCAGGTGTCCCTTCAAAGTGAGACATCCCATAATGCGGATGCTCCAGTTACAGCCTTGGGTTTTTTGGTCTGGCCAAGCAAGCAAGACTGAAAAACCATGTGTGAGGCATCAAGGACAGCAATGAGAAAACCTGACAGCGTTTAGAGGGATTAGAGGGGAGGTGAACTTGTGAGACAGCAGCTTTTTGTGGCTGTTTTTTTTCGTGTGCAACGCTGCTGGTGGAGGATGCTAGTTGAATTTCAGTTTTGAAGCATAACTTCAGATTTAGCCAAGATTTTCTGAAAAAATGGAACCGAGTTGACAACTTAAGTCTTTGACTGAATGTTATTGTATACATAACTGTTTTTAGTTTGCTCTTTATTCTTGATTGATGCTCTCTGCTTGATAATGTTTATAACAAACCATCAAATTGTGATGCAGTCAGCAGTTTAGGACCCCACCCATGGTGAAACGAGGGATCCTCCTCTTAGTTGGGAGGTGAGTTAATTGTGTTTTTATTATTTTGGAACAACCAAGCGCTAAATTTCACAGCAACCCCTCATTAGAATGACTAGTGAAGCGTTGCCTGCATACATCATATAACCTCTCCATCTGGGGAGCTGGAAACAAAACAGGGATGACCGTGTAAGAGCAGGGTCCCCAGGACCATAGTTGCTGATTCTTCCCCAATAATTGTAATTTGATGATAAGGAGCTTATAGCCCCTTGTTATTCTCCAATAGGGAGGGAGAAGACAAAGGGCAGTGTACCAGTATGGACGAAGATTACCATTCTAGTGACGTCTCCCCATCCACTTAACACCCACATCAGGTCAACTGTTCTTAATTTGGTCAGCAACACCAATTTAGCCTCCACCCGGGGGTCTGGGTGCGTTGAGGGATAAACAGTGACCCTTGTTTGTATGTATGGCTCGAGTTTTGTCAAGAGTGGAAAAGGGTCTATTTGTGTTCTTGAGACATACAGGTCATTGTATCATAGAGCGTGCGTGTCACCCTCTCATTTGCTGAGTGGGACCTAATAGATACTGGTGTGGGTTATGGTGTTGGTAACTCACGATCGACTCAACTTATTTATGGATAACTGAAAAAGAAACAATGAGCATATACTATAATAGAGATCTAAATATGCTTGCTTTCTACGATTTATTCCCCCACATCCTTGTTTTTAATACAGTATGACAATATGAATGATGAGGTTCGTGATAACAGCCATGTACAGCAATTTGATCTGAGACTGGTTTACATTTTTTCAGATCAAAAAGCCTTTACCAGAAATCCTCCACTGGGCAGTAAGTCTCAGATGACCTCTACCCTTTGTCCCCAGGACCCTGCCCTAACCCTCACAACCCCTCTCCTCACTGGCTGTCCTAAACTCTGTGGGAAACCCCCCAGTGCTTTGTGTTGTTTGGACATTGTGTGTCTCACCGGATAATGTCTCCTCCCCTCTGTGGCTTCCTTAGCAAAGCTGAAGTAGGGCTATATGGTGTCCAGCGCTAGCTACCCGCTAAGTGGGACAGAGAGATGAGCTCTGGCCAGGGGGTTAAGAGGGGCTTTTCATCCTGCCTCACAGGACAGTGCTCACACCCTGCTGCTGTAAATTTGCCAGCCCTTAATAGTAATTGGCAGTGATGGATATTGACAAGTGATTTGGTGAGGATAACTCCATTCATCCTTAGGAACAACTGTAGTGAGGTAGAGAGAGAGAGAGAGAGAGAGAGAGAGAGAGAGAGCGAGAGAGCTTTACTCAAACCTCAGAACCAAGAAAAGTGAGTGTGAGAAAGAGAGAATCAAGCTCTCCACTGCACATCAGTGATTCAGCAGCTGGTATTTTGACGAGTCAGCTTGTCTTTTATACATGATGATTATTTAGGATCTGACCCACAATGCATTTATATTTAATCTCTAAGGGAAATGGATAAATAGTAGGTTCTATTAAATATTAAAAATCACAAAGTGCTCATTTGGAGCAAGAATGAAGTCACACATTGCACCTACCCATGTACTTTTACATCGCTTTTATAATTAGAAATATTAATAGTTGCTATGAGCTATTACAATGTAATAACTACTTCTTCACTTTTTTTTCCTTCTTCTTTATTTTTTTTAAAACATGTATAGGCTATTAATTGCTCTTTGTTTTCAATGGATGCAACACAAAAAAATCACATACCAAAATATAATTGCTACATACAAACCATTAAAGTAAATCACTATTTTACAGAGGACTATCTCATATTCTTTTCTGAATGATCTCATCAGTGTTTTGCTTATGGGATATCCCAATAGTTTCTTTCTGTAGCTGCTATTTTTTGGGTTGTTCATTTTGACCCCAACACTCTGAATCAAGATGCTTCCATATGTCTGTGTGCTCATTAGCTAACAACTGTATGATCACGGTATTTCAGTACTTTAAGTGGCCTGTTTTTTCCTTTAGTTTTGGTCAAGTGAGGATTACCTCCACTTAAGGCCATCCCTCCAAACTTTGGGAGTAAGACAGCCACTACTTTTTGTCATGTGAATTGTGATGTCATTCAACTCAGACCGAGCACCCAATCGACCCGCTGGCCTTTGACCCTTGTAAACTGTGGGGTTAGAGTGCTGTATTCAAGGTGTTGCCATCTGTGAGCCTCGCTCTGTCGAGTTCTCCCTCCTCCCTGCGCTCTCTCTCGCTCTTTATCATCCTTCTCAGTATTCAGGAGCAGTGGGGTGTTAAGAGGAGCCTCATTGGATGACTTGTTTGTCTCGATCAACTTTTAAACCCCTGGGTGAAAGAGGGGAAGGTTCCTGTGTACACTCCTGCAACCAAATTGTGTTTGAATTAAGAATTGTATGTGTGCTTCAAAGTCATATAGTTGATATGTTCCTCCTGAGATTCCTCCTGTTATGAAAAATAAACTGATCTGTTGAAGAAAATCTTTATTGATTTTATACTGTGTTTAGCTGTTCCAAAACGTTGTGATAACTACACAAAGCATAACTTTTAACGAGAAGCATGCAAATTGAATGTATCCTGAGGATGCTGTCCACACCAAGATGCTCCACCTACAACCTGGTCCTACTGCTTATGAGGCTGAGAGCATATAAGACGCATTTCCAGTAGTCAGAAGAGGATTAGAGTCATCTGCTGGAAATTAAGCACACTACAGTCAAAGCATACGTTTGCAGATGATTAACAGATTACACTTTGTTCCTTTTGAGGATGGCAGGGTCTTTAAAAATATTGAGCTGAACTTTGAGCCTTACAACCAAATAAGTTCATGGACCTGTCTTATCGCTCAGCCCGGTTCAGGACATGCAGATAGTATACTAGTTATCAGCTGCTGAGCTAAAGGTTTGTTTACAGTATTGACCGTGACTACAGACTACATATAATCCAATTGGGTTTAATATGAAGAAAAAACAAGGGGATGTCTGCTTCACAACATATTAGCACACAGAATGAAGTTTGACAAACTGAGAAATCCACACAAAGAATAATGGGGAAGGGGGGGGATCTACTGAGTGGGACACATAGTCAGTCAGTTTCATTACTACATTGTGGATGTTCTAGCTCATTTTTCACAACATGCTCCTTTATACTGCCATCATCCTTCTGCAATTGTATCTTCACTGTCAGCGGAGAGCATTTATTCACTTTGCACTTGATGGTCAGAGTATCATTGGTAGCTTGTAGAGCACAATTACTGAGATCCAGCATCCCATCTTTAGATATATGACACACCAGTTGGTCCTTGTTAATGGAGGCTATTGTCTGTCCTCTCAAAAACCCAGGGCCATTGCAGAACACCTTGTTAAGCTCCTCTATGTCTAGGCTGTTTTTCAACACCCAGTCATGTAGATACCACATGTTGCAGTCACATTTCCAGGGGTTTCCATGCAGTCTCACTATGTGCTGAAAGATGAAATGGTCAAACAAGCCCAGTGGGAGAGTCTGGAGCTGGTTGTCTGACAGGTATAGCTGCTGAAGCATGAGCTGGTGCTCAAACAGCTTGGCGCCCACCTCACTTAGGTTGTTCTTGTGCAAGTGGATCACGTTGAAACTACCGAGCTCATAGAAGATCTTTTCCGGCAGCGCGGTGAGCTGGTTTTCAGAAAGGTCCAGATTCTCCAGGGCTGTGAGATTCTTAAATATGTCCACTGGAAGCCTGGAGAGCTGGTTAGATGACAAGGAGAGGTGGGTGAGAGACGTCAGACTGCCGAGAGAGTGAGAGGAGAGCTCTATCAGCCTGTTGCCTTTCAGGGTCAGCTCCTTCAAACTTGAGGGAATTCCAAATACTTCAGTGCTAAAGCTTGAAAGCAAGTTCCCACGGAGGTTCAGCACCTCCAGTTTGGTCAGCACAGAGAAGATATTGTGAGGGAGGTCTGATATCTTGTTCCCCTCCAAGCTAAGCTTTGTCAACTGAGAAACATTGTGGAAAGTGTCATAAGAAAAACTGCTGATGAGGTTGTAGTTCATTTTGAGGGTCTCCAGCCTAGCCAGGCCAGAGAAATTCTCCCTCTCCACTTCTTCAAGCATGTTTTGGGAAAGGTCCAGCACACTGAGATTCTGGAGGTTCTGGAAGAGATACCTGGGTAGATGTGATATGATGTTGCCCCTCATCTGCAGAGTCTCCAGCTCTTTGAGGGAGTCAAACATGCCTGGGAGGACAGTCTTGAACCTGTTAAAGTTGAGCAGCAGTTTAGTGAGGTTGCCCTGCTTTGAAAAGGTTCCCAGAAACAGCCTCTCCAACCAGGGGTTCACACTGATCTCCAGCTCCTGTAGCTCAGTGAGATCCTCAAAAGCCCTCGCGTGAACATCCCGCAGTATATTGTTGAAGAAGATCAGCTTGGTGAGTTGGGGACTCTCCTGCAAGGTGTTGGCATACAGGTACATCACGGCTGTTTTCATGACAACGAAATCCTTGGCCTGCCTGGAGACGTTCTTGGGTAAAGACACCATTCGTTCATCAGAGCATAAGACTTGGTTAGGAGTGAAACATTGGCACCTGGCTGGGCAAGGGGTTTGTGATACCGTGTTGCCGTTGTAACAGAAAAGCAGCACCAGACACAGTGTGGTGCCTATTTCTTTGTCCATCCTTCACTGGAGAAAAATGAAACAACAGTTTTGATATGAAAAAGAACAATATATTGTCAGTATATTATTGCTGACATTATATTGCCTCTATTCATATTTCACAGGAGAAAAGTTAACAAGTAGCAGTCATTAAAACTAGCAATTGTATGTATCCATGTTGATAAAAGAAAGTTCAACATACCTCTGTGTTACAGGGATCATGCCACACTGAAACAAATTCCTGTGTGGATTTAAGAGTCAGCCCACACAAAGTGACAACAAGCCTGAATTGGGCAAGACAAAACCTTTGGTCATTGGCCAAGTCCGGCCATTGGTATCATCGACTCACAACAAAAAAAAGATCTTCCTCAAAATCAGTTGACATCCATGTGATTCAACAAAGCAGCGTGCAATAAGCGGCGTTTGCTTATCTTTTATTTGTCAGGGTAAAATACAGAACACACAGAAGGGGGAATCAGTGAGTTAGAGGAAATTCTTTTCATCTCGTCAAAGTTCCTTTTAGGGTATTTGTCAGTTTCAGTGAAAGTCTGTCAGAGGTGACTCATTGCTTATCGTAACAAAACAAATAGATCAGAAAGAAAATGTGCCTTCATGAGAAAAGTATATAACAGTTTAAGATTAGTGGCCATTGGCAGCTATGTTAATACTATTAAGATATAATGGTAATTTTAGTTTCATTTAATCCAGTAATAGCTAAAAATATAATAAATCAGAACATAAAAGGGAACATTTTGCAATCCTAAAATGTACTATACATTTTATGAACATCATCTGTACTGTAGATACACAATGTGAACAATGTGAACTCTGACTGTCTACACTAGTTACACTTACACTTTCAGTTTTGCATTTTCCCCCAACAAGCATGTGTTTTCTAAACATGTCTGGTGTTTAGGCTTGCATGTTTCAGGAGGTTCACAGTATTCTCAGTCTCTGTAGGAGACCAAAGCCTCCGCTAGGTGTCACACTAGTCCTGACAAGACAAGCACTGGAATTCCAGGACCCTCCTTGTCCTCCAGGTAATTCCCTGAAGATGCACAGCTAGACAACACTGTCCAGGAGCGCCAGAGCCACCACACAAAGCCTTCAGGAACAACATCGAGGTTGTTTTGTGACAAAAAAAGGATTTTTGCTTTTAAATATTTTTTCACTTATATTGTTCACATTCTTACTTTCTGGAGGTGAAAAATGGCCAATGCAGGGATGCAGCTTCTCGGCTTTGTGCTGGCCTTCCTAGGTTTCATTGGGTTGATGGCATCCACAATCATGGCTGAATGGAAAGCTTCATCCTATGCAGGAGACAACATCATTACAGCTCAGGCCATGTATGAGGGACTGTGGAAGTCTTGTGTATCACAGAGCACAGGTCAGGTTCAGTGTAAAGTGTACGATTCACTCCTCCAACTACCAGGTAATTTTTTAAATTTTCTGTTTTCATGACACTTTTTTTTTTTTTTTTAATTTGTTTTTTTTAAACTTTAGAACTACCACCAACTGATTTGATTTTGTCATCTCAGGGGTTCATATTGAACCTACAAATTATTGTTCTGCTCAAATGCAATTTCTTCTTCAAAACATAAGGGTCAGAGAACAAAATTGGTCACAGGCCTGATGGGTCCCTAAAAGAGTACCAGAAAATTAATAGAGTGAGACTAAATGTACATAATCTGTGTCCCACGCAAGAATCCTGTACATCATAAAACAGGAATGTGTATCCAATATGTTATATACTTCTTCATTTATCCAAAACTTGAGAAAGGTTTAAGACTGTGTCCTCCCCCATGCCTGTAAGAAGCCCTTGTACGTGTAGAGACAAGTCAGTCAAATACCAGTGGTAGGCTGATCAAAGAGAAAACGCCTCACTCCATTCAAACATAATGGAACCTATTATTGTATTTGATTGGGTTTTATGTAAATGCTGCACATTCCTCTGATTAACTGGAAGTATAGTATGAATGGCAACGTTACCAGAAGAAATCTTGAAGCGATAAAAACATCCATGAATACACGACTCCTGTAAGATCCTACTGAATGAGACTCAGTTGTGTTCCTGCCAGTTTTGTGCCTGTTGCATACAAGGAAAGCAAGAAGTAAAAACTGAAGCAAGGACACCCATTGCCATTCAACTTTTTTTGTGCCGCTATATTGAAATATGTACAGTGCAGATGCCACACAAAGAACCTCTATGCAATCTAGTGATTTCTGACTGCCTTGATCAGGATGACCGTAATGAAAAGAAGTGTATGAATTTATTGTGACTTCTCTCATAGTTTTAGTTATACATTTTTAAAGGAGGAGAGTGAATGGTCCAAATCAACTCAACCCTTTGCCTTTGTCTCCAGGGATTGTTCAGGGCACACGGGGCCTGATGGTGGCCTCCCTCTTGATATGTGCCATCTCTCTCCTGGTGGCGTCGGTAGGCATGAAGTGCACAACCTGCCTGGCAGAGGAACCAGAGCAGAAGAACAAAGTGGCTCTAGCTGGAGGGATTGTCCTCATCATCTCTGGTCAGGGTTCATTCAACTTCCATCCAGCAACATCACACTTTTATTTCACTCACACACACACACACACACACACACACACACACACACACACACACACACACACACACACACACACACACACACACACACACACACACACACACACACACACACTTTTCTTGAACATGTATTATTTGGCCTGTAGTGAAAATTGTGTTGCTGCCATAATGCTAATGTAAAATGTAATTGTGCAATTGTGGTTTCCCAGGTCTGCTTGGTCTGGTGGGAACATCTTGGTATGGTAACAGAATAGCAAAGGAATTCTACAACCCCTTCACTCCTACAAATGCCAGGTGAGGTCATCATCCACCACACACGCTAATTATCAGGGTGTCAGTTTAGTTGTGTAATAACAAAGGGGAAGGACACTGCCGTGCTTCTGTCCACATTTGTGTGTGGATTATTTTCACGCACACGGTTCCATGTTTCTGTAATTCACTTTACATTAATGGCTTGAATCCAAACTCAGTAAATATTGTTTTTTGAGACTTCAAATGCATGAAACACCAGTTACTCCACAAATTTCAGTCAACCTAAATCCTAGTGCTTTCTGTGCATCTACAGGTACGAATTTGGAAAAGCCCTGTTTGTGGGATGGGGAGCTGCCTGCCTCACCATTATAGGGGGAGCCTTCCTCTGCTGCAACTGCTCCGGCAAAGGGTCAGGGAAGTCTCCACACTACCCAACGGCCCGCTCTGCAGGCCAACCAGGCAAAGACTATGTCTAGGACCGGGGGCCAGGGAGGATTCAAAGAACACGTTTTACATCCTGCCTCTTTTTACAAGGGCCGTAACCGGGCTTTGTCTTTTGATTTGTTCGATGTCTTTTTGTTCTGCAGCATGTATATTTACAGCTGTGGTATTGGTTGTACATTTGATATTATATGTGTTGTGAAATACACTTCTTTGGTAATCTATACATTGCAGAATCAGGAAAGAAAATGTTAAGTTTTGGGCACTAGGGGGTCAGAGGGGCTGTTCTGAGAAAATGCACTAGCTGGGTTGGGCTGTCAATTCCATAATCTCTATCAACCGCCACTCAAGTTTTGGCTACTGAGGGCCACTTAGCACCAGTGTTGTCGGAAAGTCACTTTCAGGTATATTTATATGCAAGGTCTGACTTGAAGCTGCATTCATCAATTAAACATATTAAAAAGTGTAATTTTACAGGGTATGTTCAGTTCAATTCAGGATAGATTTCACAGCACAATCACTTGATAGCAGTTTACAGCAGTTTAGTGTGTTCATGTGTTCATGTGTGAATATACCACAGTCAATAGCATTTTCTTTTTGTTACTTTGTTTAAAGTGTTGCCACCGTTCTGTCATGTGACCATATATAAATAAAATGCTCATTATGTTCACATGATGATATTGTGATACAGGTTGGGAGTTGGTTGATGTGTAATACATAGTACATAGTGCAGAGATGTAGAGCTGGATCAGACCTGAAAGCCTCAGACAGCAACAGCAACTTCTGTCAAGAATGAGACAGAGAGACAGACAGCAGGTCAGTGGTTGAGATTAATCAACCAACTACGTGTGTGTCTCCAAAATGAAAGACAATGTAGTGATGCCAACAACCTAAGAGCTTCATAGATGATGGAGGCAAGCAGTCATAAGTCTCTACAGCCTGATATTCACTTAAATCAGGATACAGACAGATAGAAGCAGGGGGTTGACTCATCTATGTCTGTCTCTGCTGACACAAGTGGTGAAAGTTTGGTCTTTTCCAGATAAGACAGTTCAGATTATGTGCACAGGGTTTAAAATAGCTGACCGTGACTGACCTAGTCCTGATGAAGGCCTCTTAGAGAAATAAAAGAGAACTTTTAATTTGAAATCCCTTCAATAGTAGACAACTTTACAGCAAGCAGGATTTCATTTTCTAGCTCACGATATGAAGGAATGAAGCTCCATGCTCACCATTTACATGTTATTGAAAAGGATGACACTTAAACTTGCCCAGTGAGGACAATTTAGGGCTTTAAAAACCTAAAACCTACTGTAAGCTTTTTTACACTATAGAAAATTCTGATTTCTCAAAGGTGGAGTGATCTAATTTTGAAGTAATAAAAAAAAACTTTGTTGCTTGTTGGAAAGCCTGAAAAGAATATCTACTCAAACTCTAGCTGTAAGTGTTAGTAACTGTAGTTGAGATCAGTTTCTGGTACACAGGTAAGAAGAGGAGAAATGTGTAGCCACAAGGAAGGAAAAATAATCCAAAGAGTCAGGAGGGGTTGGGAGTGGCTCCAGCCAGCTAGGCATACCTCAGCCCACCCTGTGCCTGTCCTTACACGCCTGTTAAAACACATGAAGTAGCAGAGGAGCGTCATCATCAGCGATGAGTCAAAACCAGCACATACCTCCTACTCATTCCAAAGAACCGAGCTTTGTTCAGTACACAATATGAGGTTTAGTGTGATCAATATGTTGTACATCCCCCCAAAAATCAGAAATCAATAACTTTCTATTCAAACAGTCCCCACACTAAAGATAAGATGTTTGCATCTATTGCAGGGAGTAGTAAACAGTTGTTTCCCTGTGCCAACTCCAATACACACCGTGCAGGAGTTCTGTAGTAGAGAGCGCCACCCTCTGGCTTTAGTTGGTAGGTCATGTTTTGAAATGGGGGGGGGGGGGTCCCTTTGACAATTATTGTGATTTTAAGATGTGGGGTAGACTCTCCATCCAAAAACTCACACAGTGTGGAATACATGACATCCAGGTTCAGTTCCTGGGCGGTGAGAGAAAAGATAAACTGCTTCTGAAAGTAAAAGTACAGACGGTGAACTTTTGGTTTTTCAAGTCTAGTTTCTTGATTGACGACCATAGAAAAATTAGAGAAGAGAAAGTGCAGAATGGATAATTCCGTTTTTTTTTACTCCAGGAACTGGACTCACATGACTATAAGTGACACTGACTATACCATATACAGAAAATAACATGTATGTATGTATATTATTATATGGATATTACTATATAATATTTGAATACATTTGAGACCATTTAAAAAAGAAAATCTATTCCAGGTGTGTGTGTGTGTGTGTGTGTGTTGGATGTGCATGCATGTTTGATATGGAAGCGTATAATTAACTTAATCCAAAGGTTAGTGCAGATTGGAAAATTAAAATGAAAGGAAGATGAAAATAAAATGTGAATGAAAAAGACATTTGACAGCATTTTCAATGACGCTTTGTTTTCATGTCCCGTGGTTAACAAATTTCAAATGTTAATTCAAATGTGAAAAGTGAGAAGCAATGCCCCCTTGTGCACAACATTTCCATGGTCTACCAACCTGTCAGTCATTCTCTGAATGAATATTGACTCATTGACTCAAATGATGCATACAAAATGCTATTGGATTGCATCTTCATGTTGCACTTTGCATTAACATTTGGATTAAGTTAACTATACGCTTCCATAGTTTGATGGCGAGAGAGTCTGTCTCCATATCTGTGCTGAATATATACTACTGCTAAAACACACAACTGACAATTTGTTTTTTGAGCAACTGGGTTTATTTAGAGAAAGACAGAGAAAGACCCTGGACAGGTCGCCAATCCATAACAAGGCCAACACAGATCGACTGTCAATCACTTTCAGGGCAATTTAGAGTCTCCAATCCACCTGACCTGCATGTCTTTGGACTGTGGGAGGAAACCGGAGGACCCGGAGGAAACCCACGCCAACACGAGGAGAACATGCAGACTCCACACAGAGAGGAACCGTGTCCTTCTTGCTGTGAGGCCACAGTGCTAACCACTGGGCCGCCGTGTCACCCACAGGGAGACCTATGAAGGTTTCTGCTAGCCAAACACCTGAGAACTTCATGGTGGCTTTTACACTCTGAAAATATTCACCCACCCGTTAATCTGAAGTCAGAGAAGCAGCTGCACACTTGAAAGATATTTGCTCAGATTTAATCACTTGGGCATCAAATTCTCTGCAACAATTTTACGTGCAGATTTGTGATGGCCAAGACACCATCTGAGAAGTTGCAGTGGCAGATTCAATTTGTTCTGCCAAGTGCAAGTTTCAAGTGCAGCTGCTACCACATTCATTCAGATGTTTACTTTTACATCTGTAAATGTTTTCTGTCTTCGATCACACGTGAATGAATATTTTCTGAGAGTCGTTCTCAGGTGTTTGGCTAGAAAACCTCCATAGGGAACTTCACTCCACATCTTTGGCTTTGGTCGCACAGCAGCAGAATGTCCTCATCCTCGTCCTTCTGCTTTGTCTAGGGCTTGCTGACCTCTAAAAATCAAAAGAGGACAATAAAGCGACCTTGTTGGAATCAACTACAGTGTGGAAGGACTTGACAATTCAGACACAAGTGGAGGTGAATGTCCTACCAGATGTGGAGTGGACCAGGTCCTTGTTCAAGGGAGGAGAACATTAGTACTATTAACAAGAATCACACATTAAAGAGATTCCTACCTCTGTGGTGTCCAGTGATGGAGTCCCCTCAGTTATCACAGCCAGGTGTTTTTATCCTGGAGTCCAGAGCCACCTGGGGGCTACACACACACACACACACACACACACACACACACACACACACACACACACACACACACACACACACACACACACACACACACACACACACACACACACACACACACACACACACACACACACACACCATTTTAAGTTCAAGTTTCTAAGAGCAGTATTTGTATCTCCATTGTTTTTGATGTAATTTGGCAGAGACCAATATGTGAAAGTGAACAAGTCTGTCCTGATATTGATGATCAAAAACTGCACTTCTAGCGTACTAATGCCTTTTGTCCTCAAATCTTGCAAATTTCACATATGGGTGCACATGGTCCCTGATCTGCTCACATTATGGCCTAACTGGACCATTTCCCTCCTCTTCCACCCTCATCTGAGGGGGGAGTGGAGCTCCAGAGGACATAATCTTACCTAATTTGGGGGAAGTTCCTGTCCTGTTCAGGTTCCCCATCACTCAGATTGGGGGCCATGTCTGAGTTAGGGTGAACCAAGATGGCACCTGGCTGTGCTTCAGTGGAAGTTCCCCTAGCGCTGGTGAATGAGGACACATGCAGTTAACATATACTGCTAGCTCAGATTTGTTATAGGTGAGTGAATGAATAGGTGAATATTTTCTGAGCGTAGTTCTCAGGTGTTCTGCTAGAAAAAAACCTACATAGAGACCACAGGTCTCACTCCCCAGGTGAGACCACAGGTCTCACTCCTCAGGTGCGAACCTGGCCTGACCACAGCAGCAAAATGCCTTCCTCAATCAGGAGAAGAAGCGTCTGACTCCCTTCTTCTTCTTCTTCTTCGGCTTGCTGACCTCTAAAAACCGAAAGAGGACAGTCAATGCCTCAAGTGACCTTGATGGAATCAACTACAGTGTGGAAGGACTTGACAATTCAGACACAAGTGGAGGTGAATGTCTTACCAGATGTGGTGTTGTTGTTGTTTTTTGTGACAGCCTGGATCACAGCAATGGCAGAGTCAACAACAGAGCTGCTCAGGGGAACTGAAGGGGTGGCCACAACAGCAGAGTCCACAGACGGGGTGCTCGGGGGAACCGAAGGGATGGCCCAAACAGCAGAGTCCACAGCGGGGCTGTTCTGGGGAACTGAAGGGGTGGCCACAACAGCAGAGTCCACAGAGGGGCTGCTCGGGGGAACCGAAGGGGTGGCCACAACAGCAGAGTCCACAGCGGGGCTTGCTACTGGAGCTCCATCCTGTGAGGAGACGATTAGTACTATTAACAATAATCACATTCATTCCTGGTGAGTGAATTTTCAACTGTACATTATTACTAATATATAATTGACACTGAGCAAGCAGTGATTCCTACCTCTGAGGTGTTCAGTGATAGAGTCTCCTCAGGTGTCACAGCCGGCTGTGCCAGTTCATTGATGGACTGGGAGCTGGGGTCCAAAAGGACAAACATCATTCACCTACAGCGCCTACCCTTGTCTGATAACCGATGTGCAAAGCAGCAATATAAGGACTCATGCCACACATCCAAACACACACACTTACTGAGAGCTGTGGTGGGAGCTGCTGGCGATGTCGCTCATTGCAACGAATGGATGTTCGAGGATTTCGCTTGGTGTGATCCTCTCACTGGCATCCATCTGGAGCATTCGTTTCAGGAGGTCAACAAACCGCCTCCCATCAGCGAGCTCAGCCCTGTTCTCTTCCTTCAGGTTCAACTAAATTACCAAATGATGAGAAAAGTCCAACGGGAAATCAGTGGAATCATCTTCCTGACTCACAAAAAGGTCAATTTTTCAGCAGTTACCACCTATTGGACTACCTACCTCCATCAGCTCATCCAGAGATCTGTATGACAAATCGCTATCCTCCTCTGATGTCTAAAAGAAGGTAACATGTATTTGAAATGTCTTATCACTTTAGATGAATTACCGATTGATACTGACAATAAATATTCTCAAGAAAATGTTCAAGAGAAAATTATATTTGGTCAATAAAGCTGTTGTGGTACCATGAGCTTCCAGCCTCCAGCCTCACTGAAGACGAATAACTCTTCTGTTTTACTCCCAGCATTCAGGAGGTGGTCCGCTGGCTGACCCAGGCGGTCGATGATGGATTGCATCTGGAGGCAAAACACAGGATCACATCAGTCTAGACTATCAGGACTCCATATGGTTTTATTACTTGTCTGCTGTGATCATCATCTGCTGGTCTTAGAGTAGCTACTGCTATCAATAATTAAGGGTTAGTGTAGAAAGGGAGCAGAGTCCAGTGATAGTAAGGTTATAGTATAGGTACTGACCACGTCATGTTCACACAACCCAGGGAAGAGTGTTACCCAGGTGAATAATTCCAACAACACGCAGGCCAGCGACCATATGTCCACGGCCTCAGTAAATGGGAGCCCCAAAAGGATTTCTGGAGACCTGAGTGTGGAACAACAGCAGCACACCAAATCAGAAACATCGTCATGCTTTGAGGAATAATAATACAACATGGGGAAACATGGTATAAATGAAACAAGGAGGCATCAGTAGGAGAATGTCACAACAGCTGAGACTTATGTAGCCCTGAATTTAACACTCACCGGTATGGACAGGAAACACACACCCTGCTATGTATTTATTGTAGAAGTGAGAAACTGCAAACCCTCTCCAGTAGATCTCACCTGTATTCAAGGGGCTGAATTATAGAGCCTTGCTCAGCTTCAGTCCTCAGAAGGGCCACGCCAAAGTCAATCAGCTTTATCCTGAAGGGCACTCTCAGACGATCCACCACCATGATGTTGTCCAGCTTCACATCTGTGTGGATCACTCCGATGCTCTTCAGGGCCTTGAATGCTGTGGCCATCTGCGGTCATAGAATATAGAGCATGAACTACAGTGGAACGTTCTGCAGCTTTGAATTTACTTCCTGTCTGATGGCGTCTGTACCTGTTGGATGATGGACCTGATGATGTTTAGTGGCAGAGGGGTGAAGTCCCTCTGCTCCATGTACTCATATAAGGAGATGTCCAACATCTCAAACACCAGACAGGTTTGACCTTTCATCGTGAAGTCCTCATAGAACTTCACGATGTTGGTCTCATCCGCATCCAGACAGCTGAGACGCTTCAACATGGACAACTAGGGATACATGACAAGTTTGACATGGTGATGTTATCAACAGGTAGTTTATGTGATACACAGACTAAATCTGACCAACAGAGCAGATGTAACATAATCTTTTGCATGACAGTAAAGTCACCCACCTCCCTTTTGGCCAGACAGTTAGCTGCTCTAGTGTTTGGTAACTTTACAGCCACAATCTCTCCGGTGTCCTGTTTCTCACACTTTGATACTGTACCAAAGGCCCCCTCTCCAAGGTATTTCAGTATTTTAAAGTTACTGGAATTGCTGGGTGGAGAGCTTCCCATGTTTGCTATGGAGGAAATTGAAAGGAAAATGGAGACGTGGAGAGAATAGAGAGAAAATAGTTACTTCAATCCCTTTAAATATCCAATTAACACAACAGTTAACCTCTCAATGTTAACTTTTTATTCAACATTGAGCGTATTCCTATCTGGTGTCAATGTTTAACATCAAGTTGGTAAATGTATTCTGCACTTTTACTGCTACACATATTAACTTAGATACTTTCCCAATATTTACCGTGCAGAGTAGAAATGGCGGAAACACTGGAGACGATGTAACACATGTAACACATGAAGGTCATGTTCATGTGAACACAGTACATTACAGAAGACGGCTACTTTTGATTGAGTCAAATCATTTTTCTGACCTTTCCTCAAGTTGGAGTTTGAAGAGAGAATATACTTGTCTAGAAACCTGCTCAAGTCAAATCAAAGTGGTACCTGACTAAACAGATCTTTCACTCCTCTTTCCACCTCTGGTTGGAAGTTCCAGCATCACTGGACCTCAAACACTTAAACATTAAAGAGAAAAACCACTGACTTACCTAAATCACGTTGTTGTTCGTCCAGTCGCAGTAGTGCAATGACCAAAATCCACATCTAGCACGCTTTATAAAGCTCAACACGAGTTCCAGGACCTTTATGATGTCATAATCCACCAAGCACTGTTGTTTTGATTTGAAAATCCAACCAGACAGCATCCTCACACCAAGATCACATTAAGTCCAATAATAATGGAGTGATCTATGTACTCTCTGATAAATTAAGAAAAATAACATTTCACTTTAATAGAATTGAGGGAAAAATGCACAAAGTGGGTGGGGTGTGGTGGTGGGTGACTTTTTGTTGCCACTATACCAAATGAATGGGATGATAGATGTGCTGCAAAACATCATTAATGATGAGTGTTCAAAATAGTGAATACTATCCATAAAGAGATTTTCATACAACTAATAGAGTAATTACAATGATTTCAATGAAAAAATCCAATACCATGTCAATGACTCCTCCTATGTAAGTAAGTGCATGGATGAGAATGTGATCTTCAGTCATGTAGGGCCTGGTTTCTATGTTGGAAACCTCAAATCCATTTTGATCAATGGTGGGGACAATGACTGATCCAACCAATCTGTGAAGTTGACATGTCAAACACACTTTAGATGTCTCAGTTAGTGAGGACAAGGCCACCGTCTTCTAAACCCAACCTTCTGCTGGGTCCCCACATGACAAGCATGTTTTAACCCAGCATGTGATGAGATCTGAAATAAGGAACTAATATGTCTATGGTTTGATGTCAATAATAATGTTCACAATGTGTTGTCAATAATGTCTCTGGTTTGATGTCAATAATATTGTTCATAATGTGTTGTCAATAATGTCTCTGGTTGTGTCCTCATGCAAAAATTCATTTTAATCCACAACATTGAATAGATGACGCTGGGCATAGAGAACATTATCATTTTCCTCTGTTGACTCTTCACCCTGTAAATGTAAAGAGGATGGCAGAAGATAAAAAGCAACAGGAAGAAAAAAATAGCAAAAGGTGCAATAAGCGATTTTTCTTGCCACTAGAAGAGGCTACTGGGGATACTCCTGGGGCACCAGGAGTTGAACCTGGGACCTTTTGATCTGCTGTCAAATGCTCTACCACTGAGATATACCCCCTCTTTTTGGATGCATTCTGGGTAAATGCATGAAAGGAAAATGCAGAGCAACAACACAAACCTCAGTGTCCAATTCAGAGGCAGTTTTGAAACATTCAGCATCTTCTTTTTCAAAATAAAGGTCACTGGCAGGTTCATCATTTGATGGCTATACAGGTGTGATGATTCCCAGGGGGCACCAGGAGTTGAACCTGGGATCTCTTGATCTGCAGTCAAATGCTCTACCACTGACCTATGCCCCCTCATTTCCAGCAGTAGAGCCGCATATAACAAAAAAATATTGCAGTATGAATGAAATGTGATTTATGTTCATCTTTTGAAATACAGAGTTGTATCCAACTACAGTGATGAGCGTCTTTATTGCCTTTTGAGTAAGGTAGATGTTGCATGACTCCTGTTTGGGGATGGGTATCCTCTGTCTGCATGCTTCAATTTTTCAGGCATTGCTGTTATTCCCGCAATGTTGTTCCACCAAAACATACCGCGATGGGCGATAACGAGCAGTGCGACCTGATCCTAAAAGTTTTAATGTTACGGAAATAAAGTGCTGTTTGGCGGATGATTTATATGCCGAATTTACCACAAAATCCGTTGAGGTTCGTTAAGGTTTTACGCTATGTTCTACGGCGTGTGTAAATTTACTGAAAAGCAAGGCAACATTAAATTGTCCAACATTAAGTTTTGAATGGACATTGGCGTAAAGTGCACATACGAGAGAGAATGGGACGTACCGACGCTCGGTGGCTGTTAAACTAGTGTTGGATAGCCTCATATTAAACATGTCAACTGATCTGGGGTCTGCAAGATTTAAAACAGACTTAGTTTCAACTTGCACTCAGTATAAACTTGTGTACGTGTGTATTTGTTGAAATATTTAACTATAAAGTATCAGTGTTGTTATACTGTCAGAACCTCACCCATGTTGGGGTAAGAGGGGTGTGTTTATGTCAGCTGTGGTTCTAGATAATCATCTAAATATAGATATAATATCCTGGTGATGAAGCACAGCTACTCTCAGGACGGGGCGGAGCGGTGCAAGGCGGACGAGGAGGATGATTTGATGCTGGACGATGGTACCACCACCAGCCATCACCACATCCACCACCACCAGCTCCACCAGGGCTTGTCAGAGCTGGAGCACACTGTTCAATGTCCAATGACTTCTAATGTAAGGCATAATGGAAATCAAGCAAGTGGTGGAACAATGAAGACCCAAATGCAACAGAATCCACAGCGATGGGAGGAATGAATAGGAAGGTTAATGAGGTATGATAAAAAAGTAACAGAGCCTCCATCAGCCTCCATTCTTTATGTATTAAGGTTGAAGACCCTGATGTAACAGAATTTAGTTACTTATTTATTTTGATGAAGTTTTAATTTAGTAATTATTATTTATATGTTATCTTTGGAGTTGAATATATCTAAACAGGTTCCTGGTATCATTTATTCAGATGCAATGCAACAGCAACAGTGTGGATTGGAGCTCAGGGAAACCATCTCAAACTATGGGAAACACCTAACAGTGACTATAATGGGAATAACTTTAAGAGAAACTTAAAATCTTGCACCCACTCACTCTAAGGCATCATCGTTTCTTTATTTTGTTCTTCTTTGGCTTGGATTGTCCATCGTGATGTAGAATACATTAATGATTACTTGAGGTTATTTTGTAAATGATGCTATCCTATATTTTCAGACATTAGTAGTGGACCACTGGAGCAAGAGAACTGCTAACACTGCTAGATAAATGTCAGTCCCAGTTCCCCCCAAACCAAACATATAGATTCCATGTTAAGGGTTAGTGCTTTTATTACTATAAAGCATCCAGTATGAGAGGTTTTGTGCTGTATCCTACTCGAGAATCAAACAGGAACAGATGTGGAACCAAATATTAGCAAAAATCAGCCTGTAGTAGAACATAGTAGTACATACGTAGCGGGTTAATGGAGTGGATTGGAAGTATATTTTCTATTTCTCTGTCATTGGACATGACAGAGACATGACAATATATGGACATATGAGTTTCTTGTTTTTGTTTGTTGGTGTCCATGTGAGTGTAGCTGCTATTTGATTCTTGATTGGACCTGTGGTGTAACAATCTCTATTTTCACTGGTTTATTTGACTTGTTCTATTTTCTTGATGATATGGCCGTAAATCCATTTATTTATTGCATTAAACATTTTCCCTTTTCCTTTACTGTGCTTGGCACCATCATTTGCTGTTGTTAATTTGCAGTGTATAATTCACATAAGCTACCCATTGCCATGTCATGCCTTCATGTATCTCTGCATGTATACTCCCCGTTATACTTTGCATGATTTAATCCATTTCTTATACTTTCTACTACCATTGACCGGGGAAAGGCATAGCGGGGTAAAGAGGAACCATAGTTGTGTAGGTTGCTTTGGATATTAATGTGTGAGAAATGTGCGCCGCATTGACTGCTTCTGCCCATTGCTACAATACGTAAACGTCGCCGCCATATTGGTCCGGGCAAGACTGGCCCGTAAACAAATACAAGTAAACGGGAAGCTGCGGTTTTTCTGGATGAAAAACACTATAACGTTTACATTTCTCAACCGTTTTCAATGAGTCCTTTTTTATATTCAAGGGTTTATGATCTACGTGGAGTAGAAAAAAAGTGAAAAAAAAGCTGGCTTCCCGTTTACAGGCCAGTCTTGCCCAGTCCAATATGGCGGTGACGTTTACGTACGATCCACAGGCCGATGTGGCGTCTATGTATATATGTCTATGGTGGGCATGCTCTGAGAGGGGCTGGACTTGCACCTTATGACGTCCAAAGGAACCATTTTCTGAAACGGGCTGTTTTTCTCCTATCTTTGGCACCGTTTTGGGAAAAAGGAAAATACAGAAAAACGACTTGACTTCCAGATTTCAAATTTTCTCAGCTGCTTAGGGAAGTAATTTCCTGTGAAACATGTATAAGCGCCAGGAATAAACCTTTTTCCATAATATGGGACCTTTAACGTGTCAATTATTTTATTTTTATACCTCAATCATAAATTTCCCTTCAACGTTGACAGAACAGTCCAAAATCCTAGATAAATGTATTTTGAAAAGGTATTGCAGAATGTTTCTATAGCAGCTTTGTAGGCGTGTGGCCACTAGAGGACAATAGACCTCAAGGTTTGTCTTTTACTGCCACTACATCTAAAGCCCTTGAACTGGAGTTGTAACGTTCTGACCAGAACACCAGTATGAATTACATTTACTGGAATACCTGCAGATAGAAAACCTTTTCATGAATTTCATACGTTTTAATACCACAAAAGGAATCCTTGCTTTCGTTTTTTTGCTGGATCTTGTCTCCCAATGTGCAAAACATCTTTATTGCCTGCTGTTATTGTCTCTCCCCCTGAATCATATCCCCTCTTCCCCCTCTGCTTGTTCCAATGTATTATAATATCCTCTTACACTGAAGTGTAAAAAATATCCCTTCTGTGACTCTTTTTAGCTCTTTTCCTCCCTCTCCTCTTTCACATGATGGTCACAATACTCTGACCTTGCTCTGCTTACCATTGGTTTCTTGAAATGTGTGCAGCCAGGAAATGAAGCTTAATCTACGATTGCACTCATAGTCACTCTGGACAAGCATGTCAGAGCGTCTACAATGTAAATGTTATGAAGACTCTTGGAGGAATAATAGACTAAAAGGAATCAATACACACAAACAAACAATCAACACTAGTGACCTCCAACACGTGGACCAATCCATTTAACTTTTGAAACAAATTATCCTTGGAAAGCTCCAAGACCAGTTTAAGATGATAAGGAGTATGAGCTGATGGGGCAATCTTTCATGATGGTGCTTTACGTTTATCCTCAGCACCAAACTATAACAAATGACTCCATATTGTTTTTGCATTTCCATGAATAACACATAAAAAGTATGCAAGATGCAATAAAACTACTTTCTCAATGCTTAAACAGTATGATATTTTTATGATCTTTATTTAAAGGCATTTAGACTGATGAAATACATCAACAGAGCAGCACTTAACTAAAGGGCTTCTCCCCACTTTAGCCCAAGTATTGGATCTGGAGGTAATCCAAGCTCTAACTGACGTAATCAGCATATAGTGCTGCCGCCTGGCATCGCAGGAAATCTAACAGTGGGCGCGCCGCCAACCAGAGTGCTATATTGATGTCAAAATAATCTCCATTCTCCAATATGGTTTACCGCCTCCGGCATTATACAGTACTTCAGTATAATTGGTTGTCTAACATCAGATATCTGATGGCCTGACATCATGAGTGTCACGTCATTTGCATTAGCAAAATGAATTGTGCCTTCTCAACCTAACCAGTTACTTTGACTAGTTGTTTTAAATCAAATCACTTTTCTATCATTGTTTTGTCGTCAGGTCTGAATTAACTTCTCTACAACTGTGGATCGACATGGATCATTGCTGGTTTTGTCACAGATATCGCTGCAATTATGCCCCTAGAAGTTCTAAACACTTTATAAATGCAAGATTCATATTTAAAGATGATAGAATATTTGTGACAAGGCATATGTACCTTTGAATCATTCACATATAATCACGGAATAAATATCTAGTTGAAAAAAGTCTTTATTGAAGATTTCTGAAGGCGGTGTGAACTGTTTTTTATCAAACTTCAGCTCCTTTCATCTTCAAGAGCGCTTTGGTGTAACAAGTTGAATGTTGACTCTAATGTTAAAACATTGGTATAGATATTGATATCAGAGCAAAGGCTTTACCTGCTGAGCTGCGCTTCCACCTGTTTCTCAGCCCCCACACCATCAGTGTCCTGTCCCGAGGTTCGGACGAGGCAGGGAACCCACGGCTCCCAGATCAGATTAATCTGTTAATCCACTCTGTTCTCAGGAGGTAAGAGGTGACAGAGGGCATGCCCCTGTAGTTGAGAGGGCTCTAGAGTTCATGAGTTCAGTCCATATGAGTTAATGGATTCAAACCCTGATTCACAGTTTAAACACACTTACAGATACACAACATACAGAGCTAGGTCGCGTTGGTGACACTTCTATCTCCTCTGCAGATGCCTTCACATGAGGAAGATCAAATAATGAAAAGGGTAGGACTTTCTTGTGCCCGCTCAGTCATGAAGGAGACAAAAAATGTGACTGAGGATGCACCCAAGATTAGCAGAGGTCAAGCCAGGCCAAAAAGATGCTGAGAATCCCTATTACAAAACGTGTTAGCCAATTAGGGCTATCTTGGGACATTGTCTCGTTTGTTTTCCGAGGTCCGAGCAGGCCTGGTGATTCTATTGGCAGTCCCCCAGGCAGTGCTTCACTTTGCCCTCTCACCAGCAGTTGAGGTTAAACCTACAATCTTTCAGCAATATTTGGACTTAATAGTAATCTCCAACCTGCTTTCCCCTAAGTATAGGAATGTATGTACAGATTTACCACACTAATCCTGTGCTGTTATATTCATGTGATCAATGAGCGTACACCTAAAGGGTCACACTGAGGCAGCTGACAGGATGTTTCATCGGATTGTTAATAGTTGAGGATGGATTTTGTCTGCTGTCTTGAGAGTGATTGATCTCCTTGTGAAACTACTGAACACAGTGTTTCCTCAGAGTGTCTCTGATTCAGTTCTAGGAATGTTTTTCCCATGCATTTAGCGTCCTGATCTAACTTTTTCCCTTGATAAATTGGACAAGATCAGCAGTTAGCGCACATACACACACGCAAAGAAAACATGCACATACACGCACATATTCAGACACACATTTAGACACATGCATACACACATTTGGCGGCTTTAAATTAAATATTTTTGAAAGTGAACTCAGGATGATCCTCAAGACCTTGAAGCTTAACTAATGAGATCAGCATCACCTAGTCAGTTTTCATGCAACTTGAGTCATAGTAGGTCTGAATCCGTGTGTGTGTGTGTGTGTGTGTGTGTGTGTGCATTTGTGTGTATGCATGTGTGTAGCTGTGTTTTCCATGTTTCTGGGTGTGTGTCACGTGGCTGGAGGCGTGATCAATTTTCATAGGATCTTCACTGCAACCCTACAGTTCATTGCTAGTTATTCAGACTTCACTGGCTTCCTCCAACACCTGGATCGCTTCTGTAGGCAAGAACAAAATAGATGAGGGTCTCCATGGGAACGTGCGTGTCAGACTTTTCACCGGTTCCAAACCTGTCAGCATTAAACACAGCAGTGTCGGTAATGTCTCCATCCACGACACTACATGAACAGCAGAGAGAACAATGAATAGATAAATGTGTATGCAACTAGAGTGAGTGTAGGCATGCCTGTGCCTACATGCAAGTCTGTCTATAATCTTCAACCAGTTGTTATGCTTTTAATCTAGTAGGCATCATCTCATGGTAATATGACCCTATTAGCCAATGCAAGGTAAGATAATAAGTGAATCTTTACTATAATATTTTGTGCAGATATTCAACATTCTTGACCATTTTAATACCAGGAAATCAAAAAGATTCATTGTTGCCCCAGGAGTCTGAATCTTGGAAAGGTGGAAAATCATTTGAAACAGCACTTAGACCATCATGTGACTCGACACTGAAACCCATAGTAATTACATTTTGTTCTGGGTTGGCAGGGTGATCCAACCCACATTCAATGATAGAGGCAACTCTGGGATGCATCAGGCCTTTAAATGAAACATTTATTCACAAGAACATCATTGAACAATTAAACAAATAAAGAAAATATGCAAAGAAAATAAAATTTCTCCATCATATGGAGTGGACAATTTTTAATAAGAGGCCAATATTGGAATACCCTTACCCTACAAGCCTCCACCCTGAACCGACTGCAGGACTGCGCTCCACACCATGGGGGTCCAGGCTTTATGTGTGGCTGCTCTACCTGGCCACCTGAGGGCACCACAGAGACTGGGCCTTTCACTGTGAAAACGACCTTCTCTGAACTGCTAAATACTTTACCACTACTTTTAGTGGTAGCTAAAGTATTACTTTCAATCAGTTGTTCAATTGATTTGTTTGTTAGATTAATTCATTAATCAGATTATTTAATTGTGGCAGGGATCTGATAAATTAATCTGATTAATCAATTACTTGTTTCTGTTTCTGTCTGTCTGTCTGTCTATCTATCTATCTATCTATCTATCTATCTATCTATTTAATTAATATCTAATCTATTTTCACTGATGTGTGTTGCTTGTTTTGAATTGTCATTTCCTTTTAGACATTTGCTTTTAATGAAAAGTGTTTCTATTAAAAACCCATTATTATCAAATAGCATTACACATGCACAACTTATTTCATAAGCACCATAATGTGGAATATGATTTTCTTGGATTTAAAGCATGTAATCTCATCTCACCACCTTTCATCCTCGAAGAACCTTAGAAATGTTTCCTCTTCAGCCTTAATCAAATACAGCAAACCGTCCACGTGGCAGACACATGGTTCTGATCATGAGACATGGAAAGCCAGAAATAAATGAAATTCTCCGTGACAAATGTACACTGACTTCACTGCTCTCATTGTTGCTATTCCCAGGAAACAGTGTGCCAGAAATGACAGATAATGATTTAGTTGTGATATCGTTAATCATCACTGCTTGTCGAACACAGTGACATGAGAATGTTCCTTGAAAGATGTGCCCCCATGTTAGAAACTGGTGTTTGCAGAGGGGTTAACTCTTCAGGATTGCGCAAAGTTTTCTGAAACAGCCGAAAGGACTGAGATGAATGTCGTGTTTGTAATCGAGAGTTTGTAAAAAAATCCATTCAAGATCTGTTGTAGTCCTCTGAAACGGTCTCACAATCAGATCTCTGTTTATGCAGTGCAGTCATCTGAAATTCATTAATCTCTGGTCTTCTGCTGGACATATGTAACATCTGCAGGGTGGAAAGCCATATTTGCTCTGTGGAGTACTATGGGCTTCAATTATGTTTGTTTATTTTTCCTCCTCTGTATTTCAAAGAACATATTCTACTTTTCGCTCAAGCACATTTAGCTGCCCTGCACAAACTAGTTATTTTAATGAAAACTGTTTTGCATACCAAACATATGATCAGTCTGCACTTTGAGGCAGCTCCCATGAAGCAGAAGCAATCAAAGTGTTTTAGTGAGGTTAAGCACTGGAGATAACACAATTATAAGTAATGGTGACATTATATTGAGCATATCATTTACTTTTGAAGGATTTGAGATCAAATATCGGTACGCAGTTTTATCAGGATGCTTGTACTTTTACTCATGTAGCGTACCTCCATGAAGGGATATCTGGAAGTGTGTCACTGTTCATTACTTGATTATAATGTGATTTGGATGAGGGATTGTTGTTGCTGGCGTTGCCTACTATTGATTTAAACTCTCTGCTGGTCTAGCAAACAAGCAATGTACTGCATCTGCATGTCTGAATGTGGCTCATATTAGGCTGTTACATATCTCCTTTCTTTCCAATGAAAGTACTGCTTTTTTACAATGTAGTAAATGTATATATTGTAGTGCACCCCCCAGTATGACTGGGCACTGGCACTACTCACTCTCCTCCTAATGCTACTTCTATTGTTTGGCACCCATGTAGAAAAGATACACTCTTTGATTGACCTATTTTCTAACAAGGTAACCATTAAAGGTAAGGTAACCAAGGTAACCAAGGTAAAAAGTATTTTTTCTGTGAGGACATTCAACAGGGAGCGCACTGCCACATCCAGTCTGTGAGTCCAAACATAAAGAAGTTAACGCTTTCTCTGGACTCTGACATAAGTGAGCTACATGTAGGCTATGTGGCTACAGTTTACATAATTCAATTATATTGTATGCAACACGCCAAGCTTGTGTTTAAAACTCCTAAAATTCAGATCACATTCAATTCAAATCACCTTGACAGCAAGGTTTTCATTCAGTGCTCTAATAGACGGTCAGACAAGGATAAAGGATACTTCATGTGCAGGTGGATGAGACTCTGTCATGTTCCAAAGATAATGGAACAATTAAGCTTAAGTAAATTTTTCATATGCCATAAATAAGTGCTCAAGTCAATCATTCACCAATCATGCAACAAAGAAAGAATGGATGATCCTCTGTGTATGCACTGTCCCAGACCCTCAAGGTGGCTCGCATTGAAAATAACATCTAGGAACAAAAAAACATCAATTGCAATTAGTACTGGAGCAGTGGCAGGAAGCCCAAGGCAGCTAAGTTCATGTTGGGCAGAATGTGTACACAGTGTTCCCAATTGATTCAATTTACAGGCAACGTGTGCAGAACAGCGCGGACAAACAGGCAATAGGCAGACAACAATCGGAAGCAGTCAGTGTGCTGCTGCAGTCCTTTTATTCTACATTTGAACATTTGAACATTTGATTTGAGCCCCTCCTACCCCCCCCCCACACACACAAACACTAACACACACATCTCTCTCCATTATTCTCAGGGTTTGTATTTTCCTACATGTTCATATGTCTGTTGGCAATTGGTTCACCACTTAATCCAATATGCTTGCAGGAGAGAAACATACTGTCTCTAATGAAAAGCATCTCTTCTGTTTGTCTGTAGCCTTTGTGAGCCAGCCTAGCCCTCCAAAGTTGTGTTGGTTTGTGCTAGTTGCCTCTTCCTTGCTGAGACTCGGATAAGACAACCAGGGGAGAAAGTTCAGGTGAACAGCAGGAGGGTATTTAGACTGGCCCCCTCAGCATCGATCGTGTCCCCCAGAGAGCTTTGTTGCTAGGGCTAATCTTGGCCAATAAGCCATGGGTTACTAAATGTTCATTCGAGAGTGATTCACCCTTCAATGGAAAAATCAAAGAGGCTGCTGCTGTGCTGGCAGCCTGTCATGCTGGTTTTGCAGAGGCAGTGGAGATATCACATTAAGACTGAATTGTCCAGTTTAATTTAAAGGGACCAGACGCACAGCAAGTTGGGGATGGAAGGTTTGTAAAGCACTAGAAAATGAGGCTACAATGCAAGTGGCTCACCTTGTAGGGGGATTGAAAAATTACTATCAGCGAGCCTGCTGGGACGTGATGGTCTGAGTAAGACTTGACTCCTGCACTCGAAAATCTAGGGCGTTTATCGTGGGCTCCCCTAGAGGTCCAAAGGGAGTCAATAAGGGTTCCTTAAAGACCCCACATATTGCTTTGCAACAACTAATCCCATCCTCATCCACCTCCACTGGCTCCCAGTCAAGTACCATATCACCTTTAAAATCCTGCTCCTCAACCTACAAGTCCCTTCACGCCCTTGTTCCCCAGTATCTATCAGACCTCCTGCATACCTACACCCCTTCCCGAAACCTCCTTTCCTCACCTTTGCTCACCACCCCCTCACACCAGATTCGGGACCAGAGCCTTCAGAGTGACTGCCCCCACCCTCTGGAACTCACTCCCTGTGGAGATCTGCAATGCTGGGTCCACTGAATTATTATTATTATTATTATTATTATTATTATTATTATTATTTGCATACAAATACTACTAAAGTGGTTCCCAGTGGCTGGTTTTGAAAAGTGAAGGTCTTAAGAGCGTGTAAATGTACAATTGCACAACAGGTTATACCCAGCCATACAATGAGCACCGTGTTCCCAAGGGAATAGAGGGATGCTGCTGTGTTGTGATCCCTTCACATAATCACATAATCACATAATCACATTTCCTTATATTCAATGAGCATCATTGGCCTTGACAGGGACAGTTCACATTGAAGCGTAACCACTGAATAGGTCCAATTACATTTAAACAACTGGATTTCACAGGTGGCTGTTGTCTAGATATATGATCAGGGCTTGTTGTTACTCATTCACCGATTTCTCTTGTGAGAAATATGATGTAATCATTTTGTCTCATAATTGGTGGATCTGTATGTTTATTGCATTTTGCTTCAGTCCACCACTCCCTTCAGAGCAGTCTCGTCATGTTTCTAAGTTGACTTTTGCCCCACATCCACATTTGAAGCTATCAATAATTGCTCATGGAAATATAATAGCAGTAGCTTTTGTGTGTGACATAGAAACATTTGTTTATGTGCTGAAATACATTCAGCCTCATAGCAGGATCGGTTCCTGTCGAGTGTTGGCCTGTAACTGACTCTTCAGGGAGGTCTTCAGGGAAGTTTACTTTTCTGAGCTTCTGAGTCCCTTACTACTTTCTCTTGCCTCATCCCTTCTGTCTCTCTCTCTCTTCTGTCTACAGTCGTGCATCATACTAGACCAATAACGAACAATATTGAAATCATATTCTCACAGCCACATAGCCCCGAGATAACTTTGCAAGTACCACAGCTACCAATTTAATTAAGGTTTATTTGTATCCCATTGGATGTTGGCCAAACAAAGCAGGTCTAAGCAGAGCTATATGTCATGGTTTTCATCTTCCCTTTAGTCCTGGTGGAGGAATGTGATCTCTCAATCCACCCAGATCTCCTGTGGCAGACTGTGACCTGTGTGCGAACCCAGTGCCCTGGATGTTGATCATCAACCCTCACAGGTCAGACATGGAACAAGACTGGACCCTCCAAGTAAAAACAGTCATTGGTTTTAAATCAAACATTCAGCCACGGTGAACACTGTTGTGTGAATGTGTACGTGTACATAAGCGTATATAATGTATTTCATGTCTGTCTATTGTAATGATACTGGGGTCTTTGTGACAAATTAGCCATACTGTCAAAATATATTGCCTTAAAATACTCAAAATACTAGCATGCATGTCCACAATGTTTTCAGTAATATTTGCAGTTAGGACACAAAGCATGACCGGACTGTGTTTAGTAAGTGTGAGAGCATCAGCTTTCCTGATGTCTTCAGTCATTTCTTTGGTTCTTTCATAACAGACAGAATACAGTATGGATTACAGCCAGGGGCCTTGCCTACTCCAACACCTGGACAGCCTCTCTAGCAGACATTTGCTGTTATTATGTTTCCTCCCTCCTGTCCCTTGTCCATGCTGCAGCACCGCGAAGCAAACTGATCCAGAGAGCGGTCACGGAGTAGTCCTGGAAACCTGTCACCTGCAGGTGTCAAATACAAGGCCAAGGCAGGAGGTCCTCCCATGACATGGCTGCTACCCAAATATGCCCTGGTGATTTGTCCCATGTACAGCACCACCCCTTTCACACCTCCCCATCACACCCTTGTGAAACTGTTGTCTGTCTCCAGCTCGAGTTACCCTTGTAGTTCTGCCTTCGTGGGTCTAGTGAAACCAGAGAGATGACCTGGAATTCTATCCTTTGACCTTTTTGTGAAAGGTACTCTGCACTCACATGACTGGGTTAGCTCAGAGAGTTTCTTTCTTTCTTTCTTTCTTTCTTTCTTTCTTTCTTTCTATGATTAAAAAAACAATGTCAGTAGTTTTTGAAGTGCACCAAATTTAACCTTATGGTTTTCAACTCAATACAAAATCAACATTGAAAACAAGACAACAATATAACAATATAATGTTAAGGACATCTCTGTGAGTAAATAATAATATCACACCCATTACAAGTGCAACAGGATGGAAAGACAGAAAAGCCACCAAAAAGCTAACTAACCCCAAAAGTCAAAGACAAAACATTGGCTTTCCAGGTCACACATTTCAAACTGGATCTACCACTTCAGTGTACAGCCTGACCTTCAGTGGTGGGAATGTTGACACAAGACAAACAGAGAACAAATCTTATAGAAACATGGCAGCCCGTGTGCCTCTGAGTGCATTGGTAAGTGGTGCTGAAACATTGCTACAGCACAGTTAATAACCTACAGCACATGAAGAGAGTGCACAACAAGGACTAGATAAGTGACACAACACAAACCGTTCAACTGTTACGGTGCCTGTCAGTCTCTTGACAGACAAACAAATATTTTGGTGAGTCTTAAAAAAGATACAATATGTTTTTTTTTTTATATGACTGTGTGTTTGGCAAAGTAGGAGCCACTCTGGACCAAGTGAACAGAACAAAAGGTGAAAAGATAATAACCCCAAGGTCAAGCTAACCGACTGCCAGACAACAGCTGCAGTGATCCAACAATATAAAAGTCATCTCTGTCAGTGCATTTTGAAATCGTCATTATTCACTCAGCATCCATTACTCATGTGTGTACTCTGCAGAGTGACATTGAACTGAGCCAGGCTTCAAAATGTAAAATTCTGAACTTGATTGGATGCCAGCTGTCTGTTCTGCACCATAGAAACTCTTCATGTAGATAATGCCTCCATCCATGCGCCACTTTCACTAATTAGCTATCACTATTTGGCTGAGCGAGCAGCGTCTAGTTGTGTGTTGCAAAGTTGATCAATTTTGTTTCTCAATGCAAGAGTAACTGCAAGATCAGTGATCAGTGAAACAAAAGCAGATTGGGAGTTTATTATTCAATGTCTCAAAAATAAATGTCAAAATATAAATGGTCCAGTTGATTGGAGTGTCATCATGTTGTCAAGCAAGGACTTCATTTACTGACTATTCTTTAAAAAAAAAAGAAGAAAAAAAAAGGTAGGTGTCAAACATTTCTAATGGTGGCTATTTCATTTTGGATTAAACAACTCATGCATCTATCAGGAGTGAAAGTAGCCTACTTAGCCTACCAGTTAATCTCAGAGTCACCACTCACAGTCTGGCATCATTTCAACCTTATGACTCCAATTATGCTGTGGATTACTCTACCAATTAGACTAAGTGTCTTACACAATGTTCTAGCAGTGGAAAAGACTTTTGTGTTTATTAATTGATGCCATTCTGGTATAGTACTCATTGATCTAAGCTACAGTACGCTATCTGTAATAAATTCAATTCAGTCTGTTCATTATATTGAGCGGTCTTGCACTTTTATTTTCAAATCCGATTTTCTTTCACCTCTCAAAAACTTCTGGCCAGCAAACCTCGACCTGGAAAAGTTTTGTTGAACTTGAAGTCAGCCAAGACCTCAAAGACCTCAAAACACATGATCATGTTCTAGGTTTTTCCAGCTTTTGGTTGGATGTTAATCTAAAAAGACAGGTGAACTTAACATTAAAGATATCAAATGTACACAAAATATTTTTAACTTTCATTCAAAATAATAGTTTAACCTTTTTTTTAATAGGTTTCTAATTCTATTCCTTAAAGATATTACTGATGTAGATAAAAGATGTGACTAACGAATTTAACGTTAGAATGAACAACAACATCACAGGCAGGGCCTCCTCTCCAGTGTTTTTGGACCAATGCCAGCATGCTGCGCAAGTTACATTCTTGTGGTTTGTTTTCACCTAACTGAGGTTTTAGGTTGCCTGGATCCCGTTTCCCAAAGTGCGATGTCGTGAGCCATGGCTTCACTTTTTTTTTTTCTTCAAATTTCTAGGGAATTCATGGACCTGGGTTTGTTTTCCTCTGAGGATGCCAATCATGCTGTCATGAAACCATTTTAATTGTGCTTTCAGAAACAATGAGGTCAACAAACCCACACTGTTACGACATGACTTCAGTTATAGCAGTATTATTCATTTACTAAAATTGTCTGATTGATAAGTTCATTTTGGCCACTAGGATATGGTGTATTATTATAATAATCTTTTCAAATATCTTCACCTCTAATGAACCTAAATATTATGCTCAATAAATATAAATAGACACCATTTAATTTGTTGTAAATATTACACCAAGGAGCTTGAGAACACACTGGTCTTTAGAGTGTGAGGAAGAGTCCAAGTACCAAAACATGCCTTCAGTGTAATATGAATGATTAAAAGCATAACATCTGCTCTGTGAGTGACACTCCCTTTTTTCCACTTCACACCAGCATTCCCCAAACTAACAGCACACATATATTAACTGTCAGACAAAACCAAGCCATGTGAGTCTCACAAGGCCCAGCGGAGAAGGCAGGCATCCAGTGCTCAAACACAGACAAAGGGGAGAGGGGAAACATATTTTCTCAGAGACAGCTCAAATTTTCAAATACCCATCTGTCTGACGTTAACGCGGGTTACACATTAACCTAGTTTTTTTTTTTATAATTCCGGTGTAGAACTGGTGTTGTTGCGTTGTGTTTGTTCCCTCACCTGTTTTCAAGGGCAGAGTTTTCCCTCTGAGAACACGTAATTCTCAGCGCTATAAATCATAAGTTGTTGGAGAGAGCAGAGAGGTTGAAAACCAAACAACCCCCGTATTCCTAACATGCTTCAGTGAGAGGATAATGCACCACCTCGCGTGTCGACTCCCCAGTTCTTCTCCTAGAGCTTGTCCTGAAAGCTGAGAGGAATAAACACTATGTATGGAATCTAGAAACCCACAGACAAAGCGTGTGGACTTCTCCGGGCTGTGGGCCTGTACTAAATGTGAGGGGTTTTCTTTTTTTTTTTTTTTTTTAAAGGGATTTATCTTTTAGAAAATTAGTCCTTTCATGTCATCACAATAGCAAGGGGGTGATTTTAGAGCAGCTGGGCACAATGCATCACATCTGAAGCCAAACTGAAGGCTACACAGTGATAGCTGCAGTAACTAAGAGACAATTCTAATGATATGCATGTGAACCATAGGCAAACACCAGGCCGGTCTCCTGGCTGCATCCAGTAACACCTCCTCACTGGCTACCCTGAACATTGCTACTACGCGGTGAGAGTTATATGATTTACTCTGCGGACTCGGTGCTGTTTCAAACACAAACCCGAGAGTGGATGTTTTGGTTACCAAGGGGGGCAGCTGAACCTGATAGTGTGACAAGGCACTCTGTCAGCGACCATGTTTACATGTTGTCAGTGAGATAAAGGATTATATGTGGAAATGTCAGACATCATACAGAGGAGGCACTGTGCTTGATATGCAGTCCATGTGTTTCCCTTTCAGTATAACTTCAAAAAGATGTAAGCTGATCATTACCTGATTATTACGGTCTCATATACATGGATTGCGCAACACTATGATTTTGTACAACTGAACAAATGCATCACATGGAGTTGCGATGTAAATGTGCTTTGGATGAAGAGAGTAAAGTTACAGATAGTTACACTGCAGGTTCATTTAAGTTTACCAATTAAGTTGGTCTGAACTTTGCAGCAGAAGCTCTAATAGAGAAATATTTGTTTTGGAACCTCCATGTGAACAAAGCTAGAAACAACTTTGACTTGTCTACAAAGCTCTGCAGCGCTTTAGCTTGCAGCACTTTGGCATCTTTATTAGTATCTGAGGCCGTATTTCACTAACACACAGGAATGGGACCAGATGATCCCCTGGATTTTTTATAGGTCATGCGGTTATCTGATTCTCACATCACATCCAGATTAGCTGCTTATTAGTGTGACAGTCATGTGACAAGTCCATCAGTAACCGCAGGCTGCCATCTAGACAAGACTTATAGTATTATCTCCCTGCTCTCTCTAAGCCTAATCTCCTTAACATAAAGGAACAATCAGCAGTTTCTCTGACCATTGAAGTTTTAGGTACAGACATTTGTTCTTGAGGAATTTGACTTGTAGATGGAAAACAGTTTTTTTTTTCTAGCCATCTGAACCAATCGTAACTCAAAATACAGGTGTATTTTACTCCAATGTTTACAAACATCACAAATACAAACAAACCTTTCGCAGCCTTCGGCTGAATATGAAAAAGTCATGTCAGTCAGTCCTTCCTTGAAAAGCACTGACAATACATTTCAGAGTGGAATGGTGGAGAAATGTCTCATATCTAGTAAATCATTATATAAACAAAGCGAGCAGTAAGCAACTACGTTTCAACAGAGGGCGCTTTACTGCAATCACAGATGGGGTTTTGATAAAGAGGCATTTAGGGACACACTCAAGCTGTGCTCCTTCACATGAAATGTTATTGTCAGAAGTCATAATCGCTATTCACCTCAATTGGATCAAATGCGCATTGATAACGGTTCAAGTTATGAATTTGATCTGTGACCCTTTTAAACCTAATTACCGTGTTAACTGCTGTTTTCATTGACTTTTATTGCCATTTATGATGGAACATTGTCTGATTCACATGAAACTAATGGAACACGGAGCACTTTAATTAGAAAATTAAAAAAAGAAATTGGGGAAAAAAGGATTTCAGTAGGGTTAGATGCCCTCTGTAATATTGCTTTTGCACAAGGAAGAGCCACAACTGAGCTGAGTTATCTGAGCAGTTATTCCCACAGGACCCTATGGGGTAACATAGGACCCTCAGACATAATAATGCTGACATGGATTTGTTTACATTAACTGATACTTCCTTGCAAACCTTGATAAACTACACACAAGGCCGTGCATTCATTTCATGCCTCTAGTCTGGGATCAGCTTCGTCACATGGTAGATTTCCCTGAGTTACAACTTTGGCACACACTGTGGGGTGATGATAGCATGCAGCAGAGTCACGTCTACAGCAGAGGAATGCAAGGGTTTCTTCTCCAGGAAAAAAAATGAGTGTTGTTGTCCAACTTTAAAAATAATACAAGCGTGATGTTCCCATCACCAGGCAACCTTCAGCCCTCAAAGCCATCTACCTATGACCCGATCAGTGACATAAATTGAGATCTTTGGCGATGATTTTCTGTAGCCCCAGATTAGCTTTCCTTCTTAGCACTTAACAAAGTGTTGAGTAATCAAAGGACAGTAGGCTCCCCACCCCCATCATCCCAACCCACTGTTTATATTTCAGTGACATTCACAAAACCGCCCAGTTTACTTTGTAGGGAGTTTTTATCTCTGGGAAGAAGACAACAATAAAGGTTCTTTCCATGCCCTGAAGGACAAAAGCAACATTTTGAGGAAACAAGGGAATAGGAAAAGGAGTGATTACAATGAGGAGAGAAATTAATTTCCAAAATGAATTTTGATAAAATAACAAATATAGTGAAATCCATTATTATTTTTTCAAATGGTGGACAACAAAACTTTTAAAATATACCAAGATGATTTATATTGAATAGGCATGTGATCCGTTGATTAATTCCTAGTTCCCTGTTGTAGCAACAAAGGATGGTCTATAGACCTTTGTATAGACGTGTGTATAGAGCACACACACACACACACACACACACACACACACACACACACACACACACACACACACACACACACACACACACACACACACACACACACACACACACACACACAAATATAAAGTATCTCCTATCCAGCACCATTGAAAGGACAACCTGGTCTGCATTTTTAAACCTTTATTTATAGAGGATTTGCACAGCATGCATGTCCTTTTCAGCAACACCCCATTTCACATACAGGTCCACACATCCACTCATGGGAGCTGCCCACTACAACAGTCTGCTACTGTTGGTGCCCTTGCCCAAGGGCACTGGGATGGTGGTTGCTAAGGTGGGAGAGAGCATTACTCATTCATCTTCCCCACCCAGACTTTCCCAGCAGTGTGGACTTCATCGTAAACTAAGTCATTGGAGAGGCATTCTGGATCACGTCAGTTACATCCCACGCTCTGCCTCACCCCCCTCTCTTCCCCTTCCTCCTTCATACCTCCCCCTGAGACTTCCCTGGTGGTTTTGCCAGGGTAACAAGAGTTAAACAAAAGAGAGGAACCACCATGGTATTAATATGTCACTGAGGCTTCCCTGCTAGTTGTCCATAGATAGCATGTAGTGAGAGAGTACAGCGTTGCAACATGTCCTCTCATTGACTTCCCCATTTATTGCCTCACATTCCATATTGTCAAGTTATGGTCAGTTCTCACAACAACTCACTCAGTTTTTGCCTTCAGTGAAGTCATTTAATTCCTTTCAGAACTATGAAAAGGAAAGGGTGCTGATGAATGTGTAATTATATAATAACAGGAGCACATATCAGAAATAAATAAGAATAAAACATATAATAAATAAATAAATTGATGACAAAACAACAGAAATATTAAAATGCAAAAGTAAAAAATGCCTTAAAGGTTATCAATATAATTAAAAAAAGAAATTTAAATTCCATTGGTAACTAATGAAGTGAAGCTAAAATGGGGACAACATGCTGTCTCTTAGCTCCTGTCAGGAACTGTGCTCTGCTGGGTAAGACAGGTGTTACAGAGAGTTACAATAGTCCAGTTATGACAAAATAAAAGCATTGATAGGTGAGGAAAAGACAACAAAGCTCTAATTTTGGAATGCGTAGTTGTAGAAAACATGGCTGTATATGTAATACAACTGTATTAAAAATATAATAGGTGAGAGTGGGCAAGATGGTTTTGGATTAGAGAAGTAATGGGCCCAATAATAATAACAACAACAACAACAACAACAACTGTATTCAGTTAATTGTGAATTAGGAGGGACTCAGCAGATCACTGCTTCATATTACTTGGGTTTACAGAGAGGTAGAACTGGGTATCATCGGCATAACAGTGGAAAATAATACAATCTTTGCAAATTATATGACCCAAGGTAACATATATATGGAAAATAGGATTGCACCCAGAATGGACCCCTGTGGGACACCTCAGGTAACTTATTCCAATGATGACATGCACTCCCCATCAGCAACAGAGAAACTTCTATCCCACAGATAGGATGAAAACCAATCTAGAGATGCCAACCCAGTGTTTGAAATGCTCGAGTAGGAGAGAATGATCAACTATGTCAAAATCTGCACTTAGATTGAGGAGAACGAAAACAGGATTTTCCCGCATCAGCTGGTAAAAGCAAGACATTCCTCACCATTAAGAGCTCTAAAACCAGATTGAATCTTTTCAGAACAGACTGACATTTCCCTCCTCTCTGTTGGTGTCATTTAGGGACACCTGTGTTAACTGAGAAATTATATTCAGGCTCAAGGGAGGTTTCAGTGTGGGCTTGTCACATGTTTACGGCTGTGTTTCACTTGGCAGCACTAAGTGACCTGGTTTGGCCTTGTGTAATCTTGCTTAATCAGTTTTTCCACAAAGCAAACATATGCAGCCAATAATATCCTTTATCAATACCCTACTTTCAATCGAATCTCAGCCCACTAACAGGAGAGGACAGCACTTACACAGGAAACCAGAATTAGGAAACCTCTGCATCATATCATCTGCAAGAGAAAACACATTTTCTTATGGTTCTCAACATTTGTGCCTTTGTTTGGTATTTCCAGCCCATGTCATACTGCAATTTGTACACAGTGTTTGTGTCGCTTCTTTTTCTCTTTGCTAATGAGCTAGAGTGGATACTGAATTTGGGGGCTGTGCAGTCTGGATGAGGTATGAAAAAAACAATGCCATCACACCTGTTTTAATGCTCTATGACACCATTGTTTTCATCTGTACTCGCTCCTAGCCCTCAAGATGTCACCAGGCATTACTTCTCCCATATCTTACATCACACAGACACACACTCAAGCAAGCTTCTAAGAAGCATTTTAACACATGCCCCCAGTGCCCTGAAGGCAAAGACTGAATAGACAACAAAGCAACCATTCATGTATCCCTTAATATTTAATCCAAAGGCCATTCCATGAGAACATGAGGCCAATTGCTGCCCACAAATGACCTGAAAAACGATCTCTTGAAATTTGTATCTCTGTATTTAGATACACCATTCATATATTTGTATTCAGATTTTGGTTGATATTGAAGCATGGTGTTGATTGGTCTAGTTTTGATTGGGCATGCCTTTTTGGCACTTAAAGTACAGAGGCTTTTCGTTGGATCTGTAAATACAAATCGCTGATGGAATTGATGTGAAATATTAATCTGTGTGATTATTTTTGGACAATCCAGGATGGAATAGCAACACAGTGCTCAAATTTTCTGTGCAACTATGTCAAAAACAAAAGTATGAAAAAATACACTGTCAGTAAATAAAAGGATGGAGACATAACGCTTCCTCTTTGCAGCCCGTAAAAGAACTGCACAGATTTGTCTCACAAAAAGTCTTTGAGGGGAAACTTGGACTAAAATACATACATACCACATCAGGAGGCATGAAAACAAAATGAGTTCAGAAATATTGAGAGATGTTCTCAACCATTTTTGAGTTCAAGAGAGGTCACAAGACACATGATAAAGGTAACCTTTCCATGCTGTGTGTGAATTTTCTCAACTGTTAGCATTTACCAGTGAAATAACCTGCAGGTAGCTGCCAAAACAACAGAAACACTTGATTAAATAAGGGATATAAAGTATCCTTCCAACCAATTAAGCAATTTACATCCCATCATGCTCAGGGCCATGTGCAGAAATGCTGGGCTGATGGAGTTATCTAGCTATGTCTTGAGGGAGAGATCTCAGTGCAGTGTTGGGTTACAATGCAAAAAAAACACTTTATACTGAAACATACACCTTTGACTCAGGCAGTAGTCTGCAGATCAGTGAAAAAAACATATGGGCAGATGAAGATTCTTCGTTTGCAACAAGCAGGCGAGTGCATGTGTGGTGCATGCCAAAAGTAGTCTACAGGCTACGAGGGCTTGTTTACCAGGGTGAAGGTTTCTGATGAATGAAGTTCTGTTATGGTGTGGGATACATTTTCCTGGCATGGCTTAGGTCCACTGAAGCGCTTAGAGGACAAGGTACAAGCCAATAACTTCCGTACCTACGGTGAAGCATTTCTATCCTGGTGGGAGTGGCATCTTCTAGGATGACAGTGCCCCCACTGCAGGGCACGAGTGGTCACTGAATGTGTGATGAGTGATGAGGTGTGACAACAATGACAACAATGTAAACCTTAAACCACGGCCCCACCAGTCACCAGATCTCAACTAATTTTTAACATGCTCAGATGGTGTCACGATGCAGCTTAGTGACTTACCAATAGATCCCTTTTAAACTCTGTTCTCTTTGGTTTTAAGAGTTTGATATCAAAATTGCCAAATGCAAATTGGTAAAAGGAAGCTGGAGTCCAGCCTTTGAGTCTGTACCACCTCCTGTTGTATTTCATGTCGAACCACTCACGCTTAATGCAAAAGAACCTCCTTTTTGGTACAGAGCAGAGCCTCCTATTCTATACCTAGGGCTGCACAGTCAAGTCAGTTTGACACTACAGTATACAGTATGTATCAGGGTTATCTGAGGACAGGATCAATATGGTAACAAAATCAGAACATACAGACTGCATACCACTTGCAGTTTGAGTGTATACTTAAATTCACTGTGTGCAGCTCCACATCTATCTACTTTCTATATTGAGCATTTCATGGCTTCAGTTCAATGTCCAACTCAACAACAGCTGTTGAAAAATGACACTGACCTTTATGCTGTATATGATTAAAGTCTTAGTTTTAAGCATCTCAAAATAATTTTGCACTTTTTGATCATAAGCATGGCTCATGTTTTTAGCCTCTCTGTTATAGAGCTGCAGAATGTAAATCTAGTTACAATATCTTCTAAATATATTTTTTATATATTCCTTAACTTCAAGTGCATGCGACTAGCTCAACAGAAATGAACACTTTTCTTTCCCATGCTATCTGTGAAGACTGAGCTGGTGTTTTTCCAGAGCCGTTTTTTACAAACATGACCTTTGATCCCTGTAAGGCAACCATGTGCCTGGGTCATGTTTTGGGACAGGCACGTTGATATCCCTCCCTGTCTGGGCCTCGGTCAGGGGAGTTCATGAATGGGGGTGGGGGACTATTGCTTGTTAACACATAGCACACCCTCTTTAAACAACTGAACACAAGAGGAGCGACAGCAAATACGTTTCAGGGTTTACTGGTGAAATCACATGTTGTTGTTTCCATGACATGTAATCTTCAAATAGGCCTCGCAGAAAATGAGCCAGGTCTGTTTGATTTGTGGGGAACAAAATAAAAAAAGCATAGACAATCAGAGAGAGAGAAATTTAGTTTTTTCTTCGATTGTCCTGCAAATCTTGTGCTTTTAGATACTCAACTTTGAAGTAAATTACATTTTAAAGTTCAGAACACTAAACAGTTTTATCCAGTCAAAAATTTGCGACCTGTGACCAGCAGCAGGATAAAAGAAAGTTGCAGCTTTTAAAAGTTTGAGGTGTTGCAGATGTCTTTATTTGTGGTGTTGCATCATCTGACCTTTCCTTGTAAAATGACAGCCTGATCAGGCATGTACACTCATTTGAGAGTAAATCATTTCTGCAAAATGAGTAAGAAGCACGTTTCTGCAAATAGGTTAATCTGATTTACAAGTGCAGATGTCTAACACAGCAATTTGCTTATCTCAGATCTGCTGTAGCTCATCTGTTATTGCCTCACAGAAAACCCTGTGTAAGTATGTGAGGTTTAACATACCACATTGATATCAGAAAGGAAAAAGTGACTGATCTGCACTTCTAGTCAGTCTGTGATGAATGAGTTAAATAAAACAACTAAACTGGGACATCAGAACTTACATGTCTGGCGAAGTCTCTAAGTGTTTACGAGTTCAAGCCTCTTCTCAGTTGGACTCGAAAGCACCTCTCTTGTGTCAAAAGGATGTGAAGATGAACAAACCACAGGAACTTAAGCCACTAAAGAGAACCACGGAGGAAAAACATCTTGAGTGAAAACATGATGAACTAGAAATAGATCTCTTAGTTGCCATGGCCACCTGAATGGCTTTAGTTTAAACCTGTCGGGCTGGACTGCAGCTGGAGGTGTTTTCATGTGTGAAAATTGAATCTGATACGTATAAAAATAATGATGGGAAACATCTTTTTTCAAATACATATCCTTCTCTATTTTGGGGTGGTGATTTATTAATAATGTAATGATATGTAATGATATATGATAATATGACCAATTGTAGCTGTAGTGAAAAGTGATGCAACTGGAATGTAATTCTATCCAGAATAGGAACGTTTTTTGTTTTTTACCATGGTACTTAACTGAATTTTGAAGTGTTGCGTCTTTATGTTTTTACTAGGATAGTGTCACAGTGTCACATAAAGAGCTACATATGTTTCTATAGTGTGTACAAGAACAGCTTGCTCACAACCAATAAACCACATTCAAAAACAGAGATGAATTCAGTGGAAATACTGTTTGCTTGCTTTTGGAGGCAATAAATGGATGTTTTCTTTCCAAGAGGGAATTGCATAATGGTATGTCAGAGCATATTAGCAATGGAAGTAATATAATTGATTAAGTATGATCACATACACAATGATAATGAAAGAAATGTGTTTTAATAATCATGATCACCATATTCTCAGATGTTTTCCGAAGAGGGACACCTTACACATAGGCCTATATGAACAGGCCACCCTACCGCAATGCCTCTTCACATTACTGCAGAGTTGTTAAGACCACAGCATTGTGATGGCGACAGCTGGAAGTGGTCATGAAGTAGAAACACAGCCATGTCAGGTCAGGATGTGCCATGATGTTACCATCATGACTAGAGTAGAGAGGGCAATCTACCTGTGAGAGTTTAGGGTGGTGGTCTTGGTAATGTCTGACACACAGCAATAAATATCTTTCATAAAAGATATTTCAAAAAACAAGAGAAATAGATTGATTTCTTGATAGCAGTTATGCCAGACCTCATATGGCTCTCAGAGACTTCTGGAAACAAATGTGATCACTCATCCCATATGCCAGTGGTTCTCAATCCAGTCCTCAAGGACCCCGTGTCCTGGAGGTTTTAGCTCCAGCCTTACTCATGCACACCTGAACCAATTAGAGGCTTCAGGTTAATTGGTTCAGGTGTGCATGAGTAAGGCTGGAGCTAAAACCTCCAGGACAGGGGGTCCTTGAGGACTGGATTGAGAACCACTGTCATATGCAATCAAGTGTGTATTGTACATTAAAACACTAATTAACACACTACATGGTGGCAATTTCATGGGAAATTAAACAAAGAAATGTGTCTCTATTAAACAGCAACTTCCACTGCACGCCCATAAAAAAGCCTCCTATACTCCAAGGACCATACACTGAACTACGCACAAATACAAATAAACAGCCTAAGCAAAATAAAAACAACAGTACAATTGATAGAAAAGACGTTATCACTATAGGGATTTATTTTGCTGCGAACACGTGCTTCTCCTGAAGGACCCTTCGTGAGACACAGATCAGGCGTGGTTACTGACTAGAGCACAAACAATATGCAGCTTCTTCGCAACTTTGACATGTCACCTCGGGGAGCAAGCAAAAAAATAGTTCAGTTTAGTTTATGCACTCATCATCGGAAGCGTAAGTTATCCAAACGCATGCCAACACCTGCATCGCAACGGACTCAAAGTCGGGGAGCACCGCGTTGTGTGCGGTGGAAGCATTAGTAAAAACTTATTTCCCTTTCCTGCGAAGCACCTCAGACAAATTTACCCCGAGAGCATGCTTCAAGTCTCTATGGCATATATGACATGATCAGGTGACCTCGTATTTAGACCCAACTACTCCACAGGGGGGTAAAGCGTCCCCAAAGAAATCAAATTAATAGTTTAAATCCCTGACATGCATTATATTAAACACACAATGGTATTTTGGTGCAAATATTTGTCGAGTACCGACGTGTTCTGCTATATTCGATATTTAAAGTAGACAATTGAAATGAAGCAGGCAGCGACTGAACCGCTCCCCCCCGCAGCAGAGGGAATGGTACGGTCTTCTGGTGAACTTCCGAGAATTAAGCCGCTGTGTTTCTTAGAACTGGATTCTCAGAACTGGTGATGCACAAAATTTCGAGGAAACTTTTACAAGGTGACTTTTTTTCCCCTCCTAATTTCTCAGCATTGTGTCAGGAGTTGTGAAGTTGCAGATGCGCATGTGGCTGCCGGGCTTGCTTTTGGGCCAGGATTATTAAATACTTTGATTAATATTTAGTCATTTCGTTAAAGGCTGTTTGCACGGGAATTCTTCGATTTCACCCCTTTGCCTCAGCTAGATGTTGATTTTGACAGCCGCACTGCCTTTTGACTGTATTTGATTCGGAAGTGCGCCTTACCTGAAATCTTATATATTATGATTTAATTTTCTCACTAATGTTTAGTATCATTAAGTAGAATTTATCGGCTGCTGTTCGACTAATAACTGAGTAGATATTTACCACGCTGTAGAGACGTGGACTTTAACTTGGGCTACGGGTGTTTACAGCTCCGGCTTTAGTTTTTTAAATGCTTTGATTCATATTTACCAAACTATCGGTCGAGTTGTACCTGCTGTCAGTGCAGAGTCGCGCAACAGGACCAGCCTGTCTAGTCGGAGCCTGGTCTCCTGTTTTGCTCTACGCATTTCTTTTTCTCGCCTGCTTGTAATAAATATTTCACTTTACTGTACGTTTCCACGAAAAGCCGATGATTTTCATCCCTGATTTCAAACTATTTAAGCTCGTGATGTTTTGACAAAAACAAAACAAAAACCCCCCAAAACAAAACAAAACTATTTAACAGCGCCAACTCATGATTCTCAACTTGAACGGACTTGTATCGGCCTGTTTGTTAAGCCGCAAAACACCCTTGAAATCCACATCTTACGAAATCTGTTTCTCGTAGTTTAATATTTCCAATTTATAAATAACGTTTGACTTTGGCGTTTGACTAAATGTTGACGTGGTAAATAAGATGTGTTCTACTTATATCGTGACACAGGAAACCTCTTAGTGTACTGGCAACCTCATCTGTGCAGCCAGGACGGAATGTGCTCAATGCCAAACACGTTTACAACCTACAAGACTTAGTGGTGGTAGTTTGCTCGAGTAGTCAGTATAAACCCTAGATCGATCAAATGTTGATTTGTTAAAAGATAACAATGTTGATTTCACATCAGGCGGCGGCAATGTGGGGTTTCCATGTGCTTGCATATGATTTATGCGCAGATAACGGCCCATGTATACGGTCAAGAGTTGTTATCGCCCACAGATTTAGAATAAAAGTTATAGCCTACTATATGTCTATGCTGTGTATTATTTTCATTCAGAGAGCACATCAGTTTAATCAACAATAACTTAGTATGTTCATAATATTGATTTATATGTAATGACCTCGTCATTAGGCCGCAATAATAAGTAAAACCTGACTGAAATGGTTAAGGGGACGTTCCAGTAACTTAACTCTGCAATGGTGCCGCCTATTGATAAAACACACTCAAGGCACTTGCTTGGTTCACAACTCATTTTGATAGTGAGCCCTTGAGGCGCGTGTCTTGTATTAGGAAATGAAACGATCCAAGAGTGACAAAATCAACCAGATATGCAGAAGTGTTTCAGTTTTTTTTAGTTTTGTGGTTCTGATTTCTCCAGTGTTCCAGTAGTCCACTGTATTACGGGATGTAGTGGAGGGTAAACCCACTTAATCTGCAAAATGCAATTTACCCACCTTGTTAGTCTTTATGATGTAAATTCATAGTATGCATCATGTTAAGTACTATTACATTGGTTATTTAATTAAATCTTTATTGGTCTTACGTTTTTTTTTCTGAAAATATATTTGATTTTTGCTTATTGGTGGTTGTTTGCCTGATGATGATGACTGATGACTGGAGGTCATAGTGTACCCAGCTCTTTATTTAACACTCCATCAGTCTAGTGCCATATATGCATGGCGCTGTGTCGGCCTTCATTTAAGGATGGCTCTCTTTTGGAGCCATGGATATGATCTGAACAAACCGTTTAATATTGTTTGCTCTCATTCAGATTTCGATAGCATGGCCACTACTGCAGATGGCTGCATACAGTTCACACGCCATGCAGGCGACGTCCTGCTCAACTTCAACCGCCTCCGCAGTAGGGACATCCTGACCGATGTCACCATCCGTGTGGACGGACAGCACTTCCGCGCTCACAAGACAATCCTGGTGGCCTGCAGGTGCGCTCCAATACCTGCTCTGACTTTATTACTCATGGAGGCCCCAACCCCCTGGATGCCATATTTTTTTTAAATTTAGCCAGTAGTATAATTGTTTATATGTATGGACAAAATATGAACATCAGCATCCAGAGCGCTCAGGCTTTTATTACATTTATCACAAATTGACCAATTAATAGCATCTTGTCACACATCAGTAATTGCTACAGGTCTATCAATATCAGCATGTTTGTGTTGACATAGTCCTTACCTCATCTGTATAGGTATAATTTAACCCCCCCTCACTGCTTTCTCTCTCTCTCTTGCTTGTAGTGGCTTCTTTTACTCCGTGTTCATGGACCCTGAGAATGCAAACCTCAGTGCCATCAGCTTGGACCCCAAAGTGGACCACAAGGGTTTCTCCATCCTGCTGGACTTCATGTACACCTCCCGTCTGAACCTGAAGGATAGTCTGGTCCTGGCCACCATGAACGCAGCCCTCTACCTCCAGATGGAACATGTGGTCGACACCTGCCACAGGTTCATCAAGTCTAGGTAAGGGAGAATAGAAAACATGTGATCATGAACTCGCTGCTATCTACATAAATATGAGCGGGACCTGAATTGGAGTTTATTGTTTTTCTTTGAATGTATTTCTCCAGGCACCAGTCTCTGAATATGCCGATTGAAGAGGTACAGAACAACTCAGTGCATCTGTCTGAGGACATCCCTGCTTTCAAGCCTGTTGATGAGAAAGAGCCAAACTTTGGACCCAACCACACTGCAATCTCATCCCCTCTCCAGGAGTGCAGGGGTTATATCCCCAGTGTTTTCAGCGGTATCAACACCTCAGGCTCCTATCACGTCTACGGACACCTCCATATCCCTGTTGGGAATGGGATGGATGATGCCGGTAAGATCGGTGCCCTTCCCAGAGGAGGTGCTTTATCTCAGAAACCATTCTGCTCTCAGGTAACCAGCAGCAACCTGGCTCGCACTGAGTCCTCAACCATCACCAACCGCCCCGTGCCATCCCACCCCAACTTCCCCACCACTATCATCCGACCTCTGCCAAGCTCTGCCTGCCAAACAGGAGCCCATGGGAGCCCTCAAGGGCCTGCCTCCCCCATGGAGGAAGAGACCATTCAACACCCACAAACCAGCTGTCCAGGTCTGTCCCCAGGTTTTGGTAAAGGCGTCATTTGTAGCCCACAGAGTCCCCTCAGATCTGACTGCCAGCCCAACTCCCCCACCGAATCCAGCAGCAGCAGAAACGCGACCCTGAACCTCAAACAGCCCCCTGGCTGCTCCGAGGAAGCCAAGGCTCGCAACTGGAAGAAGTACAAGTTCATTGTTATGAACAAGACTCCTGATGAGAATGAAAAGGAGGCTCAGGGAGGCAGTTCTGAAGCTGCATCAAGCCCCTGCAAGACCAGTGGATCAAGTGGACATAGTGAGGTTCAGTCGGACGAGGGGGGCAGTGAGCATAGAGAAGAAATCCCTCAGCGCAGCAGCAACATCAGGTGAGATGCCAATAAAGCTTGGATGTCCTTCTATGTAAATATGAAATGGAGGTAAATAACACTACTACTACTACTACTACTACTACTACTACTACTACTACTACTACTACTACTACTAATAATAATAATAATAATAATAATAATAATAATAATAATAATAATAATAATAATAATAATAATGATGGTATTAAATGGTATTGATCATAAATGCTAAACATAAAACTCTGTATTGTTTTCCTTTGTGTAGCCACCTCAGATGCTCCTCCTGTGGCTGTGACAGCCCTCAGCACCTGGACATGGGCCCCCACTCTCCTGGCTCATACAGCGAAGAGGACACTACCAAACTACACTCAGAATACTCCACCTCCAGCTGTGGTGAGTGTCTTCCTGGAGAGGATATACAGCAACATTGTAGTATTGCTCTATATATAGTCCACTGCCAATGATTGGGCATCATTATTTTAGCAGGAAATTGCCCTGTTTGAAGAAAAACACCGAGTCATCCTGAATGCACAACTCTATCCGCACACTGATTGAAGCTCTGTTTGTTGCAGAAAGCAACACCTACTTCTGCAACGGGTGCAACTCCAAATTCACCGAGGAAGATTCCCTGAAAGACCACATGGTCCAGGTCCACAGTGACAAGCCATACAAGTGTGACTGCTGCCAGGCTGCCTTCCGCTACAAAGGCAACCTGGCCAGCCACAAGACTGTTCACACCGGTAAGCTTAATAACATCTGGTCGATTCACATCTTCACACCAGGCTTTATTGGTGTCAGTGTTTCATTGCACAAACCTGTTCATCCAAAACTCCAGGAGCGAAGCCGTACCACTGCAACATTTGCGGTGCTCAGTTCAATCGACCAGCCAACCTCAAAACCCACACCCGCATCCACTCAGGAGAGAAGCCCTACAAGTGTGAGACGTGTGGTTCCCGATTTGTCCAGGTGAGAAGCATTGAGACAGTAACACAGCCTGAACATGCTACCACCAAACATGTATTGCCAGTGTTAAATCCGTGTCCGTCACTTTTATACCTTTTTTTTTAACGTATTTTTTTGTTTGCCCCCAGGTGGCCCATCTCCGTGCCCACGTGCTAATTCACACGGGGGAAAAGCCATACCCTTGTGAGATCTGCGGAACACACTTCCGGCATCTTCAGACGCTCAAGAGCCACATGCGCATTCATACCGGGGAGAAGCCATATCATGTAAGCTTCCTCCTGAGTCTCCTCTCCTGACCCAGTGTGTCTGCTGGCCAACTAGAGGGTTAATCCCTTCCTCCCTGTGATCCAACAGGCTATCAATAGTTATAAGCCCTGTGTCCAAGAGCGGTAATCCTGGAGAGCTATAAACTGTGTGTGTGTGTGTGTGTGTGTGTGTGTGTGTGTGTGTGTGTGTGTGTGTGTGTGTGTGTGTGTGTGTGTGTGTGTGTGTGTGTGTGTGTGTGTGTGTGTGTGTGTGTGTGTGTGTGTGTGTGTGTGTGGTTTTTTTTCTAAATCACAAGAAGAAGAATTTGAAGAATTTGCTACCCCAGTGCACACACCATACAACATTTGTTGGACACTTTTATTCAGTGCATACATTTTTAGGGTGGAAACATTACATTACAGGCATTTAGCAGACGCTTTTATCCAAAGCGACTTACAATAAGTGCATTCAACACAGGTAGGCATGAGAACTACTAGTCACCAGAAATCATAAGTGCAAGTATTGAGTTTAATATTGAATTATTGAAGTTTACTTTTCTCTTCCTCAGTGTGAAAAATGTGACCTCCACTTCAGACACAAGAGTCAGCTGAGGCTTCACCTGCGACAGAAGCACGGAGCGGTCACCAACACCAAGGCGCAGTATTGCGGGACTCCCACCAAGCTGATCGTTGGCCTGGCTAAGTCCTACTGAGCCCCGGACAGTCCAGTTGTGTATCATTTTGTTTGTGGTCCTTTTTGTCGTCTACCGCCGTGTTGTCAAAAGATTTTTATTTTATTTTTTCTACATGCGAACACAGAAACCTATGAATATCGTACACATATATGTGTATATGTGTATGCTTTTGTAAATGACGCACATTACTTTGTGTAAGCAATTTGGTATTCCCAAGACTGTAGACGTTTTAGGTGGTACTTTGTGAACGCCTAACAGCAGAATGTGCATTTGGAATGTGAATTGAGTTTTTCTGTATGTTGCTTTTTCACAGACGTCTTTCTCATTCAAATTGAGAGGTACTGTTACGGTCCTGTTGTAGATATGGCTCTGGATTTGCCTAGTAATGCAGCAACATTTTTACCCATTTGTTTGGAGTTATTTCTGTGAATAAGATAATATATAATGACAGATTGCCTGCTGATCTGCTGGCAGAGTATGATTATATACACAATTGCTGTATCTTTAGTGCAGTTGGCTTCACTGACTCGATAAGCAAGGGCTTGTTATTTTGTCGTTGCATAATTTGTGGTACGTTATATGTACAGATATTCATTGTTTTGTTACGTGCATATTTTTATTTTTGTTTCAGTACGTTCTACTGATGTTATTTTGCACACCCTCGTTATGCTGTTATTTTTTCAGACATACATTTCCACTTATGTTTTTGACACGTTGGAAGTGATGGTGATGTTTAATACCCCCCACTTGCTATGTATTTTATTTATGTTTCACCCCCCAGCGCTGAATCCTATTACTATTTTGCTGCTGCAATGACCCAATGATCCCCCAGTGGGATCATTAATGTTTCATCTTATTTCATCTAATCTCATGTATTATAGTGCACTTGTACATACGCAGTGTATTCACAGTGCCTTACGCTGAGATTTTCCAGTGGCTGCCTTCCTAGACTAAGTGTTAACGCATTGCAAGTCTTGACAGCATGAACCCCCTGGTGGTTGTGAGCTACTCTTATGATGCATAGTACTTTTCCCCTTTCAGTTCATTGTCATTTTGTCATGTGTATGCATATCAGGTACTGTTTTTTTTGTGAGCTTATTGTCTATTGTGTATAGCTGTAAAACTGTAAATACACCAGGCCTCAAGCTAAAACATGCTCAGGAATGTTAGCAATATGTTATATAAATGTTATATAAGAAATAAAGATAAAGAATGTATTATATATTGAAACAAAAGTGTTCATTGTTATTATTGTTCATAATTATTATGTTTTTCTCTGGTACAATACAATTAAGATGTTTTAAGCAATGACGTAATTTAATTAATTGAACCTTGGCTAAATAACTGTTCATGTAGCCCACAGGCTATGAATAGAGCAATACAGTGGAGCAATATATGTACATATATACAGGTGAGGTACGGTCTATATGGGTAATCAATGATAGCCCTATATGGTAATCTTCCATAGAAAGGATCCAGGTTGCTCTCTCATCCCTAGTTGTTAGCTCCCATTGGATCTATATGTTAAGTAAAAGCTCTAATGAAGATCTAGTTAAGTATTATTTGTGTTAATAAATACATTGAAATATATTTACAACAGTTGATCAAAGTTAGGTCACTTTTTTGTCTTGGCTCTCCTGTAAAAGTTGCCAAAACCTACATTACGCCCCTCTGGCTCCCAGCCTTCAAATAGAGCCTGCTGGACTGTCTGCAAGAGCCAATAGATCAATCTACGCCTCTGCAGGGAACACAGTCAAAAAGCACAGCCACCTCCTACCTGGGAGGGGGTGTAGGTGTTTGGACAAAGCCACAGATGAACAACCTGGAATGTCCCATTTCCAGATGTATGATGCCAGGCTGCCCCCTGCTGGCGTTTGTTGAAATCAACCGAGTAGCGTGTAAAATCTGGTTTAGTAGGTTATAACTGTACTACACATACAGAGTAGGGGATAACTACAGTCTGAACAGTTCACAACTACCAAGAATTGAAAGCAAAATAACAGTTAATAATAAGGCTGGGAAGGCAGCCACTGGATAGTTTCCTTTATTGACATCTGTGCTGTGTTTACTTCTTGAAAGGAAAAACTACATGTATATAGGCAACCCCAAAAACACACAAAAAAAAGCCAGTGTACTCAATTTTCAGTTTTATTTCCCGTTCATTCCTTCTAAAAATGTGATTTCACTGCCAAAATGCTCCTGGCATTCGAAAGACGAGCACCAATGACTGGAGAACCTGACTCCATGCATCCAGACTGACCAATTAAAGAAACAGCCATGAAGAGCAAAATCTGCAGTGCTACACAAACTATACTCAATATGATGGAGCATATATGACTGTACAGGTTGTGCACAGTTTAATATAAGCAATGGACAAGAGCTTCAAGAGTATTACTTCAGGCCTCCAACCTTAAAAGGTTTGCAGAAAAACACGGAAACAGTATCAGAGTTGACATTTTTTCCTCCCATGGTTGTCATCCATGAGTTGTCATATTGTGCACCGCTATAAACCATAGAGAGCCAAATGGTCATGGGCTACCTAGCACATTAACTCAGTAACTTGGCACCAAAAAGACCCGGACTGAAAGGAGCAGTGCGTTAACACCAACTGCAAATTCTTTCCTCCAAGAAAATAGGGTCTGCCTGCTGCTCTGGTCCTCTTCTCTTTGTTCCTAAAACACGAGACAGTTGTTTTACGTGTTTTATTGGTACACCAGGCAGAGGCTACAGGCCACTCTGTTAAAGTGTGAAATGAGATGGATCCCACCAGTCTAGTGTCTAGTCTAGTGACCTCTCTCAGGTGCAAACAACCATTTGGTCTGTGAGAAGCAGTATGACTGCCCCGGAGATGCTGCAACCAATGACACCCTAGTCTGAAGGCTAGACAGGACGTTTACGTGATATATACCAGCTCTGTGAACTTACAGTACTAGAAGTGTCTGTGCTTGACAACAATAACATGTGTCTCCTCAAGCAAGCAATACTACCTGTCCCTACGCGAAGGCCTCAAACTATGATGAAAGATATGGCAGTGCAGATGAGCTACTGCCACTGTGAACTCTTCTGAACCCGTGACAACAGCTCACTTCACGTTTGGCTGCTAGTCATCTCTACTTCTCATTCACACCTATACATACTGTACACACACTCTTGAACGAGTAGCGCAGCATTTACAATAGAGACACGCAAAAAAATGAAACAGACAAAAAAAGTATAAAGTCACATGATTGGACATATAAACTTATAGTATAGTGTAACTGCAGTTGATAAAAAGAAAACTAAAAAGGTAAATGAATGTTGTTGGCAGCTGGCGAAGCTCAACCCTCTTTGTCTAGGATGGTTTTCACGTCGGCAAACACCTGAAAGAAAAGAAACAGGAAAGAGATGCAAAAAGGAGTTGAGTGTGTTTAGGCTTACTGGGTTCAATATTTCCATACAAGGCAAGTCAACTTGACAAAAAAACATTTGATTATTTCAAAATGTGTACTGCTTGAGGTGAACTTGATTTGAACACTTGAAAGGTAAAATCAATCAATACATTTTTGTCGTTTCAAAATAAAGGCTATTCATTCATTTTGCCCCCGTCTTGACTTCAAGTATTGCAACACCATGGAGAATCACAATATCATAACAAAACAAATCCTTCTCGTCAATTAAGAACAGGGATATAAACAACATTCTTGAGGGTAAGGAATCAATATGGCAGACAGATGATGAGGTCAACAACAAAATCAACATGACAAACTGCAGTTTCTAATCATCACTTCCGTCACGCAAAAACGCCTTGATGGTAGAATCCTGCGCCGTGCGTAATGGCTATCGACTCACCTCATCCACACCGCGAGAGGCATCCACAGTGCGCACCTTGCCCTGTTTCTCATACTGGTCAATGACTGGTCGTGTGGACTGCAGGTAGGTTTGGATCCTGCAGCACAGGAAAATATGGCTCGTTATTGGGGTCGGCCAGCACGGGGGACTCAGAGGAGAAACAAATTAGGTCAAAAATACACATGCAGGTATGCAACAGTATGCTAAATGGGTCACAAAGGCCTATACTGACCCGATATGTTTGCTGTGCTTTTTTTTTTTTTTTACAGACTAGAGAGAATCAATAAATAAACTCTATTAATGGTCAAAGATGGCAGTAAGTAAGTACTACACTCGAACAAAGACAAAGTATATTTTGGAAAATGGAATTTGATGCGAAAAGAAACATGGCTCAAGACTTGATGGGTTTGACTGGGAGTGGAAGAGATTAACTTCAGCATTTGGTTGGCATGGCGGGGCTGTACCGTTTCTCCAAGCTTTCTCTGTTGTCATCAGAACGTCCGCTGCTCTTCCCTCGGTCTAGACATCTGTCAATGCAAACCTGCAGGTAAGAGAGCGATAGAGGATGTCCTCAGCATCAAACAGCTCGCAGGATATCAGCCCACCATCATATAGAGTAACACCAAAGGGTATTGGATTTCTTGTTTCCGTGACCTACCTTATTGCTACAGTCAAAGAAAAGCACAAATTTGACATCCGCTTTCCCGTCCATGACGGTGGTCCACCCCTGGAGATTGTCCTCGTTGCGGGGGAAGCCGTCTATAAGGAAACGGAATTTCTTCTCATCTGTCTTCATGGTTTCTTCCATAGCCTGATGGGACGGAAACAAAAACAGATCTGGAACATTCTGTCTCAAAATGCTCATGTGTCAGTCAAAAGACAAGCACCAATGACTGTAGAACCTGAACCTGACCAATTAAAGAAACAGGCATAATAAACAGCGATACTCAAACTATATTCAAGCAATGGACAAGAATTTCAAGAGTGTGAACGTTTCAGGCTTCCAATTTCAAAAGAAGTTTGCATAAAAACGACTACAGATTCTGTACAGTTTTACAGTTTGCCAGCAATTTCAAAACACATTGGAGAATTGCAAATATCAGCCATGATCCATGTCAGTCCAGGTTGTGAACAGTGTCCTATCTTTTTGTAGCTGTGCATTTCCAATGATATACATCCAGAAACAAAAGGTTTTTCCTCAGATTTTGGCATGAGTCGTCAAAGATCGAGTAATTCTCTCTAAATACGAGAGGAGGAATGTGGGATTTTTTAATACTAAAATTGTTACTTTATTTTATTAAATAGATACTGCTAAAAAAAAACAATAAACACGATTTGTAGAAAATTATTTTCTCAAGTGCTGTAAACCTTGACAAAATGTGATAGCACGCAGGTATACAGGAGTGAATTGTCTGTCAGGCCCTTGATTGATCTGGATTTGCCTCTAGATTCCCACAGTGCTACAGTTCTACTAGAGTTTTCCACTGTTGTGCAAACACAAACCTGACTTACAGAGCTCAATACCTGCATTTGGTACATACCTTCCTGAGTAGGTTGATGGTGATCTCTACAGGGACAATTTTGCCATCCTTGATGTAGTTGTCAATGAGTTGTCCGAACTCTGAGCCCTCTCTAGCTCGCTCTGCCCTCAGCAGGTCCCCAGCCGACAGATGGGTGTAGCTGTAGCTCTGAGAGACAGTGAGAAAGACAGAGACCTGTTCATATGTAATAAACTGGAATCGCTAATTACTGCGGAATAGTAAGCAACAGTTGGTCAGTGAATGAATGATTGAAGCTCTACTGACATTAGAAGGTCTGCAGTGGGGAGGAGAGCCTTGTAAGGGTTACTAGACCCCTTTCACCCACAGTCCCTGGTAAAAGGCCGTTTCTTGTGCAGTGAATGAATGGAGACTCTATGCATCGCTGCCATTCAGACTCAACCGCCATATCCACAGCAAGGCAGCCAACACCCAGTAACAGCCATGAACAAGAACTGAGTCTTAATCTCTCTCTCAGTCAATCACTCTCTCTCTCTCACACACACACACACACACACACACACACACACACACACACACACTCTTAACAGTGTGTGTGGCTTCTTTACCGATGGACTGATTATCGCCATCTAGCATTTTCCATGCACTGTAGAATGTGCATGACTTTATAGATTTTTACTAGAATTCAGTCTACTATTACTATTACTATTCAGTCTGATTATCTGATTGCATTATTGAAGCAACCTAAATAAGGTGCCAGGGTGGCATGCCATCACTCAACCTTCCCTGCGAAACAAAACAAACCAGATAGAGGACAGAAATGGATCCAGTCTGACTGGATCTATCACCTTGTAGTCAACATTCCCCCAGCCCTACCACACATACAAACTCAGTTGTCGTTATTGATATTTGAGGGAGCAGGTCTACAGCCCGTCTTCATCCACTACACCAATATGGGGTGAATGATAAAGAAATGACTCAGCTGGTGAGTATCTACGTCACCATCTCTTTGTTTGTTCGATGGTGTAGGTGTACTCATAACCTAGATAGGTCAATGATATGGCTGTAACATAGGTCAAACTGGGTGGTTCTGTTTGTGCTGTAACTACTAGAGTACACAATAATAAAAAGTGGGCTGGCGTTGTGTTTTTTCCTTTTTTGCCGAGTCGCCAAAGAGAAAGACTGAGAAACATTTGAAGAGCTAACCATTTTGAAATAATGCTATATAATTGCTATATGTCAGTTCAACACAGCAATTACCCTATGTGGCTAACTAGCTAGCTAGCTAATACAGAGGCTCACTTTAGAGGACAACCGGAAGTTGATGTAATTAATCATATAAAGACGCCATTGAAACAGAAAATACCCACTGACCTGCACAAAACGATATTGTTACAAGGATCTTTTGAATCCTAACTACCATTCTGGGCACATTTTCATTGATCTTTCTCTCGCCATCTCTCCTACCTCCACGATTTTGGAGCACTGAGTCCCTTTCCCGGCGCCAGGCCCGCCCAACACGAACACAACCTGCGGATTCATCATCAACGCGACCCGGTACAAAACGTTCGGCACCCTCTGAGGTAAAGTACAAAGAAAACGGACAATCATAAACCGGACACGAAGAGTAACAGTAACACAAGGACTAAATGTGAACCGACGGGACAAAAAAAAAGTCGAGAATGCAGGTTGAATGACCGGTGAATGCGTGTCAGTATCAGTAGGAAGTCGATGAGGCAGGCGACACCATTTCCGCTATTGACATCAGCAACCAATGGGATTTCAGAAAGGCGTGACTCATGTTTGTAGCCACGCCCACTCGCACTTGGTTTGTTTTTTTTCAATGCAGAGGTCGGGTGACGCCCCTCCCCGACTGCCTGCCTCTCCAGCATCAGCACCTCCACACTGAACAACGCGACCCGCGGCTAAGATGCTCCACGATCCCAGCGATTTAGAGCCGTGATGCTCACTCGGTCGAGGGGACCTAGTACGGAAGAGTCGAGTTACCGGGAGACGTTTGAGCGGCTGGATATATTCATTGTTTTGTGCACATTTATGCTGCCTCGCTGCCTCCATTCATGATGCACCATTCATGCATCCTCAAGAATGGAAGCACATTATGAGAAAAACGTTAAAATATAGCCCTGTTTGTGTCTCCGCCATGAGTCACATCCTCACGCATTCGCCGAAGTTTCTCTCATGTTGTAATAGGTCCGAGCGCTGAAGCTGTGGTGAGAGCCTATCATGATCTTCTCGCCTTTTCTCTTTTGAGGGCGCCGCACAAATGTAGGGCTAATACAAGCCAAGCAAACAAAGGCATCCAGCCCCCTCTGACGCACCTGCTACCCTGTCGCCACTTGACATGACAGCACAGAGCCGAAACCAGACCACCAGGATCAAGGGGCACCGACGTGCAGCCGGACGCGTGGACTCGATAAGGAATAAAGGAGCCGTCAGACACACGGCGAAGGAGCAGCCCAGGGGAGGCCGGATTGCAGTTTCTGGGGACGAGCACCAAGGGCAGTGCGGCAGTCAGCAGACAGACCGGGGGAAGGAGGCTGCGGAGATCTGTGATACCTTCCCCCCGCTCTCCACTGCGCTTTCACCTTCATATCATCCCATTTACCACGAAAAGATGATTGTGGATGCTTTTATATATGACCAGTGCTGACTTTATGTTTACTTCCGAAGTGATTCCATTATTTTCCTCCCTTTTCTTCTCAACCAATCAGCGATGATGGGCAATTAACAGATTGATCTGCTCTTCAGGCAAGGGTGGAACCCGAAGGGGACTGATGTGCATACTGGCCAGGTATCATTTGCTCCCTTCTTTTCTGGTTCTGCTTACTTTGCTACTCGCCAGCACTATGGGCTGTATTCAGAGCATCGCATGCAAGCCGCGTATCAGACGGGAGAACATTGTGGTATATGAGGTGTCGGCCTCCATTGACCAGTGTCCGACCATCATTGAGGAGAACTCACCCATCGTGCTCCGTTACAAGACGCCTTACTTCAGGGCCTCCGCGGGGATCGTGATGCCACCAGTGCCCCGTAATGAAACTTGGGTGGTGGGCTGGATCCAAGCTTGTACCCAGATGGAGTTCTACAATACCTATGGTGACATTGGCATGTAAGTGTATGGCAGGTGCCATGTCCACCATCAGACATACATAGAGAGAGAGAGAGAGAGAGAGAGAGAGAGAGAGAGAGAGAGAGAGAGTGAGAGAGAGAGAGAGAGAGAGTGAGAGTGTGTGTGTGTGTGTGTGTGTGCGCGCACATGCAAACAAGACCACATGTCTTTTTCTACACAACCTTGATCTTGACATTTTCAATACAGCCTCTCACTGTGTCTTCCTCTGTCCACTGCCGCAGGTCCAGCTGGGAGTTACCAGAGCTGCGTGAGGGCCGGGTCAAGGCCATCAGTGACTCGGACGGCGTCAGCTACCCCTGGTATGGCAACACCACCGAGACGGTCACCCTGACTGGCCCCACATCCAAGCCATCGCGTCTGACAGTCAGCATGAACGACAACTTCTACCCCAGCGTGACCTGGGCGGTGCCCATCAGCAACAGCAACACGCCCATGTTGACCCACATCACCAGGGACCAGAGCTTCATCACCTGGCTGGTGGCCATGAACTCTGTCACCAAGGTAGGGCAACCACCTAGATACACAGAGCAGCCAGTCACTCAGGGTTTTCATGTACACGTGAAAAAAATCCCAATATTCAGACAGAAATATCACACTATCAATAATGTGCACATGCACACTGACATGTTTTACCCACTCAGAGCGACGCATACTGGCCACATCTTTGGAAATCCTGTTCTCTAGCATCGCATCACCGATTACTGACTGGCTGTGATAATACCAGCTCCTCCTGCATTTTCCTTTCTGGTGTAATTTTCAAAGTTTACTAATGTACCACAACCTCACCACTGCCTTCATCTAGCCTGAACACAGCCCCAGCCTTATTTATGTATTACGTAAAGGCAATTTAGAGATTAATATTCTAGTGTCAGGGAACGCACTGGCCTGCTCACTGGCCTGTACAATCAAATTCCATTAAAACCTCCCCGCTGTTTCTACTAACCCCTCTGTATCTCTTTCTCATTCTCTCTACTGTCCCAATTAAATAATATTACTTAAAGAGCCACTGCCTATTCTCTTTTAAGATAAGTAGTACACTCTTTATTAGGATATTCATTTGCGTTGCCACTTGATCTACTTAGTTTATTACTCCTTTAACTGTAATGGTTATTAGTCTGAAGGTGCATCTAGATTTGTCTCTAACTGCCAGAGCAGAGGACGCATACATCTAAATGTATCATATTCAGTATTAAACATAATAAGATTATACTTTTTCCTTCTTCTGCAGGAGCGTATTGTGCTCCAGACGGTGCGGTGGCGGATGCGGGTGGACATTGCTGTGGACCCGGATATGCCTCTGGGTTCACGGGCCTCGCTGGTGGGTCGTCCCCACCAGGAGCAGCCGCACATCCTCAACTACCAGGAGCCCATCCCTCCCAACGCGCTGGGGAGGCCAAATGCCAATGATGCCCAAGTGCTAATGTGGAGGCCCCGGAGAGGGGCACCACTAGTGGTTATACCGCCAAAATAAAAGGAGCCGGTTGCAAAGACAAAGTAACTGTTCCCCCTTGGAGAAAGGGAGAGATGCTGCTGGGAACAAAGGTTGTGAAGTAATGAAGCTTACCAGAGAAGAGAGGATTGGTGGTTTCCCTGTGCTCAAGATGCCAATGGTTCATCATTCCCAGAAAGATTTAAGTGGAACATTATGGCAAATCAGAGTGGATATTATCCCCCGAATCTGGCACAGCGAGGTGTCAGAATGGAAGTCTCCTGAGAACTGGTGTCAAGGCAAGCCCCCTGTGTTGCAGCTTGTTTGGCCCAGACAAGTTTTGGACTGTGCTAGAGTTCTGCCTGCCTTTTGGCAAGGAAGAAACACTGTTTTTAGAAGTACCACTGAAGTGTAAGACCACAAAAAGAACTGCATCCTGCATCCTTATGTAGATCTTATTGCATGAGAGAGAGTGAGAGAGAGAAAAACTGTCTTTGAGAGGCATCAGAATAGCATTTCTTTTGTATAACTTGATACCTGAAGACATTTTGATTGAAAATAAGTTGCATTGGCCATAAAATCCCACTGGCTGGATAAACCTCCTCAGTGCCAATCCTGGACATGAAGGCCTTTAGCACATTCAGTACCACAGTCAAGGGATTCATTCAGAAATTGAAATAGAGCAAATTATTATATGAATTTTCTGTTAGGTTAAGATAAAACTCACACGTCAATCAGATTGTATTAAGAGCACCCACTGGAAAAAAATCCTCTGTAGTCCTTACAGAAGATTTGTTTGTAAAATGCCTATCAACTGGAATCAATGTGCATACATTTTGTTTTATAGATTTATTGGAACTTTTTTGGAGGATAAGTTATTGCATTAAATTTATGCGCCAACGTATTTAAACTCAAACGCTTCTGTACCCCTTCCCCCAGTAGTACAGCTGATATTGTGTTCATATGAGTAACCGGCGATCAGAGGGTGAGATGGAGCTCTTACCACATTGAATAAATGTAGTTATCTATGCTTTCAATAACAGTCACGCTAAGTACCAAGTAATTGATTTGGAATAGTGCCATATGACCCCAGTTAAGATAACAGGCTGGTAAGATATCAATTGGACAAGGATAGGGACAGGGATCAGCGCGGGCGGGATCGAGCCATACGCAAGATATTGGGTATATTATTTGGCAGCGCTAATGGTAATATGAGTTGTAATGGGGCCGAACTGTATTCAGACCAAGGGTAGATTTGATATGGCACTGAGTCATGCTGCTGGCATTTCATAACAGAAGTCAAGTCACTGGATTGTTTTGGAATAGAGACATTGAATATGAAGAGACGGAGCTAGAGGCTGGTATGATATGCATTATGGCTATCGTAATATTTGTAACAGGGGCATCTTGTTCCGCCTAAACAAAATCATATGGATCATCCTGGGTAAAGGGAATCCTAATCTATTCTTAATAGATTCCTTTGTATGGGGTTTGAACCACACCGCACTCTGACAAGGATTGATTTAGGCCTTATATTATATGGTTAGAACAGGGTCATACCACAGTATCTCCTCATGGCATTGATTTTGTGTAGCAATCAGGAACAGGGCCATGGCAAGGTTTCTATAGAGGATTACAGAAGAAGGCATTCACGTGTCATGGCTATGGTCTGTCCAGTGGCTCATCCTGGTGCCATTCCAAGTCCCTGCCTGCCACTCCACACACATGTCACATGACTCATCCTCCATCTGTGCTTCTCTCCAGGTTCAGTCCTCACCTTCCCATCTGCCTGCTCTCTTTCTCCCCTGTCTGTCCACCTCATCACATATCGCCATCCTAAAATACTCCTTTGCTCTGAACTCCAGGACTATGCAAGGACTGGACTGTGTAGAAAAAGACGGGAGAAAAAAAATAAACAAAATAAGATGACTTTTCCTTCATCTACCTTAATTCTGTCTTGGTATGTCGGTGTTATTCTTGAATAACAATGCCAGTAAGTACCACGTAAGATACCCAGAGAAGTTCAGATCAAATCATATGTATTCAGCGTATCTACCTTTGTCAATGCACCCAAGCCTATTCAGCCATGTGTTGCTATAGAGACTGGTTTGGTTTTTCTGAGTGCACTGCAACTAGGACCAAAAAAAACAGTTGAATCAAAATATTCATGGGTGTGTGTGTGTGTGTGTATGGCTCATATTTATCCATTTATTTCACTTTGAAGTGAGAAGAAAGACCAAGGCAGAGCTAGTTCTTTCAACATAACACAACAGACACCTTCATTTATTCGTTTGTTCTTTTATAAAAAACACATTTTTCTGCATTTCAATAACAGTCGAATGTGTGCGTTTGATATTAATGCTCATGACTATGAGCAGCAAGGTCACAGCACTCGCATCTCATCTCATAAAAAAAGGACATTCAGTATCTTCCAGCAGCGCTAACCCCTCCTCTCTGCAGCATGTGTGTTGCCCCTCATTCCACCACTAGATGGAGCACTCGATCAAAGATGCAGGGAGTTGTTTTTCCTGCCCTCTGAATGCCATCAAATACCCTTTCATACACACTTTTAAAAACTCACCCCTTTCCCCATAGCCCACAATACATAAATACATGGTTAAATATATAAAATTATTTTAAAAAACTATTTTCCATTTGCAGTGAGGTCATGGTTTCATCCATGATTTCCTCTTGGTCCCTTTAATGCCCAGCCAGTTTCCCCCCAAAGTTCCTTGATGTAACAATATAGCAAACTTTCTCTATTATTCATCTTCATACAATATATCAATCTCCACATCAATATAGTAACTTTTCATGTTTTAACTTTAACTTTTAAGTTGACATGCTCCTCTATGATTGAGGAAACCACCTTGGGTTTATGAAATCTTTTCAAAACCAACTGGATAAACCTCTGGACAGTTACCATTTTGGAGATACGAGGCCTTCACCCAACAACAGAGATATGTCCTCATCATTGCAACAATGCATGTGAGCGTGTGAATTTGGCCCCGTTACCCATCTTGATTTGAGAAAAGTCTTACAAAAAAAATAACTTTGAAAAGCAAATGTCTGTATCACATTTTTGACCCTCATCTTTTGTGCAAATCCGCAGTAGCATTGTTTCAGGAGAGTCTCCATCCCCCTGAATCATAACAGTCTCCAACAGTATTTTTATTGTTTGGCAATAACAAGCTCTTATTGCTTTGCCCTGTCCTCAGTTCCTACAGGCCAAACTCTTGTGCAGTCTTCTCTCGTAGTTATTGGACCTCTGTTTTGTCAGTCGCGGGTCGCTGCCTTCTCTTTCTTCAGGAGGTAGCAAGGTTCACCCGAGGTGTCTCATCTACACTTTGATGGTGCTAGGGGCAGGTTTGCGCTCGTAGCCGTAGAGAAATGTGGCAGCAATGACCAGCACTGCGCCTAGGAAGAACACACTGAAAGAGAGGAATGAGGAATGAAATTAAGTTGAGTAGTCCAAGACCATTTCTGGAAAAAAGCAGGATGTCATTTCATTGATTATTAGTAAAACAAAAATAAGGCGAGGCAATTTGTTCGTGTGGGTATGCATGAGCATGCATATATTTACCTGGTGGGGTTAAAGTCCTCCAGCAAGAAATAAGAAATGAGTGTGGACATGATGATAGAAATAGAAGTGGCAAATCCTTTAAGGATGTTGTCAGCGTATTTAATGACCGCTGCGATGACCAGTCCACCCAGAGCCTGGAAACAAGCACCAGAGTACACAATGACTTTGAATGCACTGCTCAATTCTTGTGAATACACAGATAAACACAACCACCCACAGACATATCCGTACACACACGTACACACACATGCGCGCTTTTCTATAGCATTTTCACAAATACACCTTTAAATAAATGGTAAGGGGACACCAATGACAAAGTGAGAAAGGAGAGAAACACAATGACGTTATCACACCTGCAAGACCACGACTGTGCAGGTGACGCCGTTGTAGCCCTGAAACATTCCAGACTCTCTCACCCTCTGGCCATCATACACTAACATTCCTATAGAGCCGAACACAAAGCCAAACAAACCTGGAAAGAGAGAGAGAGAGAGAGAGAGAGAGAGAGGGGGGTTGACATTCAAGAGATTTCGTATTGTGGTGTGTCTTTGCAGGAACAAATAATATGAGGCCACATGTTTCACCACACTGTGTAACACCACGCCATGCAGGCAGAGGCCACCGCCACTCACCCAGCTGTATGTTACGGACCCACACGCTCTGTTTAGTCTCCTTGAGGATCTTCTCGAAGTAAACCCCGGCGAAGCCACTGGAGATACAGGCTATCAGCACAGCCATCAAGCCCACAAACGGGGAGCCTGCAGACGGCGGAGTCGGATTAGAGCCGTCTGCAGACTCTGTTGGCCACTGTGGATATTAAAAACACAACAAATCTATAGTCAAGTAGCGTAACTCATGCAACAATATATATTAATGCATTCCACCATGTGCACTAGGACTTCATAGTTTCAGCACATTGGGCCAGAACAGTGTTAGATACCTGCACTAGAGCCACTCCAGCCATGAGGATGAGCAGGGAGAGCCACTGGTAGAAGCCCAACCTCCTCCCCAGCATGGTGACGGAGAACAGGGCGGTGGTGAGGATCTTCAACTGGTACGTCACCTGCACGGCACACAGGGACACATGTAGGATATGCAAACATGAGGGAATGAACATCATATGCCGGGATGCTATGCAAACTGGAAAAGGTCACCATTCACACACACACACAACACCTGTATTGCATCTACAACCGGTTTGTTCCTCATGTGTACCTTCTGGTCTCAAACATGCGCCGTTTTGTGCACACACATCTTTTTGTGTCTAAACGAATCCGTTTGGACAGTTACAATGGGTGTGTGTGTTTCAATCTAATAATACTGTGCTTGCGCTTTCTGTGCCTCACATACACACAGATGCGCCCACACACACACACACACACACACACACACACACACACACACACACACACACACACACACACACACACACACACACACACACACACACACACACACACACACACACACACACACACACACACACACACACACACACACACACACACACACACACACACACACACACACACACACACACACATACAATGGACTTGAACCAGCACATTCAAATATAACCTGATAGGTGGCTGCGTCCAGGTTGGAGAGGGCAACATAGAGCAGATTGTTCTGTAGTGTGTAGATCCCTGCAGGGATGGCCAGCTTCATGGTATCCATGGGCTTGCCCACAATCTCCTCCTTCAAGACCCGGTTCAAAGCCCGCACATTGAAACCTGAGAGAGAGAGAGAGTATGCTGGGACGAAAGGCAACTTAAGGACCACCCATGGAGTGAAGAAAAGGAGAAAGAGGAGCGAGCGAGAGAGAGAGAGAGAGAGAGAGAGAGAGAGAGAGAGAGAGAGAGAGAGAGAGGGAGAGAGAGACACCCTCACCCATACCAATACATACTCCCACCCACTCCATCCCCACTACTAACTGTGCTCTCTGAAGACGAGGAGGGTGCAGGCGAAGATCTTGAGCACCTCGGCCGACACCACAGCGGAGGAGGCCAGGTAACGGGGGCCGTCTTCCTTCAGGGTGCGGGAGTAGCGCATGGTGAGCACCAGGGAGGTGGTTTGCACCACCAGTACCCCCAGGGACACGTGCTTCAGCCTTGAGGAGTGTGAGGTAGACATGGCCGCTGCGGAGGACGCCTCCTTGGTGTCGGTGGATAATAACGGGGCCTTCAGGATGGAAGGAAAGAAAAAGAAGACACGGGGTTAGACCGGTGTGACAGAGTGGATTCAAATGTGGTGAAGACCAATCTGAGATACAGTACAAGAAGCAAGACAAGAGAGTGCTATGCTGGACATAAGGGTAAGGGGTCCGTAACAGCTACCTGCTCCAGGGGTGCTGCTCGCTAGCTGACCCTGCACTTTGGTTCGGTGGCAATTGAAAAGACAATTACTCTTTCTGTGAATCAATAGAATATCACAAATCAGGGGACAAAATGGAAGAACAGAGTATTAGAGACAGAGTTGTGCCAGAAAATGTGAATATTGGAGAACGACGGTAAGAGTTGCAGTATTGGAAAAGAGAGTGAGAGGAATGCTGGTAGGGTAGTAGTAAAGAGGGTAGTAGTAAAAAGGGTAGTAGTAAAGAGGGTAGTAGTAAAGAAGGTAGTAGTAAAGAGGGTAGTAGTAAAGAGGGTAGTAGTAAAGAGTAGTAAAGCTAAAAGGTGTAGCCTGGCCTGAGGCTATGGAGGACATTCCTGGGACCACTCTGTATTTCAGGGACCATGGCATACTGCAAACAAAGAACATGCCAATAATAATAATAATAATAATAATAATAATAATAATAATAATAAGTGGATTGACTCTTCCTGTATCCACACTGGCGGAGCCAGAAGGGTGTCCGGGGTGGCACTGGACACCCCTGATATCTGATTGGCCACCCCGGGTGCCACCCTAAAATTTCATTCGCTATCACTGGCAGTTTGATGCTGATTGACATCTCATTTCACCTCTTGTTGAAAGAAGCGTTTATTTTGGCATCCGGCGGCACCTTTTTCAAATCGAGGACAAGGAAGTATTGTATTTTCCACAGCTCACGAGTTACACGAGCGACTGACACCCGGGTCTCTCTCTCTCACAAGGGGGGAGACCCCTTGTGTGCGTGACACAACTGGGAAATATGTATATAGATACAGTGGTGGCCAAACTTATTAGAACACTTGGCATACATTTAAGAGGTTTCAGTTGTTTTTGTTCAATTGGCCGTTAAAATACCCATAAAACAAATGAAATATATACAAAGTCATCATTATGCTCTATAAACCAGAATAGAGCCATCATAAGGAGATTTACGTCATTTTCCTTACAAAAAACAAGCTAGGCCTGTTTCACTGTCAATGTCACACAATCATGTTCCTTCACAGAAGAAGCCAAATTACTTGTGTAATCATTGTCAGGTGTGATCATGGTTAAATTGATGGTGATGCAAGAGTCTTAGGACACAGCTGTGTGATTCTTTTGAATTGCTGCAAAAGGTGGACATACCAAATATTAAAGTTAAAAGTGGATAAAAACAGTAGGACTCACTTCATCTGATATTTGTTGTGCTCAGAGCAACCATCTGCATGTTTCATGAACATTATGAAATGAAATCATGTTTTGGAGGCAAGAAAAGGTCAATATTTTCAGATCTGTCAGGTGTTCTAACAATTTTGGCCACCACTGTATATAGACTGGATATCCAACGCCATCATCATCACCACTTCCTGCTGAGCTTGACACATAGAAAAAAAGTTTTGTCTCCAGTTACTTAGAATCTCAATAGTTAGGCTGTAATTGGAAACCTTCAAAGTGTGAGAAAAGTTAGCTAGCCAGCTACAGTCAGATTCATAATATGTCAGCCGCTTAGCCGAAACGAGTAGCTTGTCATAAAAATCGGTTTGGAGAAATATAGATATATAAATTATAGATGAAAATCTCGATTATAGGCCATTTGAAATTTTCCTCTTTATTTGACCTCTGGGGATCAATAAAGGCGTATCTTATCTTATAATAGTCTTTGTCTGTAATTGTCTGTCTTGGAGTATATCTGTATCCTTTCACTGCTATAATTCTAGTGAAGTCACCCTAGTGGACCACACTATCTGCCACATTGAAGAACTCCGGGTTAAGTGGCTAGTTCCGCCACTGCGTATCCAACACCAGCTGCGGCCAATTATGTCCGATTGCAGCCGGGTCCTTTTAACGCGTGTGTGAGGGGGTGAGTGAGTCAGAGCGTGAGTCGAGCTGTGGAGAGCGGGACCGACAGCGGCGGCCGAGCTGTCCGGGAGGATGCTGACCTGCCGCGGCTGACCTGCCGTCAAGACCGGGTTGTTCATGTCGCTGTGACGCAAATAAATAAAGTTGACTCTCCCCCTCATGCCTTTGTCTCTCTCTCTCTGTCTGCTCGCCTGTCGAACTCACTCACCCCCTCACACACGTTAAGAGGACCCGGCTGCAATCGGACAATTAAGGCCGCAGCCGTCGCTGGATACAGGAGGAGTCAGCCCGCTACCTCAACTCTCTCCTCAGTCTGCCACAAGCTCATCATATTGGATTAAAACCATAGTCTGACTGTAAGGAATGGGACAACATGCTCAGTATGCTGACAATGCGTTGGGGTCACTAATGTTGAGATATTGAAAATTAACTTGAAATTAAGATAAAGCATAATGCAGCAGGGACAATTTGACCTTGAAAAATGTTTAAACAGACAACCCATACCAGACTGTTTGGGTGATGATGCTCCTAGATTAGATTAAAACATCCTTGGGCCTTATTTATTGCCCCACTCCCTCCTCCTCCACCACACTGTGCTCCTCTGTATCACCATTACTATTGTAACACATCATTGTGTGCCGCCAACCAACGATCACAATACTGACCTGCACTGACTGACCTGCTGTTTGCTGTGATGCCCCACATCAGATCTGGATGTCCCACCATAATAAACTTTTACGGACTCTGTCTATGATGCTTACCCCAAATCAGCATTTCACACTTTGAAGCCCTTTGAGACTGTAACGGCGGTTAAGGGCTGTACAGGGATATTCAGGGCTATATTTGTATGCAGCACAATTTCTTGCACTTTGCATTTCCTTCTTACCATTCACGCGTGTTTCTCTTATTTCAATAAGTAATGCTCAGTGAAGACACCAATGAAAAAGGACAGGAATGCGTAAATCATAGCTTTACTAGCAACCTGAGAGTCAAAGTCTGGTGAGCTTATAAAATCCAACTGTTGTAAAAAAGGGGGGATGCACAAGAAGCCGTCAAGGCAGAGCTGGCGATGACAGCACAGAGGTGTGGTGTGTGTTCAACACACTGGCCTCCTTATGCAGCCCCTCTGCTTGCTCTGACCAGTGGGGCATAGCCGCACAATCCACCTCTGTTTGTGTGAGTTCATGTGTCTGTGTGTGTGAGTGTGTGAAGGGGAAGGGCACTGAAAAGCAGCCACAAAAAAAAAAAAGCAGCCCCCCTCCCCACACACACACACACACACACACACACACACACACACACACACACACACACACACACACACAGACACACCCCGTTGGACCTACATTCATACAACTTTGCACTACATATGAAGGACAATATCAGCTTTCACTTACAGGACCAAATTAAGAATCTACACATCGAGTTTACACATGAGCGTTGTGCACATTTTCAACTCACTCACATGTCATGAAACTATGAACTGAAGATTCTGAAAGATATACGGCAAAAAAAACTGACATGCTAGCAAACGATCCAAACAAATAACACATTGGCCGACAGTTCCGTAGTCCAATGCGGCTCAAAAGCACCGTGACGAGAAGGGACTGGAAAATGTCTCTATTTTGAGAAGTCGGTGTTGTCGGATAAGCAGGGATCATTGCACAGGTTTACAGAATCTGTTGCAACACTTTCACATTTCTGCCAATGTTCCCAGATGTTTTGTTACTGTTTTACCTCCTCACACGGCAACCCTTTAGTCTGTCACTCAACTATCACTCACGTTAGCTGTGAAAGACATCAACCAGGAGCATTACAACATTATGGGACTTTAGGTGTACCTTGTCAGAGGTGACTTCCTCCATGGCTTCTTGAAGCAGGCTCATGTCTGGTTGCGGATCTTCTGGTACCATTTTTACCTTTCGCTCCTAATTGTGTAGATAATGGAGTCCCAGGTTTTCGGTGCTAATCTGCTGTGAGCATGGTGGTCGAGAACCAAAAACCGGTTTCCCTGTAGCTCAAAATCTGCACAGACCAGTTTCCCTGAAAGCTATGCCAGTCAAGAAATACGTCACATGCTGATGACACAAGATAACTAGAATGGGTGGGTTGCCACACCTCTCCACACAACATGAACCAACCAGCTCCAGCGCCCTATAGTTCATATTGTCTTCCAACAATAAAAGCCTGAACTGAATCCTCATATAACAGACAGATTTATATATTTGCACTACGGTATTACTCTCATCACTATCTATTAGTTAGTTTGTTCCTTTTACCTTACGGCACTTAATAACTTTGTTTGGAAAATATACACAAATATGGTATTGGTAATTCAATTGAGAAGGAATTGTGTATGGTCATCATGTTCACATTGCAGCACTGCTACCCTGCTCAGTACATTGTGTGGAGCAGTCAGTTTTGTAAGGTCAAAGTAACTTATGTATTTAGTGCAAATGCCCAACTCATTAGTCCCAGACAGACAGGACTGGAGATGAAGCCCAAACACTACACAGAAAGACACAGTTTAGGAGTAGGATGCAAACGACAGTACAGCATGAGATCACTGCCTCTTACTTTGCCAAAACAGACGTACCATTAGCTCACGAGGAATACAGTGATCTCGCCTTGCTCAAGTCACAGACTGGGCTATGTACAGGCCTACTAAGGGTGGGGTTTCCAACATTTTCTGCTCTACCTGACTAGGTCAGGTAACAAAAGAGGAGTGTGAAAAACAGGTGAGACAGTAAGCAAAGCAGGCCTATGTCTGTACACCTTTTGCTCTGAGGACATTTTGGGAGAATTCCACAACTACATATCATATAATCTTAGACTGCCAATGAATGGGTGAATCCAGCCAAGTGTTCTCCCAGCCTACTGTTGATAACAGGGGGGGAAAGCTTATTGGGCAATCATTAGTTTGTTTTAAGGGGAGTTGACCTGAACAACAAATATTGAATTCAATCACCTCCTTAAGTTTCAGGATGTGGATCCGTCAGAAACCAGCCTACCAAAAGTGAGAATGGAATGAATGAATGAGAGCAACCATGTTTCTCGGAAACGTGGGAGTTGTCCTTAAGACCGCACAGTTGAAGAATGATCTAGTGTGCTGTCACCTATTGAGAGACAAACAGTACATGAAGTGGTCTTGGCAATACTGACACCATGAGAAAAAATGCAGCAAGAGCTATCCCCCCCAAAATACTACACATTTAAGTTGCACATAACTTGAAAGCTTATGTGCATCAGGTTTCTGTCCGTAGCCTAACGTTAGTTACGATTTCCACCCCTCAACTCATCTTCCTCTTGTAAACACATTGCAAACCCAGCTTCCCCCCTCGGTGCCCTAGGAGCAACCCAGACATCCACTCATCACAAATTACATTTTATGAAGAAAATCACAGTTTACCTGCAGGACTGGATCGGGGCTGAGGTCGGAGATGACTGTCTAGCCGCTCATTCACTGGATAATCTTCGCCCTGACCGGCCCTGCTTTCTACTTAGGCTACTCATAAAGTTATTCCACTTTACGGCCAAGAGACCAAAACCGTCTCTGACGAGTTGCAGATCCTCGTATATATGTTGAGACCGAACTCGGTACACTAACACTGTCTTGAGCTTCACTTTCTGCCCTGAATGAATCGACTGCATAGATTTGGTGACACCTGCTGGAGGTGTATGTTCCATTATTTCCAAGAGCCTCAGGAATACATTTTAAAATCTAATATAAATATCACAGCAAAAGTATAAATTCCTACACAAATTATAGGACTATATAGGAGTATTGTAGTCATACCATGGGAGATTAAGAAATATATAAAACCAGGTAGGTTGAATACAGCCCTCTGATTGGTCGATAGCCGTGACATATATCCTATATACCACGTTTACGATGGCAACAACGCTGTACATAAAGGCCTAAAGGAAAAAAGAAACGTCACCATTATATGCAAGTCGGGGGTAACTTTAGTCGTTGCTTGGGACTACTTTGTCACAAAATGTAGTAGTAGTGGTAATAGTAGTAAAACATAAGATATTGTATAATGAAAATGTATGGTAACCCTTTTGTAAAAGGAGTGTTTATAAGTGAGGTGCGGTAGATGGCGCTGTGTCGCCCGTTGACTTGATATTCACTATCGAAACACCGACGAAGAAGTGAACTTGAGTTTCCTGTACTTCCTTTCTAGCCTGCATGTGAAGGAGGCGTTCTTCTGCGTGTATTAGGTCCATCGTGTGTACTAAACGGTGGTAAAATGGTTCGCAAATTGAAGTTTCACGAACAAAAGCTCTTGAAGAAGGTAGACTTCATCAACTGGGAGGTGGACAACAATCTTCACGAGGTTAAAGTGTTGCGGAGGTTTCGCATCGAAAAGAGGGAGGACTACACAAAGTGAGTAACAACACAACACCATACTTTTTGACTACCAGCGGTATCTCTGATCCTCTGGTTGTACATTATAGTCTCAGCCACGGGGATGGTAGATAGGTTACAGATAACGCAACTTTTAACTTTGTGGCTTCGAGTTTAAGTTACAGATACGTTATATTAGCTCCCGGGTATGTTAGCGACTAAGGACCAGTGACGAAGCCCAGCTAACACGAGCTAATTCAATCATGAGTAACTTAGGTCTGGTCCTCTTCAATACTGTGCTCTATGACATCTTCCTCGCTGCCTTAATACCGGGCACTAGCCAGTACCAGGAAACATGTCTGCATGGTCACTGCTAATAGCATTTCCGTTGACCAACGCCTCAGGTACAACAAGCTGAGCCGTAACATCAGAGATCTGGCCAATAAGATCCGTGACCTGGATGAGAAGGATGGCTTCAGAGCTCAGAGCACACATCAGCTACTGGAGAAACTGTGAGTATTCACAGATAGACTCGACTAAATCTGTAGAGTAACACCTCAAAGTCTCGTGATGAACCAACACAACTTGAGACACCAAATCTGCTAGTGTTTTATGTGGTGTAATCAGTCGGGCATGTGTTCAACACCTATGGTCACATATTATGGATATTTTAATCCATCTATGGTTTTGGACAGTGTTTGCATAGTGGCTGTGGTTTATTTGTATTAAAACAACAACTGACATTTTGATTGTTTCCTCTATAAGGTACAGCATAGGTCTGACCCCCACCAAACAGAACCTGTCCCTCACAGAGAAGGTCACAGCTTCTTCATTCTGCAGGTAAATCACCCCATGCCCTGTCCTGCCTGTGTGTGATTTTCAAAAAACACAAGTTACACTCAAGTTGATCACAATCCAGTAGTGCACCAGAACAAGCACCAATGTTGTGCCTTCGTTAATCTACCGATGCAACCACCCACCACCCCTCTAACCATTTGTCTGTCTGTCTTTCTAATCATCTGTGTGGTGATGATAGGAGAAGGCTGCCCAGCATCATGTTGAATCTTCGTATGGCTCAAAACCTGAAGACAGCCATCACCTTCATTGAACAGGGACGTATCCTTCACTATGTCTGCAGCATATTATTTACTGCATTTTCTTGAGTGGGACGTAGTTGCTATGCCTTGAAGTTACCATTTGCATTTAAGTGACCGGATTAGATTTTGTCTATATCCATAAAAAAAATGTTTTGCAGTAGTGTCCTTGACTCGGGCTCAGATGTGCGTGTTGGCCCAGAGATCGTCACAGATCCAGCATTCCTAGTCACAAGGTTGGTAGCTGCACTTTGTTTGGGCTTATCTGAATTTCTTTTTAAGTTAAATCTAGTCCCAAAAGATTGCCACTTATGTCTGTTTTTCAGAAATATGGAAGATTTTGTTACTTGGGTAGACTCCTCCAAGATCAAGCAGCATGTCATGAGTTACAATGACGAGGTGAGTAGTATTTTTAAGCTTGGCCTATGTATTTAATTCTCTAATTGTAGTAGTAAGCAATTTGTAACAGCAGTTTGTTTCAACGCATGTCCCCTTGTTCTTTTTTAATCAGCTCCATTATGGTAGAAGGTTCCCATGCTCTTGAGCACAGTTTCCTTCAGCTAAACATGGCCGTCTTTCTTTTGCAGAGGGATGACTTTGACCTGGTGGTGTAGATCTGTTGTCCTGCCGTCCATCCGTCAACGCTGGGGAGCAGGACAGGAATCTGAGCTCTGCTCCCTTTCAAGGGTGGCAGTCAAGTGAAGGCTAGAGAAGTGGGCTTGTTACCGGAGGGCCATTGGTTTGAATCCCTTACCAGCTGGGATATTTTGGGAATAAAATAAGGACTTTAAGGACTACACTGACTTTTTGGGAAATTGGCTTGTTGGTCAATTTACCTTTCACATATTACCACCAAAATCATCTCGTCTCTGGTAAATATCTGTCCTGTGTACATGCTAACGTGTTACCATACAGTGTGTTAAGTGCTCAAAGGCAACCAGCATTATCTAACGTAAGAAGATAGACCGTTTAGTAATCCAGAGGTGGTGGTGTTTTTTTGTTTTTTCCCCCTGCCAATCCTCTCGTCACATTGTGGGTCAGTTGACAAATGGGCCAATAACAACAAAATTGCTATAATCCTTCAAGTTTCCCTTGAGCAAAGGGTGTAAAGGAGTGTACCACTCAATTCAAAGCTGAACATACACCATTTCTTTTACATTGTGCATCTACTAAATTATTGCAATCAACATTTGTAAACGATTCATCCAAAGCTAAAAAACAAACAAACACATCGATGCCATCAAACTGTAATCTATCTATTCCACTGAATCTTTGGGTCAAGTGCCAGTCTCACTGGAGAGTAGTTTGTGTTGCTACAGTGGCTGTAGGGTCTTCGGTAACAGACACTGCTGAGACTTGAAGCCAGGTGACTGTCTCATGAGTTAATTCTATCAGCACTGGCAACGGTTGTTTCTTTGCACCGCTCTCCTGCACAGTCACCAAGGTGTTGGCAAATTCTTCTCTCACGGTAGGGATAGTTAAGAGAACGCAATGACACACGAGCAGTGAAATTCAGTGGTATTCCCCTTTACTCCCCATCACGAATCTGGCTGTACTGAGCTGGTTTGTGTAGGTGTGACCTTCCCTCCAGTAACTCAACGATGTTGCTCTGCATAATGTGTTCTGGCTGAATGGGGTTAGCATGTGTGTGACAGGGAGTGTGTGTATTTTTTTAAATTTTTTTTTTTTAAAGGGGGTTTCATTGTTAGAGATAATGATAAAAAATATACAGAGTTGTAACACAGAACATAAGAATTTAGTAAATATATAATCTTGTTTTCAAGAAGACTCTTACAATTGTGTACACTTTGTAAACAATAAAAGTAACATTCTGCCACAGTACAAGACTTTTCACACTTTAAGACGATTGCATATGGATAGATGGTTTCTCCTTCACTGTGAAACTTTTTAAGAAACCCCTATACCATTGTGTAAACAAAGATAATTTCTCAAACCCGCCCTTAACGTTCCAGTAAACACTATTATGCTAACTCAAATAATTCACTTTGACGTGCAGATAGGGCAGTATTTTCTTCCATACATAGAAAAGACTGGTCACATAGATCTATGGCTCAGTGTGCGCACGCACGCACACACACACACACACACAAAGTATAGACACATAGGAAAATTTACTCTATAACATGGACAAACTGTATATAACCCCCTTAAGGCACCTTTCATGAACTGCTTGATATATAACGGAAATGTAGAATGAACAGTTTAAATATTTGGTTTCAAAGGGCAAACAGCCAAGCTTTCCCCTTTTTTCAAAGTCCCCCCTTTTTTTTTTTTAAAGTCCATCAAAGCCACCAGAAACGTACATAGATGATGAGTGTGATGAAGAACACTGCCCCGGCAGCCACCTTGGCATAGGTGGAACGGACATTAAGGTATTTGGCATCGCTGCGGTATTTCTTCGAGAGGCTGGACAGATTGCTGGCTTTTGTGTCCAGAGCTGGTGGAAACAAGAATAGAGTAGAGAAGAATTTGATATTTCTTTGGTTGTAAATGTGAGCACTGACAGTCTCACTGTATTTAAATGCTGTAAATTGAGCTAGTGTGGGTAATTGCTTACTATCAGGTATTGCTTTTGAGATGTAGAATCTATTTTGTGACGGAAACCTGTCCAGGTCTAATGTGATTTTTTTTTTTTTTTTGGTGTGTACTTACCAGAAAGGGCTTCTCCACGTTGCAGAACTTCCTCAATGTTTGCAACCATAATTCTCTGCACGTCCTGTAGCTCTGTGTTGATGCTGCCGAAGTTCCTCCTGGCCCTGCTGTCGATGTATGACCTCTTTGTCTTCTGGATGTATGTGTCTAGAACAGTGGACGTATGATCAAAGTTCAATCAAGGTTGTTGATCTTTGTCGTTTGTGATTGGTCTGATGTCAAGGCAATACAAAAACACAAGCAGGTGACTTGACTGCTAAAAAGAGAAAACAAACTTTCTTACCAAACTCAATGAAAGAGTATGGCCGTGATACTGTGGGCACTCTCTTTCCATACTGGTCGTGGAACTCAGTTTGGAGGTCTTCAAGGTACGCAAAAGCCATTTTCTTGGGAAATGCAGCTTCACACAGAACCAGGTAGCATACGCCATGTTCTATCAAATAGCTGACACCCACACAGCGACCAACAGAATCAATGACAATCAGCTTGAGGCCTGGAATATGGTATAATTAATGTAAGTATGTAACATAAATCTTTGCTAGTCATATTATTTTGGTGCAATTTCTCATTCCTGCATTAATTAATAACTCATTTATGATCCTTTGTGGTAACACGGATGCTTCAGAGGGAGTTAGCCATCAGATTTTCCCCCTGTATGTCTGAGGAAAACCAACATACTTAAGGCAGAGGAGCAGAAATCAACAGCTTCTGTGAACTTACTGAAAGGCCATGTCCCTGGCCTCCAGGGTACAGCGGTTGGGACTCTGGGCGTTCAGTTTACGGCACAGCTGTTTGGCTTGATTCTGGTATTGCTGGAGGTCTCTTCCTGACTGTCGTGGATAAGTATGTTACAGATTATAGTAAGCAGTGCCATGCTCTGCATTGTCTGAAGTTCAAGTTAAAAGTTTCAGGGAGTTATTAAATATAAATATACTGTATCAGAATGACAGGAAAAGCCCCAGTTTCCCTTAAAGGATAATTCCCGTTCGTTTCATGTGATGGTTCGTTGGACAGAGTTGTCTAAACATCCGCTTTGAGAGTCATAGGGCAACTTCGTCTCGTTGTTCCTCCTCTCAGGCTACAGCATGACGCTGCGTGATAACAGGAGTTACATGAATTATACCTAAGAGAGCAAGCTAATCCCGATGGGTGGGTGTCCTGCCAAACTCACGACAATACACGACAACATCTTTTTCTGAACCACTAGGATCTACTCTTCAACTCCGCATAGTTGGCTCGCCTGTTATTGCCACAATCGTGTCCCAACCAAATGCACTGTTGTGTGCGGCACTGATCGTTGTAAACAAATTCTAAAAGTTTGAGATTGTATTACAATTAACTCATTGCTTCGTTCATAACCTATATTCCGAATGTACCACTAGACCCTAGTGATTCGGAAAAGACCATGAATAGTGTTTTAGGAAGTCTGTACCTTTGCCAATAAGCAAGGTAACGTTAAATTGCAAGATTTTGAACTGAGTTTGGCGTGACGTTCTCGCCACAAAAGAGAATGGACAAGCTAGCATTTCATTCATACCTGCTCATTCTCCTGCATCGACGCAGCAAGCGGTAGTCCGTCCTCTACACGAGCGATCGTTGTAAGTATAACCATCTTGATGAGGAAAATTATCGGCGGTGTCCACTGTCGGTTTGGGCTCAAAAAGTAAAGTTAACAAACTTGCGAATTCAACTGTCAACTTCGATGATGCAGGACGAATGAGCTGGCCGGAAGTACGTGGTGCGTCCGGGAATTGTGTCCGAGTGACAACTGATAACGCTGAAATATTGTAGTCAATCTATCATTCGCCCAAGCAAAGAATAGCACATAAGCACAGCACCGCATAAAGAGATACGATGCTTTTAAATTCTGATGCAACTGTTTTTCTAAATGAGTGAGGCATTTTCTGTGTTTTCGCACTCAAAGCAAAACAAAACGATATATGTATTATTTCCGATAATTGTGTTGTTCGTATTTGTATTCATTGTTTGTGTTTGGATTTTCAGCAAAATTATTTATTCACTTTAACACAATACCAGGTTGTGAAATTCGCCAGACCGACCAGACAGCGGGCAGACGGACTGACTGCATCTCGATTGCTAATGCCTGTACTGAGAACTGAGAGATGCAGATGCCGTCTCCCGATGCGGGCGTCCTCCGCCTACAGTCTCGACTAAAGCCACTTTGAACTAAAACCCACGAAGAGGAACCATGGACAGATCATGTACACAACGGTAATATTGCTCCATTGCTGTAGCATGTGTTTTGTATTCCATTGTTTATTTGTTTGCTTCCATCTGATATCATGGCTCCTGGTGGTCGTGGAATGGCTGCTCTTTTCGCATTTTCTTTTATTATTGTTTGCATGAGGTTTCTTGATTATTTCCCCACCTTTGATGTTGCGAAATGAGACAATGATTGACAGATGCCGCACTAGGACTGATGTATCTTTATCGTCGGCTCTCTTGTTCTTAATTATATGCTAGCCTAAGAATAGCCTACTGGGGTAACAGCAATTTATGGACTGTAGCCGAAACTCTTTTACCAATGGAAACGTACATATTTAAAGCTATATCAGGATATTGAGACGTGACAAGATCAGCTGACTCTGCTACTGGACTCGGCTACTAGATCACGACTCGACCCAGGACACCCAGAGAGCCTACCTGACAAATGCACAGCACTTACTCTGTGTTCAAGCCTATATATCAGAACATATTCTCTCATATTGCAGGCCGGTTTCATGGAGGAGACGAGAGTGCTTGTGCGCGGCCACATTTTAATCCTCTGAGCAGCACAGAAAACCCCCTTTCACTAATAAAATGCCCCGGCGCCTTGGCACAGTGGCATCTAGGCGCCTGAAAGGCCTATTGTGTGCGGTGCAGCTGGCACCATCGTGCGTGGTGATTGGTGGGTCCCACACCAGCGCACCGCTTGCAATGTGCGTGATTCATAACCCGGCTAAACGATTTTATTGTCTTTCCTAGAATATACACCGAATGCCTGTGCGGTTTAATTCAAGGGCGGGGCGCTTCATGACTTATTAATCATCTAAATCAGTGGTTCTCAAACTGTTGGTTCCAGGGACCACCCAGCAAAATGCGGATGAGTTCAATTTCAATTTGTTACCTCCTTCACTAGAAGTTAGCCCTTTGAGAGAATTAGAAGAATGACTATTATGATCAGGGGTTTCACTCTCCACACCCCACCTACACTACAGCACAAATGTTCCCTGGGACCAAACCTTCATCAAGTAGGGGTCTGAAGTGGTTTCTCTTCGTTGGCAGCCCTTGACAAGAACTGGGAACTCCTCATCTAAATAAAACACATTGTCCTACCTGCATTTCCCCACATCTCTTCTCCTCATAACCATACTTTCTCTCCCTCACACCCCCTCCCAAACCCCATATCTGCCTCCCACTCACCAGGTTGGCCTGTAATGCTCGTGGGTGAGGAGGAGAGCGGCTGAGGAGGAGATGGGCTGCACCTCGGCCAAGCAGGTGTCAGCCGTGCCCAACGGTGAGGAGGGCCGGAGTAAAGCCTACAGCAATGGGGACCTCCTCTCTGGTTAGTCTGGGGGACGGGGACGCTTCCTCTTTATGTATATACTAAACGTCTTATTTGTCAGGTTCCATTTCCATCCCAGTGGAACCCTGTATTTCTAGTCCTCCTTCTCTGCCAAGCACCAAAACAGTCTGGACTTAAACCGATATATAGGTTCTTTGCTAAGCACATAAAAACTTCAAAGAAAAGCTGAAGTTTTATTTTCTTTATCCATTTAATTGTTCAATAATGATTTTGGGAAATGTAATCTTCATTTGAAGTTCCATTCTACCTTGATGAACTTCTAACCAACCTAAAAGCATCTCATTAGGTTGGTTAGGGGTTCGTTATTCTTTCATTCTGGGTTTTAGTGTTGAAGTGTCCAATTGTCTAAATTCTGTTTCAGAGGCTTTTCCATCCTGCCAAGGATAAAATTATGGAGGAAAACAGAACTGAATACCTAAAACATTTGTCATGATTAAAGTTAATGGTCAAAGTTGGAGCTGTAATAAACATGTGATAAAGCAGGACGTCTAAGCGGCAGCCACCTCGCATATAATCTTCACACCATTAGGGTCCAGTTGACTTGTAACACAGTGGAATCACTGTTTTGTTTACTTGCGCTCAATCACCTTCAGTCGTCCCGAGTTATATCTGTGATATCCTTTGTTATGGCTGTGTATCGGTATCAGGCCAGTATTGCTTTGCGTCATACCTCTGTCTGTTCATTTCTTCCCATCCATGTAAGAGGGGGAGAGGGAGGGTGTGCATGTGTAAGAGAAAGAGGGAGACAAGAGGAGAATCGGGCTGACAGCTCATGTGTTTGCTGCTTGCCAACCATTGTTGGAAGAGGATTTAGTTCGAAGCGTGAGAATTCAAGCACATAATTACTTTGCCAAGTGCTGGACTGTGAGAACTATTGACCTGGATTCTGCTGATCAGAGTGGCTGTGAGTAGATAGTCCTCTCCTCGCCTACCACTGTGCTCCGATGTCATGTATTAATAGGAGGAGATGTGCTCCTCTCTCCCTCTCTGTCTCCCTCTCTGTCTCCCTCTCTGTCACAGATGAGTACAAGATGAAGGGAGTGGAGAAAGTCAAGTACATCAGTGGAGAAGCAGGAGGAGGGGACAACCAGGACAGTACCGTGCGTGATTTTATTTTATTATATTTTTTATTATGTGTGTATGTACAGTACGAGTCAAAAGTTTGGACACACTTACTCATAGAAAGTGTTTTTCTTTATTTTTACAATTTTCCACTATTTTAGAATAATAGTAAAGTCATCAAAACTGTGAAATAACGCAAAAGGAATTATGCAGTGACCAAAAAAAAATTAAAAAAAATAAAAACTATTTTATATTTTAGATTCTAAGTAGAAACCCTTTGGCATTAACAAGCAAAGAAATTCCACAAATTAACTTTTAAAGGCCACAATCACTATGTGAGTGTTTAAAATGATGATTTAATCATTGTGGTTCAACATTCTCCACCTCTAAAGTCTAAATGAAAACTACTTGTTGGGGGTGCATTTCAATTTAATTAAAATGTAAGTTTTGAAAATAAATTCATACACAGGCATCAACTTCTCTATTTGTCTAAGAAAATTTCAAGCATTTAAGCATCAAGCCTTTAGATCAAAATGTCTTTAAGATCATGAGAAACAGAAACAGGTGTGTCCAAACTTTTGACTGGTACTGTATGTTCATCTGTTTTATTTAAGAGCACATGATCAAACAATAAGAATACAAATATTAAAAAAAAATCTTCAAAATTGAAAAGTGTCTGTGGCCATGATTATTGGCACCCTGAGATTGGACATCTGAGATCAATTTTCCTCTTACCACCACGTCCTGGGACAATTCCACGAGCAGCAAACTTCTTAACTGTGTAAACAGGAATACCAAGGTCTCTAGAGAGGCCTTATAGTCTTGTGAACGGTTATGTTTGGTGATAAGTTTTTCTGACATCCTCAGACGGCTCTTCATTCTTCAAAAATTTCCACACACGACCAGGGAACCGACTTTAAAATAGATAATTGGTTCATTTATACCGTGTTGGTGTGTTGAATTACGCTGCAAATAATCTATTTCCTCCAACAAAATTGAATTGAATTGTTCTAAAGGTTGCCAATAATCATGGCCATGGCCAAAATATTTTTTAAATTATTTTTATTTATTGTTGATCATGTGCTGTTGTAAATCAATAGGTGAATGTGTGAAGACTGAAAGTTTCCAATTATTTCAGAAGATATTGTACATTATCCGCATAAAATGCAAAAAAATCTTACCAAGAATCTGTCTGTCTCTCGACCTGTCTATTTCATGCTGCTTTCGATTCTGCTTAACATTGGGACATAGACAACTGTGCAATTAGTCTATTGTGTGTGTGTGCGTGTGTGTGTGTGTACGGATGTGTCTTACAGGAGAAATGTGCCCTTCTTGGTGAAGGTCAACATGCAGATGACACAGGACCAAATGGAAAGATCCTGTAAGTGTCACTGACTATTGATGACATTTTGCTATTACAATGTCCTTAACAGGTATTTTATGTCCTCCCTTACCGTCTCTAGTGCACAGGTCTATTCTGTGTACAGTAGAAGCCTGTTCATCCAAACTATTTGTCATGTCTCCCCACGGGCCATCACAGCATCATGAGTGACTTTGAACTGCGACCTTTATAATGCTTGTCTGTAACTGGCTGTACCGTTTTCCTTGCAGTAGCATCCACTCCTCAGAGAGTCAGCAGGAATTCTTCAAGATGTTGGATGAGAAGATTGAAAAGGTACAAATGAATGAAATGGGTCTAGAAACTTAAGGTACATCGCCAGTAGCTATGGTCTCTACTCCGACTCAAGTCTGGTTGCTAAAAACGATGTTTGTCTCCTTCTTTTGTATACAGGGGCCGGACTATTGCTCAGAGGAGGAAGATATGACATAGCACTGTGGTCGTGTATCCACCAGTCCCAGCGTGAGAGGAACTCTTATTTAATGTTATGGATGGACTGGACCATACAAATCATGTCTGGGGGGGGGGGGGGGGGCCAACTTTGTCTTGTTTTGACTGTCCCATGTGCTTGAGAAGACTGGATTACTGACTTGAATCAAGCACCTTTGTGCTCAGTAACTCACCAGACCACCAGACCACACAGGAATAGCGCTGTCAAAAATCAAAGCTCTTTCAGTGTCTATGATTTATCGCGATTTCTCCAAAGTGAAAGCACTACGTTTACCTCCTACCGTGAGTCGGAGTACAATGACGACTCCGTCTGGACAGGATTTCTCCCATAACGAAATGAAGTCACGATGAGATAACGGGACGACAGAGACCTGGGATCGTAAGGAACGCTTCACTTTCAGCCCCCTGATCGGATGACCCGTGGAAGGTAGTTGTGCATGGTTGTCACTTAGACTTCCTGCGGGCGTTTCAAAACACTCAAGACTGTTGCACATGTAAACGAGTGATAGCAGCAGTAGTAACGCTCGTGTTGCCGCTGAACATAATGTCTTATCTGCATCATTCTGTGTATTTCGTCCTTGAACGCACCCCTGAAAAGTCAATGGCTTGGAAACATCCTGCATTCCAAGACACATTGTGGACAGTATTAACCTTTTTTTTTTCTACGGTATGTTAGCCGTCAAGTACAGTGGGCATGTTGGTCCATGTCTATTTATGTTATGATGTAGGGTATTCATGTTGAATAAGGCTCAGGGTTGAAGTGTTCTAGTCATCGTCTCATATAATCAAGTCCTTCTTCTCATTAGACACTGTCGCACCATTAAAATGATAAAACACGTGCACTCACAAAACAGGGTTACTGACATTTCCTGTTTCAGTATCTGTTCCATTAGCTGTTAATCCAGGGAGGACAATGCTAAATTGCATATTAGTCTGATTCTGTATTGCTCACAAGTGTTATGTCAATGTGTTTGTTTGTTTTTTTTATGTTACATTTTTGTTTTTATAGAAAAATAAAAAAAAGCAAGTGTTTTCAGGAAGTTATCCCAACAGCCGACACTGTTGTGTTGTTTTTAATGGGAACCGACACCACCATCAGCAGTTCAGCCAATATAGCATCTGCCAGATGAGTCATTTTCTATCAACACCAAAATAAATGCCACACAACTGAATTTGACAAAAGGGTAGCAAAATAAAAAATATATTGAACATGTATGGGGTAATAGAGTATTTATCAAGGCTGGGCTACTGTAGGCTTTAGTGCCACAGTAAGTGTCCTCAGATGACGTGGGATTACGAGGCTCCAGTTTCTGTCACCTTCACGCTGGAGTTGCTTTGAAAGCGATTAACTGGATTTCAGTGGTTGGTGGTAGCCGGCGCTTTCTTATTCACCCGGTTCCCCTTTACTATCCTGGGAGGGAATTCCAAGGATCTTGCAGCCACGTACCTAGAAGGACCGTGGATGGTTCCATTTTCACCAGCTGCCATTTTGCCAGCTCAGTCATGTCGTGTTTTGTCAGCGATCGTTCACACAGACGGGCCGGGGGCTGCCTGTCCCACATTGCTCCGCTATGGCTGCTTTCGCCTGTGGCCGGCCCGCTCAGTGTTGCTGGCGTCTCTTGCGGTGCTGCCGGCGTCCCTTGTCCTGGATGGGGCCTACGGGAGGGTCGGGTGTTACTAACCCATCGGTCATCCTCTGGTAGACCAGGCTGGAATCGGACGCCACCACACACAGCAACATAGGAAAGCCCCGGTCCAACACCCGTCGTATACTAGAGGAGAGAGAGAGAAGGTGATGGTGACAGTGAAGAACAGATATTTCACGTGAGTTGGGAAAATTTGGGAAAGCAACCTGTGACATGTTAGTCTATTTGCTATTGGATAGGAGGAGCAGACGGCTAGCTCGAAGGCATTTCCAGTGTCCTGTCACCTTCTGTGGCTCAGAGATCGGTGAACAGGCAGCGGAAGAAGCGTCTGGATGGGAGCTCCTTCCTTCTCCCTCCCCTCCAGCAGCACCACCTGCAGCTCAGGACACTTGATGCCAGACACCTCCTTCCACTGGCGCACTACAGAACGGACACAACAAAAACAGTGTGAGTGTGTCTGGGAGTGGTGGGCTTTGTGACCATTTTCCGGCGGCTCCAATGGTAAGAGTCACTCAATCGGTTTCTTATAGTATAGGGGGAAATAATTTCAGCAGATAAAATGACAAATTCTCAGGAGGAAGAACACATTACAAATTAAAACAAGCATGGCAAACAGTTCTAGGTGGTAATATAAATACGGATGTAATGACAGCAGGTGTATTTTATGAAAAAGCACAACAAAAAACGTTTTAGTGACAGCTCAAAGCTTATGGCAACATCAGACCTCACGTGGAGACTCTCCATGTGCTTAATCTTCCTAGATCCTAGAGTTAATAATCTTTTCTTACTTTGATTAATTTGTCATGTGATGCACTGCACTTTTACTTCCATCTTTTTAGCTAATAATCTTTTTTATTTTATTATCTTTCTGTTCTTATCAATGTAAAGCACCTTGAATTGCCATTTTGTGTGAAATGTGCTATAAATAAACTTGACTAGATCGCTACGCCATTGATGAGATGGACTTGATTGACATTCAAAGTGTTGTAAAGTAAAGGCATTTAGCCCACAAATACAGAGAGACAGAGGGAGAGAGAGATTGCCCTTCATGATTAATGAAAGGAGGATTCAAGTCAACTGCTGGATCTGGTGTTACAGCTCTACCGAGGGCCCAGGAGGGGTTTAACTTTGGGCAAGACCAAAACTGATGGGTTCATTTCCCCTCTGCTTGATTGCACTTGTCACATAAAGGAGAGGTGCTTGGGTAAATGGCATTAAGTCTAGACTTGGGGACTCATCGTAAATTTCAATGACAAGAGTCTTAAGATGCAGGGCTGTAGTACTTGAGTGCAGACATCTTGGTCTTGTCTTGGTCTCGGGCCACTACTGGATGTTGACTCGACTTTTTCTCACCCATCTAAACATTTTCAAAGATACATTTCTCTCCACCTGGTCCACCTTTTATAATTCATCTCCAGCACTACAAACAATTCAAGGGATTTCTCCTGTGTATAGTATGTAATGGTCCTCGCTTCTGTGCATTGACTAGTCAATAGCCTAAAGCATGGATTAGTTGGATGGTCAAGGGTTAAGAGCATCTCTGTTGATCCTTAAGAAATATGTTTACATTTGGAGAGGCATGTAGACGGTTTTTGTTTTGTCTATTTTGGTCTTGAATAGGACTCGATTTGCTCTAGTCTTGAGCCTCTTTGGCCCCGGTCCTAGTACTAGACTTAGGTGATCTGTTAGGATGTTTTAATGACACTAAAAATACTCAGAGCGTGTCCCGGGCTGGGCCTCGTCAAACTCACCCTCAACGAGATCCATGTAAACAAGGAAAGCTGCGTGCACCTGAGCGCTGTCCCCGACCTCTAGATCCACCATGTGCTGATACTAACACGAAGAGAGGCGATTAAAACACTGGCCACTACTTGATTTTAGCATTAGCACTCAGACTGCACCATGATCCAAGCCACTGATGTGACCGTCACCTCTCACCATCGGGTGCTGCGAGATCCAGCTGGGAGGCAAATCTCTCTCGTCCGCGTCCACGTCCGCTCTGTCTGATGCGTCCGACATTTTCCCAACTAAATGTGTGAATGTTTTCGAGGTAGTCAAAGTCTTAACGTCAGGACAACATGTTGTTGTTCGCACGTGAGAGGGCTCTTCTTTCCAGCGCAGCGGTGTTTTCATTGGTTTGCCGCCGTGCTACAACGTAAGTGGTCCGGGTGGAAATGTTGCCAATGCCGCTGCTGGAAAGCCTCAGTGATCATGCCTGCTTATTTCAGTTCATGTGGCCTATTGTATCTATTAAATCATTATGTTCGTGGATTAAAAGTTACAGAACAAATATTAACACCTCCTTACAAATAGAGGTAAAAACTACACAATAAAGTAGTCTCCGGACAAATACATTCAATAAGTCAATTAATGGATTAATGAAAAATTAATCTATCAATGGCTTTTTTTATTAGCTTGATGCCAATGATTATTTGCACATTCATTTTTGGGGGAGTAGACCAACATACCACTTAGACGCTCAGCTCACCTGTCCTCCACATCACCAGCCCAGATGTCACATGTCTGCCGTATCTCTCTCTCTCGCTCTCTCTCATCTCTCTCTCTCTCTCGATCTCTCGATCTCTCTCATTCTCTCTCTCTCTCTCTCTCTCGCTCTCGCGCTCTTCTCTCTCTCTATCCCTCTCTATCAGTTCTCTATCAGAGAAATTAAAGTGCCATATTGGAAATAATGCCTTTTGGATTTGTGGGATTCGGATTATTTCTTGTGGTTTTAGCCGGGAGACTCTTGCATACCTACGCAGAGGAATTGTCAATTGATCCCCGACAACCAATCCACCGGGAATCCTCCCTGCTGAAGCCCAAAGTATTGATCACCATCCTTGCGCGCAATGCAGAGCACAGTCTTCCTTACTTCTTGGGATGCATTGACAGACTGGACTATCCAAAGGATCGCATTGCCATCTGGTAAAACCAAACCTATTAATCACTGGAGATACGTTATTTAGATGATTTCATTCAAACATTTATTCATTGACAATAAATATCCGTTTCTTTGGTCTTGATTGGTCCTGGAGTCATTAGAGTTGCATAAAATACACCGATGTTGCCATTTTTAATTTATCCTAAGCCAACAGATTTTCTGCTGGACTTTTTTTTTTTAAGCCCTGCTGATTTCATTTGTAGAGCCTACACAAAAACATATTATTAATAATTAAAATGTAACAGTTGAGATGCCAACAAGAAAATACTGTTTTCATGCTGGCCACTTTGACAGCACTGGTTGAAATATCATTCTGTACCGCTACTCAACAGCAAACAGGATGGATGATGGCCTGGATTCAACCCCATCTCATACAAGTGAGAAAAGTAAACGTGGTTCTGGGAGCAGAAAGAGGATAGAGAGAGATGCAGAGAGGGAGAGAAATATAGATAGATAGATAGATAGATAGATAGATAGATAGATAGATAGATAGATAGATAGATAGATAGATAGATAGAAAAGGAGGACAATTTGGAGTGCCAATACACTATGAAGACAAAGTGAAGTGTCAGTGTTCAGTAATGCTCTTTAACTTCTGATCTCAGGGCAGCGTCTGACCACAATGTGGACAACACCACCGCCATGCTTCAGGAGTGGCTTAGAGGAGTACAGCACCACTACCAGTCTGTGGAGTGGAGACCCATGGAGCAACCGAGGTGAACCATTACTGCAAAACAGAATAACTCTTATTTCTGAGACAGCCACCCTCACTGTTGACTTCACACCTTTGTTGGTATTGTTAAAAATAGGTTTTATTGACATATTCACATCCTCTTACAATATTGTCTTCATTAGACTCCTCTTAATTAGACTCAAGTTAAGAGTGATATATATATAGCTTCTCTCTCTCTCTCTCTCCTTCAGCGGCTATGCAGAGGAGCAAGGCCTGAAGCACTGGCCCGATTCTCGGTTCACCCACGTGATGAAGTTAAAGCAGGCGGCACTCAGAGCTGCCAGAGGACTGTGGGCTGACTACATACTGGTAAGACACTATAATGTCTATACCGACAACAAAGGCTCAAATACACAAGACTACTGCTCGTTCAGAGTCATCATCTGCTACCATATATCACCAGACTCCAGTATCACTTTGTCATCTGCTGTGAGGAAGGGCTTTCTGCATGAAAGAGAGTGATCAGTAAAAAAGTGATTGTCACGTCTCTTCTTTGTCCCTCAGTTTGTGGACAGTGACAACTTGCTGACAAACCGGTGGGTGCTAACAGACATGATGGCAGAGAATCTGACCCTTGTGGCGCCCATGTTGGAATCAAGAGTTCTCTATTCCAACTTCTGGTGCGGCATGACCCCTCAGGTACAAACTCTAAAAGAAAGACAGTACAGCACATTGTCTATGTCAAAGGTAATCACACAAACATAACTGCAAACTATGGGACAGCATGGCTGCAAGGCTGTAAATTGGATGAATTTGTGAGCCACATGAATGGCTCCGTCATAAACATGTCTGGATCTTTTCATGACCATGCAGGGATACTACAGACGCACCCCAGAGTATATCCCCATCCGCAAATGGAAGCGCCAGGGCTGCTTTGCCGTTCCCATGGTGCACTCCACCTTCCTGCTGGACCTGAGGCGGAGTGCCAGCCAAGCGCTGGCCTTCTACCCTCCCCACCCTGAGTACCCCTACCACCTAGATGATATCATGGCCTTCGCTTTCTCTGCACAGCAGGCAGGTCAGACCACACACAACATTGTAAACCTTGTAAAGTAACGTTTGAGTTCCTGTAAGTGCCTTTATTTGTCTGTTTAGCCATGGTGGCTATCGCTGCTCATGCTAACTACCCAGTTCTTCTTCTGTTTATTCCAACCTGCTGTTGCGTGCTACTGGAAAGATAAAAGACATTACTTCCTGTGCGCCACAGGATTTTTCCTAGACCTACCTGACACTGAGTGTTCAGAACATCTAGAGATTAGCAAAACAGACATTTATTTATGTGAAAATGTTGTGGATTATTACTTTAAGCGCCAGTTCAAGGTCATCAGTGTCCACCGAGCACCGAGTGGAAGTGCAATTCAGAATGTCTCCTAAGGATGCAACTAGGACACATTCAGAAGGATGCTAAAAGCTGTAGGCTATTTGCAATAAGGAAGGAAAAAGTACAGACTTTTTATTTATATACATCTTTATTAAAGGCCACACAGCACTCTATGCCATCATTAAGGCGATCAGTAATGGTAATCTTAATCCCTATGCAGGCAATAATCCTTGGATGATGCACATATGAAAATCATGTTCATGTCAATGGTCTACAGAGATTAGGCATTTCAAAATACTGAAATTATTTATTTAACTTTGACCCGACTATTCTTATCCCACCTGCTGCACATTGCAGAGGTCCAGATGTATGTGTGCAACAAGAACCATTATGGGTATTTGCCAATGCCCCTCAAACAGCATCAGACCCTGGAGGAAGAAGAGGAGAGTTTTAGCCACACCTTGACAGAGGCACTGAGTAAGCACTGACTCTGTTTACACACATACAACTATATAACTATACAGATGGCAATACTGAACAGTTGAATTACTTGGGTCTTCCTGTCTATCGTCTTTTGGTTTCTCCCTTTCTACTCCTTTTTGCTTTCCCTCTATTTCAATCTCTTGATACTGTCATGTCTATATTCTATCTGGCTTGTCTATGTGACATCTATTTGGTCCTTCTCACTCTCACAGGCTTGTGAGATTTCTCACTCCTCTGTAAAAGCTCACTGGCTCTCTTTTCGTTTGGTCCCCCTTTTTTTTTAAATTTCCCACACTGGTTAGATGCTGAAAGGCACCAAGGAATTCCCTTGGAACCAAAGACAGCGCTTTAAAATGCACAATTTGGATTTATTGTATTTCATCTGAAATGTGAATGTGTGAAATTTCTTTCCAGTTGACTACACCATGGAGCCTTCACAGTATGTACACCGACCGCCCAAAGAACTGGGAAAGATGGGATTTGACGAGGTACAGATATATTTGTAATAGCCAGGCTTGTGAAGTGAAGTTAAGTGCTGTTTAAAAAGCTTTCATTCTCTTCCACTTCCAGATCTTTCTGATCAATCTGAGGCGCCGTCTGGACCGGCGGGAGAGGATGCTGAGCACCCTGGCTGTCCTGGGCATCGACATCACACTGACAGAGGCAGGTGGATGGCAAGTATGACATAACAGTCCTCATTAAGCCCTTTATATAGGATAAAATACATCTTACCTTACCATTTTTTATACTGGCATATTCTGTTAAACTTTATTCTAGTATCTTTAATGGTTGAATCAAACAAAATCAACATGTGTATTTAGTATTTTCTCTTTATTGATAGTAATGCTGGAGAAACAGTAACCTTTACCTGTCATGAAGCAACTCGGGCCAGATTCAATGTGTTATTGCTGATTGATTATGAGTGGAATATTTACTTCTGTGTTCACAGAGCCTTGAACTCTTCCCAGCTGCAGGCAATGGGCATAGAGATGTTGCCTGGGTACAAAGACCCGTATTCAGGCCGCGTGCTGACCAGAGGGGAGATTGGCTGCTTTCTCAGTCACTACAACATTTGGAAACAGGTGCAGCCTTATTCTGTACACATGTCCACCAAAATGTATCTTCGCTAATCGATGGTGTGCATAACTGAACTGAATTCACTTCTTGAGCGTTACGATGATGATGCCAGGTTGCTGAATGTCTGAGGCAATGTCTGTGTCGCCCCCTAGGTGGTGAAGCAGGAACTGCAGCAGGTGCTTGTTCTGGAGGACGATGTGAGGTTTGAGCTCAGGTTTCGAAGCAGACTGATAACCATCATGGACAACGTGAAGAGAGCGGCGCTTGACTGGGAGCTCATGTGAGCTATTTACCTTCCCCTTCAATAGTTCACTGTTTTTGCTTACTTAAAACACACATCTCTTTCCCTCCCTCTTTGATCTCTTTCTTTCTGTCACTATCTCACACAGTTACGTTGGCCGTAAGCGCTTGCAGGTGAAGGAGCCAGAGCACTGGGTGAAGGGAGTCAGTAACCTGGTGCACCCAGACTACTCCTACTGGACCTTGGGCTACGTCCTGTCCCTGCAGGGGGCCAGGAGGCTCTTAGAGGCTGAACCCCTTAGCAAGATGCTGCCTGTTGACGAGTTCCTACCCATCATGTTCAATAAGCACCCAAAGTGAGTCCCTATTAGCAAACTGTTATTTACCGTGAAATGGACTGAATGCAGGCATTTTTGGCAAGCATACAATTTCTAAACTGCAATTGTCACATTTTATCATCAATAAACAAAATTGTCCATGTGCAATTACTATTTTATTGGTAAAATAGAAGTCCAGTTCTTTAGTTGATGAAATGGCATCGTTCGCTGTCTCACACATCAACCTCCCTGTCCCTTCAGAGACGACTACCTGCACTATTTTGAGCAGAGGGACCTGAAGGCGTTTTCAGTGGAACCGCTGCTACTCTTCCCAACCCACTACACCGGCGAGCCTGGCTACTTCAGCGACACCGAGACCTCCACCATCTGGGATGACGAGGCTGTGGCCACAGACTGGGACAGAGACAGCAACACGCAACGACGTAAGCAGGAAAAGGAGGACGTGGAGGCGCGACACGTAACTCCTCGCTCTGCCCGCGGCGACGTGCCCCCCCTCTCCGCCAGTGGCAGCAGAGATGAACTCTGATGAGGCTGTAGTCAAGTCCATTCGAATCAGGATCAGGTCCAAAGGGGGTCGATACCAAGTCAAGACCAAGACCAGAGGAAATCAAGTCCTATTCAAGACCAGAAATAGGCAATTTACAGTGTACATGTCTTTCCAGGTGTAAAAATGATGCTTAAGGAGGTTAAGGATCAACAGATGTAGGTCTTACTCTTTATAGTCTTCAACATCCTAACTAACAGTACATATTATACACTTGTAATCCGAGGACACCGAGACATACACACACACACTGTACTAAAAGCCTGGTTTGGTTGATGTGGTCTTGCTTTTGTCTTCCAGCAGCCCCATTTCCAACAGGTGTCATGGTGGAAAACTGAGTTATTTCATGACAATATTTCTAAGGTTTCAACAAAGCTACTTTGTACTAAGTTATTCGCTCTTCAAATAAATCTTTCTGCTGTTGGTATTTCATCACGGATGTCTCTACCCCGTGTGCTTAATAGTGCAATATATTTGTGCGGAAGGAACATGTATGTCCTGCTTAAAAGATGAACAAAGCAATCAACTTAGGGATTTTTATTTTTTAAAAAGCACTGGTATTTTCATATCAAGCAATCAATGGAACCGCTTCATATTAGCAGCGGCCCATATCACAAAATAATGAGGTATGAAAAGAATAATTAAACCACACAATTGAAAAGTCGTAATAAATTAATCAGCGTAACAAAAGAAACGAGACATGCGTGTACTTCGGTGTTGCACGGGAAATGTTGAAATTCCCGATGCTCAAAATTTAAGACACCTGAGAATATAAATATCAAAACAGCATGTTGCAGCAAGTATTAATTCAGTTCCACAGTTCCTCCTATTGACCTTAACTAAAGCTTTGATAAGAGGATCAAAAAGTACATTATTATTATCAATGTAAAAATCAATTAAAAACCCTTTTCTGTACAATGTGCATATCTGAATTAGTGTGGTGAGGAGAGAAAGATCAGTCTCTCAGGAACGAGGCAGTGCAGCAAAATGCAAGTCAAACATGGATAATGCTTGTTTGTCATTCAAGCTACATTTAGCAATATGAACAAATGTTTTTGGACTGAGCTATTTCAATCTGAAGTGAACTGACAGACTACGGGTATGTTTGTTTTATCTCTGTGTCGCTGTCCCATTCAACAATGAGTCATTGTCATAGATATAACACCCACCCGGCTTGGACTTTTAGACTCGTCCAGTAGATTCATTTACACTAACCAAGACGTGCTTGACCTCTGTCTGCTAACAACATTGTGGGCAAGAATGGGACTTTAGGAGTCCTGCTACACAGGTAGTAGTGATGCAGTATATAAATGAAGAGGCGAGAAGGACCGACCATCTGGAGTTAAATACAGCGTGGAGTAGCACATATCAGAAAACGCTGGACTGACAGTGTAGGTACAGCTGGGAAAACAACAAAACCAAGCCGTTCTCAAGTCCAAGGCTCTATGGCTTTATTTAGCCAAATAGAATTTAAAACAACACCTGTAAGAAAAAAGTGCCATATTGCATATGAGTATTTGTAATAAGCCCACAAAAGGGCATATACCTGTAAAATGATCCAACTGTAAACACGGTGCAAAGTAGTTATGACAAACGTTAAGGCTTTATGAGTTTCCTGAAGTGTTGTTCACTGAGATAAAGGAATATGTCCATAAACTGGACAAACAGTGTGGAAGCAGTAAAAAAAAAAAGTCAACCTCTCTATAACCAGACCTGGACATTATATGTAATCAAATAGGTTTTAAACATCAAAATCGCTTGAGGTTTGCTTGATTCAGTTTAACTTGCATGTCATTTTTTTTGAGCATCAATTTCCAAAATACATGAGCGTGTTGGATGTTTTTTCTACACTGGTACCGGTTTGCTCACATGTAGACTTCAAGCAACTTCCTGTGATTTTGTTTGACATATCACATGGAATTAGGCAATTTAATTTCTCTTAAAAAAAGAAGAGCAGACCGTGCCGTTTTCTTCCTCAATACGGTTAGCAACAGCAAACACTTTTTATTTTGAAGCTGCTCATGTGCATGACTAAAAATCAAGCTCACCTCATGTCATTTTTTTCTCCCATATAGTTTGATACCCTCACATACACTTTGCCCAGTTCTGTCTAACAAAAATGCAAATAAAACACATACACACCAACACACACAGGCAATGCCATCCTATCAATCATATACTGTTACCCCTAATGTAAGGACTATAATTCATCACATGTATTACTTCTGCTGCTAGTAGCATTAAGATTTTTCTACATTAAAAGCTTATATACATTTGCATCAGTATTAGACATAATACTAGCATGTATTATGTGTCAGCATTTCATGGATAACTGATCTAGACTTAAGGATGGCGTGCAAACTGCTCTTCTATAAATGAACTTTGATCCACTTTCAGTAACATAAATGCTTGATCTGTATTTAACTTAATGAAAACATTGACATAGCCTCAATTACTGTTACTAATTGAATTAATGGGAAAATAATGGGGGAAAAAACACACACAAGGAATGTGCCACCACTAAAACTTAGGATATGGAATTAGCAAAGCTAAAAAAGCTAAAAAGTTTCAAGTCATTCTCTGCCTAGCTATCTAACATCACAAAATTGTGCTAATCAATAAGTAAAGGGCACTGTAGAGGCACAAAAATGATCTCTACAAAATAATCACAAGAAAAAAAGATTTGGCTGATGATGGATGTGCATGTTTTTACAGAAAAAGTGAGAATCCCTGCAATTTTGTGAGTGTTTTCAGTTGTTTGAGAAAATGAGGTTGTACTGAGTAAACAGATAGTGGTCACTTGATTCATCTGTGCAGATGGAGATGAGGCTACACCCCCATCACATCCAGGTCTTTGTGTATGTCTGTTATGTGCACGTAAGTGAGTATAACACAGCAACGCTGTGTTAGTAAGTCCTAGTCGGTGGATCTGATTGTAGCTGGTTAACTTGAAACCCCTCCCTGTGATGATCTCTACAGGATCCAGGCTGCTTCCCCACTCTACTGGCCTATGGCTTGGCTGGAAGCACTGCCCTGCCCTGGGGCAGAGGACAAGGCCGTGCCCTTGTTGCGTCCCAACATGGAGGGCTGGAAGTCGGGATGACGGCGGGCATGCTTGATCAGGTGGTCACTGCGCATGAAACGCTTATCGCACAGCGGGCAGAGGAAGCGCTTTTCCCCCGTGTGGGTGCGGGTGTGGCGAGCGAGCTCATCAGACCGGGCAAACTTCTTCTCACAGTCGGGCCAGGTACATGGGAAAGGCCTCTCCCCTACAGCAAGGAGGCAGAGGAAACCAGTCAGAGCAATTTACCACTGTCAGATTAACATGATTGGGTTACCATAACTGTACAGAGGGTGCATGATGTGACAGACTCACATACCATGCCCCACCAATTCACTGGGTTTAAACTATTAGCTTAACCAGTGACAAGCAAGCATGCAACAGATCTATTTGAGGAGGAAAATGTTAGCACCCAACTGGGAGTATTAGGAAGTTGAGGAAATGCGGATCATACATATGGCACCCATCTTTAATGCTGCATCATAAAAATACCACATCAGTTATTCTGATTCTATCAATATATACAAAAGAATTCAGTTTGAACTTTCATGAATCTCATGATAATGAGTACTAAAACAACTGACTGTATGGCAATATATCTAGGATTTAGACACCCTGGATTATTCTTACTAATACACTACTACACTTAATCTCCTCCATGGCAACCACGTTTTTAGCAGTAGTCCTCACTACACCGTGCTGTGTGGGCGTTCCCACCGCAGTTTCCTGTCTTTAATCCGTTTGCGCCTGCTCAGTGACCCTGAACACCCCCTCAACAACAAGCACGTTAAACCCAGTAATATAGTTCTGGTATCACCACCTATGACTAATACGACTATGTTCAACAAATTCTAGCCTCACGCGGTGGCTATACACGGTTGAGATGTGAAATCACATGATTAGGTTTTGCGAGGTGCAACAGAAAAAAATCCAACCATTAACCTGCGCAAACAGAGCACAATGTGACGAAATAGCGCAGATTATCGGAGAGACGTCTATTACCGCCCCCATGTTTTCCAATGTGTATAGATTGTATACACAAAACAACAGGCATTAGCCGCGTCTACGCTAGGCGGGGTGTCCGATAATGGGCCCCTCGACGTTAAGGTTTCGTCTTACGTTGGCTTCCTATGCAAATCCGGTCTAGGGGAAGACCGCCGTCACCGGTTTTTACGTCCAACCCAGTTCTTTTGTTAGTTTACTTCTTTGTCAGTAACCCTCTGTAGGAGAGTTTTCCCTTTGTTTGGCACAGTTATTGTACTAACTCGCGGGTAAATAGGAAAATGGTGCCACCCACCCAGCTACTAGTAATCCCAAGATGGAAAACCAACACAACACTTTGACTCGGATGTAATGGCAATAAGGACAAGAGTGGCACCGAGTTAGAAGTTAAAACCTGATGTTCTGGAAACACATGAACAAAGAGTTATGTTTGCACACGTTTCTATAAATTGCAGAGTATAAGGGGGCTATAACACACCAACTACTGGGTTACCTGTGTGGGTCCTGATATGTGCCTTAAGGTGGGACGATTTCCCATAAACTCTGTCGCATCCGTCGAAAGTGCACTGATGTCGCTTTACTGGGGACCGCGGGGCCCCTCCTCCTCCTCCCCCCCACTGCTGCTGTTGTCCGGGGACCGGGGTGGCGGAGGGGGTCATGGTAGGGGTAGTCGAGTCAGACAACGTGGTGTAACCGCTTTCCCCACACGAGGAGTTGCTGCTCTCCGAGTAGGCCGACATGGGGCGGAACTTGCCGTGGAGGTCGGTGAGGATACCGGCCACCGTCATCATGTTGGTCCCCTCCAGTCTCAGCGTCTCCCGCACTTCCCTGTCCTCGTTCGACCCGTCGGGCTCCCCGGCCGTGGTCGGCTGGCTGGCGGGGGCGACCGGGATGGGTCTGTGCAGGACGGGGCCGCTGGATATCGACACCAGACACTCGGCAGCAAAATAATCTGAATAAGCAGCCATAGACATTGTTTCGCGCCTTGTTGTCGACTATAGGTTGCTGGCCTTATCTTAAAAAAAGAACAAGAACTTGTGTCGCCAGGAGGGGCTAGTCGGAGCTCGACCTCGTTTTGATCAAACTCGACGAAGCAACCGTTTCCAGCTGGTCCTTGTTACCGCCATAAAGTGTATCGATTCTTTGGAAAGCCCGAATTATATCAAACAAAAGGCACAATTAACAATAATAATTTGCTAAAAACCGTGTCAATGCCTCCAGCCCACCATGCGTGCTTCTCGCCCTCTGATGGTTCATTGTGTCTGACTGAGAAGCCGGTCAAACCTACGCCCCCTGGTCCGGACTCACGATGCATTCAGGAGGAAACGGAATAACTAGAACTACTGGGTGGTGTTTATTTAACTTAGTGAGTGAGTAGATGTTTTACAGCAAGCCACATATTGCAATGTCAACCGAAAACGACAAATCCAACTAGTACTTGTGTCCTGCCAGTGTATGTTAAAACGTATCGATACAAAAAATGACACACGTAAGAAAAACCGTTCATTTTGTTCATTTATTTTTAAATTATTATGTTATTAACTACATTTGCCAGCAGATATGCACTTGTTTGTGACGTTCAGAATTTAGTAAGTTTGATAAATATGTCTCCATCGCCAAACTCAGAGTTCCCAAATATTATTTACGACTTTAGAGATGCGGTGAACAGTATTTTCAAGTAGCAAACCGCGTTTCAACCATTTATCTTCCATGACACGAATGCAGCATTAGAGCAACGCGCATAGACTGACGTCGCAGACTGACGTATAGCACGGGCGTGGACCACGGCGACGAATGCATCGTGGAAAGTAGGTGGCCAGCTTGGTAATGATGGGGGAAGGAGGGATGCTGGGTAATTTAGTTGTGGGTAGGAGACTGAATGTGGCGGAGTTGAGAGCATTTCACATTTGACTGTCTGTAGCTCCAAAATGTTTTATGAATAGCCATCATAGCCCCAAAGAATGTATACATTTTCACATTCATATGGCCCAGTAAGACACAGACACTAGATGTCTCTCTTCTCTTATGTTTACTTCCCTCAACTGTTTTCTTTGTTCTCAGAGAAGTTTATGAACCAACTTTTATTAGATTGGATCCCAAATTGGTTGTATTTCTTATTGGTCATAATTGGAAATCATCAGTTAGTAAGGTGTGTGTGTGTGTATGTGTATGTGTGTGTGTGTGTGTGTGTGTGTGTGTGTGTGTGTGTGTGCGTGTGTGCGCACTCTCAAAGTATCTCCAAACAAGTGCATTATAAATCTAATTTGTGTAATACCTATCCCTATGGCAAACCTTTCAGATAGCATCTCAGCTAAATATTGGGCATCATGCTGCATTGTTTTTATTATAACACAATATATCAGCTTTCAAACTGTTTTTGTTTTAATGCAATAAACTGAATTTCCTATCCATATGTGACTTCAGCCTTTTTCTTTTGGACTCGGACCCGCGTTCAGTTCATAGGGGGTATTAGAAAACCTCCTTTTTTTGTGGGGCCCAGTGTTGTGTCAAGTGATTGGCTCAGTGTATGTTTGTAGCTCCAGCTTGGAAGGTATTTCCTGATCTGATGCTGTGAGCAGTATGGGTGACTGTGGAAGTCCACGCACAAGCATGGTCATTCACTGGCTGTGAACAGTGCTTGGTTTTCATCTCACTTACACGTGGAGGCTTGGAGGCAGCCAGAGCCGCAGTAACTCGGGGCTGCTATGGCCGTTTCCTTGTTGCTCAATTGTCTACATGTTACACTAATTTTTCACCTCATACATGGTAAGTTTTTTTTGTGGCTTTTGTTGTGAGTTGTTCATTCATAAGGTGTCATTTCATTTTTCATTTAAGGCAGAGTTCATTTAACTAATTGGCATTATGACAAGGATGTGAGCTTAAACTGCAACTCCTCTTTTAGTATGAATGAAAAGTTTAACAGGCTTTGTTTAAAACCTTTCAGTATGATTGAGATTTTTGACTTGTGTCTCCATGTAGTAGGTGAATGCTTTCAGATGGGATATCATCCCTGTGATTCAAGTTGTGCTGGTGAGAATTCATGGTTTACGGTCACAGTGCGATGCACATCAAAGTTGTTGCATGCTCAGTGATAAATACTTTGACTATGAGAAATTATTGTCATTTCATGCAGGATTGCAAGTCATTTGTATACATTCGAATGCCAGGAACGGCCTCACTGAGACATTCATGCTTTTTTTTTTCTCTGATTCTAAATTGTCTATTGCTTCACATCCATAGGGTTTCCTACCTCTGTCCTCTCCTACCAGAGAGGGATGAGGTATACTTACAGGTATCGCACAACAATTATCACAACCCTTCATGGCTCTAACTCTGGCAGGAATGGACTGGCTCTGGACTGCGTGGTTGATATTGATGTGATTTCCAAGTGTCATCTGATGATGCAGGTCAGTGTTTTGACAGAAATCGTTTTTGAAACATTGTGTGAAAATGGGATGTATATAATGCACTGCAAAAAAAAAAAGTATGATGTTGTGCTTTTATGTATGCTTGCCCAAACAGATTAGGAATCCACAGATAAAGCGTCTTTCCCCTCAGAAGGAACACTCTGTGCAGCGTTCAAAGAGCTTGAGGTAATGCTGGAATCAATCAAGAACATTTTATTTATATAGCACATTTCATACAATTCAATGTGCCTCCACAAGAGATAATGAATGAATGAAATAATGCATTATCCTTTAACTGTTCAGCTATTTTGTGCGTATACCTGTGTGGTTTCATCTGTTCTCTGTTAACAGGTTTCAAACCAAGTGCAAGCCCAAATCCTTTTGGAATGCTACAGTTGTTTTCCCTATGAATGTGATACTGTCTGCGGACATCTCGCTTGTCTGGGGTCTTGGGTCTCAGGGGGCTCATCTGGTGTTTTCATTTCCCAGGGAGTCGCTGGAGAGAACGCGCCTCAAGTTCTCCCTCCAGGGTGGAAAGGTCACGGCCCTCTGTCCGCAGGAGGGGGAGCAGGTGTGGGCCCTCAACATTAAAAGAGCTCTACTGAGCATGCTCCAGACCTCCCGCACGACTTCCAAACAGGAAATAGAAAAAGAGGTGAGGGTTGATGATGGCCAGTCAAGTAGGTGGAGAACGATGGCACTTTTACTACTGGTACTACTCTTACTCCTACTGCTATTCCTCCTACTCCTACTAATAATATCATATCCCATAATATAGTATGTGCACAGGGCGAGCATCTGACTTTTCTTCCCTGCTTCTCCCGCAGACTGATGTGCATGGGACTTGCACAAGCAGGTATGAGAGGCGAGGACCGATACTGCTGAAGACGAGGGACTTAAAACAATGCCACCAGGCCAGATTGGCAAACTTCTGGCCCCATTCAGTATCCCTTTCTGAAGATACAGTGAGTTTACCCTCTTTCTTTGGTGCACAGTAAGCACAACCCTGGTAGATTCCCTTCCTTTTTTTCTTAACATTTTGCCACATTTGATGCATCCTCGTATGACAGGTTCTTTCTCGTCTGCTTTGTGCCCAGGCGGTGCATTCAGAGCTCCAGTGTGTCCAGCGCCATGGGACTACAGTGATGGAAGAGGTCAACTGTACAGAAGCCGTCTCCACGGTGACTTGGTCAGGGACGGCAGGACCGGTGAAGACCCAAACGGTGTCCACCCTCCTCCTGCTCAGAGCCCAGCCGGGGACGCCTTCAGCAGTAGGTCTGTGTACCGACAGTACGTGCGGATCAAAAGGATCATCACCACAGTTGTCTTATTAATTATTACACAAAACTAGGACGCATTCCTGCATCTGTGTTTGGAACTTTGACCCTCGTGCTCGTTCCCCTCATTGCTCCATCAGATTCCTTAGGTCAAGGTGTGCTGACCGACCTGCAGTTTGAGGAGGAGGAGGCTGCGCGGCCAGGCAGAGGCAGGGCATCCACGCCTCAGCAAGCCAGCGAAACTGTCAGGATGTTATGTGGTCTCATCTCAGACCAGCGACAGGTGCTTGACGTTTTCTGTTTTTAAACGCCCTCAAAGAGCGCTCAAAGAAACATTTTCAGTTCAGCCCCATAGGTGCTGTAAGTGAAAAAACCCAATCCCTTTCATAAATGCAAACATCTTGTTTACGCAGCCCATCCCGCTGCCAAACCGACGCTGGCTTGTTTGTGTTTGTACGTCGCGGTTTGACTTCCCCCCGAGGCTTTGCTGTGTACGAGCCAATCATTTTAACGTCTCCCTTACACAGGAGTTTAGTCAATCCCAATCTGGCAACCTTCATTAAAGTCTGTTTATATGGGAGATGTTTAAAAGGGGCCGTCAGAGCCAGAACCTCTCACACTGTGATAGAATTACTGTTTGGGAATCAGATGATTGATGAGTTGAGAGTTCTGCAACTTATTTGCTTCACATTAGTGCTGTTTGGGCAATAGATTGATCAATGAAATACTGTAGTCCAAATTATGTTTTTCATAAATACCTACAGCGAGGTCCAAACTTTTGAATGTCTGTATTTTATCTGTTCATAGGTGTCACAACAGTTCCTTCAACTGGCCTTCCAGCTGAGAGACCTGTCTCTCTCCCAGCTCAAGATACTCTGGCAAGAAGCGTCTTTCAAGTGCCGCAATGATTGGTCAGTGTTCTCTCTGCAGCAATGTCCTTCCCTCGGTGCATTACAACGGGGTATCTTGGTGCTGCCCTTCGACGTATTCTCGTCTGTCTCAGCGGGACGGTTTCAGTTTCAGATTTCATGTTTATACGCTCTCACATAAATGAATCCCCCTCATCTGGGCTGAATGCATTAAAGCCCAAAGGATTCTTGTTTACGGGCTGTAATGAGAAAAATACCCTCTAGACAAAGGACCGTCTGTGTGTGGGACAGGAGCCAACTTTTTCAGAAACTCCTCTTTGACGCTGATGACCTAACCGGCCAGAACAGGATGGCATCCCCTCTTCTGCATGTTCTGCAGCAGAATCTAGTAAATACTAAATAGAATTCAGTAGATGCTGCTGCAGAAACCCCTGTTGAATATAGTTTCCATTTCATTTCCATTTAAACGCTTTCCATTAATACTAAAAAATGTTATAACACCAAATTAGGACATAGTCTATGAACATGCAGCTGACCTCTGTGTTGATTCATTTGTTGGGACAGGCAGCCGTTACTGGATGCGTTACCAGCCTGTGGATCAGAGAACTGCATCCTGTTGCTGACTGACCTGATGAAGAACCGGGAGCTAGACGAGGACCAGGCTCACTCATACCTCACCACCATCGCCCTCATCCCTCACCCATCTCCTCAGATCATCGACTCCGTCAACGTAGGAATCATGGGGTTCTGTGGCAGGGACTTCAATCTCTACATCCACGCTACATCCTGTATTCAGTCATTTCCGTTGAGATGTTTTGTCAAACTGATGCTGGCAGGCTCTTTTTTTTGTTTGTTTGAGAAATAATTCCATGAACCCACATTGGCCCAGAAGCTCACCACATATCTCTGTGCTGTTTTTAGGCCTTGGTGGAGATCCCAGAGGTGCGGTCCAAGGCCCTGCTAGCTGGATCGTCCCTTGGTCTATCTGCTGTGTCAGAAGTCCCAATCCCCCTGCAGCAATCTTCCTCAGGTACAGACCCTCATACAAACACTAGAGGAAACCCTGAGGGACGGCTGTGAAGCAGAGGAACCCGCAAGAGTGACAGAGGTAGGTACAGTAGGTGCAGTTAACGTATCGTACCGATGTTGATAATGATGATTTGTTGTAGTTGTCTAACGTTTTATTGGCTCACATCATGACTGTTTTGTAACTAATTCAGGTAAACAATACCCAATCAGCATTCATTCTGCCCTCCACAGCTTTTTTACGCATTGAAATCAGTGGGGAACACTGGCCTGTCTGCTCCAGCCCTCGTTCCCCTGCTGAGCCGCTGTGCGCTTGGCCACTCAGCAGCAATGGAGCTGAGACTTGCTGCCATCCAAGCCTTCAGACGCATCCCCTGCTCCGCTGACGTGAGTTCATGCTTGGCAGCGCTATTTAAGTCTCTACAGGAAATTTCTCTTATTCGGGTGTTTTACTGCCAGATTTGTGGAAAACGGAGAAAAATGGATGAAACAACTCTCTTTTTGATTCTCAGACACATTTGAAGGACTGCTCATTTAGCAGTGTGTGAATTTCTGAGCAACAGTGTAGCCTACCGGTTAGAAAAGGTTTGCTCCTATCAACAGCCACGTTTCCTGTCAAAGACACCGAACCCCTTACCTGCTCACTCATCGTAAGCTGCTCTGGATAAGACAGTCAGCGAAATGACTAAAACGTATCTTCATATCTAAACGGTCTGTGTCTAACGGAGGCGGTAATTGGTTCAGGATGAGTTGAGGTGGAGGTGAAGAGGTGAGGAGGTGAGCGGCAGTCTGACATCAGTGATTGACAGCTGGTTTCCTCTTCAGAGATCCTTGCTGTTGCAGCTGTACCGCTCCTCCCAGGAGGATCCAGAGGTCAGAATCGCTGCATACCAGCAGCTCATACGCTGCCCTGATCCAGAAGCACTCAGAGCGGTGAAGATGACCCTGAGCAACGAGACCTCCAGCCAAGGTCTGACTTTTAAGTTGTAAGGGTTTATGGAGGCGATGTCCACAGCAGCTTCTTTCAGTGGGAATATTCAGAAATGGGCATGAAAGGATACTTGTTACTTGATTTATTGATTATTGATACAGATTGGTTGATAGTTTGACCCCTTGTAGGTGTGATGGTTGGTAAGGGGAAGAGGAAAGTGCAAGAGACAGACGATGGAGTCCTATTCAGACCTTTCATATCCTGACACACACATTAATATCGAACAAGTTCCTTTTCTTTGGTCTGGTTGACATTGCTCTCTATTTTCTGGTAACTTACCTTCCTAGTGGGCTCATTCGTGTGGAGTCACCTGACTAATGTCCTGAGGAGCGAGGACCCCGCGAAGCAGGCCCTAATAGAGTTACTGCCTGACGACATTATCAGCAGAGACTTTGAGGCAGAGTTTCTGAAATACTCTTCCTATTCAGACTATACTGTTGGCTCAGGTAACGACGGCTTTGTTCTCTCGGCTTCAACACAAATTGGCAAATTAAAATGAATCGCAATAGTTCTAGTCAAGTTTCATGTCTTAATTGTCCCTAATGGAAAGATGGACTTATTATTTACAATGATAGAAGGTGACGATGAGGATGATGATGCATTTCTATGGTACACTTTTTCTGTATTGTGGGTGTTTCAGGTGTAGGGGTGACAAATCTGGAAGCATCAATGGTTTTCTCCCCCAAGTCCTTTCTACCACGATCTGCCGTGGCCAACCTGACGGTGTATTTTCACGGTAGAGCCCACAACCTTCTAGAAGTGAGTTGGACAGCCTCTTGATCACCATCACCTCGAAATAAGAGTGGCATATTTTGTCAAACGAATTACAAGACATGTCGACGACATCAATTCTGCTTCCCGCTTTTAGGTGGACCTTCGCGTCGAAAATGTCGAGCCGCTTTTGAAGAACATATTTGGTCGCCAGTCAAACGCCGATGGAGAGCCCAAAAGTGGAAATGGAAAACATGTGGAGTTGAAAGAAAGGAGGAGGAGGAGGAGAAAAACAGAAGATGGGGAACGTAGAGGAGAAAAAGAAACTTGTTCATCCAGCACCAACGATCATCTGAGCCGAGCCAGGGCCATGGTGAGGTTACTGCACAGCTACTAGTGTCAGTATTGTAAGAAAGTTCCCTCCTCTGGGCTGTGGCATCTTGTCGTAGTGGGTTGTGTAGGCAGTGACCTGACCAGGACCAGTTCCCCTTGGCTGGCGGGATGTAGCGGGGAGCTCTCTTCCACATGTCAGATGTTTGCTTTGTGTTTTCCAGTTGTCCGGGAGGGGGAGAACGGAGCAGGACGGGCCCAAGTGTTGGGTCAGTGTGAAGGTGTTTGGAAACGAGCTCAGCGTGTTTACCTGCGATGACCTCTACACTCAGATCAACCAGCTGTCTCTGAGCATGGCGGGGCTGGCTGTCAAACTGCTCAAGGTAACAGTGTAGCTTGTGTCTTATGTCACAGTTGCTGGAAGTCTATCTTAACTCCCTCTCTTTCTCATACCCAACCTCTCTCTCTCTCTCTCTCTCTCTCTTCAGGGTCAAGAGGTTCAGCTGAACCACAGGGCGGTGCTGATGACAGAGGAGTTGGTTTTGCCATCTCTCTCTGGTATGCCCATCAAACTGGGCGTCAACATGACCTCCCTCCTTTCATTGCGTCTGAAGGGCAATGCCAACTACAGGGATACTGCCCACTTCTCCCTGGCAGGCTACGTCAAACCCAGGTAGGTTCTGTCTAAATGATAGAAGAAATCTTGCGTTTGGAATAAAAGCATATACCAGCGTCAAGACACATTTCATTTCACCCAACTGGCTGACAAAATAAATGTTTGATCATTGTTACTTGAGAGAATCCAGTGTTTTAAAGGGTTGACATGCTCACCAGCCACAGCATGAGATCACCCTAATGTCAAACACTCAAGCCAACCATACATTGCATCCAAAAGCGATCCACACATTTCTTCCATATGCCCACTGTATGATGTCCGAGAAGCTACTCATTTTGATTGTGACTGTCAGTGCCTACGTGGGCCTGTCAGCCAGGATGGGAGTTGATGGCGCCCTGGGCCAGGCTGGTGTGGAGTGGCTGTCAGAGCTGAGCAGCGCCACCAGTCTGGACGGCAGCGTGCAGCTACAGGAGGGCCAGGACTTCAGGGTCACCCTCAACACGCCCGAGGACCTCATGGACATCATCTCTCTCAGGCAAGTTCACAATCCTGTACCGTCTTGCAGGATTAAGAAAAGGTTAAGATATATTAGAGGGGCAAAAACTGCAATGCTTGGAAAGGGAAACGTAATAAAACACTGTATGATGTATTGTCCTGTTTTGGCCCCACGCTCTTATTTGTTTGGATGTTGTATGACACAGTGATGAAGATGAATTCGAGGATAGTTTGGCTGTGTTGTTTCTTTGAGACAGTGTGTGTAATTCTTATGTGTACCAGCTCTAAAGTGTTTCAAGTCAGCGGCGACCACAGAGAGGAGATAAAGGGGCCAAAGAGTCGTATAGAAAAGACCACCTGCACACCAAAGACCTGTAAGTCTAATCTAGTCGTGTATATCGTATCTGACATTTTCTATGATACATGAAAATTGTTGCACAGTTTCTAGCACAGTTTCTAGGATGTCTGAAACTGAAACTGACATGTTTTGGGCACACTGTGGCACACCCAATATTAGCCTTTGGCAGATATATCTGGATCTGCAATTTCAGCACTGATGACTTTTTCACTTCTCTTATCTGCCTATTTGTATTAGCCCTTCTTTTACAGTACGGTCTTTGTGCTGTTATCATTGCCGATATTAACAGTCCATGTATACCCACTTATGTGTTTCTTCTCTGTTGTTTTTATGTATGAATAAAGAATTTCAGGTATATGCCAATTTCACAATATTATCTGTTATATCCTCTATAATTGATATTCTTTTAGATGGTCATAATTAAACTAGAACAATTCTCTCCCAGGGTCTAAGATGGTGGGCTGGCAGCTGTGCTCCAATGCTTCCTATCCCTTACCTGCTGTGGGGATTTCCCTTCCTCCTCCTGGTCCAGTCCACGTCTCCCTCAGGCTGCTGAAGCTGGACAGAGGCCTTCATTACTACCTACTGGAGGCTGCCTACTCACTACTCACACAGGTGCAGGGAAATGTGAAGCTCTAGCACTTTTCCTGTGATTCTCTCTCTCTCTTGAGTTGTATCTGTTTAGTGCCGTGTGTGACAATAATCTGGTCGAAGGGTCTAAAAGGGCCAGAGTTTATTTCTCTGCACATTTCAAGTGTTTCAAGAGGTTCCTGCTGGTCATTGTCATTTTGACACCATGCTATATAGATCGGGGTTCTGCAAGGCCTGCTGTGAGTTTCCAGCAGAGTGGGAAAGATGTTTGGGGCATTCAGTATATCATCATATAAAATAAATGTATATTTAATAGTTAAATAAAATTGCCTGTTAACTAAAATAAGGTCATGTCAGCAAAAAAAATTCTAACCCTGGCTAACACCCAGACATGTCACATCTGTTTCAGAGGGGCTCCTGGTTTCCTAGAGAGGCCTCCCTCCACCTCCTCCTGGCCACCCCCCAGTCCTCCATCCCCAGGGACATGTCTCTGGACCTTGCCTTGAACCCTCACAGGCTGCTGCTCAAGATCACCCATCCCCTGAAAACCATCCATATACAAGGTTGGTCCCCCGAGGGCCACCGTGATCAGCAGTGCTTCTCAAAGAACTTCACTTGTTTGGGTTTTATGCTGAAAATGTGTTGTTTCCTCAGGGCAACTTGATCAAGAGAGGAACATAAAGACAGGAAAGCTGGAGCTCTTGATTGATAGTGTTAATTATTATATCATGGTATGTATCATCTTAAAGAGATCTCCCAGTCCTACATTTCAGTTTTGCCTCTTGATGTTGATGGGTTTGTCTCCTACAGGGTTTGGTTGACACCCAGACCCTCCTGTCAGAGCAGAGGACGCGGTATCACCTGGAAGCCAAAATGGCCGCTGATGGACGTCCCATGATCCTCTCTGCTAACGTTACTCGTGGGTTGGGCAGGAAGACCAGCTTTTCTGCCACTGTAAAGAATGTGTTCAGAGAAACAGCCTCACTTTCAGGTGTCCTATCAGCATGACTGAATTCCGGATGAAATGTGCATCACTTAATCATTACCTACATCAGTTTTCAGTGTGTGTGTTGCTGAAGTATGGAGGGTTAAAAGTGACAATATTAAATAAATAAATCATTAAATGTGGAAATAATTAAATAAATCATTAAATAAATCATTAAATATGGAAATAATTAAATAAATGTCGAAATGAACAATTAAATATATTATATTTCCCATTTTAATTAATTAATTGTTTTATTTATTTAATTTAATGATTTATTTAATGATTTATTTATTTAATATTGTCGCCCTCCATACTGAAGCGGCAAAAGACAATAGATGTTATTGATAATTGTCCTTAGTGGCCCTGGAACGCAGGCTGGATGACAGCAGCAGACAGTACTCCGTAGAAGCAGAGATCCTCCTACCTGGTGTGGTAGGCAGCAGGATCCTGGGGCTGATGGAGCAGAGGGGCCCACTGTGGAGCTCCATGCTGAGGCTCAAATATGGCCTGGGAGGTGAGTTAGTGTCTTCGAAAAGCAGCGTTTTCCTCAAGATGCATGTCAACAAATTTTGATACCATCAGTGGGAGGAAAGAAGTTGTGCTTTTTATCATGGCATGTACACCTTAATGTCACCCAGCTTTGGTCCTCTGTTAAAGCTGCACTGGGCACGATTTTCATGGAAAAATACACGCATCTTACCAGCCTAAATCACAAAATAAGGCTGCAACAGAAAAGTGTGTCCCATCCTGAGGCAGAAACAAAACTCAACCCCTACAACCACAGTCGTAACATAAGGCAATCACAGACCAGCCGGACTGGTAAACATGAGCGTGCTGCGGGCAGTTTACTGGCGTCACGTTACATGAATTCTGGGCATTGAAGTTAAATTGTTCAAACATGAAAAGTAGCCCAGAGCATCTTTAAGGGTCAACTGGGACAGTTTTTCCAGCAAGCTGAGAATGTGTAGTCCACCAATATTGCACCGCTGTAGGATTATTCTGACCTTTGACCCCTCTACAGATAATGCCCGGCACCTGCGTCAGGAGTGCTACATGTCTCAGAGCCTGAGGAGTGAGAGGGACCCTAACCTCACCTACACCATGAGAGCAGATCATGAGCTCTACTGCTCCAACACAGCTCCCATCAACCACAAGGTAACTGCAGACTTCAGTATCACATAGAAAATTGAGTTATATCACACAAATTAAGTGATTTTACTCTCCGGAGTCGGTTATTGGGTTCTATTGATCATATATACTTGTGCTGCTTTTGAATATAAGACTAGTTGTGACTTTTAGAGAGCGAAACTCATAGAAGTGCAACTTTTTTTTCTTAATCTATTTATATTACTGTCATTTAGACACCCGTGCTCACAGGTGTGTTTTCTCCTTGTACTGTATGTGGTGGCCAGATCCAGCTGAGGCACGAGGAGAGCCCCAGCCACTCCAAATCTACCCTGGATATGAGCTATGGCAAACACTGGGACGAGATCAACAACAAACGGACACTCCTCCTCAGCCAGTCCTTCAAAAACCAGTCCACACAGAATCACACCAGCTACACACTGGAGGTAAACAGACATGGATCTGTCACGGTCTATCAAGTGACTCCCGTTTTTCTCACGCCTATACATTACATACATACATACACTGTAGATATATGTATGTGTACATGTATGTATAATATGTGTTTAAGATCATAGTAGTCATGTGTTATACCATATTTCTGTGTTTAACCACTGTGGAAGAATCATTGTTTTTTCATGTTTTCACATAAACTCTTTTGCTCTTTGCTCAAAGTAATCGCAAAACAACCACTCTGCTCCTGCTCACTATTTTCCAGTTCAGCCTCCAGGTGCCAGACAGACATTTAAACTACAGGACCCAGCTCCTGCACTCCCAGCTGAGAGAGCGCGGGTCAGAGAGCAGCACTCACCTCAAAGTCAACTACAATGACCTGATGCCACTGGTGGCTGGACTCCACTGGAAAAGCCCTCCCAGCGACGCCTTGCAGAGGAAATGGGAAGGTAAAACGGCCTCTTTTTTTTTACTACAGACTCTATGGCTGACTAGAAGCACTATATATACTATAATGCCCCTATAATCATTTCACATTATTACCTACCTACCTACTAACTGCACTGGTCTTTCTTATTTCTTATTGTTTCCTGGACCAGGCACGTTTAACATGGACACACCGTGGTTGTACGTCTACACCGCCCACAAGCTGAGCCAGACCCAGCGCCATACCCTTCAGCTCACCTCGGAGCTGACGACCAGGAAGTGGCTGACCATCCGTAACCTCGTCCTGGAGGGTCTCTACAGGGACAGGGGCAGGGAGAAGGAGGCCCGTCTGGACCTCTACACACCAGCTGTCACCTACCTCAAAGTAAGGAGGGAAAAGGGGACTGGATCTGAATCGGTTCTTACGCACCACACAACAAATACTGAGGATGTAGAAAAGTATCTGTGCTCCCGTCATCCCTACTACAGTACACCTGTGCCCCCCCAAAGAGACTGCTGCACTGAATTGCACCACGCTAAATAAAAGTGTACAGATATGACACCTAAGTGCGCAGTCCCACCAACACCTGCTCGCTCCCCTCCCCAGGCAGGTGGCTGGGGCGTGGTGGGGAAGCGGGGTGTGAAGGCCTCCTGTTCCTTGAGCTCTTTGTGGAGTCTTCCCCTGAGAGGAGACATTTCTCTGGAGGCCTCTAAATACAGCCACACCCTGCAGATGGCCTCCAGCTATGGGAAACATAACCTCAGCCTCGTCGCAGCTCTAACTACCATGGACAAGGTGGGTACAGACAGAGTTTCAAACGCTTTCGACTTAAATCTAAATTTTGCGCTGCGTAGTGGCTCTGTGATTTCTGATGTTTTACCATGTATTGCTGTCAACTAACTTTAAACCAGAATTTGAAAAAGAGGCAAGTGATGTTGAGGGTGACGTTGTCGGAACCGAAGAGGCCGTCCACAGAGCTGGAGTTAGAGGGAGCTGTGGAGGAGCTGAGGAAGGACAAGAGGATGTACCAGAAAACCGCGATGCTGCGGCTTAGGTCTGCACGCCACGTTGATTTAAAGTATAAAGTATAAAGTGATGTATTTTAGGACGACGGTGATGATGTGATATTACACAAAACAATTACGATGATGAAGACGTTATCGACCGTAACAACATCATCTCCTCGCGCAGACAGCCGTTCCAGAGCCTCCCTCAGAGTCTCCTCCTGCGGGAGACTTTCACTGTTGACCTCCTCAAAGGCCTCTACATCCTGGAGTCTAGAGCCGGTTTCCACGGCAACAGAGAGGTTGTTCACACCCTCACCCTGGGCTACCAACCACCAAGTCCTTTTGTGAGTCGAAAACAATTCAACTAACGAATTTACCGAACAACAATAATACAATCTAATTCATATCTTTACACGTGGTCGTAAAGCCTCGACGTCTGAGTTGAGTGATCTTTGCGTTTGTGGATCTCCTCGTGTTTAGGTTTGCTCTGCCCTGATACACCCTTTCAGCTCTTCCACTCTTCCGTCAGACTCAGAACTCTGCGTGACTCTGTCCAGCAACCAGGTAGACCGATATCCTTCACAACACTGACCCAAAAAAAGAGATAATCATTTCATTTGAAGGCAACAACTTGAAAGAACATGTTTTTGCTGTGCGGCACGCTATTCTACAGAGCCATAGAGAAGTGCAAGGGAGGTTACGGATTGGCAGCAAGGAGAGGCTGGCGTTCTATGGTCAGGCTCTGTTGAACCCTTCACACTCAAGACACCATGGGGTAAAAGTTAAAGCCAACTTCACCCACCAACTCCAGGTAAACCAGCCTCGAAATACTGCCACACTTATATTGGGCGCAGTGCTAGATTTGTGTGGTGCGCGTACGGTAGTGATCGAGGTCAGTGGTGCGATGTGATTGGTGCGCGGTCACCTCCAAAAAGTGTTTTTATAGTGTAGGAGGAGGCCAACTGTTTTGAATCTGTTGCTCAATTCACAAATCATTGCTGTTGCAGCTGCAGCTCCCCTCCTCTGCCGTAGTGGAGGGAGATGTGTGTTGGAACCTCAAAAACAACACTGTCTTTGATTATCTGGCCAGAGGAAAATTGAGGATAGAGCGGCAGGAGTGCCAAGTAAGATCAAGTGTCCATTTCAGTCATGCTGGTTTGATTGTGTCTCGTGATTTAGTGGTACCAATAGATCAGTAACAGTGTTTTTTCTTGTTTTTTTTTCTTTAGTTTTCTGTACGTCTGAATGGGACATCAGGCAGAGTCGGTCTGTATTCCTCTCTTAGCCATCCCTTCAAATCCAAGATTCCCAAAACATTAGAGGTGGGTTAACTCTTGTTTTTCGGAGCATTCAGCGTTCACACAGTATAAAAGGTCTGGGGAGGAGCCCAATCCTTTTTCAAGGCTTGTGATAAAAATTTGTGGATAACATAACAAAATCAGTGTTTTGTAGCCTCTGAGTTATACTGTCAATGTTATTTTTGCCGTTTGAAATGTCAAGGCGCACGCCACTGCAGACATGTCTGTGGTGGCTGGTAGAGGGAGTAGCAGAGTGCATGTGAAGGCTGATGGGAAGGACAGGGTGCTGCTGGACGCCCAGATGTCCCACTCCCTCCAGAGGGGAGACAGAACCTTGGGACTGAGGTTGAACCTCTCCCAGAGCCTGCTGCCTACTGCCACTGACCTGCACCTAAACATGGCTGCCAACGTCTCCTCAGACAGGTGTGTCAGTGTTGTTATACCTGTGATCTTTTAGAATGTGTCTGATTTATTTATTTTCATTTCTGTGCTCTGCTTGTCCCTTGTCTCCTGGACTCCCAGTGTGTCCATACATGGCTCCTATGCCCAGGGACAGGAGGCCTTGCTGGCCCAGGTGAGAGGGTCTCTGAGCCACACCGAGAGTCTCCAGCTGGCTGTGTCGGGGGACCTGAGGCACTCTCTGGCCAGCCTCACCCTTCTGCCCCCGGCCCTGGGGTTGGATGGGGTGCTGGGACAGTCGGACACGCTCACGGAAGGTATAGGCTCATTTGGAAAGGCTGATCATAATAGTAACTGTTGCACTAAGGCATGGTTCACATGATTTAGTTAGGACATTTGACTCTCTTGGCTTTATGGGCAACATGAGTGAGTGATTAGGGTATTTTGAATCTGTTTTACTTCATGTTTGTCTTTATGTGGTATAGAGGAATGTTCTTTTTGTCATCTACTTGTGTGTGTTTCTGAGTTGCAGGGCAGCTCAGAGTTAGAGTGATGGAGGCCGTGTACAGCGTGGAGCTGAGGCATCAGGACGATCCTGGAGAATCTTGGGACGGAGAAGATGGAGAAGGCATGATGGGAAAAGAATCCAGCAGGACCCGTGATTGGCTGTGTGCTCGGTCAGGGGAGGAGACTTTGTGTGTGAACGTGAGTCGGCAGCTGGGAGTCCAAGGGACGGGCGGGGTCTACGCCCAGCTCTCTCACTCTTCCCACCTGCTCAGTGACACAGGTAATTGCATTCATTATACAGCAAGGTTTTTTATTACTCTCTGTGTGTCTCTCTCTCTGTCTCTCTCTCTCTCTCTCTCTCGGCACTAAAGGGCACAACCTCTCATATAAATGTCACTCCAGGTATACCTGCTAACAGCAGTGCCCAGGTGAGCTGGGCCCAGGAGGGTGGTCGACTGTCAGTCCTGGCAGAACTACAGGCTGGGGCTGGAACCCTGAAGGCTGAGTTCAGTGGGGGCAGGACAGGCCATCCTATCCCACGATGGGAGTTCCTCTCCAGGTTGCAGCACCAAATCAAACCCCTGGTGAAAATAGGCCTGTCAAGTAACATACAAGCCAAAGCACATTACCAGGTGCAGGACAACTGTGATCATTTAATTTTCAGTTCCCAGCATGTTCACTTTTTATAAAGAACTTAACAAAAATTCCTGTCTTCTCTGTTCTCTGCCTCAAACTAAACACACATTTTTATTTGCCTTTCTCGTATTTTGATCTTTTTCTTCCCACTCTTCAGGTAGAAACAGAGGGAGTGACAACAGGCTTGGTCCTTCACATGGAGGAAGAGAGAATGGTTGACATCCTTTTTAATTTTGGAACAAATAACAGAACAGCTAGCTTGGCGGTGTCTCTATGGCAACAGATGAAACAGCTCAACGGAGTGATGCCCACCTCTTTACAGGTGAAATAGACATATTTTTCCCATGTCAATTTGCTTCTGCACTGTGAGGTTGTAATATGTAATGTAATATATTTCATTTATACAGTATATCAGATATGCATGTGTCTGATTTAAGCATTGTACTTACTTCAGTATATAGAATGCATTATACTTTAAAATGTAAAGCTAGATTAAACAGAGTATTTCATCTTAAATAGTGTATTATGTCAATGCCTCAGATTAGCACATCGGTGCACCAGAATCTGTTAAATCGCCGCTCCAGAGTTCTGTAATCCCTCTGTGAAATTCATCCATCTTCTCTCCCAGTTTTTCCTTTGAAAAACAAACTCTGCCAACAGGGGGTTTTGTTTTCACAGATGAACTGCGCGGGGGACGCCACCGCAGACCGCCTCTCAGGCCGATGCTACGGAAGTGTGGCAGGCCGCCCTGTGGAGGTACGAGCCTTTCGCTCCTATAGACCACACAGCAGGCTCTGCTACGGCCTGGCGCTAACTCACCTTAGCCTCAGTGCTCAAGCTAAAGGCTGTTACAGTCCCAATGGTCAGACAGAGCTCAGGGCTAACCTCACCCATTCTTCCAGGCTACTGCTGATGTCCCTGGGCCTGCCCACCAACTCTAGTCTCAGGCTCCTGCTCCGGCCTGGACCTCTGAGGTGGGCCCTGGGGATTGGGTTGGCGGTTGGCCCTTGGAAAGTGGACTTGAATGGGGGACTGAGGCTGGAGATGGCTGGGGTGTATGGCTGGCATGGGCTCGTTGAATATGGGACTCCCAGTGTAACACACAAGGCTGAATTAACGGGTCGGATGAGGTTGGAAAGCTGGTGTCACATCTGGGTGGACGTCAGTGGAGCATGGGACTCAGTCAGCTCCCATCTGTTGGTGTCTGTCCGGTGTGGAGGTGTAGGGAGGCTGGTATGGATGCAGGTTAGGAATGTTGAGGGGGGTGCACCATGTAGGACCTCCCTAACCATACTTGGAAGAGCTGGGAGAGATGGCCTCAAAGGTTCTCTGGGTTTAGAAAACCAACAGGACTCCCTCCAATGCCTCTTGTCAGTATTACTAAAGGACCGTAAGGCTGAGGTGGGCTGGACCTTCCAGCACCACTGGGCCTCTCTGGCCTCCACCATCCCAGGGAGAGTGGACCTCCAAGGGTCAGGCCACCTCCACGATACCTCCCTCTCTGGAAGTGCCCGGGTCTCTTTCAACACCCGTTCTGCCCAGCTAGACATCACTGTTACCTGGGAGCCCTACACCTCCCTAGGGGTCACGCTCCAGCATACCTTGGCCACGCTAAGGGCTGCTGGTGTACCAGGGGAACTCACCGTTAGCATGTTGTTCGGGTCCAGTGAAGCCCAGTTGGAGGTAGAAAGCGATGCGTGCTCTGTGCTCGTCCTGGGGAATCAACAGAGGGGAGGCGAGGACAGGAGGACCAGATGGAGTATGTCTGTCCGTCATCGATGTGTCTTGTTGAAGGTTAGACAGGAAACATTGGGGCAACATAAAGTCCCAGAAAACATGTTTCCCAGCTAAAGGAAAGGAACGGAAAGACATCTTCACATTGGAGATGACTTTGCTCTTTCCATTACAGTACAGAGTAGCATCGATGGCACCGATGCTGCATAAGCTACATAAGGATCTTTTTGTTTTGTGTGGTGCCAGTTGATAATGTGCTTTAAAGGTGTCACGTGTAGCATTTTTAAACATCAACATATCATTGTCAAATTACTTGTGATACCTTGGTATAACTACTGTAAACAATGGTTGAGATGATTGGTATCCTCTATCTCACACCAGTGTTATTGTTTGTGCCATTATCATTTCCCATAAACCCAGTTGCCTTCTGTTGCAGAGAGGATGTTTGTTTGTTTGCAGTGCATCGTTCCATAGGACTCGTTCCACTATGTTCTATTGAAGAAACTGAAAGCTTTAGCTCAGTTTACGCTGGAAGAACAGCGCCCTCTTCAGGTTTTATGTCATAAAGCAATCTTCATTTGAGTTGTAAAACGATCGAGCAGATTTCCTGCAAAGTGGTTTAATTATAGCAATGTCTCAAAATGAATGTGGTAATGATGTATTGATGTTGATGCTACACAGAGCACCTTTAACGAGTCAACTTTTACATGTCATCAAAGCTAGAGGTCTATAATATGCTTATTAAGTCACTACTGGCATATGATGTGTTTGGATGGACTATAGTCCTGGTCTTAGTCCTTTGAGGTTGTTTTTTTTATCTTTCCTCCACAGACTCTCCTGCCTCCACAGTTCTCAGTGAATGCCTCCTTCATCCGTATCGGCTGCTCCACATATCTGGATACACATCTCCAGGCTGGGGGAGAAGAGAAGGGGAGGCTTAGTTTGTCTATAGCCTGTCGCCCTCACCTTAGACTCAGGGGCTCCGTCCAGCACTCCATAGAGGGGGTACAGGCCCTGGGGCTTCCCACTCATGGCACCCTGGTCCTGGGTGTCTCAACTGCAAATCTCCCTGGTGTGGAGGTGGGCCTGGAGCTGGGGCATTGCTATTTCAGGGTTAATGCGGGGGAGACCGAGGCTTCAGAGACCGAGAGGGACCAGTCTTCTTATGCTGTCAATGTGACCAACTACTGTCCTGCTCTACAAGTAAGGAAACCATCCATTTCCATCCCTTACATTCATTACATTCTGGAGCTCATTTTTCACTAGCAACAGAGCAGAACGACAACATGGATAATACGCCTGTAATTCTTCTCCAATTCAGAGCAGGCTTTCATGATTAAGTGTGTTTGGCCTGTAAAACTAAATTGGGTTGTAAAACTAAACTCTACAGTGAGATAGATTCTTAAGACACTTCTCTTGCATTTGGTGATTTATATATTTTTTTGTATTGTGTGTGTGTGTGGGTGTAAGTTGTGTGTATGTCACCTGTGTATCTGTGTTTGTGTTTTTCCCCTGTCTTTTGTGTGTGTGTGTGTGTGTGTGTGTGTGTGTGTGTGTGTGTGTATCAGTATTGGGGAAAGTTACTTTTTAAAGTAATTTGTTACTCTGTTACTTACCTTAAAAAGCTATCAACTATTTCAGTTTGAACATGCTGTAGCAATTTGGCTTGTGCTCCCAAGTGTGTTGTCCATCATTGTTTTAAATTTAAAAGTGTAAGTGTAAATCAATCTAATTTATATCAAGCATGCCTAGATTGGATTTCTTCAATGGGTAGTGTGTTGTCTGCACAAAAGGCTGGTGGATTTTCACTGTACAAAACTCTAACTCACTAAAAGTAAAACAATATGAAAGAAAAATAAAAGTGAAGACATTCTAATTTTAAAAAGTAGCTTATAATGGATTACAAGACATTAAGTTACCAGCTACCACAAAAAAGTCTGAGTTACCGAGTTACCCACAACACTGATCTATATCTTCCCCAGGGAACTGTCCTCCCAGTGTCATTGGTTCTCCAGGGCCTCCTATCAGGAGCCCCCTGCCAGCTGACCATGTCCTCCGCTCTGAGGGTAGACAACCAAGACCTTACCCTGGAGCTGGCACAGTCCTGCAGGCCCCCACGCCTCTCTGGGACCCTCACTCACTCTTTCCCTGGGCTGAGGAGCCGAGGCCTGCCCCAGAGGGCCACCATAGAGGCCTCTGCTCCTGGGGGCCCTGGCCAAGCTGGGGCTCTGCTGATTAAAGCCGGGACATGCCACATTACAGCTAAAGGAATCATGGAGACCAAAGGAAGGACACAGTGGCTCTGGGCTATGGAGTCTCAGTGCCCATTCTTACAGGTAGAGTTTTGTGTGTTACAGTTACTAAAGCTGTGATATAATGTAGTATATCACAACTTTGGACGAACCAAACCCGATCCATAACCGCCCCCAACCCCCCCTCATTTTCCCTCCCAGGCCCATTTGAATGGTTCAGCGTGGCAAGACACCCAGGGTATCTGGACAGCCATGGTGGACGCTGGTCTGGACGGCAAGAGGGGTTTCCTGAGGCTGAATGCAAGTGCCAGGCCTGGGCTGAGGCTGGAGGGTGAACTCAGTCACAACCTCTCTGCTCTCAGGGGTCTACCAGAACACGGCAGGCTGCTCGTAACCGGCAGGGCTGGAACGCAAGGATACGACACTGAAGCCCTGATACAGATGGGGGCGTGCACTGTCAGAGCCGGGGGTGCTGTCGTGTCATGGCCCGGCCTACAGGGGTCGCTGGTGTATTACAACAACTGCACAGCAGCGCTGGTAGAGTAGTGGAGGGGTTATGCTTATTACAGTTAAATAATGTCTCTGTCTGTCTACTTGCTGTCCACTAAATCCATACATCATATCACATTATCACATCCATGTGTTTCCAGGAGTGGGGTAGTCCTAATAGGATGCAGGCCTCTGGGTCCTTGGTCGTCTCCCAGACTCTCCTTGAATCTCAGCTCTCCGTGGCTGTAGACAACAGAGAACTACAGGCTTTAATGGCGCTGACGAAAACCAAGGTGTGGAAAAACACTGAAACACCAGCGATTTGGATTGGATTTGGTTTGAGCATTTTTTTTAAATGGATTGTTTGCCCTTCATGTTCAAACAAAATCTACCTCTCAAAATGATGTACACGTTGCTGTTTAAGATTCTGTGCTGTTGTTTTTCAGAATAAAAACGAGGCATCAGTCTATCTCAACCACTCTGTGCCCCAGTTGAAGAAGCTGGGTCTCCCTGCCAATGCTGCTATGACAGTGAGCTCTGGGAGCCATGGCAATAGCTCACATTACCTGTTGCACTGCAGTACAGGGATTCAACAGGTGGGTGGCAATAATAGCACATCTTGAAACCGCTCTTTTGAACCACTCTAGCCAGTTATGGGTTGTGGGTCTGTCAGTATAATGTTGTAAAGAACATGACATCAAAAGCACATTGATATGTAACATTGATATGTTACCACAGGCTAGCTGAAATATCATCTCTGCTGGTGGCAAGATGCAAAGAGAAGCATAAGCTATACATTTGTTTTGGCTTAAATGAGGCACATCAATAACGACTAAGCCCCTGCTGACCCCGTTTGACCCTTTGCCCCCGTAGTGGAAACCAGAGCACTGTGGAGGGTTCTCTGCATATGTAAATTCTGTTCATGACTTCCCCATAAAAGGTTGTAATTGATGTGATATTCTGAATGTTTACAGCTAACTCAAGAGATGACAGTGGCAAAGACTTATGGGACAATGAGGGTGAAGAGTCTTTTTAGGCATGCAGTCAACTACCTGAAGAAACTGGGAGTCCCTGCAAACAACAGCATCCAGGTTGGAAACTCATAAACGTCCTACGTACCCGCGGCGTCTGTGTCGGCGTCTATATGTCTACATGTCTGCATATTTGGAGATTTGACCATGTTTGGAAGTCAAGGCCGCAAACAGTTTGAGACCATGCGAATCAAGAATGTGAAGAGGAATACAATAACATATAAAAACTTACTTGTGACTGTGTGTACAGATCGAACTTGGTTCGGGTGAGGGGAGGACCTTGACCTGGCAATCCCAGTTTGGAGTCCAGCAGGCAGGATTGAGGCTTAAGATGAAATGCTTCTCCATGACCACAGAGCTAAGAGGAACCATGTGGCACAGCTGGCCTTGGCTACAGGTCAGAGGGCTGCCACTCATTACAGAGGTAATATAATATACAGGTATGCTTGACGAAGGACCCCAAATACTGATTGCTTCATTCTTCTCCTATAGTTTGAGTTTGAGATCTTGCACACTTAGGGCCGGATCTACTAAAGGTTTGCGTGTGTAAAAATGTGTGCAAACTCATAGCACGCACAAATAAATGTACAAACTGATCTACTAACAGTGCGCACTGAGGACTGTGTCTTGCAAATGTGCAAAATAACACGCCTTATCCAGTTAGTACTTTTGCCTCAATGAATATGCAAGATGGGGCGTTTACACGCTATTTAGCAAAATACTGGGAGGAGAAAATGTAAATAGATTAATGTAGCACACGCACTGTGATCTATCAAACCTGAACGCAATTTCGTTGATGGAGACTGCGTCTGTATTTAATACGTTTCAAAAGAAGGTGCAAACGCCCTGCATGCGTAATTGTGCACAAATGACTGCCGTTATTGTAGCGAGAAGGAGACATAGAAACTGCACTTGAACTGCACTTGTTGCTCAATGTTAGTTAGAGGCATCTCTTCCACCGTGCCCCCACCTGTTTTCTTTGCTGAGGTTTTATTATAAGCCAATTTTTCTTTTGTTCTTCGTCTTATATCTTGCCATCTTCTCTTAATTTCATCCGTTGTTCTTCTTCTTTTACCAACGGCATTTACTTTCTCACAGATGATCTCCCAAATAGTGTTCTTTTTTGTCATATTCAGATTTTTTTGCTGTAGCTCATCCAAATGTTTATTTGCCTCTTCCACTAACACCTCTAATTCTATAGGCGCAAATTTCATTTTGCGCTTGCGGTTCTGTTGCCCATCCAAACTCTCCATGGTGCAAAACATTAAACACGCAAAACCCTCATTTAAATACTGCTGTCTCCACCACGTTTGCACCTGTTGTCATTTACGCACGCATTCTTAGTAAATCACCCGCAAAACGCCCATCAACCACACGCGCAAACTTTTAGAATGCACACGCAAATTAGTACCATTTATTTGGGATCTTAGTAGATCCGCCCCTTACAGTACTGTGCAAAGGCACCCTGGATTTATTTTTATCTAAATTTGGTCTTAGATGTTTTTTTGTTTGTTTTCTGCATTAGTGCATTATTTACATTACTGCTCTTTATAGTAATTTGTTTGAAATTTAGAAACTTTTCATTTCATTATTTTTGAAAGCATCTTCGCTTTACGGAATTCTTTCACATGTGCCTAAGACGTTTGCACAGTGCTGTATATATTTCCCTCTCTCTCAGGTCCTCTTTCCTGTTCATTATTAGTGTGGCTTAAATGTGTCCTCGTTTCTCCCTGTCCAAAGCATACTCAACTGTGGGCTAGTGACAAAAAACAAGTACATCTCTCATGACCCTCACCATTCCTTTGCCAGGGTCTGTGCTCCGTCCAGGGGCCCTTGTCTCAGCTTCAGTCCAAGGCTCAGCTCACCATGGACGGACACAAGCTGCTTGCCTCTGGCTTGAACATCAGCGTAGCTGATGGACGTCTGGTCACGTTGCTCTCCTTCACACCACCTGTCTCCTCTCAAACGGGGAGACAACACAGTCTGGACACTGTCCTGACTGCCCAGTTCAAAGGTGACATTGCTCAGACACTTGATTTTAACGTTGTTTCCTGAAGCTTAGTATGCCCAATTGTTTCTGCAGTTCATCACGCATTATGTTCTCTACGTCACATTCATTCCATTTCAGGGCTGTTTTCAAGTATGAAAGCAGCAGAACAGAAAGAAACAGCACACATATACTTCTGCAACACATAACCTTATCACTAGAAATGCCAGTGGATTTGGGGGATCTAATAGAAGACTGAAAATCCGTCCATTATTGGGAATAAATAAAATCAGAACTGCTATGTCCTTGGTGATTTTGCAACTCCAAGAACACTAATTTGTAGAAAGTGGGTTGAGTAAAATGGATATTTCAATTTTAACCGTGTCACCGTGTACCGGTGTAGCAGATATTGCTATGGTAACAGCCATGAAGAAGTCTAAATAGGGAAAGGGAAGGGAAGCTGCAGCCATGCAATCTGATTGGTGAGGCTTTCCAACCGTGCCAAAGGCTGAGCTTTAATGGTTGCTAAGTTAGCAATCTTCCTTGTTTTTTTCCTGGGTTTTATTATTGTGTATTTATACCACTTTGAAGATACGTTGTCAGTCAGTACACATGCATAAGTAACCGTTACCAGAACACATATTTATTGTTTATTTGGATCTCCGCTAGTTGTTTCTAAAGTAGCTGCTGTTCTTGGGGTCCATACAAACAACAAAGAGGACAAAAATCACTCATGTAGTAGCAGAAAAAGATGTACATGCATGCAAACAGGACATATCAAATTGCAGTCATTATTGCTATCATCAATAAAAACTGAACTCTGGTCCACTATGTAGGTCCCCTGCGGAGTGTGTCAGTAGATGTGCGCTGCAGGGACTGGAGGGTCCGTGTGGTGGGGGACGTAGGGGGCTGGGGGACCCATGGAGGGTCCAAGGAGGCCAGAGTCACACTGAAGCACAGCATACAGGGACAAAGTAGCCCTGTCTTACAGGTGAGGATAATATGCACACAAATTCCCACATCACAGTGTGTCCTGTAGGTTTTTGCGCACAGTTCAGATTTGACTCGAACCTGTTCGATCACTGGTCAAGGGGCGCAGGGTTAGGGGTATCCACCAAGCCCCTGGGGTTGTGAAGCTAAGAAGGATAATTGCCACAGTTCATCATCAGTGGAGGCAGAATGGCTTGTGCCCGGGCTGTCCTGTGTCGTAAACTTTATGTTTGTTTGTATAGGTAGAAGCCTGGGGCAGACTTACTGACTCACAGCTTAGGTGCTCTATGGCTGTGAACCCTGAACTCAGCTCTTCACTGGCATTCATCATTCAGGGACACCGTCTTCCTGACAGGTACACACACACACACACACACACTCACACACACACACACACAAACCGTCAGTTATTCACATTAGCCCAAAACTGTGCTAATGAGCCTGCTGCAAGTGTAAAACTTGTCCTCTACGTACAAAATCTTATGTCTTATCGAAACAAGCTTTTAGTGATGGATGTACGTTTGTCCAGCAAGGAGCTGATGGTGAAGGTGGTCCAGAATATTCCCCAGCTGTTGCTCTACCTGCCTGCTCAACTCAACACCAGGTCTCAGGTAGGTTCCTTTGGTACTGATGAACAGACAGTACTGCGCAAAAATGTTGAGGAGAATATTTTAGACTTTCCCAGGAAATGTCATTTACTTTAAGTGGACAGATGTAGAAATGACAGTGGTTTACATTACATTGCATTAGTTGTTTACATAGCTATTGGCCGCTATTACTCTCCTGTTGGATTGATTATCAAATGTTTTTTTTACATCCATTAACCCCTGTGGTTACAAGCCCAGGATGCTTCCTTGGCTCCATTCTGTTATCCAATACCCAAACTTGCTTTCACCACAAAGCCAGTGGGGATTTATGAGTAATATGCCATGTCAGGACCAGTGGAGGAGGTGGAAATGATCATGACTGATCATGACATGCTGGGAAGTCAAAGTTGATTTTATGCAGGCGGGTTTGGGGCTGAGAGGAGGGAGGGTAACTGGAGAGAGGTACTGCTCGGCCAAGAAAAATTTAGTTTGGTTTTATCACAGGGGATATTTTATTTTGGCTTGTACATTGAGTACATTAAATATTAGTCCCACCTTCCTACTATTGAGTGGAATCGATAAGGAATAACAGATTTCAGCTGGCCAGCCTTTTTCATGGAAAGAGCAGATGGTCCTAATGCTTTGTCCACTCAATGTATTGTTATGTGGTTTCTAATAACCCCTCCCCACCGCATTTTCCTCCCTCTCCAGCTGAACCAGTCTCGCTCCAGTGTGGCGGGCCTGGTGGAGCTATCGTCTGGGCGGAGGAGGCTGTGGGCTCTGGGGGAACTGGCTGCCATTGAGGGCGGCTACAGACAGGCCCTGGAACTCAATCACTCCTACCCACAGGTATTTCTTAACCTTTTCGTAACGATGTGTACAGGACACTCAATGATGCACACTCCATAAACTTAACTTTTTACCAAATCACATCCTATATGTCTCTGTGATTGGCTCCTCAGCTGAAACCACTCCCCAGGACTGTAGCGGTGAGGACTGTGTATGAGGCTAGGAACTGGAGCTACCAAGTTCAACATGGAGCAGTATGGGGCAATCAGGAGTTCAGCTTGGCTGGCCTGTACTCTGTACCTCCAGCGCTGGCGATGGGGAATCACACCCTGAAGGGTAGGCTACTACACACCGCCCCCGACCACTTCCATCACATCTTCCTGTACTGTCACATGGTGGTCACGTGATGCTTTTCCAGGCTTTCACCGCAGCCTCTTTCAGTTGTTGTTTGTTTCCGGGGGGTTTCTCACGATGGCCCTGAGAGCTCAACGCACTGCAACTGCAGAAAACACATGCAAGTAGAGAAAACACAAGCAAATTAAGAAAACATCTTCATCAATTTGACAACACACGCAATCTGAATCATGCGATCACAGTGTTAAAATAAACCAAAAAACACTTACATTTTAGCTCATTTTCCAACTCTACTGACTGTCAAGACGTGTTCATCGCTTTTAAGTGTCCTCTGGAAACATTTCCGCGTCATTGCAGCGCGTTTCTGTCATGTGTTGTGTTGTCTGTAATTTGTTGTGTGTGTTGTCAAATTGATGAAGATGTTTTCTTAATTTGCTTGGCCACTGTAGTTTCTCCCTCCAGTCTCCTCTTTAGCAGGTGAAATGCTCAATAGGGTTTAAGTCTGGAGATTGACTTGGCCAGTCTAAAACCTCCCACCTTTTTCCCCTGATGAACTCCTTGGTTGTTTTTGCAGTATGTTTTGGGTTGTTGTCAGGTCCTCCCTATCAGTTTAGATACATTTCTCTTTAAATGGGCAGACAAAATGTTTCTGTAGACCTCAGAGGTCATTCTGCTGCTGCAATCTTGTGTTACATCATCTATGAAGCTCAACAACAAGCCCGTTCCAGAAGCAGCCATGCAAGCCCAAGCCATGACGTTACCTCCACTGCGTTTGACAGATTGAAGAGACCGGGTTGGATCATGAGCAGATCCTTTCTTTCGCCATACTTAAGCCTTTCCCTAACTTTGGTAAAGGTTAATCTTTCATCAGTCCATAAAACTTTGTCCCAGAACCTTTGAGGCTCATCTCTGTATTTTTCGGCCAATTCTAATCTGGCCTTCCTATTTTTATTGCTGATGAGTGGTTTGCGCCTTGTAGCCTCAGTACCTTTGTTCCTGAAGTCTTTTGAAAACGGTGGATTGTGATACCTTCACTCCTTCCTGCCCTTTGGAGATTGTTGTCATTGACAGTCGCAGTTCCAATAGTTTTGGAGGGGACTGTAGATATAATAGGAGTCTATTCTTGAATGAACAGTGCTTAATGGTCAAGTCCTCACTGCCACCTGTGTGCTTCTAAGACTTCAGCTGGCTACATACTAGTGATGTCTTTCTCCTGTCCTTGTCCTTAGTTCAGATCACCTGTGTTCCCCGTTGGAGCAGTTTGGAGGTGACACTGGAGCGTTCCCTGCTGGGCCGACTGGACAGTGTTTTACTGGGCTGGACCAGGCATGGCCGACTGGAGCAGGTTGTCATGTCCCAGAGATAGTGATGGGCTTGCCTGTCTCTCTGTCTCTGTTTCTGCCTCTCTCTCTCTGTTTTATCTCTCCATGCATTAATAAAATGTTAAAATAGCTCAGTGGTAGACTAGTTTTCACGGCAAATGAAATGAATGAACGTTTCATCTCACGTTTTAATGAAAAATGTAGGAGGAAATGTAGGAGGTATATCTGGAAAAGAGTCAAAATAATTCAGGGCATACTGTCTGATTTGGAGGTATCTAAAGAAGTCATATGCTCATGGATAATTGATGATGCAAACTTGTCAATTAACAAATAATTTGCTGATTTGATACCGTTATTATGCTGTAGGTTGTAATGCCCTGTTTTAATTCTGTGAGAAAGAGATAATGGTGTAAGCATTTCCTTTCTGCGGTTGCACACTGAGCGGTTTGTTTACCTCAAGGTCAGGGCTCTCAGCCTGTGGAGTCGATCAGAGGACATGAATGAGACCAGGGTGGAGCTGAAGCAGCCCTTCACCGCCACGCTCTCCCAGCTCTCCCTCCACACACTCTCATACATCTCGCAGAGGGAAAAACGGAGCAGCCACCAGGTACACACATCTTGGTGCATTGGAAACAAGTGAAATTATCTCACCCCATGATTTTATTTCTCTTGTTTTAAGAAAAATAAGGTCTGGGGATGCAGACTTGTTAAGATGGGTGTTTTTCCAGTGTAGGCATTTTATCTGACGTTCATAACAATGAATGAGCAGGTAGAGGTTTAATATCTCCACACACGCTTTTTGATGGGCCACACTGTTTCAGCTGTTTCGGGGATCAAACATGTGACATTTTGGTTACAGAACAGTCTCTCTAACCACTAGGCTACCCATCATCTACATGGGCACTTGCACAAGTAAAATGTTTGCTTAAGCATGTAAATATCTCCTCCTGCATCTGAACAAGTGACATTTTCTTACAAGCAAAAGCAGCATGTGACTCTCATTCTGTCAAGTCTGCTAGCATAACCCCGCCTTTTTTTATCTTCATTACTGTGCACACAGACACATCTGTCATGGGACAGTGCTGTGCCTGTCAACGCCTCCCTCATCCTGAACAAACAGTGGCAGGGCAACTCCAGCAGGGGACAGGCGTGTGCTCTGTTCTCATCCAAACAGGTAGTTGGACCCTCTGTTCAAGCTCAGCCAAGCTCCAATTGGAAGTCCAATTACTTGCGTTGTATTGTGTGTGTGTGTGTGTGTGTGTGTGTGTGTGTGTGTGTGTGTGTGTGTGTGTGTGTGTGTGTGTGTGTGTGTGCGTGTGTGCGTGTGTGCGTGTGTGTAGACGTCTGTCTCTTCTCTTAAAGGTTGTGTCTCAGTGGGTCAGGAGGGAAACTCGTATTCCCAACACGCTGAACTGAAGTGGAACAACAGGAGTGTCAAGCAAGCCATAAAGTACCAGGTACTCATATTATCAGTCAGAGTTTGTCAAGGCACACTCTGCATGTACTTATACATATGGAAAGACATTCATTTAACCTCTGATGTTAGTTGAGGATGTCTGGTGGGTTTCAAACGTCTCTGTGTCTTGGGTTGTGTCCAGAAGGGTCCAAGGGGAATGCACGGTCTTCAGATCACTGTAGGGGTGGAGAATGTGTCCCCTCCTCCCTGTCCCTCACACACCCTCCTGGCCAAGGTCCAAACCAACCTCAGGGACCGCTTGGAGCACACAGTACTGTTGGGTCTCTGCCCGCCGCGGCCCGTAAGTCTGCACGTATGATTTCAAAATCAGTCGGGCGACACAACCAGACAACACGGTGCAAACAGAGAAGAGTTTATTAGACAAATATGGAGGTAGTGAGGGGAAGAAGTGGCGGATAGTGGAGGGCATCGGTGTTCCAGGGTCCAGTGAGGTGAAGTCCAGAGGTGAATTCAGGTGGAAGGCAGAGGGGCCGTGTCCGTTGGCTGAGAGGGTAGAGAAGCAGCCAGTCAGTCTAATCCTTTGTCTGTGGGAAGACTGCAGGAAGAAAACATTGCCTGAAGTCTGAAGACAAGCTAAATCCACACTAACCTGCTTCTGTGGTTCAGGCTGCCTCTCTTATAGGGCCACTAACGAGCTATTGTCCCTGCAAAGCCGGATGCACAGCCAGCAAGTCTTAGGAAAACAAAGGTCTCTGCTTCCAGTCCCACCCAGGACTTTGTTTTCCCACAATGTACAATGCTTATTTTTGAATGAACCAGAGATTGAATAACCTGCAGTGAACGCGTCATCCTCCTTCGGATATACAGGATGCCTTTGTGCTTATTCCCTTTCGTTCAGCTGGTTTCTACTCTCTTGTGTGTGTCAGACTCTGTCGTGGTCAGGATCCCACAGAGTGAACTCAGGAGAGGAGCTGCTTTACACACAGACTCGCCTTTCAGTGACAGGACGTCCCTACCAGTGCAGCCTCACCCTAGCGCTGACCAACGCCTCTACTGTTCATGGCACCAACATATCCCTCTTCACTGAGGTAAACTAGAACAACCCCGTGGAGATTCATCACCAACCTACAACCTGCTGTATTTAGTTATTACTGGTTATGTCTGTGTGTCTGAGTCATAGAGTATCTATAGCTTAGCTGCTATGTCTTAGTTAGAATTTGATTAAATAGAACCGTGCCTAATGCTGTGCATGTGTGTGTGTGTGTGTGTGTGTGTGTATACTCCATAGTCTAGGATTGGTAATTGGAGTGTGGAGGTTGGGGGCAGTGCTCTGTCCTCACCCCAGGGGCCTGGGCTCCAGGTCCAGGCCAGGCTAGACCGCAGTGAGAACTTCTGGCTGAACGGGGCGATAGAGGGCAGATGTCTTCAGAGCACAGCAGGTTATAAGAATGGTAAATACAGAATCATCTATGCAATATATCATGTCTGCGATTTGTGAAAATATTTATCACAAGTATTGGCATTGTGTGTGTGTGTGTGTGTGTGTGTGTGTGTGTGTGTATGTATGGCCCAGGTCCAGGGCTTGATGAGGACCTCGCTGTAACACTTTGTGCGGAGACAAGTCAGAGGTTGACTCTAGATGTGCAGAGGCGACAGGGCAGAGGCAAACCTGAAACACTTGGCACCATCTCCATGGGAACAGCCAATCAGAGTCTAACGCTGAGATCCAGTGGCTGTTCAGAGAGCCTGTTTGCAGTGGAGGTATGACCATTAGAAAGTGGGCAACGTTTAATCTACCAAATGCCAACGGAAAATATATTGTCAAGCCGGTTGCTTAATATTTCCTTTTTCACAGGCGCGAGTTCACTATTTGAGCTCCCAGATAAGGAATAAGCTGTCGGAGAGAATCAAGACATTACAGCATCTCCTCCTGGAATTCAGACGGCAGGTAACCACTAAAGTAAATGAAGACTTACTTTAAACAGATGCTGTAGTTTAGGCTTAGCCATAGTATAGGGCTCCACCTAATTGTTTAGGTGCATACTGCATAGTCCTACGACACCTTCATTGGTGCTGTGCCATAGTAGGTCACACATGTAGCATGCAAAGTGATGACTGTTCCTGTTCTGCATATTCTCCCCAGTCTCGAGACAGTGAGTTGCTTCAGGAGTTGAGCGCTGTGCCCCTTCAACTTACCCAGCAAGCAGAGGCTCTGCTGGGGCAGAAAGATAGAGGTTTGTGGGCCCTGTGGCGCGATGGCCCTCTACGCTACATCTTGACCGACAGTCTGCCTCGCCTTCTCAGTCTGCTGCAGCACGCCTCACTGCTGGGACAGCAGGAACTCAGGAGTGAGTCCGGATAGTATTTCAGTTGTTGATTCTGGTCACTGGCATTGCAATCAAACACCTTGATGGGGGAACACATTTTGCTTAAATGAAAGAATCCTGAGGAAAGAGAGAGAGTGAGAGTGACAGAGCAGAGACGGCGAGAGCGTCCTTTTTCCTGCAAAACATCTCTAGATAGACAGCCATATAACGTCCTGTCTATTCTTTCCATAGCATGCAGGGAGGTTCTGTTTAACATATAGACATAGCAACAGGTACATGAGCTACAATAAGAGGAAGAGCATGACATAGTTGTGCACAAAGTACCTCAAATCCTTCTCTTCTCCCCTCAAATCATATCTTTCTCAACGACTTCAGTATCCCATCTACCTTTCTTTTGTCTGACGTTCCAACTTGCCCCATCCCCAGGGCCACTGGCCACCCTGGCAGCCGTGTACCATGATGTGACGGGCCTGAGGCTGGAGGCTTTGTGGAGGGAGGCTGTGTCTGTGTGGACAGCCAGGCTGGTGGAGGTTCTGCCTCCTCTACTGGACAACCCTCAGCTGAGACCGCTGGCTCAGGCCAGCCTCACCACCCTCAGCACCGCCCTGGATCTGGTGAGGACCTTCCCTCTTGTGTCCGTCTGCTCTAGTTTTGTGATTGAAGTTAACAACTTAATATTATCACCTGGGAACATTTCTATTTCTTTCATTCACATTATATTTTATATCTATATTTTATAGATATTTTATGTGTATGGCCATGTATTTGGGGGTGCATATGTCCGTGTGTGTGTGTGTGTGTGTGTGTGTATTAGGCAGGCCAGCAGACTTTCCATTGGGCTGAGACCAGGTTGGCAACAGCCCTGTCTGGAGTCAGAAAACGACTGGCCTCTGTCTACAAACTCTCCCCCAGGTACTCCACATATCTAAGACCTGGCTGATGAAAAGCACACTTTCTATTCCCCCTTTACTTGATAAAAGGGTGTTCTTTTGATGAATTATGACTTGACCAAAAACTTTAAAAAATGTATATTTATCTACCGAATGTGCGCCAGGGACAAATTGTTATTGCTGTATGCAGCTGGTATTAGACAATGAGTTCAGTGGGACTGACCTGTGGTTAAAAGCCTTTTCAATTTATGCTCTTGGCTTTCCAGTGAGTGTTCAGTGCTTGTGTCAGTACCCCTGCCGCGGGTCCCCTGGTCCAGGGTGGCTGAGGCTGGTGTGGTGGAAGTCCTTTTGGAAGAGTGGCTCCTGAGGCCCCTGCAGTCCCTCACCTCTCGTAGGCCCAGCGCTGAGCTTTACCGCCTTAAAAGGAGGATCATGGACAGCCCCTTCATATGTAAGCCAGGCCTTTATGAAAGCATTCATCAAATTGGAAAGATAATGTGACATTAGACTGTCCTTAAATAGAGGACTATGGAACATCTCTCTCTCTCTCTCTCTCTCTTTCTCCCTCTCTCTCTCTCCACCAGACCAAGCTCTATTGGTTGCAGATCAGTTTGTAGTGTCATTTGATGGGCACCTATATGAGCTACCAGGCTCATGTCCGGTCCTTCTAGCCCAAGATGTCACCAAGGACCCCTCCTTCACACTGCTACTCAGTTCAGACTCACACTCACAGCGCGTCCTTGTGGTCGGGATGAACAACAGCACAGTCAGCATTCACCAGAATGGACAGGTATGCAACCAAAGCTTTGCGACAGAACTTGGTACGGTAAAGGCAGGAAGCATGACTTAAGAGAACATCGACTGGAGTATCATGATAGATCAGCAGGCTTGTGCACATGTGCACGTGTTCTTGCAACATTGTGGGTTTGGGTCCAGCTTTCCTCCTTTGTTGTGATGTCTTCTCTCCCTCCCATTTTTCTTGTTCAGGCAGCAAAATAAATAATCCATCATAGTATTGTTTAAGTTTGTCTGTGATTCCCTACTGTGTGTGCCAGGAAAACAAAATATTGTCAGTTATGTGTTATTAAGATTGCAGGAGACAGGCTTCTTTCAAGGTCTCTGAAATATTCTTCACAAAAGGAACCTTTACCAATGGAAAAAATATTTGTGTTGCAGGTGAAGACCAACTGCCACCTAACGCACACATTCCACAATGAAAACGGGGTGGCTATCAAAAGAGATTTGAACACCGTGGAGGTGTCCAATCAAAATGGAGTGTCAGTGTCATGTGACCTGTCACTTGATGTGTGCAGCCTGACTCTCGACGGATGGTTGCATGGTAGGAAAATGAAAAATTTGCACCAAGTACACCAATAGTATAATTCTAATTCATGATCTTGGATACTGTTAACTTCATACTTAAAAAAAACGGATTATGCCCTGGGACAAAGACATTTCTATATGCGTTTGCAGGTGTGTCCACTGGTCTCTTGGGGACCAATGACAATGAAGCAGGGAACGATTTTCCTTTGCCTGATGGATCTCAAGCTGGGAACATGGCAGACTTTTTCTATAGTTGGCAGGTAGGGAAGAGAGTGGCATTGCTTCTACATCAAATAAAGACAGAATATGTGCATGCATGTGTTGGAGGAGCTTGTAGTATCCATTTCTCACCTGTGTAATCTGGTCATGATCCTTTGTCTGTGTTCCCAGCTGAGGCCTGAGTGTGTTCGATCACTAGCCATAACGGAGCCCTGTTCTAAAGTGGCAGTGAGCCCAGTGACCTGTCAATTTCTGTTCTCTTCCCCTGATTCTCCTTTGAGTTCCTGTTTCAGAGTGGTAAGTATAATACTACGCCATACGAAACAGGAGCACCTGCTAAACAAAATAGTTCTTTAATATGCCCCTCACGGGCTGAGACTTCTGAAAGCCAGAAGTCTCAGCACCTGGCGAAGTGAGTCATTGACATTGATCGACAACTGTGTTTTGTGTTCATCACACCATTCTCTGTAAACTCTAGAGACTGTAGTGGTGAAAATCCCAGGAGGGGTTCAGCTGTTTCTGAGATTCTGGGACCACCACATCTGGCACCAACAATGTTACCACAGTCAAAGTCTCTTAGCTTGGTCGAACAAAAAACTGAACCACTTCACCACATTTTTAGGAGCAGGCTATTTGCAATAACAAGTAGGAGTACCTAACAAAGTGGCCAGTGAGTGTATATATACAGTTAAATGCAAGTATTGGGACGGTATTGGGACATTTATTTCATGTAACAGACATTGAACTATATTGCAACAATGCCATTCAATGAGTCATGTCCTTCTATTTCAAGACAGTATTACGTAAGTTAAGTAAGTATTGGGACAGATGACCATCAGCTGTTTCAAATTTCACAGGTGTACCATATTACTATAATTACAAATTAATTAATTATAAATGGGAAGCTGAGTGTCAGGGCATGTTTATATCCTTTGGAAGTGTTTGTAGAATCTACTTTATAAGCTAAAAGATAAACAAGAAAACTGCACATGAGGGCCAGAGAACTGAGTATGACAATCAGGAAGGATATTGTGAGGATGAAAGAAAAGAATGTGGTGTCCCGCAGGGCTTGATTCTTGGACCTTTTCTTTTTCTAGTCTAATAGTCTACTGCAATGTTTTACAAATTTTCGCTGATTATATAATGAATCTAACCTAACTGTTTCTATTGTGTAAAGAAGAAATACTGCAAATGTCCAACAAATGTCAATATTGTTATAGCTCAAAGAACCTGTATTAAGGTTATTGCTGGTTCCCTGCCTGATGTGAGCATGTGATGGACATGGAGGAAATCCATTTCATCTGCCAGACAATATAAATGCATGCTGTCTGGGCAGTTGTGCAATTGCATTAGTCATACTGTCAGGATTTATGGCTCATCTTTTGTCTGATAAACCACTGTTTGTAATTCATTATGACCAGCATGTTATGCAGATAATGTACAATATCTTCTGAAATAATTGGAAATTGAAACAACTTTTGGTCTTACGTTCAAATGTTTTATCAATACAATAAGAATACCAATGGTAATATTAGTATTCTTATTGGCTTGATTATTTTTTGGGCTTCAAAATTGCGAAGTGGCTGTGGCTATGATTATTTCTAAAACTTGCACAGCCTTTGGCAATGATGACTGCTTCTAAACATTTCCTGTAACCATCAATAAGCATGCACCTTTCTGCTCTGCTCTTCAATTGCAACCTGCTCCAGTTCTTTAATGTTTGAAGGATTCCTTTGAACAACTGCACATTTCAGGTCTCGCCATTGGTTCTCAATGGGATTACACTGGGTACCACAGTTCACTCCAAAATGCCTTCTGATTTCATGATGCCCTTAATAAATTCAAGATGTTCAGTACTCGAGGCACCAAAGCAGTCCCACAGCATTATGGGACCTCCATCGTATTTGACTGCAGGTCAGGTGTTCTTTTCTTTAAAAGCTTCATTTTTTCCCTCTGTAAACAAAGCACTGATCTGCAATGCTAAAGAGCTCTAATTTGGTTTCATCGGTCCACAGAACATTTCCCCAGAAGGATTTAGGTTTGTCCAGGTGGATCTTAGCAGAGATCAATCGGGCCTTCTTGTGTTTCTCTTTCAGCAGTGGGGTCTTCTGTGGCAACAAAGGTTTCTGGTCTATCTCTGTAGCGATCCTTTCCGTAATGTTGTCAGACACTTCCAATAACAATCTGAGTCCGTCAGTGGCAAAAACAAGCACTTTTAGTGGAAGTACTTTGATCGGCTCACTTGCCCCCTGCGGATTACGCTGCAGCCATAGCAGCCTGTTTCGCGACTGCCGACTGAGGCGATCTACCGGAGCAATTCCAAAACATTTTGTACCTATTTCGCGGTATAAATGACGAATTTGTACAAATAGAGCCCAGGTTTAAAAATACCTGAATTCCCCTTTAACAGTAGGAGAGAGTAGGAGGAGCAGAATAAGAACAAGATAAGGAGAAAAACAAAAACAACCAACAAGAAGGAAGACAATACAACAAACAAAGGACAAAAAGGCAAAAAAACAGAGGGCCACAATTCGGCAACTGGGTCCAAAGGCCTGGCTGAAGAGGAAGGTCTTCAGCCTCTGTTCAGAAACTTTGATGGACCCAGCATTGACGATCTCCACAGGGAGTGAGTTCCATAGATGAATGTGTGAAGACCGAAAGCTATTTCAATTTTCAGTTATTTCAGAAGATATTGTACATTATCTGCATGATAAGCTAGGGTGCCAATAATCTTATAAGAACCGTATTCACTGCCTCTCTGTCAGGTGGACCCTGGCCAGTTCCTGTCAGTGTGTGAGATGAGCCGTTGTGGGTCTTTCCCAGGCATATCGAGATCTCCTTGTAGATTAGCAGCTGCTTTTGTTCGTCTCTGCCAGCGAAACTACATTCCCCTGGGGGTTCCTGTCCAATGCTGTAAGTTATAATATTGTACAGCCAAGATTATGCATTGATGCAATGGTGACAAAAGCAGGCTTTATCTTGTTTTCATCTTGTTTTTTTTTTTCTATGTGTTTCAGTACAAGTATGAACAAAGGACGACTTTATGAGGAGTTAGTGTTTTTGTTCACATCTGCTAGCTGCTAAAGCTATCAAATTTATCTTATACCACTTGTTGTACTTCATGACTTTAATTATGCACTTACATTTCTGATTTCATTTTATATTGTATAGTTATGTATATTCATACCTCATGCAATGTACATTATTGTCCTGTTTAGACATGCTGTTAAGACAGATAATGTGTCCAATAATGTGAACAATACTGACTCTAACAAGTATCCTTGCAGTAGTTTGTTAATTACAACGCTTGTTTTCTTGTTTGATCTGCCATCTGTCTGTGAGTACAAACACTGAAGATATTGGTCACTGACCTTACTGCAACTACAGTAGCTCATCCTTGCAATCAAACTTTAATCATTAAGGGATCAATAAATATTTTTATATATGATTAGATAAAGTGACTTTATTATATTGTGTCATATACATATTGTATACATTCCCATTTATTGCTCCATCTAATAGTTTTCTAGAGGATGGGTATGTAGTTGTCTATCTTGGACTTCTGTCTCTGAGTGACACACTCAGCGATCCAGACAATGTTACGATTCTCCTGCTCCTTCAGTTTGACGTAGGAGTAAAATACTCCAAAGTGGAACTGCTGCAGGAATGCAAGTGTGTTCAGCTTCACCTGTATAAGAGATGAGAGATGAAGGGACAGACACAGCTATCCAGAGAGGCAGAAAGACAGACTAAGTAGACAGACATACATTACTCAAATTGAGAATGTGTTTTTGCTGTTTGCAGTAAGATCCACAACAAGATCCACTCATAGGCTGGTCAAAATATTATTATTATTATTATTATTATTATTATTATTATTATAATAAAGTATTTACTTATTTTTCCTACTGCCATTAAAAATATTTGGAGCGGACCACCTCTACATGTTTTACCAGGCTGATGAGTGAACTTGACAAAGCAGATATGTGAAACCAGTTGTTTGATCTTCATATTTTTAGTTGTATTATGAATAATTAAAAACAAATGATTTGGAACAAGTTTCTCTATAGGCGATTAAGTATGTGACGATAGTTATGGACAGTTGCCAGCACCTGCCAGCAAAGTTACTTTACCTCTTGCTCAAAGAATCTGTCCTCCAGAGTCCTGGAATTTGACCCGGGCTCAGGGTCCTCGAAAATCATTTTATAGTCCTGGAGGGAAGTTGTAGATTGTCAGCCCAGTCTAAAGTTATCATATGTGTCACTTAAATATGAATTATCTCACAAAGTTTACAATAAAACCACAGCACCTCTCATAATTGAGTCTTCTTGACTTGAGTCCAAACTTACAGTGTAGCACTCGGCCACAGCTTTGACCTGGTCATGGTCCTCTGCCTTGGCCAGCAGTTGCAGTCCCTCAGGGTGAAGTTTGCCACATGATGGGTACAGTGTGCCCCTGTCCGCTCCACTGAGATCTGTCCCAAAGGAGTTCACTGTAATGATGAAGGCCCTCCTGTCTGCTTCAAACTGCAACATCCACAGAGATGCATGTCACACAGAAACACACACACACACACACACACACACACAGGTGACATTGACAGGAATCAACTGAGTCCACAGTCCATTTGCAGCAGAAAACCACACATGAAATAAAAATAATCAACTTTATTCTTAACTTCATTTTATTCACAACCAATTGTTATAAATGAACAGTAAAATGCGAGGTTATAAAAGTATGTTTTCAGCAGTGACTTAACATGTACTGAGGGAGCTAGGCGGATGTAGACAGGGTGACTGTTCCATAATGTCGGGGCTCTAATAGCAAAAGCCCTGTCATTTCTTGACTTGAGCTTGGACTGGGGAACAGTTAGGAGCTGTATTGGCAGATCTGAGAGTGCGCTCTTGAACATAGGAGGATAAAAGTTCTATGGTATAGGACGGGGCCAAGTTATTCAGTAATCTATAAAATCAATTCTAGATTTGCTGAGATGAGTTACATGCCCGCTCCCATTGGATCTAATCAGAAGGCTCGCGGCTGCGTTTTGGACCGGCTGCAGGCGAGAGAGTGTGTGAATAACGTCTTTCATGTCAGACAGGAATGACCCGATATATTTCTTAACTGATACAAGCCAGACAGAACAATGTTTTGTTCTGCAAGATGTTTTGAGACATCCAAAATTTAAACTGAAAACTGAACTAATTCTGCTAAATAAATGTAAATGGCCTCACACACTCAGGCCTCAAATCAATGTCTACACAGAGGAAATGATTACCTCCAGGACAGGACACATAATATCCTTTGTGGCACCACCAATGTTCTTGCAGAATGAGTGGAAAGACTCTAAATAAGCCTTTGAAAAGAAGAAGCAAAGATTAGTTGTAATCTGAATCTAAAAACAGTTCTGTGAGTGGAGGTAGGGTGCTGTGAGTGGAGGTCTGCAGCTGGACCCTTTTGGGGAATTACCCTATTTCCAATCACAACATAGGTTATAACCCTGATTGCAATCAAAGACAGCAACTTCTCCTCTCAGTGCACCATTTTAAAATGTGTGTTCATGTTTTCAACACTGTTGGTCCCACCCATTTTAGGCCTTCTTTGGTCTTTTGGTCATACACACATGCATACAGTTCAGTATGGATATGTACACACCAAAGTTTCCCCTAAATGTATTCTACCATGGCGGCCCACCACAGTAACATCATTTGCAAAATAATGATATTTTTACTCTTTCGATTCTCAATACATTTAATAATAATGGTTTTGAGGTGAAATCACTTTTCATAAAAATATATAGGGGAACACTGGTGCACGCGCGCGTGCACACACACACACACACACACACACGAAATGGTCATGCCACCTCATGGCCATAATTGTAGCATGGGCTCCTTTTAGTCACCTTATACAGTTTGTTTCTCAGGATCTCAGCTCCCATTTCATCCAAGTTGGACTCAGATACAGCATCCTGGAAAAATGGAGCTACCACACAAAGAACATCACCGTGATCATCATTTTGTGGTGTATAGCATTGTTTAACATACAGTAGATGGACTATCCTGCTGGTAGAGTGCCCCCACTGCTTCAAAGAATTGTACTAGTATTGTTTGCATAGTACGGTTTTAATGCCACATGGACTAATGTAGTTTCCACCCCACCATTCTGATGTGTACACTAGTATATGAGGTCAGACGTCCATTACTCTGCCACTGTTAGCCATTGGATTATCTCTAATGCCTGGAAAGACTCAAGTAGTCTCAAGTAGGTTTCTGTTCCAGCTCTCAATCAAAGCCCAGAAATGGCACTGATATTCTTAATAAATTAGATTTCATTTTCAGACTGTCTGTCTTTGAGAAAACAACAAATGCAAGAAACAGAAGCAGTGTGGTTACCTAGCGGTGTGTCCACCAGGATGGCTGAGTAGAGTTCAGTGGGGGTGCGGGCGATGCCCACTGCTGCCATCTGGTCGAAGGCCCCCAATGGGTGGCACCGTGGGAGTAGTTCTGCCACATCCCTTTGCTTCAGGGCTCCGGTGATCAGCATCACCACATTGTCAATCATGTAGCTGTAGCTATGGCAACAAGAACATACAGAGAACAGAGTGAAAAACAAAATCCATTTCTTCATTTTGTGACATTTACTGTGATCTTGTAGCCTTCTTAAGGTTAAATGTTTTCACATATGCCGTAATTGTGAAAAACTAAAATTGAGAGCGCAGAAATTTTGAATGCAATGAACTGCACGACAATAGAGAGCTTATTGTGTGTTATAGTCAATCTTTCCTTGTGGAGTGCTTCTGCTGTGTAAAGAATATGCTCTCCAATAGATTTGTCAAATCCTGAACCCATTCGGCAGGTATGTATTTCAGTGACGCAAATAATTAAAAAAAATCTCTCTCTGTGAATGGAGAAAGGGGGCTCCTCTGAGGCTCTGACAGATTAAATTTACCCTTAAATATTGAGCTAAGTTAAATGGATATGACCCACTCTCTCTGCAAATAGTCTGCAAATTGAATTCAGAAGTTTCATTCATTCATTCATTTCATTCTTCTGAGTCAGAGGTGGAGCATCATGGATGTATTTAGGGTTGAAGATACAGAAGATCCAATATGGGTAATTGGGGAGCATCTGCAGGGGAAATGAGGATCCTGTCTGTATACCTTGATTTCAGCTTCAGGACATATATAACTGCCAGATGTTTTTTCAGCTGAGCTTGCTACATTATGAGCAATATGGTGGTTGGAGGCCGCATGAAACAATCCTGTGAAACAAGCCCTGGAGATAATTAGGTGGGGGTATAGTAGGGGTAGACCTGGGTTAGTGGGGGATTCAATAAAAGTCATATAAACCCTGTCAGTTCTTGGCGCAAAATAAACTCTTCCTGAAAGACAATCTCTGAAAGTGAAAGCTCTGCTCCCCTCTCTACCTCAACTGACGTGACCTGCCTGCTCGTGCAACGATTCCGACTGAAAGCCGCTACAGTGCCGCAGCGCGGGACAGGACCAGGAGTGACGTCCACCACAACACTCAACTACCACCATCCTGACATCGCCTTGGCCAGACCGGCACGTGCTTGTGTTTACAAGTCTACTGCGACTGCGCGACGGTTGCCCCAGCGACGAAGACAACTGTACCACGAAAAAGACGCTAACCAACTTTCTTGTTGACCTCTGTCGCTTCTATCATATGTCCTTTCATTCTGTCTCAGAGTAGAGGTAAACTCCTGTTGTTCCATCTGTGCCAATATTACTTGCCAATATTATATGATTTAACTTTATTGTACATATATTCATCTATCATTATTCGTTGTGCGTAATCCGTTAATAAATCTTTGTGTTTATAAAGAAGACTATCGGGTGCTACATCAAAGTATCCACAGAACCTGAGTGATGTTACGATGCCATAACATACGTTATATAGTCAAGGAAGGTGGAGAGGGGTGGCAGGGCATTGGAGCGCAGGCAGCTGAACTCAGCCAGCAGGTTCTCCCTCAGTTTGCTGTCCACCAGGGACACAGTCAGGTCCTCATCAGCTGAGGACAGCAGGCGGCCATAGTCTGTACTCTGCAGGTGCAGCTTCATGTCTGAAGAGAAGAGAAGAGAAGAGAGATATTGCCTATGGGGTTTGTCTCTTCCTTCACCCAATTTATTTCCAGATTGTGCAGTGGAGGATGTTGAGGGTTAGGTAGACTAGCGGACCCAAGAGCAGACAGCAGACTGGAGGCAGGAGTAGGATAATAGTTCTTTACTGGAGAGTAAATACAACAGGTACCAGGAACTAATCAATACTGAACTGTGACTAGACACGCACATACTCGTAAGAGTGCAGCGGCAGAACATACAAAGACAAACTAGCAACTCAAGCCAACACAGATCAGGGCTCATATACACATGTAGAGATAATCAAGAGATGGGGAACAGCTGATGGGAATCAGCAGCATGGCGAGCTCCAAGGACACACCCACAACTCTGCAAGAGAGAGAGAGAGATAGGGGGAGACACACACACACACACACACACTAGGAAACAGTGGCAGGGTCTGGCCCAGCCATGGCAGTACTCAAATCAGACCAAGAGTATTTCCATAGCAACATCCTTTTTGAGTCAAATGTGAATGATGTGTTGCAGCTACAAAAAATCAGGAGGGTGTGAGTTATATTTTACACTTTAAACATGGCTATTTCTGGCCCTTGACAAACATGAGACATTGTTTCCACTGTGAAGAACAGCTGACAATGACTAACAATACATACATACACACACACATATGCACACACACACACACACTTATGGTGTATGTTGAAGTTTTGCCAATTTTGCCATTCATTCATTGTAGTTTTTTTTTAGGTGCAAGTCAAGATCACATGCCTCCCTTCTGGTTTTCTGACTGTTCTCAGCATTGTTAAGCGTAGCACAGAAGGACTTAAATATCAAATTCTGTTAAGAAGGTGACTTGCTTTAGCCTTGCCAACAAATTTCAAACAAATGCTAGCAATCTTTGCTTGGCTCTAATCTGACAAATGAGATTATCTTCTTGAAGCGTGGAATATCCTTTTAGATGAGGCAGATAAACTGATCCCTGTCAGCAGTCGATAGCAGCCACCCTTGACGCACACACACACACACACACACACACACACACTGAATTACTGAGAGAGGTTCATTAGCAAAACTGAAAATCATCGCAAAATTAGATGATATGACGTGACTTCTTACCCTCGAGTGTATCACACTGGGCCAGATTGTGATAGTCAGCCCGAGTCAGAATCCCAGCCTTCATTCCTCGAACCAGACCCTCCAGATAGCCATGATCCACATTGAAACCAAGCTCTGGACACACTGCCATCATGCCAAATACGTTATTAACAAGACTGGCTGCCCTTACAGTTCATATTTTCTGTCTCTCTCTCTCTCTCTTCACTTCTGCATTTTTCCTGACAAACCTGACAAACCCTCACGCAATTATTTTCCCTTCCTCTTTGACACCAGGAGTTCTCCTGTCTCTCTTCATGGTGTCTGACTAATACTATATTACAGCTCATATTTGCTGGTGTGTCACTGTGCTCTGAGCATAGAGGAAAAATGTTCTAACCGATATGAAGAAGAGAGTATGTATATAGTAAATGTAATGTGCAGATCATTTTCACAATGTACAATTACAGTGTGATTCCAATTCTGTGTGTGTGTTTGCATCTTCAGCAAATCAGGTGACAGATCAGGTGGATGGTGGAGCAAGGTAGATAAAGTAGTCTGAGTTGATTTATTTGCTATTTATTTAGCTCCTTACAAACAAATACACAGTAAACATAATCATTGCAAGTTATCTGCTATATACACCTTACTTTCATAATCAATGAGTAACACATGCTCAGACGCCTCTGTGTTCAACTCCTTAGTGTTCATGATGACGTGTTGATGTTCAGAGCATGCTGTATAAATGATGATGGAACCGCTCTATAATATGGATTGTCACAAAATGCCTGTTAAATACTGCATTACACCTGAAATCCCCCACTGTTTACATCATGTGCCCTCCCCCCTCTGCTTTCCAACAGTGGGAGAGCAGACAGGGTCACAGACAAAGGACAATGGTCCGGAAACAGCCAGATTTAAGCAATTAAGATGAGCAATTTGCAATTTGGCTGTTTACAAAATTTGGCTGTTTACAAAATGTAGCATTACTATGTCTCTTCACCTGTCCCTCCTGGATACACCCATTGGTCTCCCTCCATACACATAGGCTTACTTCACATTATCTCTGCTTTCTACATAATCATCCTGGAAAGGAGTTCAAGGCATGTGCAGTCAAAGTTTATACCCCCCTGTCCACAAGATTGCTGCCAGCAAACATTTTCAATTTAGTTGTGATTTTGATGCTCTTTCTTTTGATCCCATGTCTTATTTCTTAAATGAACTGGTTTCCTTCCCCATAAAGCCACACACGAAAGGTTAGTATTTCACATTTGGGACACAAAGCCCTGCTAAAGAGAAACTCTTATTAAAAAAAAACCCAGAAGAACAGTTTGCCGGTAGGGATGAGGGAGAGAACAATCAAAGAAAGATAATATAGCCTAACAAAGTATTTATTCAATAGCAAAATGTTCAAATGTAAATCCAACTGTTCTGTAATAATAACATATCGTGAGCTTGTAATTATAAGGTTCTAGCTGGATAGAGAGTAGTTCTCGGAGAGCAGACTAAGCATCGAAGTTTTGAATCCCAGCTGGAAAACCTGTTGTGTAATGAAATCTATCTTTATCGACCCAACGAGACCTGCACCTCTATGGTTCTTTGAAGGCAAATAATCTAAATCTAGGATCATTAGAAATTGGATTTTTTTTTCAATGGTTTTTAATGGTAATATTTAGTTATCAGGGCAATTTTAAAGCACATTATGAGATACTACTGATATTACTGAACCACTAGATACTAGACAGACTAGATTGCACCAATCAATTTTGGGATAGTATTTTTATTTGAATGAGCAGAAAAACACCATTATGTAAAATTACATTTGCTCTTTATTAATAATTTCAGGTCTTTTGTAAACAAAAGTCATATTAATATCACAACTATAGCCATAACATAAGCTGTAACATAAGTTATAAGCTGTAACATGAGTTATAAACTAAAACATAAGTTATAAGCTGTAACATAAGTTATAAGCTGTAACATAAGTTATTTCCACGTTGATTTAACATTACATTTTCCCCGACCATAATTATTAAAGCAACTTACAGTATAATAATATCATATAATAATATCTACATAAATTCACTAGAATACTGACCAGCATGCCATAGTACTGTTACTTGCCCCAGAGTAAGATAATCTAACTTTCTGCACATATTTTTGTAGTACTCCTTGTCCACGGTTGTTTGAGAATGGCTGGACACCCTCTTCCTGACCTTTTTTCTCCCTCCATCCCCAACCCTCAACCCATCTGTTCCTCCCTCAGTCTTCCTTTTCCACTGATGTGGATGCTGATCTCTTGTCATCGGTCTCACTATTTTTCTCTGCTGTGTTTTTGCTGCTCTTATCCTGTGATTAATCCTGTGATGCATGCTATTATTACTATCCTTACATTAGCTAGCCTCTGGGGCTGAAAGTTAGATTTTGATTGGTCCCCACTGAAACACTGGCGTTTGTGACTGGATCCTGAAACCCTACAGCACTGACCTGAAATGTACTTTCTGAGATAGAACTTTTTGTCCTTTTAAATATTTAACCCCAAAATGTTCTTTGAAAAACAACACTGAAATTGACATTCAAAGATTAAGAATATGAGCCAAACTCAATATGTTATGAGCAGAAGTCTGTGTTAATGACTGGCATGTCATGATTGAGCTAATGTACTGAATGTACAAAATATGTGGAACATCTTCCTCGTGTTCAGTTGCACCACTTTCTTTTTTTCGAAATCCGTATCAGTTGACTTCAAACTTATCCCTATCCTTAAACTAATCCTCCCCTTCATCCACATCTCCCTTTTTGGATTTAAAAGGTGCAATCACAACCTTTGACCTGGTGAGTCATGGAAAGAGCAGATATCCAAATATTTTGTACTTGCACTATACTAATTTTCTCTGTACTGGGCCTGTGTGTAGATCCCTGCATTAGAAGAGGTAGACATACTGTCCAGAATGCAGTGTGTGTGTGTGTGTGTGTGTGTGTGTGTGTGTGTGTGTGTGTGTCCATATGTGTGTGTGCCCATGCGTTTGTGTGTGTATTATGCTAAGTCCTCTTTGAGCACTTGGGGCCCATTCTCCAGCAGTTGCAGATGGTGTTAAAAAGACGACAGCGGCAGGAGGCGCAGGGATCACAGCATGGCACGTGAGAGGAACAGTTCTCCATCAGGCGACTGCAGCGGCGCGCAGGGGTCATGGTCACCGGCTTGAGCTTCTGAAGCAACACAGATAGAGACAGAGAGAGGCTTGTGTTCTTTAATGAAACATCTCACAACAAAACAGAAGAAAAAGTCACTGAAATCCTTGAAAAATGTGCCAGCTCGCACATCTACCCAACCCAAACACACACACAAGCAACAATACGAACAGTGCCAGCAGCGCTCAAAGGTACAACTGACATGTAAAGACAGTCGCACCCGGCAGTCAGACTACTCTCACCGTATTCTGCAGCCCCTTAACATTCATAAAGATGGCAATTTCATTTCTCAGAGGAACAATACGTGGACTCTATTCTAAGGTGAGCAAGAGAGAGGGAGAGAAAGAGGAAGACAAATATCAAAGCCGAGGATATAGATCATAAATGGATCGATGGATCATCATTTCTGTCTGCTTCAAACAACATCATGAGCACAGGAACGCCTCCCAAGCTTGAAGCTCCATGCACTGTAGGAGCGTCTTCTGTCCTTTCACACACAGGGACAGTTTAAAAAAACAAAAAACTTACAGGAAGTTGACTTCCCTGGGGTGGATTAGTCCTTCGCCTGGCAAACAGTTGTCTGTGCTTCCGTTGGCTCCAAACTAGAGTTAGGAATGTTGGAAATATCAAACAATCAAACAATCTAATCTCTGGATTTTTGTTCCAGTAAAGATGAAATCAGTTTGGGTAGTAGATCTGGGTGGCTTATTGTGTAGACAAAAGCATCTTCCTCCGACAAGATAAACATTTCTAGATTCCACGTAATTTATGGCCATGTAATTTATTTACTTAATTTCTTCTTTTCATGATTGCAATGGAATAGGATATTATTAAAAAGGTCTCCAGGGGGAATGGAAGACAGTTCCAGTTTGCTGATGCTTGTGGTTGCAAAATATCAAAAGTTTCAACATTGTGAGTACACCGTGTAGAGTACATCTGGGGATTTTCCACCTTGTCAAACCTACCCAAGATGGAACAGTATGATATGTTTTATTATGTTTGGCTCAGAGTTTGGCTGCGTACGTAAATATTTCAAGCATGCTAGTAAGCTACCTAAACATAATTGTAACTGGATCAGTTTCTAGGGGAGCTGGGACGGTATCTGCACATTCCTCTCCTGTAATCAAAATAATTCTCACTCTATACCATACCTTCTTCTCTGTGGTCTGACAAAACAGTATTATGAAAGTACATAATCGTCTGTAGCCCCTTCTCTAACATCCCATTCCAAACTTCTCTCCTTGAATGCATTATAGTTCCATTAGTGCAATAGATTGGGACTATCTATTTCAACCCTCATCCATGACTGCTAAACTGCATGTTACAACCTGTACCTAATCCATCTTCACAAAGGTCAACGGCATGAAATCTGAAATCCTGTATCTGCTCCAAATCCTGTGTCTGTACATTGCATTCCTGCACAGATACACACTTGATACACACTCACAATTGATGGCTCCAGCTCCAGCCCCTCCATGCCTGTTTGAAACCTTGAGGTAAGCCAGATGTCTATAGACCCTATCTCAGCTATATCACCAAAAGTGCCTTCTTTCATCTGTAATTGCTTCCTCCCGCTAGTGCTGAGTGCCTTTGTCACCTCACCTGTCTTGTCAGACTTGACTACTGCAATAGCATACTCTATGGAGCTACCATGAAACTTCCCAAAACCCCTGACTACATCCTCTCTATCCTTCAACAACTCCGCTTTCCCATCAAACAGAATTACCTTCAAAATTCTCATCACCACCAACGAAGCAATCAGTGGCTCTGTTCCCTCACCCTTCAGGATCTAAACTCCCTCCGGCTAGGTTCAAAGCCCTGTGTTGGTGGGTGGTTATCTAATAAACTCCCATCCTATCCATGTTGAAATGCTCCCTACGGACTCACCTTAGACTGCTACTACTCAATGTGTGATTGGCTGTGTTATATTTTAATTACTTTTGTGGAATTTTGTTCTCTCTATTTCAAATGATTTAAAGTGTCTTTGAGTGTCTTGAAAAGTTCCTTTCAGACTGTAGGTAGAGGCACCCATAGGCTAAATCAAACAGATTGAAGTTGCCAAACCCTTGTGTAACAGATAAAGCTCCTGGTCATTCAATCTCCTCAGCTTTCCATTGTTTTATTTAAGGCATCATGTATGTTTCTAACTATTTATTCATGGTGATTAACTCAACTTAACTTTAACTCAACTGAAATTAATGACAGAAATCATATGCTGGTATTAAATGATACTGTCAATGCCCTGGACAAAAAGCAACATTGTGCTGCTTTTTTTTGTGTTCATCTGTCAAAAGCATTCGACTCTGTAGACCATGAGCTATTGCTAAATAGACTTAGTGTTACTGGAGTAGGAGACTCAGCTATAAGATGGTTCAAGAATTATCTACCAGAGCGCACACAATGTGTCTTTATAGATGGTCTCAAATCAGACTTTTTAGAGATTTCCAAGGGTGTCCACCAAGGTTCGATTTTAGCCCCTATTTTATTTTCCTTATTCATAAACAACATTGGGAAGGACTTGCAAACTGCTAACTTGCACCTTTATGCAGATGATATGGTGACATACTCAATTGCCCCTTCTTTGAGCCAAGCCATTAAGGAGCTTCAGATAGCATTTCAACAGATTCAAGTCTCATTACATGGCCTCAAATTAGTGCTCTATACTAAGAAAACCAAATTCATGACCTTTTCTAGGACGCATTCCCAACTCTTAGGTAGCACAAATCTTTACACTCAAAATGGGGACTCTATTGAAAAAGTGTCATCATATAAGTATTTAGGTTTTTGGTTGGATGAGAAGCTTTCTTACAAAGTACATATTGAATATCTTGTGAAAAAGCTGAAACCAAGGATAGGATTTTATTTTCGAAATAAGGCTTGTTTTAATATGTTAGCCAGAAAAAAACGTGTACAGGCTACTTGTTAAGTGTTTTGGACTATGGGGATGTTGTCTACATGCAAGATGCATGCTGCATCTTGTACACTTCACCTCTTAGATTCTGTATACCACAGTGCTCTGCGATTCATTACTAATTCTGGTCCTCGTACTCATCATTGTACGATTTATGGTTTGGTCAACTGGCTGTCACTAAATCTATGCAGAAAATGTAATTTGTATATTTTTGTGTACAAGGCCATGCTGGGCAAACTCCCCTCATATTTATGTAATCTCCTGACACAGACCTCCAGCCCTATTCAGCTTCGTTCCACCAGGTGGCTTTCTTACCAGGTTCCAAGGGTCCTTACTGAGTGGGGGAAAAACACCTTCTCCTACTGTGCTCCCTGGACTTGGAATAATCTGCAGAGTATACTACTAATTATACTAATTTAGTCTCATTGGAAAAATGTAAAGCCATGTTAAAGGTCCATGTAACTAAGAATTGCACCTGCTTTAATTGAGCTGGATTTAGTCTCTTCCTTGTGTGCTTGATGTGTGTATTCCCTGTCTGTTGTGTTTTTATTTTTGTATTTTGCTGTTTGTATTCCCTGTCTGTGTTTTTATTTATTTTCATTTTAAACTGTAACTGGCAAACTGTCTTGGCCAGGTCTCCCTCGGAAAAGAGATTTCAATCTCAAGGGACTTCCTGGTTAAATAAAGGTATAATAGATTATGTATTGCGTTGCAATTTTCCCATGAAAATGAATTTGAGGCAAACCATAGTTAAATCTGGTCAAAATCTAGATTAAGTCTGCCCCAATTTAGCTTTCCACACAAATTGCTAACGATCTGTTAGCAGATCTTCTATCCTTTTTAGTCCACAATGATCTCGAAAGGTTTTCTTTGTACTCCTTGTTTCCCATACCTGCATGGTTGAAATTACTTGCATTTCAAATATAAGCCATTGCATTGAAATGCATCTCAGCTACTTTCTTGTGCCACTTTGAAAGTGAAAACTCTTAATGCCAATCGTCACAGCATTGGTTTGTCTCGAAGATTTGTTAAAGATTCAGATTGCAAAAACACGAAAAACAACCGTAGATTAGCCCCGACTAATGATAAGTAGATCAATCTATCCAACTCTGGTCCTAAGAATTGGTTTCCCTTACTAAAATGAGCTATAATAATCCTATAATCAGCAATATAAAAACTATAATACATTTTATAGGAACATTATAGGAATATTAGGGCGACACGATGGGAAATTCACTGTTGAGTACCACAGACACACTGTAAATCCCTGTAGGAATATGGCAATTTAGTCATTTTACCTGTTGATTGCCGTGGAGGGGAACTATGGTGGCTTTAAGTAGCCTATCGTTTTAGTCCTATCTTTAGACCATGCATCACCTCACGGTCATCATCAGTTTAACATACCCATTATTGATTATTTATCCACGGTCAGTGTACATAATTTTCGTTGACGCACGACAAACGTCACTGGCGGAATTAAATCAATCGACTCGTCGCCAATGAATCTGTAGCCCAGTAGCAGCTTTTGTTTTGTTTTGTTTTTTTTACTTGCACGGCTCAAAACTGAGTCAGAATATCAGCATGAATCTGTTGACTAAAACGGTTGAAGCCTCACCTGAATAATTTTCCTGACTCTCATCTTTCTTCGTGTCCTCTGCCCAAGACAACGGGATGGCAAGCAGGCAAATGCAGAGCAAGTGTCTACCCATTATCTTCCACATCACGGTGAAATCTGTTAATGGGAGATTAAAATCAATATTGCATGAATACATTCAACATTAGGCAGTCAGGTGCTATGTCAAAAAAAAAAAAATACAATAAAAAACAGTCCGTGCCTTACATATTTATCTAAGTCGTAAGTCGTCCTGTATTTGCTACCTGTTTGCTCTCCCAGGTCCCTTCAAATGCAGTAGAGAGCCTATTGCCTTGAAGGATCCACCTTATAATGTGAGCTTGTTGTGAAGGGAGGGGAGAGAGGGGTGGTGTGTGTGTGTGTGTGTGTGTGTCCGTGCGTGCGTGTGCAGTGTACTGGTTGCTTCCACGCCCATGTATGCTTCTATAAAATGCACGTTTCTCTTCATTTATTGATGCACTGGCATGAACTCAACCCTATCATAAAACTGTAATCCACATACAGTCCCCTCCGAAACTGACAATTCCTTTATTTTTGCTATACATTTGAATTTGATATCAAAAGATGAATATGAGACAACAGATCAGCATTTCAGCTTTTATTTCCATGTATTTACATCTAGACATGTTAAAAGGGTAGTGACACAAAAATGATTTTTATTCAAAAAATAAGAAAGAAAAAAATAAAATAATGATTTGTGTTAATTAAAAACAAGTTTTTTGAGGAATACCTGGAATACTGAACAATGAATTCATTAATTTATTGCAAAGATATAGGTAAAAACACTCAGTCGGGTCACTTTTGACCCGTTGTCCATCAAAGGGTTAAACAACTTAGAAGATAGCACCTTTTGTAACAGAACACACAATTTTTAGGTGAGCAAAAGTAGAGGAACAGATAAACTTAAAATAGATTAAAGTGAATAATACTTAATATTTAGTTGCAAATCCCTTGCTTGCAATAACTGCATCAAGCCTGCGACCCATTGACATCACCAAACTTTTGATTTCTTCTTCTGTGATGCTTTTCCAGGCTTTCACCGCAGCCTCTTTCAGTTGTTGTTTGTTTTGGGAGGGGGTTCTCCCTCCAGTCTCCTCTTTAGCAGGTGAAATGTCTGGAGATTGACTTGGCCAGTCTAAAATCTTCCAGCTTTTGCCCCTAATGAACTCCTTGGTTGTTTTTGCAGTATGTTTTGGGTCATTGTCAGGTCCTCCCTATCAGTTTGGATGCATTTCTCTTTAAATGGGCAGATAAAATGTTTCTGTAGACCTCAGAGGTCATTCTGCTGCTGCAATCTTGTGTTACATCATCTATGATGATCAACGAGCCTGTTCCAGAAGCAGCCATGCAAGCCCATTGAATCATGAGCAGATCCTTTCTTTCGCCATATTTTAGCCTTTCCATCACGTTGGTAAAGGTTAATCTTTGTCCCAGAACTTTTGAGGCTCATCTCTGTATTTCCTCTGCCTTCCTATTTTTATTGCTGATGAGTGGTTTGCACCTTGTAGCCTCAGTACCTCTGTTCCCGAGGTCCTCGACGTATGTTGCTCAGTACACCACTTCTGGACATTCCAAATGGTTGTACTGCCTATGGTCAATGTTTGTGTAATGGCTCTGATTGATTTTCCATCTTCTCTCAGCTTCAAAATTGCTTGCCTTTCTCCCATAGAAAGCTCTCTGGTCAGATTATCAGATTATTGTTTGAATAATCTATGTAATAGGACACACCTGGACAACAAGAGACACCTGTCAGTCACATGTTCCAATAATTTTGCTCACTTGAAAAATCAAACAAAATGTACTGTATTCTATTTACACCTGGAAATAAAAGCTTAAATGCTGATCCTCACATATAAATCTGTTGATGTCAAACCCAAATGTTTTCAGTGTATAGCAAAAACAAAGGAATTGGTCAGTTCCTTGCAGGGGACTGTATGACTATGCCTGTAAAATACAATGATTTTCGAAGGCCTGGCCACGCAATGTATTAGGCTACTTGTCTGGATGTTTTAACCTTGGCTCCACCATATACCTTGTGTCATGTTGTAATTTAAAAACGGAGAATCAGTTCACCAAATGGTTATGATGAACCAATATCGTCTATTTTTTTTTATCTATTAAGTCATGCAATTTCCGCCCTCAGCAATACAGAAGTCTATAGTGTAACTAAATCAAACGAATCCTTCAAATTGTAATAATGACAGTTATTATGCATCATCTTCATTGATCAAGTTGTACAAATCCAATCATATTTACAGTGTTTACATATTTACATACTAAAAACAGCAATATACGATACTATAAACTGAGTGCAACACTTTAAATCCCTATTGGAATATTAGTTATTTTTCATCATCAACATCAATATACTTATCGCTTACTCAAACGTCTCTCTATGTAAACCCACTATCAATATTACGTTGGGTAACTAATACCATACATAACCCTTAATTCAAGTTCTGGAGGACACAGTTTTATGTCCTACTAATGTATTTATCTCAGCGGTACGCGCTTTTACGCACGAAACCTCCAAACCTTTTGTTTTCTCAACGGGAGGAAGGTTGGTCAGGTGCAATCGTTAATGATCCAATTGATCACCATATCTCTAGCACGCGCGTCTTTCCCCAAATCACACCGACGTCACACTTCCATTCTTCTAGCACTCCACTTCACCCAGATGCCTCAGAGTCAATTTCACTGTTTGGTACCGTACGTCACGTTGCTAGTCAACAGCGGGGTTTATATACTTTATTGTTAGATTAAGTACTTTGAATTTAATTATTAACAGGCCTGCTCGCAATCAGAAGCTTATACATTGCAAATGACAGCGCTTTGTAGTGTACATGCACATTTTTTATATTATTATTATATTAGATTAAATTTCCTCAGCATTTCAGACATCCCAGAACAGTAATAAGTTCAGAAATGCTCATATATCTTTAGATTAGTTTTTTTCTCCCCTCACATAGTTGGTCTACTTCACATGTAACTTAATTTGTTCCATGTGTAAAACATTATGAAACCTTTTCCATTGCCGGTCCATCAATTATGACAATGATAACAAAAGCTTGAGAGCAATCATCTCCAAGAGCCAGGACATAGGGCTAGGGCCTAGCAGTCGAGGCATCCTGGAGGTGCTCCATCATGTTTGTTCAGATTAGTATCTGAATCAGAATCACATTTATACAGGTACACAGTGCAGGTGAACCAAATCCAGTCTCATCAATGAGTCTCTAGTGGGGGATGGGGATAAGAGAGAGACCTCGGCTAACACTCTTCTAATTTGTTCAAGAACCAGCCCACCATGGCGGCAACACCCTTGATCTGGTTTTGGCCCGTGGCATTCCTGTATCTGCTTTAGTGGTCTCCTCTTATGTAGCCGCCTTATTGGATCACTATCTCATTCAATTTGAGATCGAATTGATCTGCCCACGAAAAAAGGATGATGCCATCGCATTAATGCTTCCAAGGCCTTGTTACTTTCTGAAAAACTGCCCAGTTTTCTTGCACCACTCTCTGGTCATGTTGGCTCACTGGACAATTTCACCAACAAACTAAACTCTACCCTTATGAACGCACTCTTCCCGTTAGTCACAAGAAAACACAGTGCTAGGAAATTAGCACCATCATTTACTAACAACACTTGTGCACTTAAACAAGCCTGTAGAAAATTAGAGCATAAATGGCGATTGACCAAACTCGAAGTCTTCCGGCTTGCCTGCAGTGATAGCCTGCTAAATTATAAACGTGCACTCTCGTCAGCCAAAACTGCACACTTCTCTCAGTTAATCAAATAAAAACAACCCACAGTTTCTATTTCACACTGTCGCTAAGCTAACAAGTAATCCCTCCCCCTCCCTGACTTCATGACTTCAACCTATTTGAGCCCTTTCAATCTGGCTTTAGATCTTTCCAGTCCACCGAAACTGCAAGTGGTCAATGATCTCCTGTTAACTATTGACTGAGCACTATTGCTACTTGACCTGAGTGCAGCCTTCGATACGATTGATCATACGATACTCTTGAATCGTCTTGAAAATTATATTGGTATCTGGGGATCAGCACTTTCTTGGTTTAGGTCTTATCTACTTGATAGATCACATCACGTCCTTTACAACAATATGACCTCAGAGTGTTGCAATGTGGACTCTGATGTGCTACAAGGTTCTGTCCTAGGCCCACTACTATTCTCTATCTATATGTTACCACTCGGTGACATCATTCACAAATTCTGATTCAGAATGCTGCTGGTATCCTGGTTCCCAATTCAGGCCAGGTGTGACTTCAAGGTGCTTTTACTTACATATAAATCATTACATAGGATGGCAGCGTCCTAGTTGTTAGATCTGATCAAACCATATAAACGATCACGCGCCCTCAGATCTCTGGATGCTGATTACTTGTCAATCCCAAGAGTCAAAAAGAAAACTGCAGGTAACAGAGCCTTTTCCTTACCGGGCTCCCTATCTCTGGAACAGTCTGCCTGCTTCAATCAGAGAGGCAGGCTCTATCGAAGTCTATCTATTTATTCTCTTTATCATTTGACCAAACATAGCCTTGAGGGAGGTTTCTTCCATTTTTTCCAAAAAGGTTTTTTGGGAGTTTTTCCTTGTCCTCTGTGAGGGTCCAAGGCTGGGGGATGTTGTGTACGGATGTTGTAACAGTGATTAAGGGCTATACAAATAAAATGTGATTTGATTTGATTTGAGATTTGGGTGTTGAAGGTGAAATCTGTTCTGGTGTTGTTGATGATATGTTGAATGCAGAATGAAAAAAAGAAGAGACAAAAGGAGAAAATAATTTACATAAAATATAATATCTAACTCTGGATTGGAAGGTCCTCTTTAGTAATGAGGTAATAACAATTATTAATAACTGGAATCCAAAAAACAACAAGAGGACCAAGGAACCTTTTTTAAACAGTCTTTATTGGTTGACCTTTCTGTGCATTTCTGCCATGTGCCAGAACAGTCAGTCATCCAATCAAACTAACAATGGCATTTTATCTGAGAGTGACTGAGCTGTGTGTTAGTGTTAGTCTTATGGTTTAAAATTTAACTTTTGTGCCTTGTGCCTTGTGATTGTGCCTCTCTGTTTAATGACCCCAAACCTCCACAGCATCTTCCACAAGCGGTGAGAGTAGACTTCACTCAGTGAAACGTGAATTCTGTGAAGTTAACACACTCCCAGGTCCAGAATATGCAAACGCATCAAATAATCCATCACTTTTCAGAAGATCTGAGTCCATATCTGAGAGCTAACACTTGTCACACACAATGTCTTAACAACATTAATTGACATCTATGTGCATCTGTCAGTGCTGCAAAGTAAAGTTGCCAGCTGCATTTCAAATTAAACTGAAATGAAATGAAATCCCTGAGGAGTACTGGTATGTGGTGTTCTTTCATTATTCACACTCCCTTATCTTGGGAGCTATTCACTGTGTGCTTTTTTGTAATGCATTGTATCACCACTGAGTTTGTACCTTGCATTGATGATCAATTTGTCTTTTCTTTAGAGCGTTTTTTCTTCTTAGAAATATGTGCCAAATTGCTGATCAATTGCTGAGAAAGAAATAGAGTGAGGCTCAGGGTGAAGAATGGCAATCCACCTGATGGTGCTTCATCATTCTGACGGAGGTTTTTCCTCCACACAAATGGGTTTCTGGGATTCCAATCTTTTGAATATAGGATTACAGTCACACCGTAGACCAGAAGCACATGTTTGTTGAACAGGATTATGTCCAAGATGATAGCTTTTCATATTGGACTCCAGGCATCTAGGGTCCAGTGGTGGTTGGTGCTATTTTCTCCAGGGGAGGCTGTGCCAAAAATCAAGCACACACAAAACGTATTACATAAACGTATTAAAATTAATGAGGCCTTCATTTTCAATTGCTGAGCAAACATTATAAATATTTACTCAGTCTCATAAATGACCATCTGTTATAATAAAATGTTGAGTTAAGTATAGCAGCCTGGGGGGAGGGTGTGGGTGAGGCTAGGCTGGATCCAGGAGAGTTGAGCACCAAAGCATCCAGGCTGCATACAAGCGCCAACCCCGACTGGACAGCTCTTCCAGTTCTGCTCCCGGCTGCATCCTCCGGTAACAGGTTGCTCTCCGCTATGTTTTGCCTGAGCGGCGCACTAGCCAAGCCAGCACCATTGCAAGCGCTATGATAGCCTAGCCTAGATCTGCACACTCTGAGACCGATCGACCAATGGGAGTAAGGGAAAATTTGATATTGCCTGTTCATTCACATGTCAGATGCTGGGATTCATCATCGAAGGACAACTTTGTAAGGGCTTCTGAATAAGATCTTATTAATTACCCACAAGGGTTTTATTCTTAAGAGCATTTGCTTCAATTAAAATTATCATCAGTTGTGACATCCTTTTCATTAAGACTTGCCAATAAATTGTCATAATCTCTTATCTTCATAGACCTACTCCATGTTTTGTTTTTTTCCATGAGATAAAATTAAGTGAAGCATTTTCAATTGTCACAATGGTTGGCCATGCAAGTAGAAATTTGTGTTACAATTAGGGCCATTATTAACTGTAGTGTATTGGTCCCATTTAAAAAATAAAAAATAAAAAAAATGTAATGAAATGGGCATTAATTACCTTCATTCTAGTGATAGACATTTTGTCAGTCTATAATCAATATTTCACCAGTTGCAGCTTTCTAAAGAGGCTACGAGGGAATGTTGTCAGAACTCGCAATGACTCAATTATTCACATATTACATCTTACAATGACTTCCATTTTTCACTGAATGAAATAAGTGTCATAACTTATCATTTGCATAATTTGCTCCATCTTTTCCCCATATTTCCAGGAGGTAAATCTCATCAGCTTTCAATATGGTCTTAAATTCATCTAATATGATTGCATGAATGTGATTTAACCTGGCTGAGTCTGATGCTCTGTGAAACTGCCATTCACTGTTGCAGAGAAAAACATCTTTCCTGTTATGGTTACAAGAGAAGTGTCCCTCAGAACAGTGTTGCTGTTCAAGGTTCCTATAAATACCCTTGGATGTGGCAAGAACAGAACATCAAGTTACCAGTTTCTTTTTCATTTGGGTTAGGTTGGTTTACCTTCGGAATATGTTACTACAGTGCCACCTTCTGGTAAGATCTGTGTTCAAGTTCAGCACAGAACAATGTATGTTCAAATTCACAGCTAGGTTGACAAGAAAATGTTTTTTTTTGCTTGTTAGAGTTTAATAAATTGTTTATTATTTAAATTTCAAGGTAGGATTGGCTTCTTCCTTCTTAAAGGACAAATAACACAAAGACACTTCATGTCAATACAAGCTGCAGGATCTTTTTGGGTGTGTATGGTTGACACACACTACATATGCCAAATGATGTTCGTGAAACATGGCAATGTCGAAGTGTGTTACTTCTAGTATCCTGAAATGAATAGCTTCCCACTCGCACACTGAGATACACACAGACACACACTCAAGTCAAAATAAAGAAACACATTCAAATGAAATACATTCAGAATCAACAAATTAAGCTGAAATCTGCAAAGTGCTAAATTAGGCCAAATGTCTCTGCCCATGGTTCCCCACAATTTTTCTCTCAATGAGCTTGTGTGTCTTTGAGTTGAGGCAAATTCCTGGATTTTCTGGTTATTTTCTTCTATTCTTTGAATTTAAGATGGGATGGATGAATCAGTGATGACCAGAGTGCTCCAGTAAGCCCCGTGACTTTTTATTGGTCCAGCAGCCTCACACCTGGAGAGTTTAATAAATAGTTTAATAGTTTAAAAAACATCAAGGGTAACAACACTAATTGAGTTTACATGCATGTATTTTGAACTTTTTACAGTGCAAGGCATTTACTACACTTGAGGGCTAACATCAGCTGTCAATTACAAGCCAAAATGAGAGAAAATGAATGCAGTGTTTCACATTACAATGCCTTAACTAATACACTAACAGGAGGGCTAGTGAGCTGTTTACATCAGACACTATACCTTTTTCCAGTGCTTGATTCTTGGTCCGCCTCAGTTATGGAGTATCGTCTGCCTACATCTACCTCTTCATTTCCATCTGTATGCCTTTGTTCGTCTCCATTCACATCTGCGTCTCCTTCTCGGTGTGTGTTGGTGTCTGTGACTCGGTGTTCGTCCACCACAGCTGATAGCCAACATGGACTCTCAGAGCTCTCTGAACTAAGGGATGGGCCACTGTGTAGAAAGAATAAATCATTTCAACACAGACATAATGACAAACCTGAACATTACAGTGTATATACAGTGTCTGTACCGCCGTGCACACACACACACACATACACAACTGATTTTTCCAAATGAGCAAACACATTTTTACTTGACTTTTTCCACCAGGAGCCCGAGGTGGTTCTCCCTCTCCTCCAGAGCTTCCTTCAAAGTGTCAATTTCTCTCTGCTTGTCCAGTAATTCCCTCTGGAGGCGATGGTTGGTCTCCTCCAAGGTCTCACAGAAAGCCTATACAGAGATATAAAAGTATTATATTTTGCTTCAAAAACAAAACTTTTTACTTGATTGGAGAAATGATCTGTTTGGAAACGACCAAACAACACCAAATCAGATTTTCACATTTCAGAACACCAAATATGGATGGGATTAAATCAGGCTCACTGTGCAGACTAAAACTGTGTCTCAGTAGTGACATGAAAGTTGGGGAGACCATTTTTTATTTTATTTTTACAAGATGTATCTGAATCTTTCAACTTCAAATCAAAAATGTTTTAAGTATTATTTCCCCCATCTGAAATGTAGGCGTTAGCAGTGGGGAAAACAACCTCCCAATAGAAGGTAGGATACAAATGTTGATTTATAAATATTTATTACTATCTCAATGAATGGACCCTAAAATGATCTTAAACATCTAAATCTGAACACTTGTTTTTTGAGGGGGACTGTAATTTGAACCGTTTGGGTAGAACTGCCCATATAGTAAGGTGGAGAGAGAACGTACCCTGCTCTCCTCCAGGCTGTCGAATGGACTTGGAGGGTCATCCAGACACAGAAACTGTCTGACCACCTCGCTAAGGAGGGACAAAGAGATTAACGGTCAAAATCAAACACTGTGCAATCTCTGAATAACTTCTGAAAAAGTCATGGACCTTTAGCCACTCCATAATAAAAGGTACTGTACACACACAAACACACTGCGTTGTACCTGTTGAGGATATCTTTGTGCACCATCAGGTTCTGCAGAAAGGTCTGCAGTCCAATCTGCCTCTCCTCTAGAAACTCCATGTCATAGTTGTCTTGGAACCAGCGCTTAGGAGGCAGGGCTAGACGAAACCTGGGAAACAGCTCTTTCACCTGCAGCCGCGCAAAACAGCATACGAGGGATGAAATGACAGAGAAATAGAATATCTCCACTAAAAGAAAAGCCAGAACTTTCAGAGGTTTTTACGATGCCAAAAACTCAAAGAACAATCAGAGCGCAAAGACAGCAGGTCTAATGCAACTATTGTAAAATATGTGAATAAATATAATTCTCAGCAGACTGGTATAGCCCTGCTGAAGTGTCCTTGATCAAGACACTGAATCCCCGCCAGCTGCAGGGGTGCTGAGCTGTAGCTGACCCTGACCTCTGACCTTCTTGTGGAAGGAAGGATCAATAAAGTAGCATTGAACAATAAAAGGGAAAGGTTGCTAACTTGTCTCTCCAGAAATACTCGTGTAATTGTTTGCATGATTACAACCTATTTCTTCTCCATTCAAACACTTAGAGAAGTGCATGGCATTATGCTTTTCCCACTGTGATAAAAGAGATACAGCTGAGATGTCGGTGCGTAATTGCAGGTCACAGGTGAAGGACAGGGGTTACCTTGTCGTTGAGCCTGGAGAAGTCAGTGTACCTTCTGAAGATCACCCAGCTGTCTCCTTTACTCCCTGTCACCAAGATCTTGTAAACCTACGACACAGACACAAACACCACAACTGACTGGCGGTGCCACAACGATGCTACTGTGTGAAATAGCGGCGGATGTAGCCACTGTAGGAAAAACTGTGCAGGAACTTTTGTTTCTGACATTTAGGGTGAAAACTGTGATAATGTGCACATCTATTAGACGTACACAATTTCTGTTGGAACCTGAATGACCGGTCTCACACTCACTTACTTGTGACTGTGACTGATATTCACACACAGACAGTGTGCAGTCAACACACATACATGTACACACACACACACACAAGTTCAGCTTTTCTAATAGGAAAGCATGTGATGTCAATGTGACACACATTTTCATACCCAGTCCATGTCTCTCTGAAAATAGCACACATTCACCCAGCACCGTGCTAGAGAGCCTGCTTGGTAAAACATCTGTAAACGATTTTGCCAAAATGCATTATGTAGGTCTGTCTCTACAAATTGGACAAAGATCTAAAATATTGACTTCAACCATCGAGTTCAGTCTCCTTTTATTTTTTTAAGTGATCGGAGTCAATATGACAACCTAGCATCTAACTCCCGCAGGAAAGGTATACGTGACCCTTACATCCCTACCGTGACTTTTGCCCTCTCCTCCATGATCTCATAGCCCAGCAGTGTGGGCGTGATGGGTCTCTCAACCCAACAGTCCCCGGGGCTCCTTTCCTCCGGGAGTGATGATGACCCTTCTGCGGCACCTCCTCTGGGCCTACTCTGGCTTTCCTCTGGGCTGGGGCGCCCAAGTGCGGCACCCCAGGGCCCAACGCCTCTCACCCAAGGAATACCCTCAGGAGGACCTTTGCTGGATGAATAAGTACCTCTGGGGGACATCCTCTTGGGCCAGGTCCTGCACCCTGCCGCCCAATCCACTGGCAAGGGGACTGGAACAAAGGGGACAGCCATCTGTGCCGGTCTTGGTGAGTTTTTGATACTGTAGATAAAACGCAGGAAAGTCAGTCAGTCAACACAGCAGGCACAGGAACAAACTAGGACTGGAAACAACAGAGGGCGGTACTTACACCGAGTCACAGGCTTGGAGAATGAAGCACAGCACAGCTTCAAGTTTGTTTTTATTTCTATCTCGGGTTGAGCAGGTATTGCTGCAGTCTTGCTCTTACTGTAGGACAATACATGTTTTAAAACAGGCACGAAATCCACGTAAGCAGTGCTGAGGGTTTGGTTGACACCCTTTTCGTCATTGGGGCTTCGGGTTACAACGATCGGCGCACACAGTAAACACGATCATGTGCTTCACGGCGTGTCTTCTCAGGAAGAGCGATCTCTTCCTGTTGTAAAGTAAAAGCGAAAAACTATTCAAATCTACTTTGTTGTTAAAAAATCTGAACTTGGAATCTGTACACACAAAAATCATTTAAAAAAAATCCCTATAGGAATGTTATAGTGATTTTTCGTTGAGGGGAGAAGGGCATATTTCGAGAGGTTTTGGGATCAAAAATATGGATGTGTAGCCTACATGCGTTGAAAAATTTGATCAAAAGAAGTGAGAAATGACTTAGTATTTTTAGTTTTTTATTCTATGGTATCAGTATAATATCAATTTAATGTTCCTACAGGGACTTGAGTCTTAAAGTGACCTATAACATCCCTATAAGATTCCTACATTGATTTATAGGAGGATGTATAACTTTGCTTGTGTGTGTATAGTAACCTTTTTTGTAATAGTTATCACTACCACTTAATAGAACGGTTTAAAATGAGTGCAGCAGTAGAATACACTAACAAGATCACCAACATTAGTAAGAAGAGGACAGGTCAGTGCCACCCATGCACTGGCAGTACATTATTACGTCTAATCATCAGCTGATCAAGTCATCATAGTTTTGTCTGTGTCAGCGTGCAAAACCCCCTCATGTTTACCTAAACCGTAGTCCTTTTATTATTTCTTACATATTACATCATCCTCCAGATTGCCTGTTTGGGAAATTCCCACGTGATTTGAAAATTCAGTGAATTTATGGTAAGAGAAGGGAATTGTGCCTTTGAGACAATTGGGAGTGTCTATGAAAGATACACGTTAATCATATTAACATATACAAGGTTTGAAAATTGATTTCTGAATCCAAACGATACTTAAAACAGAGTTATAAACTCCTCATTGTCGCATGTGGGCGTGTCTGACTACCATAAGTGAACTATACACGCGCACTTATAAGACGTCTTCAGTTGTAATTGTTTCGCTTGTATCTGACTATCCAGATGCATATTCATCCCCAAAAAGACAAATATATATAATTTTGCGAAGGCTTAGCAGAATCACTCCCACCGATACGATTCGGAAACATCGAAACTTGCCTGAACGCACCTCGTGAAACGCGGAAGTGTGTCGTCATCAGCAATAACAAATCCACCTGCCATAAATGACAGCAGAGCCCCGCCGCTCTCCGTTGTCCCTAGTGTGTCAGCCGGTTAATGACCAGGCAAGTGAAAGCGTGACCATTTAGTTCAGGTTGCTGGGGTCAATACAGTTAGTTAGCCAGCAAGCGGGTGAACCAGTTTCGGCTGCTGTTTTCACCCGTCCTCCGCCGTTCGCCGTTAGCATAGCTCGCTAGCAATCAGCAAGTGATTTAAAAAATATATGAATGGAACAGTTGTTGCTTGCGATTACCAGAACGGCCAGTTCCGCTTTCTCTAGCTAAGTTAGTGGATGTTAAACCCTCCGAGAGTTCCTGTAAAGGCTCACAATTGTGATGGAGCCGCACACGGCTACGGGCTGTGTGAACATTGGCAGTCTGACCAGCACGTTGCCGGTGATCCCGTACCAGAAGCTGACTGACCTGTACTACCTGAGCAAAGGGGGGTTCGGAACCGTGTTCAAGGCTCAGCATTCAGACTGGCGGACAACTGTGGCCATCAAGTGCCTGAAGCTCGACTCTCCGGTTGGCGAAAGGTAAGCTAACATAGATCTGATGTGACCACCTCATATGTGTTGGGCAGAAATCTTAGTGACCGCTCTCTCCCCGTCTAAAGAGGCTGGGGTGCCTAGTGGGGGGAATAGGGGTACTGACTACCCACGGCCCTTAAAGTGTCTAGACTAAAATGCCTTTCGCTGTCGTCCAATGCATATTTAAACATATTTATATTGATTTTGAAACAGATTGAAATCTACAAAATTGTAAACAAATAAAACATTAGTAAAAATACGATACAGCAACCATTGTGTTGTTATCTGAGACAAACTGGAACAAGGCTCGCAACAAATGGAATTTGTTAATTTTTCCTGTGCAAACTAAAACAAAACCACGTCCTAGCTTCACGACCATTCCACATCGAGGTTGTTACATCATCGTTTGGTGTGATACCCTAGCTCCATGTACACAACAGTAGCTACGTCATCACCGTCTTGGTGAAGTATATTTGTTTCGTCTCCTTTTTTTTCTAAAGGTAGAGACTAACTCAAGACATTTGTGTTGCAGGGAGAGGAATTGCCTGCTGAAGGAGGCAGAGGTGCTCCATAAAGCCAGATTCAACTACATCATCCAGATCTTTGGCGTCTGTAATGAGCCCGAGTTCTTCTGCATAGTCACAGAGTTTATGAGCAATGGCTCTCTGGACCTGTTGCTCCACGAGGTAGGTACATGTCATGAAATAACACCGGATATGAATGACCACAGCATAGTTGTTTCTTTCCACTGACTCAGCATAGGAGAACTAGGTTGTAGTCACTCACTCTGTAGTTCTCCTGATGGAGGCCTACTTTAAAAAGCAAGTGGTTTGATTTGACATGTAATGCTTAGCCATACAGAATGTTTTCTTCCTTTTTTTTTTTAGCAACACTAAGTGGTTTCTTCTTCCCACAAGTGGAAGTGGCAAAGTTGCTAATATTAAGATTGTCTTCCACAGTCTGTTTTCCCCAAGTGAGACACACCTAAGTGGTGTCGTTGTTCTTGATGGTAAAAAAATCCTGCCCTTGTATGTGTTATGATGCAATGCATTCTCCAAATTCCTTGTCAGGCAAAAGTAAATCTTCAGCACTCGCAGTGTCTGACGTAATCATGAAACCAGCAGGGGAAGAAAAAGCGTAGCAGTGGGGAAAGCAGTGTTGGGAATTTCCCAGCTTTTCTAGTGCAAGGGTGTCGCACCATGTGCCGGACTCCCGGCCCTCCATGGCACATGGTTTGAGACCCCTGTTCTACTGTATTTCCTTCTGCACTCACCTGAACTCGTGTTGCTGGTACATCTAGGCTCTTTTTCTGTATGTTTTTCTACCTGGTCTCTCCTCTGCCTACAGAAGGGCCTGTACCCCCAGCTTGCCTGGCCTTTGCGGCTGAGGATTCTGTTTGAGATTGCTCTGGGGGTCAATTTCCTCCACAACATGACCCCACCTCTGTTACATCATGACCTGAAGACACAAAATATCCTGTTGGATGGTGAATTTCACGTTAAGGTGCCGGCAGTTTGAAAAAAGGAATAGTGTTAACATGGCTTAATGCCCCTTTTGGAGGATAAGACATTTTCTAAAGCTACCCATCCTTTCCCTTTAACATTATGCTGCTTCTCTGTCCAGATTGCAGACTTTGGCCTTTCAAAGTGGCGGCAGCTGTCCGTCAGTAAAGGTTCAGGGTCCAAGCCCACAGAGATGGGGGGCACAGTGATCTACATGCCCCCTGAGGAGTATGAGCCGTCTAGGACCCGGCGAGCCGACGTCAAACATGATATGTACAGGTGAGACACCAAGTCCCAATAACACATACTTGAAATCAGGTTGGAAACTTGGACTGTGTTTTAAATGCACATTTATGATCTGACATTATTCCAGAGAAAGGACTCGGATTTGAGTTAGTGCATGTGAAGACAATAGCAAGGAGGGGCTCCTATCAGTTATTAGAAACCTGAATATTGTAGCTGGGATACTAAGGCATGTTAACAGTAACACTTTCTGATTTCAGATAGAATAAGAAAAATATCTTAAGCTACCCGACTCAAGCAATATTGCAGGTTAAAGAGGTTTCCTGACAAAGTGAAGCGGTGTACTGTTAGGATTGGATTGTCAGCATACCAAAAGGGAACACAATGTTGGGAGAAGGGCTAAATCTGTTTAGTGTATCGGGAACAACCAGCCAGAGAGATGTGTCCCATTAAGCTCTGATCTCAGTAATCTGTCAGGGAGTGGAGACTAAAGTTCACCAAAACCGAAAAAAATACACAAGACTCATTGTTTCTGACTCTCCCATAGACCATGGCTGACAGTCTGCCTCTGGTGCTTCTTGTCAATAGCTTGCTCCAGCAGCTGAGTCATGCATGGCTGTTCCTCAAAACAGCCTGATAGGATGAACTGCTTGTTGTAAAGTCCCTTTTCTGTCAAGGGGGAATACCAGTGCACAAGGGTGATTCAAGCCCTTTCCTTAACTGTTATTTCCTTTGATGTTTACATTGTAGTTATGCCATCATCATGTGGGAAGTGCTGTCCAGGCGTATTCCATTTGAAGGTAACTAAATGTATATTTTTTTTCCATTGCAGTCTTTTTTTAAAATTTGACTGTATACTCAGGATTGATTTGTCATTCTCTCACTCTGTTCTCTTTCCATTTGAGTTATTACTGGACTAATCACTAGTGATTTGTACCCGTGTGTGTGTGTGTGTAGAAGCGACCAACCCCATGCAGATCATGTTCAGCGTACTGCGCGGGATGCGTCCTGACACGGGCCTGGACAGTCTGCCTGCTGAGATCCCCAGCAGAGACACCCTCATTAACCTCATGACCTGCGGCTGGACCGCTAACCCTGATGAGCGCCCCTCCTTCCTCAGTAAGGGACAAACCACCTCGTTGTGGGTATTCATTTTTGCCAGAGGAATTTGACCCTAACTGACCAGTGACTAACAACCGTCATGATTAAATGAGGAATTGAAAAACCTGCCACTACCATCACCCGACTGCAATATCCTCCACTCTACTGAAACCACAATGCGTTCCTTTTAATAAAATGAAACCGATACAAGCACACAGGACTAGACAAAAATGAGACGCAAGTTAAAGTTAATTTCAGTTAGTTGTACCCCATCTCCTACGTTCTGTAGTGTCTTATAATGGTGTGGTGTGTTCTCTGCCCTTCAGAGTGTCTGATTGTGCTGGAGCCCATGGTGAGGTGCTTTGATGAAATTGACTTCCTGGAGGCTGTGTTGGAGATCAAGAAATCAAAGGTCAGTCAGGAGTTGGTGAGCACAGCTCTGATTAACGCGGGGGGCGGGGGGGGGGGGGGGGGGGCTGATGGCAGAAGGCTTTTGGCCCGCCCACATTTGGTGATTATAATCATACTAGTAATAAAATAGGAGTACCAGTAAGCTTGTAACTGTAAGGATGCCAGTTCAAATCGAAAATCTGGCTTGGGAAAGCGAATGACAAGTGCTTTTAACTCTCGACAACTACTGTAAATGTGCCCTTGAGCAAGATACTTAACCCCCAACTGCTCCATTGGAGCTCAATGGCCAACAGCAGAGGACTGGTTGTACTGGGCAGCTCTCAGGTGTGAAATGTGTAGAAATGTGTGAGGTCTTGTTGGGAAAACCGCGTATAGACTGATGGAGCGCGTCGTTGTTCAGCAACACTTACTTAAGAGTTATGTCTGATGATCTGATGATCTGATGATCTGATGATCTGATGTCTTCACACTCAAATATGGAAAATGAGACTTGAATGACAAACTTTGGGTAATTCGGCAGTTTCACTTGTACCATGAGGAGAAGTGACTATTTCATTGCACCATTTCCCTTGACCTATCTTTCCTCTTTTCAGTTTTGGTGTATGTGTGAGGTCATGTTTACATGCTGCTGTATTATCTAGACTGTTGCTGACAAATGTGTAAGAAAACTATTGTTTAGAAGTTCCAGTTGGCTTGCAGCCAGGTAGGTCATCTTAGCCTGGTTCTGTGTTTAAGTCAATTCATTTGGAAAATAATTTGTTTGCTCAGCAGATTATCAGTCTGTTTGGTGTATTTGATTTAAAAAAAATTCTTCTGAAAATTTGATTTCCTCACTGTGCCACACTAATCTTTCTTATCAGTATGACGCTGATTTCCCTCTTCTTCTTTCTCATCCGCATCATCTTCCTCACTCCACAGTTGATGCAGAGAACAGGCTCCTGCTCGGCCCAGCCGGAGTGTGAGAGGAGGAGTGACGAGAGATCCCTGAACATCCTGAAGGGCCACCCCAGTCCCTGGCCGGTCAGTATCCACTGAATCATCACCATTCATAATACACAGGCCAATTGAGTTTATTGGCAAAGAATGAACAATAATACTCAGATTCACTTCTACATCTGCTCTCTGTTTTTTGTTGTGTATCTATATTGTGGGCGTGTAAGTTTACTGTCTCTGTGTCCCTGCCACAGGGGAGCTCCACCTCAGGCTCAGGGTCTTGCTCCTCCCAGGAAGCAGAAATATCTCAACCAGCCTTCCTTACCATCAGCAATGCCCCGCCCTCTAAAGGTAATTACACCCTGCCCAACAAACATGACTCATTTCACGTCCTGAGGTGAGGTTCATTTACCATCCTGGTGTGTCCAACCTCTCCTCACTCTCATCTAGACGTGTCTGGATCATCATTCATGTCCCAGGCTCTGGAGCCTCCTCTGTCCCTGAAGGACCACAGCCTGGTCAACAATCTAAACAACTACCTCCAGAGTGCCCGACCTTTGAATGACTTGAACATACCCATCAAACCAAACCTGCCCATCACTGAGGGCGAGACCCTTCAGGATGACCATAGTCTCAAGCCACAGCCACAACCACAGCAACAAGGTACAAGGAGTTAAGGCATTACAGTGCATGAGATTAGATATTCTTCTTGTTTTACCAACTCTTAATAATCAGAACCCCTCCTCTCCTGCCCCGCAGCAGACGTTCCTCCCCCGTTGCCCCCTTCCTGTCCCATGCAAGGCCCCACCGCCGAGTGGATCGCGGCGCGGCGCGAGCAGATCGTCCTCCAGATGACCGAGGCCTGTCTGAACCAGAGCCTGGACGCCCTGCTGGCGCGCTCGCTGCTGATGCGGGAGGATTACGAGCTGGTGGTCAACCGACCCACGCGCACCGCCAAGGTCCGCCAGCTCCTGGACACCTGCCACCGCCACAGCGAAGACTTCTGCCGCGTAGTCGTCCGCAAGCTCCAAGACAACAAGCAGCTGGGCCTGCGGCCGTACCCGTCCGATCTCGGGTCCCCCAGCGCCCCCCTGGTCCCCAGCGCACCGCCGCTGTCCTGCAGTGCCCCCAGGAACATGTAGCAGTGGTGCGCAGGCAGGCGGTGGTGCCGACTGTGAAGGACTGTGCCAGCTTTTACACTACAGTTAATTCCAGCTGGTTCTGTTGTCAACAACGCGGTTATTGTGGTTCCTGCCGGTCCAGTCTCGCGCGAAAAGACGAGTGTACAAGTTGGTCGGACTAATGGCTTGTCATGGGTTAAGATACTTCAACGTTAAGCTATTGATTTAACAAAGTTATCCACTCGGTAGGACAGAGTCAAATAGGCAAAGTTGTATTCAATATAATCAGAATCAAGCAATCAATTCTGACTGAATCAGTGATTTATTTAATGAGGTTTATTATTTTTATTCCCTTCATTCTGAATGGGCTTGGTTACATCTATTGCATTTGTTATGTTAAGCTTTTATTTGTCTCCTAAACTCTTGCCAGAAAGTCGAGGCATAATGATGTAGGCCAGTATTTTATTTGTTATCGTTTTGTGGCCTTATTCGTATACTTCAAACATCCTCAATATACTCAGATGATCTGAGTAAGATACAGTAGCGGTAAGACTGTTGAAAGTCTGCAGCAAAAAAAACGTTTGTTCATATTGTAGCAGTATTTTCTTACAGTAGCTCATTGCTGTCGTGGATTATTTATCCAGACGTGTTTGCCACCCGAGTGCAGTGTGAGATCATGACCCTCACACGGCGTGTTAGAGTGGCTGTGTATTTGTATTGAAGCTCATGACCTAAACCAGTGAAGGAACGGTGAAGTGCTGTGCAAGGAGGACTGCAGAGCTAATAATAGGAACCGAACTACGTGGTCTCTCGCATAATATGTAGTGTTAAACGTGATATCGTCAACAGCGGAGTTAGGCAATTTGTGTCCCTGCTCGGGCTGATGCCTCCGCAGAGATTAACTGCTGAGCTAAAGAGAGTGGGTTGGAAATGCAGAAAACAGGAAGTGGTGATTGTGAACAAGAAAGTGAGGGGTGTGCATGCGTGTGTGTCTAGATTTAAAGTGGACCAAAGCAATGTGCCCTTGGATTTCATACGGTCTTCGCATTAGTCGCCTCAGTTCTCCACACGATTCCCATGCAGGACAGGCCTACAGTAAACTCTGGACAGGAAACGCTGGGGGACACCGGTTTCCATACTCACCTGGATACTCCCAGAATAAAGGTTCTTCCATGGACTCTTGGATAGAGCAGCCCTTTCATATGAACACAGATAAAATAATTACAGTTGTCTGTCTGTATTTTTCACATCTTTGGTCATACAAGCTGCTGTATAGAGATATATAAGATAACTGCAGTGCATGACCGGGGTAGATCAATACCGCTTTAGGCTGTGACACCGTTGTTTAGTTGTGCAGGAACTGAATCAGTTCCAGCAAGTACGTACACTATACAGTATTACTGACTTGTTACGGTTTTTGAACTAGATATGACCACTATACCCATACCTGACAGGAACACCAGTTTGTCAACCACGGTTTCTCATAGAGATTAGTAACTTCCAACAAGGAATAGTCCTGTTACTTGCAAATGGACACACACATTCACATTAAGACTGTTAAGACCATTTTATCTCCATAAATGACAGTAATACTTGTTTGTCAGCCGTAGTGCTCTCTGGCTCTTCATTCATACGTTTGTCAGTGCCAAAATTCATTGCAGTTAAGCAACATATATTTTGTTTCATTTTGTCTCATTTTTACCCTTTATTGTCTTCTTCACTGACTTCCTCAAAATGGGTGCTCTCTGTAGCTAGCACTTATGTACCATACACATGTGAACCAACTGTCAGTTCTGCTCACCCTCAACGCTTGTAAAAGGAGAAACGTATGGAACGCTCAGCTGAAAAATATACTTATTTTTCAAATATAATGATGGTCCAGCAGAGAAATAATGTAGATAAATAACTACCACAGTTGACTGTTACAAAAGTGGCGGTTTTACTGATTGTTAGTTTCCATTGTTTTTGTACTTTGTTTCCCAAGAACGAGGGCAAAAGCAACTTGCGTACCAATAAGTCTGTCTGTCCTCGATCAACAGCAGAATCTGGGTCTTCCCTGACCTCCCACTATAACCTACTTCTAAAGGCTCTTGTGGGAAGGTTTGTAACTCATCATGGGAGTTAAATTGGAACAGGAAATCCTACAAAATGTCATTGCTGGGAGTCGTTTTGATTTTGTCATTAGGCAGCAGGCGATGGGAAGATCCAGCAGGATGGATAGCTTTCCGAAATCCTCTGGACTTTGTATTGCCTTGTCTTTGATACTGTACCTCCATATTCTGCTTTTGTTTCAAACCAGTATTGTGCAAAGCCTTTTACACATATCAAGTAACGTTGAGGGAAAAATGCTAGGAATTTGTATTTGTCTGTTAGCCATGAATATGTTGTGGTAACATATTTTGTACTGTAGATGAGTTTCATCTTTTTTATATAAATATTTTCTGTGATTTCTTGTAAAAAAAAAAAAAAAGAAAGCACGATGACATGCATTGTTGTAAAGTGTTGATTTGATATTCATAGACTTGCCTTTTGCAAAGTTGCAGCCCACTTTAGTGGCCGTGTCATCATCGGTGTCAGCTGACCAAAAGTCATTAAATCCAGGCATTGCATAGATGTGGCTTCAACAGGAACCAGGACTATATTTAAAATCCTTCATTAAAATGGGTACTCTTTTAACTTCTGTCCTATTTTATGTTTTTATTGCCTTTTGTCCACACGCACACACACACACACACACACTGATCTGCACAATATTGGCATTGTTTCCACCAGAGGAACTGTTTCTTTGTTGCCTGCTTTATTACCCACAACTACATAGTCATGAAAGGCCAAGCTAGCCAAGCGCACACCAGTATATATTTCATGTCATATTGGTATGACTGGTATGCTATCATCTATATATATAGCTACCGATTGGGGTGCCAAAGACAAAGCGGGTCTAAGTATAGCAACTGGTTTGAGGGGGTGGGGCTGTCTTGGATGGGGAGTTTGGCTCTTCCTAGACTGTCTTTAGAGCGTGAAAGTATACATCATGATATATTTTCTATCACACGGTCTATATCTTGATTCAGAACCGGCTTGCCTCTGTCCCTCTCTTCGGTTATAAGGGCTCCTCAGTAGCAGGGACGAGGCCTGCATTTCTCTCAAAATAGTTGAGGGGAACCCGAGAGTGCGGTTGCGCCTGGTACTGGAAAAACACCCGTTGTCGTCGTGCTGGACTGCAGGAATTGCAACATGGACTTGCCTTGTTGCTGTTCTCACTGCCTCACTCATTTCAAAAGGAGTAGCACTGGTCTGAGAGAGACTCTACATCTTTAGTGGGACAAAGTCATCTATTACTCTTGTCGAATTTGAGGTAAGTTCACTTTATTTTTTCCCCCTTGATGTATTTGCCTTGTATATCATGATGCTGTACCTGGTGAGTTTCTTTGCTTGATCATTTTCAACATTTGAATAAAGAATTTGAGTAATTGACCCTTTTGGGGGAACTGAGAGCACATGCTGTAACCCTTTGTTATATGCAGGGTATTGGTGGGGTGTTAAGGTTCATTGAAAATGGCACAATCTAACATGGCCTTTTCGACCGTTGAGCTTGAATAACCCCCGTTGCTCTATCACCTCCACATCAGCGCTGTTGGAGCAATGGGCGAGATGAGACAGAAGCTGGGGGCCATGTCGCAGACAATATGCCCCAGTTTGCGGGCTCCCTCCGAGGAGGACTTAAAGGCATCGAAAGGAGAAAAGATGCAGATGAAGAGAGAAATCTCCCTCATCAATGGGATTTGCCTCATTGTGGGCAACATGATTGGCTCCGGGATCTTCGTCTCGCCAAAGGGGGTCCTGATGCACAGCGCTTCCTACGGGCTGTCGCTGGTCATCTGGGGCCTCGGCGGTATGTTCTCGGTGTTCGGGGCCCTGTGCTACGCGGAGCTCGGCACGACCATCACCAAGTCCGGTGCCAGCTATGCCTACATCCTGGAGTCGTTCGGCGGCTTCCTGGCTTTCATCCGTTTGTGGACGTCCATCCTGCTGATCGAGCCGGCCAGCCAGGCCGCGATCTCACTGACGTTCGCTAACTACCTGGTCGAGGCTTTCTACCCCACCTGCCAGCCGCCGTATGACGCCATCCGCCTCATCGCCGCCTCCTGCCTCTGTAAGAAACACTCCTCTGTTTGAATGACTTAGTGAGATGGGATTTGTCATCCAGTTAACCCAGAAAAAAAGGAACTGATAGTAAAAAAGATAATTTTTTTGACAGAGAAGGTAGTTTGCTGTCGCCTACCTATGAATGAACGTGACCTGTGAGTATTGGTGGGCTGGTATTACATCGACTTATCTACCCATGCCAACACACAACCCCAGTGCCCCTGTGCGTCACTGCTATCACCTATTGTTAGCCCAAAGGTCCTGAAATGCCACAGTGGTTTACAGTCTGGCTTTGTGTGGTGAGGTCGGGTGCCAGAAGTGATGTTTCCGTCCATGAGTCAGCCAGTCTACCAAGAGCTTTCTGTTTCTGTATGCATGGCTCCGACAGTCATTTATAAACATCTGAGTGATACATATTTATTGGGCTCACACTCACGCATGCAAGTCGTTACAGAAAAAGACACAAGAGCCAACAAACATGACACGGGATCATGTTACACGAGTATTTGCTGCTCTCCTCTCCCCTCTTATAACAGTTTGCCAGTTCGACAACTTGTTTTCTGAATGTTTCCGATATAAAGTCCAAGAATTGAGTAGCTGCAGTTGACTAAACTAGGACTAAATCATGACGATTTACTCTACACTTGATTTATCCTTCTGTTGTCGTCCCACTCCTCTGGTTTACCCAGGCATGCTCATCTTCATCAACTGTGCCTATGTGAAGTGGGGGACTCTGGTCCAGGACCTTTTCACTTACACCAAGCTCATGGCACTCATCCTCATCATCGTTGTAGGAATCCTGAAAATATCTAAGGGTAAGTTGTAGAGGGGGTGTGGGAAGTGAAACCAAGAATGCATTAGAGGAAATAGGGTAGAGGAAATAGATGAATATGACAAAGGGTGGCTTTTAGCTTTACAGCTTTACCCTTTACCCTAGGAGAAACAAAGAACTTTGAGAATCCCTTCGAGGGCTCCTCCACCGAGCCCGGCGCCATATCCCTGGCACTCTACTCGGCTCTCTTCTCCTTCTCCGGCTGGGATACGCTCAACTTTGTCACCGAAGAGATTCAGAATCCAGAGAGGTAACACACTCACACGGAGACACGCGCCCCCTTGCATTCCAGTCACAGCGACGGACACCGACCAGCCTCGTGACAAAGTATTGCACCTTCTCTTGTCTGCTCCCACCACCACCTCGTCACTTCCCCTTTCCTTGCACTTCCTGCTCTCGGCTCACTGACGAGAAATGATAATTCCCCTTTTGATCAATGACGCTGATTTGCCGGGGCTAAACGGCTCCCGGACCAAGTTAGAGGTGGTAGTGAGGGTTGTGAAAACGGAGTCCACTGGAAATGAAGATAAATCATCAAAGTTTATTGAGTGGCTAGAGGTCATTTTGTGACAATTTGCTTGTGATATTATTGTGTAGTATGTATTTCTCCCAGTTTAGAGTATGAAATATTAGTAATGGAGAATGTATATGTATGTATACACACATATACATTATACATATAAAAATACATAATCATATATTTATGTTTATATGGATGGATATGGATCACAACACTATATAGCAGTAATGTAAGGTTACTGAATAACATAATCTTATATCTTGTCGTTACTCTTCAATGGACCGACAGTGATTTGTGTAAAATAATTCATGTCATGTCATGTCATGTTTTTATTTTAAGTGTAATCAGATTTGTGTTGTCACAGGAACCTGCCCCTGGCCATTGCCATCTCCATGCCCATAGTGACGATCATCTACCTGTTGACCAACGTGGCGTACTACGTGGTCCTGGACATGCCATCCCTGCTGGCCAGTGACGCGGTCGCTGTGGTGAGGCCCCGACGGTCTCCCCTTTCCTCTGTCGCTAAATATAGGACCGCTCTGCCCGGAGCAGGTTGACCTATGTAGTTTTGCCCTCTTAGACATCGAGATTAAAAAAAACAGGAATGCTTAAAACCCGGTGGAAGTTGATTGAATGATGCAACTGAATAGTGGGAGTGAGAATCTGGTTGAAGTTTCCTCTTGATATCAATGTAAACCTCCCCAGAGAGCTTGGAGTTTGTAATGAATCCTGTGAATCTGACCTCACAGACATTTGGGAATGCAGTGCTGGGGCCGTTCAAGTGGATCATCCCTGTTTCAGTAGCCATGTCTTGCTATGGAGGGCTCAATGCTTCCGTCATTGCTGCCTCACGGTACATCTCAGCCACTGACCGCGTGGTAATATCATGATTACAACTCTACAGCACCATTTCCCCAGTAACCTTTTATCCTCTCTTATATTTTTGCCCATGCAGGTTGTTTTTTGTCGGCGCCAGAGAGGGCCACCTCCCAGACAGCCTAAGCATGATCCACGCGGAGCGCTACACGCCGATACCTGCGCTCCTGTTCAACGTGAGGAGCGTGCATCTTCTTTCACAAGCGCACCCGATTTTTTTTTTCACTGACATGTTCACGTCCATCTAACACTTTTAAGGACAAAAGTACTTAAATGAGTATACATTCTCGACCCTTGGCGCCAGATACTATTCTACCTCGCACGTTGTTTTCTATTAAAGTAACTAGCAACGTTGCACTGTGCTGTTGCAGGGATTAATGGGCCTGATCTTCCTGTGTGTGGAGGACGTGTTCCAGCTCATCAACTACTTCAGCTTCAGCTACTGGCTCTATGTGGGCCTGTCTGTGGCCGGCCTCATCTACCTCCGCTTCACTCAGCCAGACAGACACAGGCCTGTCAAGGTAGTGCGCACACACACACACACACACACACACACACACACACGGCTCTCTTTTGATCTCTCTGACTCTCCTTTACATGCACACCAATATTCCCTGACATGGTTCATGTACTATTCAGTCTAAAGGAACTGACATAAGAACCAGGTTTTCCCAGCACTTCCTCTTCCAGGGCTTCTTTTGAATTTTAGTCTTGAAATACCTCAAAAATGTCCCCCCATGGATTCACGTACTAACCAGAGTTTTCTTTCTCCTCTCCGCAGCTGTCCTTGTTCTTCCCCTTCGTCTACTGTCTGTGTAGCCTGTTGTTAGTCATCGTCCCCCTGTACGGGGACACCATCAACTCCCTCATAGGAATCGGCATCGCCCTGTCCGGGGTGCCCGTCTATTACGTGGCCATTTACCTGCCTGAAGAGAGGAGGCCGAAATTCATAGGCACGTTAAACGGTAAGGTTCAAACTTTATCCAGCTGTCACAAGGAGCTCTTTTTAACAAGCCAGAGCAACCACACAACCGTAAATCGTTGTAGCGTCAACTGAAACGTATCCATGTCTGAGAAAATAGTTTGGGGTCGATGGTATGAATACTATGTTCATTTCTGGTTAGTGGTATGAAGACGATATCCACAACGGCACAGCCTGTTCCTGTTGTGTCTGATGGATCTTTTCCAGTCACCATGGATTTTCAACATGAGCAATAATTGACCTCTCATGTCTCACCATTCCCCCTAATTTCCCCTTTTTACCTCTTTTCCTATCCCAGCCGTTGCCAACAAATACACCCAGATCGTCTGCTACTGCTGCCTGACTGAATTGGACATTGAGACAGAAACCCGAGCGGACGGTAAAACACAGTGAGCTGTTAAAGGCCCCCCCCCCCCCCCCCTCCAATGTCTGCCCGGAGGCCCCACGCACCCATTCACACGCCTGGAGTGCAGAACACGCGAGGCCTGCATGGACAGACTGGCACAGCACAGGCATACCCCATTTCCATTGGGCATTAGCGAGGAATATCCATGCCAGGTCAAGTTAAAAAAAGGCCTGCCGTGTTCAAATGTGTTGCGGCGATGAAGAGGGCACCTGAGAAACGGAAAACTGTTTGTGAATGTCTGAGATATTCTTTTCTACAGAGATCAAGGAACTAAAGAACAATATGTAGCTCATAGGTTTTTTACTATTTGTGTAAAGAAATAAGCTCATTCTTTTGTATCTGATATAATACATACAGCTTATATTTTAAAATGTTGTATTATACTTCATATTTTGTGAATTTCAATTGTGTGGTTTGTCTCCAATCCTGTGGTAATACTCTGCAATTGTATTACCTTTATTTATCCAGAGATGGTTTGCTGAGCACAAATGTTTTTTTTTCATCAATTCAGTTCAATTACACACATATTCATATGTGGAAACTGCCCAGTACTTCCAGTCTTCTGGCTTCTGGCTGCTAAGTAGGTGAGGGGTCAGTGCCTTGCTCAGGGGCTTGCTCAGGGGCTTGCTCAGGGACCTTGCTCAGGGACTTCGCTCAGGGACTTCGCTCAGGGACCTTGCTCAGGGACCTTGCTCCATTCACTTCAAATGCCACATTACATAAGGTTTGCATACCATGTTTCATAAATATCACAGTGGCATCGTTAAGTGTATTTTAATGTTCACTTATATGGTAAGCATTCATGTTTACCATGACCTCCACATACCAGACTTTATACTGGAGCGTCTCACTGATCTGAGCTGTCTGCAGGTTGTCTGCATGCACTGAGTCATGCTAAGTTTGCACCAAATGCTTATTTCATAATATTTATTTTTCTTACTGTCAAACAATAATGGACCAAGGCGTATGGTACCATTTACAGTACATCATCTAATATTTTTGTATGTGTCCTTTGTGCCTCTTGTTTATTGGAAGACTCTGGTTGGACATTATCTAAATGATTTATGGAATACAGTCCTTTAAACAAACAAATAAACAATAAACACTACCTTCCCCTCACTACAACAGGTCAGAGTAAATCAATGCCCTGTTGAATCATATTTGGGCCGGTCCACCAGTGTTATATATATGTTATCTATGTTATATCTATGTATTGTTTCTAGGGAGTGATTCAAACTACTATTGGCTTATTTTCTGCTTCTCTGACCCTCGTGTGTTTTATCTCTCATCTTCTCCCAATATAATTACAGTATATATATTATTGAGTTTTCTAGTTCTCTAGTTTCACCATAGTACCAACCTGCAGTATTATTTTCTTGCCACTAGTAGGGCGATAGCTACCTGAGTGTTTTACTGAAAGACAAGCGTCACTCTGAGAACTGCTACTGTGACCCCAAGTGCTTTTATTTGTTTATTTACAGGTAAACTAGTATAATACCATGAACATAGAGAAGGCAGGAATGAGTCCGCGTTTAGAGTTTCAGCTCTGTAGACCAACATACAGTATATTCTGATATAGACACAAAATAAAATATAACACGAAATAGATACAACTGAATCTGGTCAATTATGTTCCATTTTGTCCGGATTACTGCTTTGATAAAAATATGAATCGATGGTTTGCTTTTTGTTACCATGACCATGAATATTTTGAAGACTTTCCAATTGTTCCTTTGCATCTTGTCATCGTACAAACCGGCACAAACGGAACTGTAATTGCAAAATTATCTTGCAAAAATATTGACATCTCAGGATACACATAGGAACAAAGTATCTACACAAGAGATGAACCCTTTGGTTTAGAGATTTTATTAATAATCCCAATATTGAGTGACAGTCTCGGTCAGAGGTGTTTACCCTCGTTGCGCAATCAAACCAACGCGACGTCACACAGCGCTGCAGTTGGCATCAGCGTAGGCAGCGCAGAGCCACTTGCTGGTGAACTGCTTGTATCCAGCCACCTTTGACAGCCCGCTTCCTGGCAAGAGAAGAACACGTGGAAGGTTTGTCGTGTAACTGTATACGAGTGATATGACACAGCAGATCCGTGTTCGTGTTACCATAGCACTCTGAGGGAAGTACCGACCTTCTACCAGGTTCTGGAGGCTGCAGTAGTTGAGGTTGTCTTCGTCCAGGTATCCCAAGGCCTCTGATACTGAATCGCCCTGCACAATAAACAACAGTAGGGCTTAACAGGTCAAATCACCTTTCACTTTAGTTGCATCACAGATTTGAGTTTTTTTTAGACGCACTCACATTCGCTTTGCACACGGGGTCTGCCGGCAGTAGAGCAAACTGAAGGCCAACGACACGCTGGGTCGTCGGAGAGGTGTGCTTGGCTTTGATCAAGTCGGGAGTTGCAGACAAAAGCTGCAACGCATTCGATAACATTCAGTGAAATATGACAGCAACGTGGCGTACATCTTCACACTGATCATTCACTGTCTGCTTGTAATGTATCTGGTTAAATTCAGTCTATGGATGCAGTCTATTCCATTATTTCCCCCCGGGGATCAATAAAGTATCTATCTGTATCTATCTATTGTGAAAAATCTACATTGTTGATCTGGGTGTGTTTATGTACACCAGCTCTCCAAGGCAGTTTAATTTAAATTGAAATGGTGGGTTTTACTCTAAGTTACAGTATGTTAGTTGGCCGAGATGTTGCAGACCTCATACAGGCAGGTCTCTCCTCCAGATTGACAGCTTTTCCTAGTCTGCCAGGCCTTGATCTGGTCCACCAGAGCCACATACACATCATGGCAGGGGATGCCAAACGACCTACAGACCAGAGCAGTGAGTATTGATTACTCAACCGCTCTCAACATAACACCGTTTTCCAAAAGACCAGAGAAAACCAGGGGAATGAAACACGAAGTTTACAGCCGTAAGGTGGTAGTATATGAATTTGCCTCTAATAGATGATCTCCCAATTAAATCTGGAGCCCTTTCCTTTCGTCTCCCTGCACAAGATATCACAGCATCCCGTGAGTCTGTGCGTATCCAACATAACAAGCAGGAGAAATTAGGCTGACCCAGAAAATTAAAGTCACATGTATCGTGTCTAACACGCATTTACCCCTCTTACACGGTGGCGGCAGCAGATTTCATGCAATCCAAACATAATCATAAAGCATTATCTCTTTCCAGCAGGTCACATGATGCAAGAACAACATGAACAGCGACTGCTTGGACGTGAATTCCTCAGTATATTAATCCATATAAACACCATCCAATAAAATGGGATCAATATAGTCAACATTCACTGAAAGACTTCGGTACAGTTACTTTGATCTTGATGTAGTTTAATTAATGTCATTTTTTAGCCCTTTTAAATAAAGCTAGAGTTATAACCACATTATTACTACCATTCACTGTCTTGAATACATACCATATCACTTTGCACTGCTCAGCGAGGACATCCGCAAGTGAGACGGTGAGGGTGGCCCCCAGAATCAGAGCGGACACTAGAAGCAGGGATTTCGTGTACATGGCGGAGGCAGGCAGGTCTGTCTTGCATCTAGTGTGTAGTATGGGTGTGTGAGGCTCCTTCTGAACAGTGGCTCATTTGGTGCCAAGGTTTTAAAAGGGAAGCACTGCGGTCATGTGGAAAAAGTGGAAAAGTGATTGACATGGTCCACAACATGGAAGAGACAACGAGAGGAAGGAGTTGGCTGAAGACTTCAGGTTATATCAGGTCTTCTGATGACAGGAAGTGTGCAATTTATTTGTTCAACTGTACGTTTTAATACTGGTATCGATTGGTCCAAATATTAACTTTAGACCAGAGTTGGGGATTTACATGCATTTCTCATATATTGACTGTCCGTTTTCCTGATTCTGCCTCTGTCCTTGCCTGTTTTTTTGTTTTTTTTATCAATGCCCTGACCTTTCACTAAACTAAGTTATGAAGAAGTAGGAAGTAATTGGCTTTTTCCATATCTCTCCTACAAACACACACACACATTTTCTTCAGAGAAGTCAACCAGCAGCGTGGCTCACAGCGCAGTGTCCCCAGAGTAGTTAGCGGTGCTCGAGCCTTGCTCAAAGGCACATTGGTGGGCCTGAATGTAGCCACAAGCACATCGCTGGTGTTGAGAAATCAAACCAAACTGCTTTTAAAAGGACTTTTAGTTTTAGAAAAGTTAAAACATACATAGAGAGTCTTGAAATTGCCAATATATATATATATATATATATTTGAGGGGGCCAATCAGGCTATGTATCAGTCTTGTCCTCCATCTCCTGTATGGGAAAGTGTGGTTATAGGTGGGGAAAGAGCAGATGTATCATTTTTCTTTCACTACTATGAAAATATGCAACATGTAGCAATACTTTCTTTCTTGACTGACTTTGCTTCCTTATTGAAGTTTACTTGAGCAGTTGTGTGTTTAAGATCCCTCCCTTGGTCTATTTGAGGAGGCGTCAATGGTCCTTGAAGGTCATCTTGCATCCCTGGTTAGTTATCCAATAACCATGTTTTTATCCAGTAACTTTCAAAACCCTTAACATGACTCATTTGTAACAGAATCAATAGACTGATATAGATTGCACTGCTTTCCACGAGGCTCCAGCTATGCATCTTTCATGTGTTTACTTCAGTTTACTTCAGTAAAATCATATGTTACCTTGAGGTACCATACAGTCCTTTGGTCCTGCACCCCTTGTTTTGGCCTTGTTGTTACTGCCTCTTTTTAACGTCATTTTGGGGATCTTTTGAGCATGAAATGTAAATAAGTGTAAAAAAGTAGAAATACCATTTAAAGATACAGTATAAACTTAAGAGAGATTGGTTACCATTTAAAAAGAAATGCATCACTGTAGTAGTTATCTGTTCAACAAGTTACTCAGGCTTTATATTCCTTACAGCCATGGGCTTTGGACATTTTCCATTAAATTCAATTTTAGGGTGTAGCTCTTTTTAGTAAACATGAGTACAGAAGTGGAGTGTGCGGTCAAATTCCTCCGTAGTGAATTCAGACTGCATATTACACACAGTGTAATCAGGAATGTGTTACATGTTCCTCAGAGGCACAGATGTTGAGCGGAGAGATGAGAGGACTGAACAGGTCACCTTCCAGTCCTGAGACATTATCTTCAAAATTTGACGTTCCTAAGACAAATCTACTTATGGGAATTCACTGCAAGGAAAACCAGTGTCAGTTATAATAGATCGTCTAATGTGGCATTTTTGACTTTCACTCTTGATTTTCTAATGTCGAAGGATTCCCTCTCCCGTGGTCTACTTCACCCATTCTGGTGACACAACCTTGCTGGTTACATTGTGTTTGGATTCATCTGTGCATCACCACCACTCAGCCGACGGGTGAACCTGGACCACCGGCTAATCGACCGGTGAATGTGAAAAATGAAATCCCACAAGTTCCCATCAGACGGCGCTGTTTCATTCCAGACAAACTTTTATTGAGACACTGTACGCTGAATGTATAATAACATTCAAGATACATAACCAGATGAAATAATCAAAGGTATCAATGCAGAACATGCAAACATGATTGATTCATCCTTCATCCTTTTTCCCCTAAGTGTGGCTAGGGCTGTTTTTTTTTCTGTTTTTTTTACACCAGTTCTGATACTCTGGTGATGTTCTTCACAGTTAGATGGAAGTTCAGATCTGGTTGTTGCTGCTGGATGATGTCAGAGAGCTGAGAGATACAAATCAGAGTCCAGGATACAGTAAATCACACTACACAATTGTGTACTGTACAGATAATAATTGACTGGTTGTATAAAAATGAAAAGGCAGAATTAAATGTATATAGAAGATAAAAGTCATTCAGCCAAAGATAGTAATCTCAGGGTGTTACCTTGTTCAAGACTGGAGCGATTGTTGTCTCATCCAGCTCCTGAGTGGACTGAACAACTGTCTGCAGGATTGCCAGGGCTGCGCAAAAAAAAAGAAGGCATACATTTAAAAACATTGACAATGATTTTTTTTTTTTAGCTCAAGGTGTTTTATAATCTGTTGGAAACTTTTATGACATGGCACTCACCGCTCTCCATTGAATCAGATGAAAGGAAAGATGGAGACGTGGGGGCTGTGGTTGTCATGAATGTTAAAGTGGCCTGGGGCGTGGTTGTCGTGGGCGGCGTCCCCGTGGTCGTGGTCGTGGAGGTAAATGACGTTGCTGGGGGGGAGAAACAGAACAACACCATCTAAAGTAAACCGCGTTTCACATCCACAGTTTGAGATCGGTAACAATACTCTCTTCACTTCACACACCGCAAGACATTCTTTGAGCTGTACGGAAAAGCAGCATTTACAATCAAATCACAAACCAATGTAAAGCTATTTTGGTGAAATGCTGAATTGGACTATTTCAACAAAACGTTTGAGCTCAGTCGGCTTACTTTCTACATGTTAAAAAGGATCTCCAACAGATGACATTTTGAGAGTCCTTACGCGCTTCGGAAATCTTTTCCTCCACATTTTCCAATGAAAAGTGTCAAGAAATAAAAGGTGGATAGCATTGCTCCTTACTTTGCCCAGCAGACAAGGCCAAACATCCAGCACACAGGATCAGCAGCAGCATGCTGTCGCTTTGGTCTGAGGGAGCGCGAGAGAGAGCTCTGTCGTGGGAATGTTACCTTTCTGTGCCTCTGAGCGTTTTTGTTGTGGATCAGGAAGTGACACCCTTATTCAAAGGGTGTTGATAAATAACAATACTGGGACCTGCCTACAGGCTTGACTCCTCAAGCAGAAAACAGGGTCAAAGAAAATCTTAAACTGATCAATGAAATACGAGGAGGTCCTTTTATACATCTTTAATAAGTGGGTTGTGGGTTTCCATGTGTCCAAATGGATTGCAAAATTTACCAGTCTGTCAAATTTTAGCAACCAATATAGATGATGTAACTATAGATTCTTGAAAGAGAAAAGATCTTGATCTTGATTGCCGGTTATCTCCCAAAGCAGCTTGTATAATAGGAACACATTACAGACACAGGGAGGTCATTTCCCTCCCTGTGAAGGATCCCAAGATCCTCCATCTCAGGAAATCTAAAAGATCTTCACACCAGGATAAAATTCATGGCAACAAAACTTAAATGGACCATTTATTCAGATGTTTACAGAGATTACTTATATTTGCTTTTATGTGTTGAAAAAAATATTTGAATCAAGATCCCGTTTCATATTTCAGTGATGATGTTGGTGTCTATCACAGTACGTCTACATGTAGGCATCCCTGAAATGTAATGATAAATACAGTGTGAAGTGAACAAACAAACTCATGCAACTCCATTATGAATCTAAAATCCAGAATCATTCTAATCACGTTATAACAATTGCAAGTTATCTGGAGCCTCAGTTCAAAACCTGAATGGTAGTTAATTGACTGCAAATACAACAGGAAGTGAATGATGACTGTGAGGCAGCCATTTTTTGCATGCTAGGGGCTCTTGCATTGGCTGCGACTGCTGCTGCTGCTGCTGCTGGTGGCGGCGCTAGATGCACGTGAGGAAGCGGCCAGGGGAGGGGAGGTTACGGTCAGACCCAGGCCCTGATCCACGGTCTTGGATGTGGGGGACTGAACTGCAGAGGTCCTGGGGCTGCTGCTGGCTGAGGACCCAGCAGATGATCTACAGTGTGGGGAAGAAAAAAAAAATCAGCTTAAGGCAATATTTTGATTATGTTGACATGGTTCGAAGTAAGTACAACCCAGTTTACATGGACCATTGAAACAGCTTCACTTCCCCTGTGTTGTTTCCTGAGTATAAAAGGACACTTGTGAGCTATAGCGTCCACTGTGCACAAGTCGAACCTGAGAGAGACAGAGCTGCGAGCAGAGTTTGTCTTGGAGCTCTGGCGGCTGGCAGGCGTGGAAGCAGGAGACGGAAGAGGCAGGTTGGCCTGGGAGGAACGACATATCAACCATCAAAAATAATAAACAATAAAGCCACCGAAAAGAGTTCAGATATTCACGGAAAGCGCGGCAATACAAATCTAGATCTCCCGCCAGTAACTGAGCTATAAAACAGTTCTCTGAGAGGAGATGGATAGCTTGGGTCCTCCGTTCTGATTGGCTGAGCCACATTTGAAGCTAATAATACCCAATAAACACACACCCATGATTATTATTAGTTTTCTGTGTACCTGTAGGAAATACTTCTCCAGCACTGAACTGAGGTCAGGTCTGTCCTCCATTGCCTCATGCAGCATCCTGTTGACACTCTTGTTGAACTCTCTCATCTCTCTCAGCCCAATGTCCCGCTCCTCAAACGTCTCCTTCTTGGTCTTATTTGCCGATCGGATGTCTTTGGTCAGTTTGGAGCACTTGGCAGAGAGCAAGGGGACAGCAGGACAACGAGGGAGTTGATGATGAGAACGGCTGATGAAGGTTTGTATTAAAGACACAACATTCTTCCTGGAGCAACTGAGAGCACTCGCTTTACTATCCACTACCAGTGCATACTATACACAGTGTATGCTGAGTTGTGCCAAAGAAAAAAACTTTTAGATTGATGTGCAAGCTATTGTTTACTTTAAATATTACACCATGCTACCAATGGGCTGTTAACTGTAAGGAAAAGTGTGAGGCATGGTGTGAACCAAACCTGTTTTGTGGCCCTATCGAGTTTCTCCCTCTGGGAAGCCACTTCTTTGTTCGTCTTGATAATCTGTGACTGAACCTGCTCGGTCTCCTCATTCTGCACCTGCTCTTCCTGCAGCAGACTGTCCAGGGTATTGTTCATGTGCTGGAAATGGAGACACACACACACACACACTTCCCCGGTAAAGAGAGCAAGTCTAGACACAATGGAAAGTAATAATACCAACACAGGAGGACAGATCACAAGGGCGCTTCTATAGTCTAAATACCTGAACGTGGGAGAGGCGCAGAGACAATGAGTTCAAGCACGACGTGATCTCACACTAAAATACATAAATAACCTGCATGTCATCCTGAAGCTCTCTGATCTGCCGTTTTTTGTACTTGAACTTCTCTTCAGCTGCTCTCTTCTGCTCTTCCAGCTTCAGCTTTTCCTGCCTCTCTGCACCTAGAACACGAGACAAAACCGACAAATCAACAATTTATCCATCTGCTTCCGTTTGGGGTTTCATGCCTTCCTTTCAAACTAGATGGATGAATGAATGAGCGATCAAATTAACAAGTAGATTGATAGAAAGATAGAAAGATAGCTGGAGAGAGAGATTGCCCTGAGAACTGAACTAACATAAATTCCACTGATAAAACCAAGCAGAAAGATCAGATATCGATCTAAGACGTGGGAGAGTGGTGCTGATAAGGTACTGGGGTTATTTCCATTTCCTCTACTTCCTCGTACGTACTGGACTCGGCCACTCTGCTGAGGGATTTGCGGTACGTCGAGTTACAGTTGTTGATGAAGTGAATGGTGTTCTCCAGCGCTCTGATCTCCACCTCCTTTTTGCGGATGACGGCGTCCAGGTTGTCTCCCTTCTGCTTGAGCTCCTCTTTCTCCTGGGCGGCCTGGTGAGACGCACATCTCCGGTGAGATCAAAGAGCTCGTTTGCACCTCTGAGCAACAACAGCAATAACCTGCTTCGGGCCTTGTTCGCTCACCTTGATCACATAGTAAGCCTGGGATTTCTCCTCTTCCCCCTCAGGAGCAGCCGTTGAAATGGTCAAGATCTCATAGCGCTTCCTCATCATGTCGACCTTGGACAGCCGCTCGTGCACCTCAGCACTGAAGCAGGAGGAGAACCACAGCTCAATCCCAAGCTATATTTGTTTGTCCATATAGTCAGTAATGTCAATGAAAGTCGGGGGGGGGGTTTTTACCTGAGTCCCTGTCTCTCCTGGTCACTGATCTTCACCTGCTTGCTGAGCATTTCTCTGTGGACCTTGATCTCCTCCTCCCTCTCCCTCATGGCTGTCTGCAGCTCCAGCTTCCTCCTCTCCAAGGGACAGCACAGTGTCCACCTTGTTGTACAGCAGGTCCCTCAAATGCTTGATCTCCAGCTTCAAGATGTTGTCATCCACCATGGTGTCCTGAAGAGGAATGGGAATGGGTCAACAACGTCAACAGAGATAGCTGGTATCACTTCAAAACAATGAATTCAAAAGCGGCACCATCTTGATAGTGAAAAGTGACACTTGTCATATCTCATATGTCATATCTCCTAAATACTATCTGAGAACAGGAAGTGAATTCATGATGCAAGGCTGTCACATCTGTTAGTCACCTGTTTCTTGAGCCTGAGCTTCTTCAGCTCCTTTTCTGTGGTGTCATGGAACAGATGGAGCTCCTCTATCTTGGAGGTCAGATCTCTTTTCTGTGCTCCCGTCGTCTCCGTGTCCTTCCTCAGACAGCGGATATCATCCTGCCAGAGCGAAAGACACGTGTGAGGCACCGGCAAAGCCTACTGTATTACAACAGAGACACTTTCTAACAGCCAACAAACAAACTCTGGACACTACAAGGAGATGAGCAGACAGGCCAACCTCAAGCTCCTTGAGCTGGATGGTCAGCATCTTGGCCGTCCTCTTCTTCTCCTCTAGGGCGTTGGAGAGCTCAGTCATCTTCTTTTCTATCATTTGCCTTTCTTCTGTGTTAACCTCACCTTGCAGCCGATCTATTTTTCTCTCCAGTTGCTGGATCTGGAAGTCCTGCACACCATAGGAAATAAGGGGAGAATAAGTGAAAAGGATGCTTTCCGGGTTGTGCTGTGGTACAATAACAAGGTGCAGAGTTGGAGTATCAACGCCATATGTGGTGACAGCGACTCTGCCCTACTAACGGGAAGCTAACAGGTAAGCCGTGCCTGGTTGAACATGATCTCCTGCTGCTTGAGGGAGTTCTGATCCAGTTTGTTGAGACGGCTGTCCAGGTTGGAGATGGCAGCTTTGCTCCCCGAAAGCTGGGCAACAGAAGCTTTCTCCTTTATCCTGAGGGCCTGCACGTCTTGTTTCTGATGAAACAGCGCCTCCCTGTGGTGGTGCAGCTGGACATCCAACTCCTACAGCAGAGCACAGAACGAGGTTATACGGTATACATCACAGCACAAAGCAAGGCAAGGTTGTACACTGTAGAAAAATGCCACTGTCAAATGATGGGATAAAGTTTGTCAAAATTACACCTATTTTATAAGCCTGGAATCAGGAAGCGGGGTACAACAAAGAAGAACGTCCCATCCACCCCAGTTGAGACCCACGTCTATTTTCACTATTTGGTGAGAGATGTCACTGACAGGAAATCTTCTCCAAACACAGGAAGTGAAAAAACAAACACAATACAAAAAATACTGTCTCCTAAACAGCAGCGAGGCAGCGCTGCGTCCGGAGATAGCTGGACTCTCTTCATCCCCAGCCACTCAGAGGATGAATGGATGTAGGAGGAGGAGTGTACGGTTTACTGACGCCGCATCACAAGATCTCTGAGTATTGAAAAGCTTCAGAATTTAAACAGTTACTATACATCTCGCTGCCGCTATATAGGCCAACGTTAGATTGTTTGCTACTGTGCACAAAAGCTGTAAGCAACCCCAAAAATGATTAAGAGCGTGCTGAGATGAAGAACTGAAAATAGAAGAACGGTGAACTTGCTAAGTGCCACCAGAAGGGCTCACTTTGAGGGCCTGCTCCTCATCCTTCAGCAGCTGGTCCATCTGGGCGGCTCTCTCCTCCACGCTAAGGGTCGTCTGTGTCACGGCCTTCAGCTTCTCAGCCAGTCCAGCGTTGTGGAGCCGGGCCCCCTTCAGTCTACGGCGCAGAAACAGCACACGCAACACAGCATCGTGGTAAAGGCACTAGAGCGGTTGGTCGGTAACGCAGAGAGACTTATCAGAGGGTCTGACTGACCTGTCGCTTTTGTCCTGGATGTCTCTCTTCATGCTGGATATGTGGGACCTCACGGACTCGACGTCGGTGGCCGTTCTGTCCAGTGTGCCCTTGAGACCCTCCAACTGCAAAGACATGAAACGCCATGGGAAAGTGGTGTGGTATGGTGTGGTATCATCCACTGACAAGAATTTGATGTCATGTCACCGTTAGCCGTTGAGAGACTGACCCCGTCCCGCAGCGCGTTGCGGTTGTTCTCCTGCTCCTTGAGGTCTTGTCTCAGTTTCGCCGCCTGCCGATCGGCCGCGGCTACCTTCTTCTCATATTCCTTGTTGTTCTTGATCTCGTTCTCCAGAAAGTTCCTCTCCTCTTTCACGGTAGCATTCCTTTGCCTGACTTCCTGGTTGACTTGGGTGAGTTGCTGGAAGGAAGACAATCATAAACTGTAATAACCGGAAGTGGAAGATGGCACCTTCTCATAAACAGGAAGTCCCTGAGGTGGTTTAACGTCATCAGAGATCGTGAAGAACTAGTCGGGATGTAATAGAATCTACTGGAAGTGACACGACAAGGCCAGCGTGCATACTTTTGGTGTTACCTAGATCCCCTGCACTATCCCAGGGGAACTTAACACGCTTTGACTGGTGTTTTTGTCGGTCGTAAGGTCACGGACCGCCCTGCCACAGTTACCAGCGCACACTGCTGCATCTCGGCGTCCCGCCTCCTCATCTGCTCGATGGTGTTCTCCCACTGGCGGATGAGCTCCCGTCTTTCCAGGTGGGCCTGCCGGAAATTCTCTGCAGTCTTGTCCAAACCAATCTGTTATCAACGCAGAAGAAGCAAAGGGGCGGGTTTTTTTGTTTTGTTTTTTTTTCTCTGAGGTTGTTCGGTGTCGACGCAGTTCTGTACAGTTCGGACACCGGGGGTTTCTACCTGCGCTGTTATTGTCTCGGTCAATTCGTTGTCGAGTGCTTTGCGCTTCCGGTTGGCCTCCAGCGTCTTCTTCTCTATAGCCAGAGTGAGCGACTGTATCAGGAGAGAGAGTAAACAGTAGTGAACAACAATCGAGTCTGCCTGTAACTTCTGCTGTAGATAGAATGAATGGGCTCAACCAACAAGCCTGACAAGCCTTGTTTCGTGGACTGTTTACTTCCTAATCTTGTTTCTAATCTTTTTTGTTCCTTATTGATTGATTGTTAACCATGTTTTAACTCACCATGAGTTAACAGGTGTCGGCATCTTACCTTGATGCTGCACTCATCTTGCTGGGCGTACTTGATGATGGACATGGTGTCCTCGTCTTTGCGCGCCGAATCCTCCAGCCAGGCGTCCAGGGTCTGCTGGTCCCAGTTCAGCTGGCTCCTTAGCTCCTCCAGCTTCTGGGTGGCTTTGAAGATATTGTTCTGAGGAATTGAACAGAGGTTCAGTCGGACATTTCAACACCGACAATGCCATTGTTCAGTCACTCAGCAAGCAGGAGCACTTGGACTTGTTTCTGTGTTCTGGTGGTCAAGCTCCAAGAGAATGAACACAATAATAACTTGACAATGATTGTATTATTACTTTTCATATATTTTAGTGTGAATGTCTCTATTTTATATTGTATTCTTGACCCTTTCCTTCTACAGTACTTGCTTTTATTCTTGTTTTGTTTTTAGAAGTCAAATTCCTTGTATGCGAAAACATATTTGGCAATAAAACTGTTTCTGATTCTAAAGCAGCGTGCATATCTCTCGTTACCTGAAGGCCTTTTCTTGACCCAAGTTCAAATTTTGCCCTGCCTATATGAAGATGAACTACATTTATTAATGTTTATTGACTTGTTGGCTCAAATCTTTCTAATTTTCATGGGATTCTGCCTGTGTTAAGGAAGAATTCTACTTGCTCATAATGTTATGATAGATAGGATGTTGATGAAAAGGACCTCTTGCGTGTTCTTCTTCTCTCTCAAAAATCCAAGTTCATTCTCCAGTTTTCCAAGCTCCTGCCTCAGGCGACCCGTCTCTCTCTCTGCCAGGGCTCTGAAGTGTTTCTCAGAGTCGGTCTCCCTTTCCTTGGCCTTGGAAAGAGCCTGTGTACAAAAAACACTTACACTGAATTTAAGAGCAGATCCTGATGCAGTGATCTGGTGTTCCCTATTAACCATTCTTGTGTAAACACTACAATCTAAGCCCTGGAAGAGGACCATACAGCAGCCTATGGTCCTCTTCCAGATTCAAATAAACAATATTTAACTGTGTTGTGAAAGGCGACGTGCCTGCTACAACCTACCTGAGTGTGTGACAGCTCTTGAGCAACGTTTTTCAAGTGTTCAGACATGGCTTGTATTGTCTCTTTACACTCCTCAAGTTTGTTTTCCAAACGCATCTTCTCCGTGTCTTTCTTATGAATCTGTTGTTGGGGCACAATGAAGATCAGCATAATACGGAAGGCTAGAAAATTGCGATTACTTGAGCTGGTTTAAAAAAATATATATAAAAAAAAGACTACTTCAAAAAGATACTCTTAAAATGACAACCCATCGATCGTTTCATCCGTGCTGTGATGAATAACGACAAATTCCGGCGAAACTCACCTCATCTTCCAAAGCTTTGTTTTCAGCGTTGGCCATAGGGATAGCAAAGCCCTCACCCCAGCCTACCTCAGCCAAAACTGTGCTCAACATGTTCCTGCGCCGCTAAATTCAACTTCTACAAATCGATGAAAAGACTAAACATTAAGTACGTTAATTTACTAAAAACATTTATCAAATACTGCTAGCTGCAGTGTGTTAACAACTTGTGAGTGGCATTGCGTGCTCCCAACAGCCACCTGTGTTTGGTACGTCGCCCTTAGCAACGCCAACATTTGCGTGTAGGAAATGGTCTCGCCACAAGGGGGCAGCACAAGACCCTTGGAAAAACAAGGCTGCAGAACTCTTCAGCCAGTGTCTTAAAACAGCAACTATCTTTTTAAAAACATATTTAATCCCCGTTTCCATCTAAAGACATCTCATGCCATCCTTCTATAGTTTTATATTTAGAGTATATAACGGGCTGCAGTAGTCAGGTTTGAAATGCAGGTGGCTACAGGTTTCTGAAAGACCATTTTAATGCCAATTATACGGGCAAATTCACAACCAAAATAAGAATAAAAAATAAAAAATCTATAGCAGTACCGGAGTATACATCTGCACAACATATATTTCCCACTAGAAAAGTAACACAATGGGCAAATAAAAACATTTTTAAAACCTCTGAAATCATATTTAAGACTATGGCAACATGTAACAATATTTAAGCCATTCCAAGTCCTTGCATTGAGATAATTCAACTCAAAACATCTGGACATGCACACACTCTGAACTCATAACCAGTTATTCAACAAATGATGGATGGGATTGAGTGCAATCATGACATCTATTACCCCCAATCCATGAAGCAATCACTTCAATTGTACACATTAGAAAAACACAAAGAGGCTTTGAAACAATAAAGAGATAACAAATTGAAACATTTATTTTACCTTTATACATTTGTGTGTATGGAACAGCATTATGCTTAAAACACAAAAAAAATATTACAATCAATGTTTTGTACTGATCTGTCACACAAATGTTTCATAAAACAAAAACAAAAAATCATAGCAGGAATGCACACAAAAGTATTAAAATTCAATTCAATATTTTAAAGAATGACATTCCCTCATGGACCCTTGTGTTTAGATTACGATTCAAAAGTATGTCTATCCAGGTGCTTCTGAGAAAAGCCCAACCATATCAACTAAACACTGGGACAGGAACCGCATGGTCCAATATAGTGACTCATCTCCAGTTGGCTTGAGTACACACAAAAAGCCCAGTACTTCAGATAAAAACCCCAAACCACCACAAGTCGACCGATGAAGAGATATGCCTTTTTATATATTTATATATAAAGTCTCTGTTGTGTAAGACATCTCAGTCCTGAGGGTTGAAAAGGCAACATAGATCTCAGCTCAGTGCGGTCCCCCTGTTCTCCATTCACCACCTTTGTTGTGTGTGTGTTTTTTGTAGAAACCTCAAATGGACGATCCTTCAGCAAGGGCAGCCCTTAGACCGCCGTGCTTTTGGTGCCGATGTGTGGCCTTGCAAATTCCACAAAGTCATCAATAAGAACTGGCCACGCTCCTTTAAGAAAAAAGGGGAAACAGCAAATAATTTCAAAATCTGAGTTTAAGCAACCTGGGGGAAGACGTATGGTTAATCATGCGATTTTCCTAAAGTGAACAGACCAAAAACAATACCTGGGGCTATATTCAGGGAGGAAGGGAACAATGAGTCACAGAGGGGACAACAGACTTGGTCAGAAATATCTTATCACACACCCACACAGTGACAAATGGATTAATATTCAACCCAGAGGAAATGGTACAAACCTTCCTCATCATAATTTGACATGTCATCTGTGATCATTGTGCTGAAGTCTAACAAGAGGTTCCATGTGTCCTTGGGAATTGATCTTTTATGGTGCTCCTTCAAAACACAAGGTGTAGAGAAAAATTAAAGCATATTTGAAGTGCTGTTACTAAAGTGTGCAGACAATGACTTATCATAATTAACTTACAACTAAAAATTTGTTCCACAGGTCCAGGAACTTGAATCTTCCAGCCAGTACTAAATTCCAATATGCAATTGCCATTTCTAGGTCTAAAAGAAACAAAAGCAGGGGTTACATGAAAAAGCCTTATCTAATAAAACAGACAGCAACAAATAAGTACACATAAAAGATTCTTACCCAAACCTTTCTGGCCAGGATTCTTAGCAAAGTTAAATGTAAACTGGTAAAAGTCCTTAAATTTCCCATGGTCCTTTAACTCCTGCTCCATTTTTGGTAGTTGAGCTTTTAGCTTCTCTATACTGTCACACCTGAGGAAATATAGAGCAGCTTTTAGGAAAAAGAAAATGTATAGATGGTTGAATAAGAGTTTTGTAGAGTGCTTAGGCCTACAGTGAATTGCATTAATTTGGGAAATTAAATTGTTTGCATAATAACATAATTAAATTCAAAGATTTTTTTTAATGGTAAATTACTTTTAATAGGAATTTTGCCTACACATACAAAATATGTTTTAACACCTACATCCAAATGAGGTATATGTACTATAATGTTAACTGTTTTCAATGGGGTTTAAAAAAATGTGCCTGTACCCCTGTAAAAAGGATACCATCAGCGTGTCTATAATGTTGGGCTCCAGTTCACTGTCAACAGAGCAGCAAAGTTAGGACGGAAGAGTCTTGTCTCTCTTGTTTATACCATTTGAAATTCCATTCTCACCCCTGCTCTGCCATGCCATCCATGAACTCCTGTTTTGAGAACTCGCACTGTGTTGCTGCCCGGAACTTCCAGGCTATGAGGAGCACACTTATACTGGCTGGGTCCAAGCCCAGGTCGTCACAGAACTGCTGGATCCCATCAATACCGATCTTGTTGTCATCTTGAGGATCTAAGTGGAAAAGTGAGAAGAGCGCATTGATTAATGATTGGAGAAAAGAAGAGGAAAGCATGCACCCAAAAAGAGTGTGCACTCCATTTTTTCCATGTTGTATTGTCTGATTTATCCCTCCCTTGTCCAATCTATAACAAATGAGCAAATGCAATGAGTATTGTAATAATCGTTTATTTATACATATGAAAAGGGATATACCCACCTCTGTATCTGTTGTACAGTTGCTCAAGCTTTTTCTTGTCTAAGGCTCCCTTTAGGTTTGAAACGTAGAGCTCTGGATTTTGGAAGAAATTATCGGTGGCAACATCTAATTTCCAATCATTCTGTGACAGACAGGCCAATGCAGTCTTTTCGTTAGATTGTGTGAAGATCATGAACTGACGAACTTTATCCTTCTGTGAGGACTTCAGCTTGTTCTGTACAAAGACAAGCACAAAAGCACTCAAAGTTAATGATTCTATCACACTTACACTAGTGTGAAGGAGCGCAGCATTAGCAGAAAGAAACACATTAGTTGCCTGAAGAAGTAATGCAATTACTGCATCTACCAGTTGCCAAATTGGGTTATAGTATAGCTTGAATGATATATCACTAATAATCACTATAGGGTTCTTTACATATAACATGTGCAACTTCTCTGATAGTAAAAAGTACTAGTTATCATGAAGTACAACAAACAGATGCATAACAAAATGCAGTACAGTGACGCTCACGTCAAAACATCACTCATTGAGTAACGTTAACCTAGGTAAGGTAACTAGCATCAGCGTGCTATACTGACAGCTATGTCACTGACCGACATCAAACAGGGTGTCAACTGGCTGGCTGGCAATGTGTATCAATTCTGTTAACATTTTAACCTCAAACACAATCTCAATCCAATCAACAGTGGTTTATGGCTAACGTTACTGCAGTGTGATCCTGCTGGTCAGTTGATTTGCTAACTACCTAGCTAGTTTTACCGTTAGCTGGTTAGCTAATGTTGGCTAGAGAGCTACCTTTGTTTTTATTCTTTCGCGAGGATATAAAGCCAATGGCGCTATTTCGTGATTCTATTAACTATCCATAAGTATTAGCGTAGCTAACTGCAAGCAGTATTCACATGTTCATCCTCCAAAAAAAAAATAAAAGGAGGTATTTCTCACCATGTTTGTATTTGCCCGACTCCCTTTTTCCCATCCAGCTAGCTAACTTGTGTAAAGTTCACAAGAGTTACGAAGAATAATGTTTCCGGTTTCAGTTGGATCTTCACAATAAAAGCACGGGATGCACTTGAAATTGATGGCTCTTAATATGTCGATTTCTACTCATTTACACAGCACTGTGTAACACTATGTTTTATCACATATTCAAAGTTAAATTTTGATTTTGGAAAAACATAGGCCTATGTATAAATTACATCAAATTTAAAGTTTATCATGTTTAAAAAACGTGCTTTTATCTTCATACAATTTATCGGAAGTGGCTCAGTTTTCATGAAAAGACACTTACAGCAATTTCCGCTCCGGCGCATTTCCACTACACACATCTGTCTTAATATTATAAAAGGAACTACAAAAGGGTACATTTCATGAAGAAAATGTGTGTTCTTGCTTCAGCTTAAAAATGTTTTAAAAGATAATGTTTTAAAAGTATTTTAAATTGTTTTTCAGTTTGAAGTCATTCTTAATACTACTACTAGTAGTGCTAGTTGTACTAGCACTAGTAGTAGCAGTAGTAGTAATAGTTGTAGTATTAGTAGCAGTAGCAGTAGTAGTATAAGTAGTAGCAGCAGTAGGAGTAGTAATATACTGGTAATATACTACAGAATAGTGTACTAGGTGGTTGCTAAGGTGTACTGAGTGGTTGATAGGATGTTACTAGGTGGTTGCTAGGGTGTTAATACTGGTTACTAGCTGGTTGCTTTGTGATTACTAGTGCTTGCTAGGGTGATTTTATGTTACACATAATACATGACAAACTTTTCTGTATAGTGACAATATATTGTTGAAGATATTGAGCATTAAATTAATCAGTGAAAATAATCCGGTTACATAAAGGCAGTTGGCGTTGCCATCAACAATCTTTCCAGTCGCATGCCGAAATTAGGAACAGATCATGTCTAGCAAATCATTCCATTGGTCACTTTTGTAATCAACATCTGGTATATAAGTATAAGAAAACGTTTTGCATAAACCTGTGCCCTGTGCCATGCTGATTTTTTAATGGTAGATTGTCATTATCTAGCTAGGCCCCAACCACTGCCATGGTAAACTGGATGTTAGCTATGGTTGCTAGGTGATTACTAGTACTTCTAGTGGTAGTAATGGAAATAGTAGTCAAAGTTGTAGTTGTAGTAGCACTAATAGTAGTAATAGTAACAGTTGTAATAGTAGTATTAGCAGTATTATTAGTAGTAGTAGTAACAGTTGTAGCAGTAGTAGCAGTAGAAGTGGTAGTAGAAGTATTAACAATTGTAGTAGTAATAGTAGCAGTAGTAGTAGCAGAGGTAGTAGTAGCAGATATAGTAGTGGTAGTAGTATAAGTAGCAGTAACAGTAATACTAGTAGTTGTAATAGCAGTAGTGACAGAAGGACAGAAAGAGGTAGAGAGCTTTGTGTGTATCTGTGGCTATGTGTCTGTGTCAGTTGATGACATCACCTGTGTGCTCTGCTCTGACCATTCATTCCTATGGGGAATAACTAAAACTATAAATCGGATCACTTAGAAAAGTATTAGCAGTAGCACAATATTGATAGCATAAAGGGTTCAAGCCGCATTCATGTTTAAAAAAGTGTACGGAAGAATAAACAGAAGTATAAGAATAAGAAGTATGAGGAATAATAATAGTGTACTGTATAGTGCACTTACTGTAGGATATAAGCACCTTATTACGTTATCTACGTGGCAAGGCTACTTCACGAACTTTATCAACACCATCACACAAATGCAGATAAAGGCACAATTGAGTTTAAAATAAATAATCCTGGAGAAAAGAGGATTATGATAATGTTTATGACAAGCCCTAAACTATTCCTGCTTGCATATTCCAAACTATTGAAATTAACAATCTAATTATGAACAAGTGCACCCCTCATAGTTATAATCTCTCATTGTTTGCTCTTTTTGTAACCGATTTGGTAATGCAGTTTAATGTCTATTGTTATTGTTGGCCTGCAAGAAATATATTGCCAATAGTTCGCACAACCTTGCCAGGACTAGGTTTGACCTGTCAGAGACTCTGTAGCAGGCCAAGCACCCGTTATTACTGCAATATCCTTCCGCGAAGGAAAATAGTCTGAATTAATTTTCACATTATTATCGGTTATTGAGATTTACTTCTGCATATGCCAGATAATAAATACCACATAATACGTGACAAACCTTTGGTCCGTACAGTGACAATATATTGTTGAAAATATTGAGCATTAAGTTCATCGGTGAAAATAGTCCGGCTACATAAAGGCAGTTGGCGTCGCCATCAACGATCTTTCCAGTCGCATGACGAAGTTGGGAACGGATCATGTCTAGCGATTCTGCTGATTACAACAGGTAAAATTTATTCCATTGGTCACTTTTGCAATCGGCATCCGATATATAAGTATAAGTATAAGAAAACGTTTCGCATAAACCTGTGTCATGCTCATTTTTATAATGGTAGATTGTCATTATCTAGCTAGGCCCCAACCACTGCCATGGTAAGCTGGATGTTAGCTATGTAACGTTAGCTAGCTACCTGACCTGGCGAACCCACAGTTAAAGCTCAATGGTAGAAGCTATTTAGCTGACCTACATTGCGGAATTTAGCAATGCCCCATTGTATTCTTAAAACTTTTCGCTGATGCTATCCAGCTGCGGTCTGAATCAAAGCTGCCGCAAGGCCAGGCCACAGCACGGCCTAGTTCGCCAGGCAGCTGCAGAGGCCCGAGGTCCGACATATTGGCTAACGGTTAGTGGACCAGATCTCCATGTTGGGGGTGTGTTGAAAATGTACATGTCACTTTATTGTTTATAATACCACAGTTGAAACGAAGGTAGGCATGTTAGCCGATCCGCAACCTTTGCAGGTTACATAACCAAGGATCCGGTATTCAGCCCTGCTTGTGGAATCTGACACGTGCGCTCCGCGAAGCCCGTGCTATGTGATGGGATACTTTGGGCGTAACCTCAATGGATGTAGCGCATTAAGTACTGACTTCACGTAGCTTTTGCTGTGAATTGATCGGAACAGATGGGGAAATGTTAGCTCTTTCTTTTGGGACAGATTTGACCATGCTAACCAAGTCTTATCCGATCCTTCCCAACTTGACACGTGGTAGCAATGACTGCTCGTTAATTTGGTTGTATTTCTTTTATCAGGACAAGCCCCATCACCAAAAGATGTCCCTACTGTAAGGGACTATGAGTCAAATAAAAGCAGAGACATTTTCTTTTCTTTCTCTCTAACAGCTCAAGAGATAGAGACCATGGGGGGCCAGAGGGGATGGAGCCTGATGGTGTCATCGAGGTGAATATCACGCCAAAACTCTTTGAAATGTAAAAATCAGTACTCTGAAATGGACTTTGTACATCTATTTAGCTGGTGCTTTGACTCACTAGCTTTGTTTTCCCTTCTTTAGAGCAACTGGAACGAGATTACGGACAACTTTGATGATATGAACCTGAAGGAGACTCTTCTCAGGGGAATATATGCATATGGATTTGAAAAGCCATCTGCAATTCAACAGAGGGCAATCATTCCTTGCATCAAAGGTATGGAAACCAAATGTAACCCTGTGCAATAGACTGTATGTTTTGAGTGAAATGATGCTTTACCATCTTTCGGGACTTACTCAGAAATGGGGATAACTTTGTTTTCACTGATCACTCAAACCATTCATAACTAATTTCGTTGTGTATTAGAATGCTGTTATTATAGTGATATTTAATAAGTAACGTGAGTTTCTGTTGAAGTCTGATATTGATGCACAACGAAATTATAAGTTGGATGACTTGTGTACATTTCTCACAATGCCATCCAATTACAGGATTTTGAGTTGGTCATTGAGATTAGACTGTGTCTCACTGCTAAATCCCAAAATTTGTCCCCTCCCATTAGGCTATGATGTCATTGCCCAAGCCCAGTCAGGTACTGGTAAGACGGCCACTTTTGCCATCTCTATCTTGCAACAGCTGGACATAGAGCAGAAGGAGACCCAGGCTCTGGTGCTGGCTCCCACCAGAGAGCTGGCACAGCAGGTATGCTGTTCCTGAGGTCAGGATTAACTTAACTGTCTCAGACCTAGGCGGCATATTGGGGACAGTGACTCAAAAACTAAGGTACTGTTTTCAAAACTTAATTTCAAAATTCCTAAACTGTAAAAACCAAAACGATCCTCTTAGGATTGGTGTAGTCCCTGTCCATGACTGCATTGGTCTGAAAGGTGAACTGGCTTCATTGTGGTTGTTTTTGAATGTTCAACAATTCATACATTCTGAATGTGGAGAACTGAGTGAGATGATGGCATACCATCTTTCGGGACTGACTCTGAAATGGAGAGGACTTACATTTCTTTACTGATCACTCAAAACTCTACACCCATGTTTTTGTATGGCCTTTCACCTATACCGCATTGCCCTGAACTAGTGTCTGTTTTTTTGTATCTCCCCTCATTAGATCCAGAAGGTAATTCTGGCTCTGGGTGACTACATGGGGGCAACCTGCCATGCCTGCATTGGAGGGACAAATGTTCGTAGCGAAATGCAGAAGCTGCAGGCTGAGGCCCCTCACATAGTGGTGGGTACCCCAGGACGTGTGTTTGACATGCTTAACCGGAGATACCTGTGTAAGTATCATATTATATCGTGGTCTGTCTTATTCGGTGGGAGATAAGTCATTTATTTATGGGCGTTTTTGGATGATATGATTTCTCCATAGCCCCGAAATGGATCAAGATGTTTGTTCTGGATGAGGCTGATGAGATGTTGAGTCGAGGGTTCAAAGATCAGATCTATGAAATCTTCCAGAAGTTGAGCACAAACATTCAAGTAAGCATCTTATGTTTGTCTAGGTAGATGCAACTGGGGTGATTCATACTGAGTAGGGCAGAGCTCCTCAGGTCCAGATTGCTGCTGGTTTCTCTCCTACCAGGAAGTTAATTGCATTCACCTGGAATCCCAGGTCTTAATCCCTGATTAGACAGCTAGAATATCTGGAAGAATAGAAAACCCACAGTACTCTGGACCTTGAGGCCCGGATTTGAGGACCACAGGACTAGACTTTAAACTGAAATGTATAAGTATTAAACCACTCTTCTGCATTAAAAGAGCTCTGCTATAATTGTGTGATCCAGATTTGTCTGTTTCATGCAATAATGCTAGCAGAGCATTACGCAGAAGGAGATTATTTTGCAGTGTGCTGCAAATGAGATGTGGTCGAACCTCTTTCTTAATGTTCGTTGGCCTCTGTCTCAAGGCTCGGTGCCACAGACTTTTCAAAGCAATGCGGTTTTATATATGCATGTATAAAAAGGAATAAATCTTCAGCTTATGGAAGTACTTTGTCTTTCTCAGGTGGTTCTCCTCTCTGCCACCATGCCAGCAGATGTGTTGGAGGTGACCAAGAAGTTCATGCGAGACCCCATTCGCATTTTGGTGAAAAAGGAAGAGCTTACCCTAGAGGGTATTAAGCAGTTCTACATTAATGTGGAGCGTGAGGTGGGTGGTCCTAATCAAGCATACCACTCGGCACAGTAAATGGTATACATATCAACTTTGAGTGCGTAATCTTAACTGCTGTTGTGAGCACCATACATTTTCCCCTTCTTTTAAAGCACCCTGCTAAAACTGCGTGAGCCAAGCCTTCCGGGTTTAGCTCTTGTGGCCGTGTAAGCATGGGTACACCAGAGAAGGAGATTAAATGCACAGCATCGGAAATGGGGCTCGGAGGGACCTCTTTCTTAATGTCCAGTGTCCTTGGTCTCAAGATTCTGTGCTACACTTAATTCTAATAAAGGGCTCACCACCATTTTCATCAGGGAGTTAATTGGCCTTCCAACACAGACAGTGTTCAGATTTGCTGGATTACTTTGTCCTGTAGAATAAAACGATAAATGTTTATAATTTGTCTCACCTCCAGGAGTGGAAGCTGGACACGCTGTGTGACCTGTATGAAACTCTGACAATCACCCAGGCTGTGATCTTCCTCAACACCAGGAGAAAAGTTGACTGGCTGACTGAGAAGATGCATGCTAGGGACTTCACAGTCTCAGCTCTAGTAAGATCTGCTTGGCCCTACAGCTAGATGGTGCTATGCTGTTGAGAGCCGTACACAAGGATGCATAAATGACTATAATTCTGAATGTCATACCCAATTTCTAAAAATGTTTTTCTTTCTTCCCTCCCAGCATGGTGATATGGACCAGAAAGAGCGTGATGTGATCATGAGAGAGTTCAGATCTGGCTCAAGCAGAGTGTTGATCACTACTGACCTTCTGGTTAGTATTTTGGGGGGGGGGGGGGGGTGCAGGGAGCGTGGTGTAAGCAATGTAGTAATGAGCACTATTCTAAAATGTCTGCATCGTGAATGTTGAAACCCAAAATGTTTAAACTCTGCAACAGTCTTGAAAATGACCAAGCAGTCCAACCTTTTGGGAGAGTAAGGCCTGTGCTCCACAATGGGTTTCTCCGAATGTAGGAATCTGTTACTTATTCACTGGCGACATTTACAAATGACTGCATTGTCTTCTAGCCAGGCGTCGGTATTGGACTTGAATATAACTGGAATGTCTGTTTGTTTTCCAGGCTCGCGGCATTGACGTGCAGCAGGTTTCCCTGGTCATAAACTATGACCTTCCTACAAACCGAGAGAATTACATTCATAGGTGTGTTGCGTCATGTGTTGCACCCAAATTGGGCGTTGATCTCGTGTGTGTGTGTGTGTGTGTGTGTGTGTATATGTATATGTATATGTATATAAATCTAACTTCCCTTTCCTTAATCATTCTCCCCAGAATTGGTCGCGGTGGCCGATTCGGCAGAAAAGGAGTTGCTATCAACTTTGTCACTGACGAGGACAAGAGGATTCTTCGGGACATCGAGACGTTTTACAATACGACCGTGGAGGAGATGCCTATGAATGTGGCCGACCTGATTTGAGCCCTGAGATATATCTTTTTCTTTTATTTTTAACGCAGTGATAGCGGTCGTGCACTTGCATTGTGCTTATATTATTCGAGGGTTAAAAAAAACAACCTTTTCTCAAATGCTAAACCTTGGATCAGAATCTTGGTATGTGTTAAAAGCGAGGTGAATTCAATGGTGGTCCCACTCGGACAGTTGTAGATTCTAACCGTGACAGTTGGCTGGTTGGAGCTACAAAGCCATGGGGTCTGTAAACATTAAGGTCCTTATCAGGTATTTCTTTCCATGTTCAATTAAGATGCGTGTATTAGATGTTCTACACCGTTTAGTAATTTACTTGTGGACTAAAAGGTATAAGTGCTGTATAAAGTCTGCAAATTATGTTATGCTAACATATGTGCAATGTATTGTGGGTCTGCTAAATAGAGGCATGTGTCTTGTTATATTGTAGATTCACTTTCTTTTTGTTATCTTTTGTGACTGTTAATTTAAATTGATATTTTTTATCCCACTTAGCTCTATCAGAATTCCTCACTTGTTGGCCATATTTTGCTGACGTGGTTTTACCCTTACCAGAGTATATTGCTATTCCCTGACTTCTTTTCAGATTTCCTTCTCCCCAGAATTGTATGAATGTCTTAATAAAAACTGAAATTGCTGTAATTAAAGCAGTGTCTCCCCTTTTATTTTAAGTGAGTTATGAATTATATTTAGAGGTCCTCTCGGTGTGTTCTCAGCTGTCCTGCTTGGTTTAACATTTGAGTGACCCTGCAATCTGATACCTGCTCATATGAAGGGTGGGTCCTGATGCTGTAGATGGCGCTTCACTGACAAAAATGCACATTTCAATAGTTTCATAGCGAGCTGAATGTGGTTATGCATGGACTCGAGCTCACCTCAGATCCTTGTGCTTCAATATGCTATGGCCTTGTGCATTGAGATGCATCGTTCTGCTCCAGTTTGAAGGTTTTACTGTTGCACAACTTCACCACCTACTGGCAAACAGGCAGAAAGCCCTCTACATAACAGCATGGTTTGTTCATTTAAAAGCGCTTCAAAGATTGTTCTTTAGTCTTGCAGCACAAGGACAACAGCACTGTACATACAGGCCAAACTATGATAGCTAGCAGCCATTACATATTAATCATACATTTAGCATCTGTGTACATCCAATATTACTGCACTATGGCATATAGAATGGAGGCAGCTGTAGAAGTGGCGTGAGTCCAGTAGTGCGTTAATCCAGTGTCCCATGAGGTAGTTGTATATTGAATAGCAAGTAAATGGCTATTTCCTGGGGCGAAGAATAGTGTGCAAAGCCTTAAGTGGCACATTGTTGCGCCGACATTGCAAAATATTACCAAAGCTGCTTGAGTAATGAACAGAATGGTAATCAGGCTTGCAGACAGTTCTGTTGGGTTTGCAGGGGTTGAGTCCTAGAAGGGCTGGTCGGGTAGCATGGCAGCTCTTGAGAGGAGCTGCTGATGTGATGACTGGTCTGATGTTAGTGGGCCAGTAGAGGGATGGTTGCCTGTATGGTCAGAAATAAGTGGCAATCAAGTGTAGTCTACAAATAACATCATTTTGATCTCGGCTGGACACTGGTTCTTCAGAGATGATGCAGAAACATTCTGGCATCCTAATCCTCCCCACCTTGTGAAATGTCCACAGTGCTGTTTTCAGGTTCCTGGAAGTAGAAGGATTCCTTCACTTACAATTTTTCTCTTTTTGCTAAAACACTAGCACAGGTGGAACAGGTGCGTTGCCTGGTAAGGGACAACATTGCATGTGACGTGGACGAAGTCCTCTGGCCGGATCCAGCACAAAGACGTGATGCTGAGGCAGAATGAATCTCTCATTGACTTTGATTTTGAGTGTACTGTAATGTGCTTTTCATTTAGAGTTTAGAGTTTCCTTTGTTCTTTGGGCTTACTGTATTTTTGCTGCTGAATATACAGACATTCAATACTGTAATACTAGCAGTACTTACAGTATACAATATATTCACTGTACCAAGTTGTGATTACTATACTTACTATAGTATATACTATACTTTTTATTGCAAAATGTGTTTATATATATTTTTTAAATTTCTGTAACGACATGCCCTGGACGCTGTGTTCTCAATTTCCTGATGTAGTGTCTAAGGAATGTTCTGTAGTGTTTAAATATTGACTGGCTGTGTGTATGATCTGAAAGCATTGTTTGATTTTGAGCACAGATTAAATGGTTTTGAGGTGATTGTTTGATTTTGCCAGAAGAGTCAGGGGTTTTGTGAATGTAGTTTGAAGATTTGGTTTTGTGTTTAAAGTTTTGAGAAATTGGGTGAAGGTGTCAAGAAATGTGTCTTAGCAATTGAGAAAAACTGTAACAGCCACTTTGTTTCAAGATGCTATACAGGCTATGGGACCATAATTCACAGTGCAAGCAGGGTGTTAGTAAATCCTTATCCCACAGTGGGTCATGCCTCAAATAGGAAGAGAGAGTTAGGATTGTCATACTTGTACATCATACAACCATTAAGTCTCTTGTAAGGATAGACGTGTAAAGCCACGTTTTTTGACGCCTTTTGCCTCATTTGCAGGCTGCACCTTTGCACTTCACATTCGTGCTTTCGAGATTGCAAAGCAGGATGTGGTAAAGGTTTCATCACGGTGACAGTTAGTGTTCAAAGACAATGTTTTTATTTTGGTTATGAATAAAACCATCTTAGTTGGAAATGTCCTATAGAGAGTTGAATGAGTTAGAGAGTCTGATTGATTCAGCACTGTTAAAGGGGGAATTTTAACTTTGGGTTTGTATAAAGTATTTACTTGGCCACTGACGGTTTGACCTATTTCAAATTAAACTGTTGTTATTTGATGACTATCTTCCAACCACACTGTGACAGTTAGAGGTTTTACCTCGAATTTGATGGTGGAGTTGTGGGCTGAGAAATAGATCACAAGGTACATGCTTTAGCTCTTGGTTTGACCTGCACTGCATGCGATAGTAGCAATCTGCTACTATCAGCTTACAGCTAGAGTCTGCCTTGTGGGCACTGTGCTCAGTTGATCTGTGATTTTCCATGATATAGTATGTGAAACTATATTTAACACGTCAACTTTATTCTTTGACTCTAATGTTCACAGAAGTCAATGCAATTATTCTGCGAAGCCACCCTTGAGAATGGAGAGATGAGGAAAATCAATTGCATCATTGCTCTGATGACAAAAGAGAGTGGGTGATTCTTCATGGTCTGATTCTCAGAGCAATGTAGCGACCATAGTGAATCTAAAATGAATAAGCCAGTCTCTATCGCCTGGGGAAATGAGACAAAATAGATGGATTTATGTATATAACATTATCTGAAAATGAACATAATTGTATATTTGTCATCCTTAATTGGATATTTCAGTATGAAAAAGTGGGTTTCAAACAGTCTAGAGGTAATTGTGCAGTTGGTGCAGTTTAGCAAACAGATTGTCAGTTGTCCATGTTTTGCCCCCCATCAAAACCATTGTGTGAATTATTCTCTTTTATGGGGTTGCTTTGGAAACAGAGCGGCTGTTTGGAGAACAGCTAATCCTGGCAACATCGCATTTCAGGATGAGGTTCCATGAATATACATATGGATAAGTTACAACGGGTTGGGGTGAGATGAGGAGAGAGTACCATTTCTATGTCACCTCAATAGCATAGTGGCAAAGACAGTGAGATGTTTACTTTGTTATTTTAGTGAGGTGGATATTTAGTTAACGTTGAGTTAGATTAGATGAAACTTTAATGACCCCTGTGAGGAAACTGGGTTTTGCTGCAGCAGAGAGGGAGGAGGGCGGTCTATACTGTAGACAGCAGTAGTGCAGATATTTGAAGATAACCCAAGAAATAATTACAGGAAAACATTGAGAATAACAGAATGGGTAAATAAATAAAGATAAATCATCTTTGTTGACAGATTTACAGGTTCAAAGTGGATACACAATTGCATCATTAGCTGTTTGATCTTCAACACACTTTCAATGGTCTGAATGGTCTGAAAATCTAAAGCCGTTCTTGGCTAATTAAAGGATTAAAGGGTGGTTTTGAAAATGTCATTCAGTATCAGTACACCCTCCCACAGTCTTGATATAAAAAAAAATCTCACCAGTGTGGTTGTCTGACTATTGAACACTGACACGGGATCAGCTTCTTCTGACTAGCCTCAGTTTCAGCAAACGTCTCTCTGGTAATGTGCCAGAATGCCTCACTGCATCACACACGCTGATGACACCGACTTTCTCGTCGGTGCCAGCCACGGAGAGAAATTCTGCTGCTCGGTATATTTTTAGCATTGTTACTTCAGACGGGATATTCCCAGACCAAAATAATAAGAAATGATAATCCAGGGGACATATTCAGAACCCGCAAGTCCGAAAGCTAAATATGTGCCTTCAATCATATGTTATATGCTTGTAGCGTGTTCATACAAGACAAATGCAACAGTCGCTCTCACCCACTCTCTGTCTGCTCAACTAACTGTCACTATGGAGAGGAAGTGAAAACACATGGAAGGAAGTTTGTAGCCGTTATACTATATGGGCTCCTCCTGAGATGGTGTTAATCTGTGGTTACATGCATCTATCTGCATCGCATTGTGGCAACGTGCTTGTTCCCTAAACAAGATGGAGCTCACGAGAAACGAGATAAACAGCATGAAGACGAAGATAACTGTTTGACGATGTGGTGTAGGCGACCTTTGAACAGTTAAGGGTAAAGTCGGTGCTTATCACTGTTAACTGTTAAGAGACTGCGGCCATGAAGGGAGAAATGCATTGTGGGATGAGGGTTATTTATTCATCTTATCTAGCCGCTTATTCCTTCTCAGGATCACAAACGCCTATCCCAGCATACAAATAGACAGACACACATGCACATACAGACAAACATTCATATATGGGCAATTTAGAGTCTCTAGTCCGCCTGACTCCATCTCAGAGATGGACAGATGCTTGATGTTTGGGTATTTTTGAAAATGCTTGGAAGTGTAGATCTCAAAAAAAATTCAAGGACATTGCTCTGACATTTTCTCTGGGTAACTTTTCTTTAATTTATTGGACAATTATTACATGGGGAAATACATCAAATATCTGTCTCACACTGAAGTGGTCTTTGTGCCAGTAATAAATCTGGCAAAAGCTCATGTTGTTGTGAGATGCATTGATTTCTTTGCAATAAGAAATGTATAGCTAAACGAGTTGTGTCACTGACATCACTGAAACAGTTCCAATCCTGGCAAAGACAGCTCTGAAATAGTAATAATAATAACAACAGCAACAATAATAATAATAATAACAATGATGTAGTTATTACATTAGTGTTTCTAATAATAATAACATTACCAATTATAGCAGTAATATTATTATTATTATTATTATTATTATTATTAGGATGATAATAATAACCTTGATGCTAATGTCACAAATCTTTTAGATACAGGTTTGGTTTGTCATTACATAACACAGTGAATTTATTTCATAAAATAAAATAAAAAATAAAAAAATCTTACAAAAAAGGTTAACCTTACAATCAAAGTGTTAATTTTTTTTAATCCACACATATAACACTCTTTTTTATTTTTAGAACAGCAACTTATTGTAAAGTCTCTCCCACTAAATAACTTTACACTTTACATGACTGTGTGGAATTTTGCACTTCATGACATGTAGACATTTTGGCACTGACACTTAACTAACTATGTGTTGCAAACAAGGCAAACACAGATGTACCGTCACTCCTGACAAAGACAGAGACAGAGCTCCTACAGGTTCATGAAGATAATTAGCGGCGAAAAGAAAACGTTGAAAAATGCGGTTGTGGTCTTTTCATCCTGTTTCCACTAATGGTACGTAAACACGTTCATGTCAGTGAGAGAGGCCGCCCACAAGAAAACTTTCCATTTCATCAAAATAAGATACACCTCCGCTTTTGGAGGTGAATCACGGTAGTGGAGGTGTACAGAATCCAACGGCCGAGGAAAAACACTCGCTCCATCACTTTAATTGGATGAGATGGGAAATAAGAAAGGAAATGCATTTATAATGTCATTTGTCAATATAACATATGGACAGCATCTTGTTAGGAACCATCTGTTGCTCAACACATTCAGTCTCTGCTGTCCATGGGAAGCCAGTCTCATGACATCATTAAGCTATCAAGACCATGAATTCGTATGAGCTGGCCTTTAATTTCACATTTACATTAACAGACATGACTCATCTGGTCTGTTTCACAACATAAATGCTAACCATGAACTGAATGTTTCATTGGGTGTCCAACTGAAATGACTGAGGTAATGATCACAGTTATAATCCCCATTTCACTGTAGACCAAAATACTCTCTCTCTCTCTTACTCTCACACACACACGCACACACACGCACACACACAATCACACATAACCTCAAATGTTACTAAGAAAAGGCTGCTTTGCAAGGGTAGGTGTTGAAATAAAAGGGTTTGCAAAGGAGAGTCAGTTTCATTGCTGTGCAGTACAGCCTCCCCATGAGGCCAGATGTCCTCTGCTTAACCTTTGGATGTGTTGCGGCCTTCCAGAGGTCATAGATATCCTCTACGTGACCGTGTGAGGTCATCATCCGGTCATAGATGCACAGGTGGTAGGGCGCCTTGCCTTCCCCTGAGAAGTACACATGCTCCTGTGGCGAGACACCCATGGTACTGGCGCACATGCCCATGAATACGTCGTCTATGTAGATCGAGGCGTTGAGAATCAGAGTGGCTTGGTAGATTTTCTCCGCTACGTCCCTGGAGACCACGTACCCCGCGCCGGCCGTGTAGTCGGGGTAAGACGACCACTGGTACATTTCGAAGGGCACGTAGTACTTGCTGTCCTTTCTCCGGATGGGCGGCGCCCCCCTGTGCACGCGACCGATCCAAAAGTCTGTGACGCCTCTCCTGCTCATGTCCTGCAGGTAGTTCACCAGGTTAGGCATGTGAACAAAGATGTCATCGTCAGCAGTCATGAGGAAACGGGCATGGGCGCAGTGGGTGTGCGCCCAATGGAATTGCATGATTAGCTTCAGAGTGAGGTTGTGGAACGAATCTAAAAAGTCCTGCTGGATCAAGTCGCCGTGCAGACGGTCCTCGAGGACGAGCTCCTTCTGATAGCCAGCTCCGCTCCTCTTGCTCCACGAGGGCTCCTCTTTCTTGGTCCGGGGGGCTCCTAAGGCGAACACCACCTTGACGGTTACTCCCAGGGCATTGCGGATATAGGTCTCATTCCCCCACGTGGATCTGATAGCATTACGCCTCTCAATGTTCTCCGGGGACGTTTTGACAAAGAGCAGGAGGAGGACGTCTTGGTCAGCGCATTTGCGCGGGTGGTCCAACAGGTAACGGAAGTTGCTGAAGCTCCGCGCCTCCTCGCGCGGGATGGTGAAGCTCTTGTTGATGAAGGTGAAGCGGTTGACCAGGTAGCGGTAGGAGTAGGATTTGACGTGGCTAACTACACTGTTGTCCAGTTCCTCCCAGCAAACCATCACCACCGACAGCACCAGGCACATGGTCATCAGCTGCACACATTGGCACTTGCGTATCCGGCGGAAATTCACATACATCCTGGAATCTTCTCACCCGCCCACTCTCTTCCAGTTGTGTCTATCTATCGGGCCCCGGAGGTGGTGTCGGAGAAGATGATGGCGTGTGTGGAGAGGAGGCGACGGCGGGGGTTGCTGTGGTTGAGAATGTTGTTCCGGTGACACAGAGCAGAGCTTGGTGAGTCTTCCATCCTAGGTTTCCCACATGCAGCAGAAGGCATGGGCGCTGGTGAGACACACACAGGCCCTGTTGGGAAACCACCTCTTTCACAGAAGAGTCACTCACACTCTCGCACTTACTGACTCATCGTTGTAGCAAGGGACTCATCGTTAGTTCATTGGGCTGTGGTCCCTCCCATAGCTCTGAAATTGAACACAGAGTACATATTAGCTGAGGTGATGGGATGTGGGCGCCTTTCATTATTACAACCAGGGAGGATCAGGAAGAGAAAATGTTGAGAAAAAAACGTCTTTTCAAAAAAGAGGAAGAAGTGGGTTTTGAGAGGTGACAAACAAAACTGTTAAGGAAGGAAGGTGTTTTTTCAAGCAAGAATAGAAAAAAATTATGCTTCCTGGAAATAACCTTATTTGGAGGTGAATCATTGCTGAACAGATGTAGTTTAAACCACAGAGCCCCCCAACCACTGTTTCACTGCTTCTATCCTACATGCCCTACTTTCACTTCTACCTTTATTTTTTAATCTTTAATCTTTAATCTTTAATCTTTATTTTAACTTTTATCCAATAACATTTATTTTATCTGCTGTTGTTTTTATTGTAAAGTGTCTTTGGGTACTGTGAAAAGCACTATATGACTGCAATGTATTATTAGTATTGACTCATTGACTCATGATTTTACAAGAAGGCGTGCTCATGCTCGTGCTCTTATGACACAGCTAAAGTAATTAATAACTTGAAGGATGTCATCATAAAACCAATATATACCTTTTGATTAAATAATACAATTCTACCACAATAAAACAGAAGGACTGCACTCAGAGCAGAAGTCAGCATCAGTATTGAAGAATTTTCCAAACAATTTCACTTGAGTGTGGAGCAGCAGCTCAGCTTGAAAGGATGTAAAATGGTAGTTTATGGTTGCATCTGAACCTGGGCTCTGACTGCACCCGCTTGTATTCAACAGTGTTGCTATGCTAGAGTGGAAGCATTAGCTGAAAAGTCAAAAGTTGAATGCAACAGCCAACACAGCAAATGTGGCAGTGTATGCTTGTGTCCATAATGGAGGGGTTTAAGGTGCAGACCCACTGAAATCGCTGAGAGCCATGGAAAGTATTCGGACACAATGGAGAGCGCCAGAATAGCTCCAGAGCACAATGCGGGATGAGAATAGCCCGCTTCCGTCTGGGCCCGGGCTGAAACCAAGGGGGGATCATGATGGGCCCGGGGCCTGGGACTCCCAACGCACCCCGAGAGCTTTTTAAACATCATTTGATGGGCCTGTGCCTAATGGGGTCACTGGCTCAGAATGGCTCTCTTTCTCTCTCCGCCTGACGATGAGAATGGAAACAGCGCCTAACCCCTGGTTCACATCAAACCCTTACAGTTCTGAAGCAGAGGAAAACCACACTGCATCAGAGGACACGATAAACGACTTCGTCACACAATAAACGACTATGTCCCCGAACACACCGTTAAAAGACGCTTCCTCCTCCTGCCTGTGCTCGTTTTACAAACCTTTTATGCTCCGAACCAGGAGCATACCAGGGAGATAAAGGCAGACACACCTCGGTTGGACTGTGATCTTCACGAGAGCTTGAAACGGATAGAGTAACGAACATCAATCAGCTATAAACCTCAGTGTCTGATATCATTATACAGATACAGGATATCAGTTTCCACTAATTCACCACATATCAATGCGTCAATGCGTACTTCATTGATTTGTACACAATTATTGAATCTAATGGCGGTCTGCATTCTACCATTTAGGCATGCAACCACTGGTCGATGAGTCAACGCTGAGAGAGACTGACCTCTGACCGTGGTAAATAAAACGTGTAATTTACATCACATGCGCTTCTGATTCCACGCTGACATTGCGAAATAAAACAGTTCTGCGTTTGTGCATGGACCACGCGGACTCCTCAACGTAATAGTAACTCAGTCGATTCAAACTTGACCGAACTAGATTGTATAAAAATGCTTATATCCTTATTAATATTTACACAGTGTTTGGTTATGCTTGCTCAGGAACTCTGCGTACAGGTTATAATACTGGATAGATTGGTCTCGCCGTTTGCCACAACCCTGGGAGTTGCCGAGAAGAGCTGATTCTCTACGGATATTATTGACTGATGGGTGTTGGCATTGACTGTCATGTCCTGAAAACAGGTTCCACTTGCACTCACTCACACTAAACAAATACTATACAACACCTTGGGGTCGAGCTGGCAGGATCGCACGCCTTTCGAGTGTTGAGCCTCACTCTTCTGTCTCAACTGGATCTAAAACAAGCCCCTGTGAAAGTGAACCGTCCCACTAGCATATTTCCAAAGTCACCACTCATATAAATAGATTTCAAAGGGGAGGGAGGGTAAAAGCACACCATCACCCGACTAGAGTACCACCACTCACCAGTAAAAGAAAAGATCTGTGTCTGTTGTGTGTGTATCCGAGACAGAGGCAGCAACAGCCTCAAGGTTCCTCTTCCCTCCCGTACAGATCCTCTCCTCAGCTTGAAGTTTTCCCGTTTACTTTCCTCCCTTGTGACGGGAGCAATCACGCTTTGTGAGAAGCAGGCAACAAATGTCAGCTAAACCTCGCTTGTGTGTGGTGAAAGGATGTGTGTGAGTGCCTGGCTGTGTGTGTGAGGGTGTGTGAGTGTGTGTGTGTGTGTGTGTGTGTGTGTGTGTGTGTGTGTGTGTGTGTGTGTGTGTGTGTGAGTGTGAGTGTGTGTTGTGTTGTGGTGAGTGAGTACTTCTCTGAGAGCTTTTCTGAGTGTGTGGAGTGTAAGTTGCCGGTAAATGTATTGGTTGCCTTGGTTCTTCTCTCCCTCACTATCTCCCCTCCCCCCTCACCCTCTCTCTCTCTCTCTCTCTCTCTCTCTCTCTCTCTCTCTCTCTCTCTGTCTCTCTCTCTGTAGGGGTGGTCAGTGGTTGAGGGGAAGGAAGCAGGAGATGGGAGGGAGGCAGGGCAGCACTCTTGCCTCTCCCTCAGCATTTTGTTCCCTCTGAGTGACACCCATAGGTGACTCAGTCCTCTGACAGGACTTCAGTACGGCCCATTATCTCGAAAAAAGAAGTGGTAAACATCCTTGCTGCTTGCTGCTATTGTTGCAATTGACCGATGTCTTTTGCTGTTGAACTGAACTGACGTGTCTGATAGTGATAGTGTATTTATGTTCCATTTATTCAGACCGTTAATAGATGGCAGAGAAGACAGTCAAAGCGCCATCACCTTCAATTTCCTCATTTATGAATGGATAGAAGATTAGAGAATTAGGCACCAATATGAATGTGCATCAGCTGCATTTTATTTTTTTGGCATGTATCATAAAACATAATTCTCTGGGTTGCTGCATTGAGCTGACTGTAGTGTTCCTTGAAATCGTCTCCTGCATTCAATTCTGCTCTCTCCTCTCACAACGTGCATGAAAAGCGCCACGGACTTCACCCCTCTCTGATTTCTCACAATGGTAAGCTCACATCCTCGGCTAATCATTCTGGGTGCGTGCTGCCCCCATCCCCCCTGCCAAGTGCTTCACTAGAGGAGCTCAATGGGCCTAAATGGACTTTAAGATCTCCGTCGTTCTCTGTTGTTTGGATTTGTGGAAAAAAAACTTCAATAAAAGTCAATATAAGTAATTGGTTGGTAAAAAATAAAACAGTGCCAGTCCGTGTATTATGGGCAGGGATAGACGAGCAGTTCTCAAAACTAAACCCAGTTCAACAAAAAAAAAAATACAGAGCTCACATCAGAACAAAATTAGCCTCCTCAGCAGTGATTCAGACTTGTCAGCCTCATCAAAGTAGCGTTCCAGGATCTCACCTGAGAGAGTTCGGCAGCGAACAGGTAGACGGACGTCTAAAAATACACGCAACGACCTCATTAGAGAGACTGTTTGTCAGAGGGACACGAGATAGAAGGATATGACAGTGAGGTGCAGCTAAGCACACGGCACAGTGCATCATGGGATAGCTCAAGGAAAGTCTGATAACAGATAAAGAGACGTGTATGTGTGTGTGTGTGTGTGTGTGTGTGTGTGTGTGTGTGTGTGTGTGTGTGTGTGTTTGTGTTTGACACCCCCCCGCCCCCGGCCCTGAAGTTTGTATATTAAAATGTTGTTCTAATAATACAGGAAGCAGATGTAGGTGCTTCCTCTTTCACACAATGTGGAAAACTGTATGAAAATGATGTGGATTTTGAGTTTTGTATGCATGGAGTATTATGCAGACACTGCTTCCCGGACAGAAACACGCAAGACCTACATGCAAGTATTACTTCCCTCAGTTAGTCATATTTGGTAGAGACCAAATACTATTTTTGACTACAAACGCACGGAAATTGTGATTATACAGTAAGGAGTGTGTGTGTGTGTGTGTGTGTGTGTGTGTGTGTGTGTTTGTGTGTGTGTGTACTTGCATGTGTCAGCAGGAAAATCTGAGTTGGAGGCATGATCTATGCGTCTGTAGGATTTCCCAAAAGTCATCCGGCAAGGTGAAGAATGTTAACTGCTGTCCCCGTGACCACTTACTGTTAATCAGTAGCCAAGTTGGCGAGGAAAGCCCTCTTTTGGTTCTCTCAACAAGATTAGATTTGTTGTGCTCAGAGACATCGATCCATAAATTTAAGCAAGACATAGATAGGGCGCAATCTTGTAACAGTCCTGATTAGTTACAAGTAATAACTGACACTAAGTGAGTCCAGTATTGACACACTAGACACACTCTGCTTGTGCAAGTTCATTCTGTACAGGTTTTCATCTTTGTACAGACCTGCTTTGTATTTTAAACTTCAGAAGCCTCCTCATTCATCTGTCTCGTAATCAAAAGGCTTCATCATGTGTGGCTGAAACCAGAGACACTTCCATCAGGGAACAGGAAGAAACTACTATACTCACAGGCCCATTCAAGCAGAAAAAAAAGCACATTTGTGCTTTCACTTTCTGTCATGTTTGAGATTTCATGGCCAACAACGTAAGTAAGCAAAGGTCAAACCGAGAGTATTAAAAGACAGAACGTGAGAGAGTACCTCGGGACCAGTTTTGTTCTTATATTCTTGAGCAAGCAGAAGCTGCTCAAGTTGCCTTCAATATGTCATTGGAGTTTTTTATGTTGCGCAAGAGGAAACCTGTTAAATCAAGCCAACATGATAAAGTCTGTGATATTTCTTTCTGCAAATAAAGGGGTATTCCGGTATTCCGGTAACGTTAGCTAACGTTAGTAGTTGGCTAGCTAGTGACGTATTACATTATCCCCGTCCGGGACTACTAACGTTAACTAAGGTTAGTAGTAGTAGTTAGCTAACTAGTGACGTATTACATTATCCCCGTCCTATACTACTAACGTTAGTAAGTGTCAAACTACTAGTGAATTAGTTATGAGCAAGACCTCACTTTAGAATGTGCACGCTAATCAACTAGTTAATGGTGAATATGTGTACCTTAATATAAAGTGTTAGCAAGAGGTTAAATTGTTGCACTTCTGTAAAGGGTTCCCTGTTGTCCTTAGTCTTTTTTTAAATAAGTGGTTTATCAACCAAGTTGATAATAACGGCACAAGAGGAAGCTGAGGCAGGCGTTTCCTCTTTTAGATGATGTGAAATTTCAACTGTTTAGTGTAATCCTGGACACTCTCTGATTCAAATGAACAAGTCACATGTCCAAGTTAATCATGTTAGTTGTAGCTTGTTTCTGTTGTCAGGTTGTTGGTGCCATTACTTGCTATTGTGTATAGTGTACCAGGATGTCAGGCACACCTTATACCACTGTTTGTCTTTCCAGACAAAGAGATTAAAAATCAGGTAGCTGTCATCCACACCCATGTTCAACCCACATAAAGTTGCTGATGTATTTAGTTAGGTACTTTACTGATTCCCGGGGGTAAGTTCTGGGGTTTAAATTCTCTTTAAATTATACAGAAAAATGAGATCTGCTGCCATGTTCAGTACTAATTTCTAAATGATTACAACTGAAAGAGGAACTGGAAATACTGACTAGCAAATGAGAAAGAAACCGAAACCTTCCTGCCAAATGGAAATGAAATGTCATGAAATGGTCGGCATATTATACTGACTTTTAACCACAAGGTGGCGGCCAATAGCTTTCAAAACTTTTAGTCCTGCACGTCGCAATGCACGGTCAGGATGCCTGCTTAGCAAAGATATGTTTGCAGGACTCGACAGTATTATTTTAGTGCAGCTGTGTGAAAATGAACAGAAAACACTTTGATATTATCAAAATAGATTTTATTCTAGACCTTGAGATCTGAGTGATATTACAACAGTCAGATCAGGGGGCTGCAGACTGCAACCATGTGAGTGAGAGAGAAAGAGAAAGTACAACATAGGTGAGGGCAAAGACAACACAACAGAAATTTGCAAATTGGTATTTACATGGTCTGGGTGTTATAATACATCAACATTGAATTCCAGATTGTATCTTTTTTTTTTTTTTGTTCATTTTGAGTACATAGCTACAAATAAATCAGAATTACAAAAGTTTTTAAAGAGTACAAAACCTTCAAGGGCTTTCCGACATAGCAAAGATAGAATTAGTACTTTAGGTAGGAACAAAAAAATAGCAAACACACTTGAATGCAGTGTAAAAAGCTCATCATCTAAAAACAAAACATTATAAAATACCATTCCACTGTCATAGACATCATATGAAATAGTGTCTTTGTGGTACAGTCCAATCACTGTTGACCATATTAAAGCAAACTTCAAAATACTCTTAGCATCAGTACAAAATTGCTGTTTTTTTTTGTTTTTAAAACAAGTAACATTATGAACAAAAACTGCAAACAGAGCTTCTGAAATGTCCAACAACATTGGTGTTTATCAAGCCGTTACATGTTAGCGATGGCTATGAGATGAGACTTGGAATGCCATGAAGTTGGCTTGGTTCTAATATCTACCCCAATAAGTCACCAGACAAGACACTATTGACCCTGACAATCGCACTGAAATACTGCACATTTTCAGTATGGACTCTGATTAGGCTTTTAAGAGCATTTTAACATTAGATGTGTCTGTGACGGCTTGAATAAACACATCTCCCTGCTTCTCCATTTTTTAGTCTAAAGTGCAGAAAAAAGAACCTGTAAATACCCTGTGCAGGGCTGCTCTTTTTGTTTAGCTATGACTGTATAATGGTATTTTATAAAGAACCATTCCTCATGGTCAAGATCCCACATGATGCATAAGAATATCACATATTTCAAGCGTGTCTTCAAAAAGTTACGCAGAATTTTAAAATCCACCCTTAGCGTATGAGTGGCATACAAAAGAATCCCCCTGTGATAGCACAGATTATGCAGTTAATGTTACATCGAGTCATATGCTGCGAGTCCGCTTCCTTTTTCACCCTGCCTAAAAACAAAAGCACAGACCTGCTTCAAAAACGCCACCTCTGAACACTACAAAACAAAAGCGCCATCTATCCGTGCGTAGGCCTCAACTTAGCCTGTCTCCATCGAGTTTGTTACTGCTGGGCAACAGCGGCTTGACAACAGCAAACCAGAGCAGGGACTGTAGTGTGTGCCGAGGTCAACACTGGACATGAGGGCTGCACACCAACACGGACATTATCAGAAGAAAGGCCAGGACATTTAAGCTCACTGAACGTTGTAAACGATTGCTCGACATGACAAACTGTGATATGAAGTCCAGCATCATCGATCACCCGTGTCAAATGCGATGTGAGCGAATGTTACAGGCCCGGTCAGGAATTGTCTCAGCTAGGCCACCCTAGGGCCTCCGCCATGTTTAGGAAGGTGCTATGAAGACCCTATGCACAAGCCTGTATAGGAAGTGATACTCCTGATAATATCCTGGTAATATTTAATGACCGAGCAAGCGAGGAGGCGAAAAGAAAACAGGGACAGGACTTAGTCTGATTATCGTTCAGCATTGGTTAGTAACAAGCCATGAGTTGAGGAAACAAGCACACTAATGCCTATGAAACGCTCTTGTCAAATGGATGCTAGTTAGTGGTTATGGGCCTGTCCTCCCTCCCTCCCTCCCTCTCTCCCCCCCCCCCCACAGATCCAGAGGCAGCGCTGACATCAGAAAGCAAGCTATTCCTGTGCCCCTTTACCTCACAAACTACATAAAAGCACAGCCATCCATTCGTAAGCTACACACACAGATCCGGGGCAGGCTCACGTCCCATGGACCCCGACCTTCACAGTAGGTGAGGGGGACGCTGTATCTTTCCGCCATTCCTTGACCCCCGAGCCCAGCACACCATTAGCACAGGAGACTGACAGGGCGTGTAACAGCTACAGAGACAATCTTTGAGCCTAGAGGTTTTTGAATCATTAGCGCTCTATATTAACCTGATAAACATCGAACACCTGAACACCATTTCTGAGGTTGAATAGGATAAGAGCCACAAATGAAGGACAGCTTACCCTCTCATAAACTGCTTTCTAATTTGTTAAAAAGAAAAAAGAAAAAAAAATTGGTAAAAATGGTAAGAAAACAGATGGGCTAAAAACAACAATGGAAACAAATTATAAACCATTTCAACTTTTGAAATATATATCTGAATTTTTGAAAAATACAAAAAAATTCAGAGTGCCAAGAAGTGAATGGGTCTCTCCCAATAACAGATGTGAACATCAATCGTAAAAGACAAACAACTTCCAACTCCCCCCTCCCTTCTCTCCCACCCGACATGTGATACAAAACCTACAGAGATCGGTAAAAGTTCTAATTGAAAAACAACACCGGCCACAGGACACCGCCGCTGACATGTGCCGTGTGCACACGCCAGCGGAGAAAAGAAATCCTTACACTTCTGGTATAAAGGATAAAAAGAGCAAAAGGAAGAAAATCCTGATATTTTGGTTTGCACGTGATGGGTCCTTTGTAGTTCTTCCAAAAAATGTTGTACTGTGACAATAAAATCCTTTCTTCCTGCTGGTCTGCGACAGCAACACAAATGTCCAGGAACAGACCTGTCTGACACGTGTGCATAAAAACCTGTGTATGTGGCGAGGGTCTGGTCCTTGTATGTGTGTGTGTATGTATATACATACACACATATATACATACATACACCTATATATATATATATATATATATGGTGAGAGCGCTCCGTTTGGCTGTAATGGTAGGCCATGGCATCTGATGGGACTACAGCAGTGTGGCGGACAGGCAGGGACAGTCAGTCATTTTGGCTATGTACACATTCGTAGTCGGTCCATGGCTCCCCCAGACGAGCGTCATTTCCTCAGGTCTAATACACAAACCTGGAAACCAGGAAGGGACAGAGGGTTAGGGCTGCAGTAATTGTCTGCCACAAATGCTTCCGTTTTTTTCCACGGCGGGGCAATTAACTGGATGGACCGATTGGCGGCAGGAGAACTCACCGATCCGTCCGATGCGCTGGCTCCCACCTTGTCCCCCATGGCGTTCCAGCACACTTCGAAGATCCCTCCCGTCCCCCGGTAGCTGTGGACTAAAGCACCCGTCTGAAGAGACACGCACACACACACACACACACACACCTTCAAGTTAAATTCGATACTTTTTAAAACCTTTTAATGCCAGTTAGATTGAAAACCATTTTGCAAATGAAATAAATGCGGGAATTTGGAACTGTAGACGTATCAGAACACTGAACTGTGTAATCTATACAGTGTCTGCGGTAGGTTTTCATATTGGACTCCTTAAAGCTTTGTGTACGTGAGTGTGTGTGGGTTAGGGATCAAGTGTGTCTTGCCGGACCTGAGTGTTCCAGATGTGGACACACTTGTCGAAGGAGCCGCTGGCCAGGTGCCTGCCGTCGGGGCTGAAGGCCACACTGTAGACGGGCTCCTGGTGGCGGGTCAGTGTGTGGATGCACACCCCGCGCTCCACGTCCCACAGACGCACCGTCGAGTCAAACGATGCACTGGAAAGGGATGGGGGGGGGGGGGGGGGGGGGGGCATAGGGAGAGGAAATGAGTCAAGTCCACAGGAGATGAATCATACTGCAAGCTCCACTGTACTGCATGTATGACGTCTGGAAACAAACAAACAAACGCCCTGCAGCATTTACAGTCCAATCGCCGGGGGTGGGGGGGGGGGCGTTCTTACCTGGCCAGCATGAGGTTGGCGTTGGGGTTGTTGGTCCCGGGGCCCGTGGGGCTCCACTTGATGGTGTAGATTTCCTTACTGTGGGCTTGTAGGTCGTGGACACACGAGTCCTGCTTCATGCTCCAGATCTGTGTGGCACGAGAGACGAGGCAATGGTTGGATGAACTGTTGGACTGGATATTAACACGACGCACACTGACACATTTATCTGTGTGCTTATTTTGGCCTCTGTGCAACGTTCACCATGTCTGCGTGTTGTGTGCGGTCCTGGCACTGACCTTCAGTGTCATGTCATCGGAGCAGGAGGCCAGCAGGCTCCCAGTGGGATCCCACTTGATGGCGTTCACCTCATTCTACAGCGAGGAGGATGGGGGGGAGAAAACACACACAAAGACAGCAGCAGTGACAACGTTACCGACTTATTAATAAGAATATGAATATAATACTCTTATTATCTTATTACATACACTTATATCAAAACTCTTATGGCAATATATCTCAAGGTACTGTAAAAAACAACTCCCGTCCATAACAGGATGCCCATGGGCAGCTCGTGGCCACGTGCCAAACAGCGGATTCCATGGATGCCACAAAAACCACGGCGTGACCATTCAGAGCAGCGCACTGCGTTTCCCACTGAGATCACACTTCTTCTTCTACCACCCAATCCAAGTTGAAGCACTTTGAGGAGAAACGGAGAGCCAGCCCGCCCAGTGGCAGCTCTCATATTAGCGATCCCCAAAAGGTTTAAAACAACAGGAATGTCATTCTTTTTGTGGAGATCGCTGGGGTCCTATACTCTGATAGAGGGATCTGTCCGGAAAGGTCGACAGACCAAAATGTTGACTCAGTAACTAGCGACTTTGAATTCTGAGTTTGCTTCTTCATCTTTGGCATCACCACCACAGTTACACCCAAACTGATTGAACTTGTGGTCCACTAGCCACGGCAGCTGGGCAATTCCAAGTGTTCGAGTTGAACACTTTCATTATTTTACTAGTTAAACTGATTTTTAAGACAAAAAAAGAAGCGTCAAACAATGGCTGGTTACCTGCCAAAGCGGCGGGTAGAGGCAGCAAACTTACCAGCCACAGGCACAATAAACCCTCTAGTTCATCTTGTGGATGGTGTTAATTAAGGTGCCGTCTTACCGTGTGTCCCTGGAAGGTCTTGACGGGTCTGTCCTGGCCCAGCTTACACACATGGATGCACATGTCTGTGCTACAGGAGGCGAACGTGTTGTTGCTCTGCCAGTCCACGTCCAGAGCGGGCGCTGTTGGAAGGCACCCGGGACAGACAGGTTAGAGCTGTTGCAGCGCTCAGGTACGCAGCACATACTTCACTCCTGACAAGCCTTTCCAGAACTCCTTCCATAACGCCGTCCAATCAACACCAACAGGCACAGAGGTGTTGTGTCTCGATACCCAAGTTTTGACATTTTTTCAGTTTGCGCGCTGCAAAAACACCTAGCACAGTACGTGTTGGATAAACGTGTGCATGTACCTGAAATAAATATTCACCCTTTTACAGGAGCCCAGGAACTGGCAGTAGCAATTTGGTGAATGAATAATTGAATAAATAGGCAAACTGACAGCCGTGTGATCAATGGAAGATTCTGTTCCACCATTTGGACTTTCTCCCCTTTCCACCACACGGCTGGCACACGGTATAATTGCAGCTTGTCACTTTGACTTCGCCGAGACGAACAGAGTTCAGGTGACAGTCGTATTCTGCAGCTTGGCCTCCCGAGAGACAGATGTGTCTCTTCCAAGCAAGGTGGCGCCATAACCCTCCATTCATTGGTATGCAGGCGCGGCCTCTTGTCTCGTCTGTGTTACGACGGCGTGTCTCATGTCTACTTCGACTACAGTTAATTGGCTTCGGGAATAAATAAGCCTCGCTGCGGATGAGTTTCACGTCTAACCTGTGTTTACAACATTGCTAACGATATCTGACGCACACCGACGAGGACCTCGGCTAGCCTCGCGTTTAGTCGGACAGACGGTAACGTTAAGCCAGCAGGTAGATTGATCAATGTTGGTGGAAGGTTAGCTTTATCACAGAGGTGAGCGTTGAGCTAATACGTGGCACCGGTTAAGCTTTCAACGTGTTTTATGTCATGTTAACTTATGAGTGGCTTCACCATCACGGCTTTCCACATCCCTGCGTTTAGTCAGGTCAAGAGCGGGCTGTGAAAAATCACACATCACCAGCTTTATGCCTTAGCTACAATTTCTTACCAGTCTCTTTTGCATTTGTTGCTTACATTAACAACTGGTACGAGTGTACTCTGGTGTCAATGCAGGCAGGTCTGAATAAAGCAGTGTTAAGATGTCAAGCACACTGAAGGGAAGGATTTCATGTAAAATGTGTGATCATAGTGGCCTCACTGCAGCCAGCAAAGGGAAACAGCTGTCTAAAACCAGAAGGGCTCTTGCATGAGGTCATGTGAAATGATCCAGCTGACTCCTGTCACTCACCTGAGTGGAAAGGAAACTGCTGCTTTGCCTCTCCCGTGTGGGCGTCCCAAATAATGGTGGTCTGAGTGGGAGAAAGACTTTCATTATTGACACTAGACTAGCATCACTCGTCAGTAAATAATCGTACAGAATGTTATTTTTTTCACCCCCCCCATTTGAAAAATGCTGTGATTCAGAGTTAGCTGACTTAAAGGTTTAAGATGCTCAGCTAAGAAGATGCAGCCCTTTAGTGCATGTTATGTGCTTTTCTTCAAAATACCGCTGGGTTCTCGAGACCTATTCTACCTCTCTAACCCTAATCCAAAGAGCAGATACTGCACAAAGAACTTGGGTGGCAAATCTGAACCAGGAATATCTCAGGAGTTGCCCGGAAAGGCATTTAGCACAGAAAGTCTGAGGTCTGAATACTGATGCATGAATTTTTGACATCAAATCCTCACCGTCTAACCTGTATTTGTCTTACCTTGTCTACACCAGCACTCAGGATGAAGTTTCCTTTCTTATTCCACTTCAACGCAAATATTGGACCCTTATGCTGACCCAAAGTACTGGCCAGGTTTCCTGGAAACACAAAAAAATGAAAACATGCCAGTTGTTTGTATTGAGAGTTTTGGAACGCTAAATGCGCCGGGGGTAGAAGCTGAAAAGGCTTACCATCTTTTGTCCATATTCTGGCAAAGCCATCATATGAGCCTGTCGCTAGCAGCGTACCCTCACTCTGAAAGAGAGGCAATTCTGATTATGTTGCTGTCAATAACGTAAGACCTATCTTAATTACAGTAGCATATTTCATTTCTAGCAGCAATGATTCACAAATTGTTACATTTCAGTTTAAAAATATGTGACTCACAGCTTGTTCCTACTGACTGTTTCATGCCGGTTAAAATATTTGTGCTGATTTGTCATTGTGCATTAACTTGTATTAACCAGGGGAAAAGCAGCTGCAGCTTGCACCTGAGCAGCAGGATAAAGGCTTTTTTTTTCCCCTCCCATGGGAGTGACTCGGCCTCTTATATCCGGTTAGGAAGGCGAGCCAAGGAATGCCTTTGGCAGAAGTAGTGGTCACACGCATGCACACATACACACACCACAAGATTAGATTACCAAAAAACGCTCTCAGTGCAACACACACACACACTTCCTCTATCATACTGTACAACTGTACAACTACACACACACACACGTACGTACGTACGCACACACACAAACTCACATTCCAGTCCAGTGAGGTGACGTCTTTGTTGCTGGGTACGTCCTGGCCTCCCTCCCGTATGCAGTGCCTCAGCACCAGCTGGGTGGACCCGCCTGTGCTATTCTCACTGAGGTTCCAGATCCGTGCCGTTGAGTCCCCGGACCTGCCCACGTCAACACACACGCACACCACACACACACACACACACAGTAAAGCAACATTAAGAGCAGCTAACACAGCTCTGAGTTTTAAATCAACGCAGAAAATGGAATAAAACTATCATGTCACTGCATTTGAGGTTATCTGTCACTTTTTGCTGAACCCAAAACACATTATGAAGACTGCTCGAAGTGGTAAAGTGCCAATAATTAGTTTGCCATGGGACACATCAAGCCCACATTAAAAAATGTTTCTGTGTTAACAGTAAAGAAGGACGATGTAAAGCTAAGAGCTAGTCGTCCAAGTCAGCAGCCAGATTCAACAATAGCCAAAATTTGCCAGCAATTAGGCAGTGTTACTACCTGCTCTGACTGCAGTTATGCCCCAAACTGACTAAGAGAAGACTTTAACAAATCTCAGCATCATCCCGTATTTTCCCTGAAAGAGACCATCTGCTTCTTCTAGCCATTTAACTCCATTCAGAAATGTTGAACAACATTTTGATGATTGGCTGGCTCTGCCCGAAGCTGACTAATGGGAGACTTTACATGTCAAATCAGGCATTGGGCACTATAAACACTTTGCTAATGGAGGCCAGTTCAGGCTAAAGTACTTCCAACTACCGCTGACAGACACAATCACACAGATTATTGAGGACAGTTGTCCCTGTATGCTTTCTGCTCAATAAGGTGGCTGATCTGTATCTAAAAAGACAAGAATTTGAGAGGAGAGGGTGGAAAACAGGAAAAGAATGAGAAGATAAACCAATAGATGAAAAAGAGCAAAGGGTCACTGAGGGAAAGCAGTTCTCAAGAGATTTGGATTTGGAGTTTATATTTGGAGTTGGATTTACAAAATGATGGTATTCTTTTAATACATTGTTAACTAGAGATATGATTTATTAGCCGGGGCTCTAGTCAAATAGTGCTTTCAGCCTCTGTTGTAAACACTAATGGACTAATTGACTAATGGAGTGAAAATGGGTGGAACACACTCATTTACAGTTGCGAAAAAACCCATTTGAATTACCTGCATTCCTGCGTAATATTTGTTAAATCACATTGTATTTATCTATTTTTATGACTAGGATGAAGATCAGACCAAATTTTAGGAGCCATTTATACAGGAATGTAGGTAATTCAAAAGGGTTCCCAAACCTCCCCGTCCCTCTGTGACTTCATGGAATTTCCCTGGCTTTTCCAGTCTGGATTACACCTTTCCATGATATTCCAGTGAGAACCCTGGGAAAAGGGAAGAGAGGTAGGGGTGATACTGACCCTGAGGCGAGGAGGTCGTTCACTGGGTTCCAGGCACAGATGAAAACTTCAGACTCGTGGCCCCTCAGGACCATGGCCTTATTCTGGGGGATCTCCACGTCCTGGTCCACCTCCATCATCTCTGAGTGGTGGTCTACAGGAGTGGAAAAAAAAGAGAAAAGAGTTAAAGGGTAATTCTGGGATTTTTCAACCTGGCCTCTATATCCACAAAATCACTTATCATACCTTAAAGTAGATCCCAAAAGTTTCGGAGTTGCTCCGGTAGATCGGCTCAGCCGGCAGTCGCGAAACGGCGGCTCAAGGCTCCAATGTAATCAAGGGCATGTACAGGCGGTCAAAGTACGTCCACTAAAAGTGCTTTATTTTGCCACTGACAGGCTCAGATTGTTATTCGTGTGTCTGACAAGTGTCTGACAACATTACTGAAAGGATCGCTACAGAAATAGACCGTTTTTAACAACAACTCTGAACTCTGAGGATTCACTCGTTGCAGGAAGAGGACAGTTGTTTACACGATCCTCTTCTTGCAACGAGTGAATCCTCTTGCTTTTATAGACCACCTTTGTCACAGCAAAATCAAGCACTTTTAGTGGACGTACTTTGACCGCATTGACATGGATTAGATTGCAGCCATTGAGACCCTGTTTCGCAACTGCCAGCTGAGCCGATCTACCAGAGCAACTCCAAAACTTTTGGGATCTACTTAAAGGTATGGTAAGAGATTTTGTGGATATAGAGGCCAGGTTGAAAAATCCCGGAATTACCCTTTAAGGACCCACTGAAAACGACTGCTTTTAGCTATCTGCCTGACCTTAAAGAGATATGAAATCCATTTTATATGATTTTACAATGGCTATTTTACCTTCAAATGAAGTATGTGAACAATAGCGTAATGGCCTATTTTAAGGAATATTAGTCATACAAGGCAAAGCATCAAAATGCTCAAGGGTGGATTCTGTCCGTACTACTCAACTAGTTATTTTGAAGGTAAGAGAACCATTTTTAAAAACAGCACAAGGCGACACTTTCATGTATTTTTCTATGTAAACATACACCTCCACCCTCCAATTTTGAAGCCCTCAAAATTTAAACAATTACTTCTCACTACCATGTGGGGCTGCCAACATGCAAAATTGCCTAGAGCAGCTTTACGTAATGGGTGATAAAAACGAAGCAAAATGGGTGATAAATCTGTTTGCTGAGATTAATAACATCAACCACATTTCATTCCTGTTCTGCTTTTATGTTTGCTTTGAAATGCATAGCAGCAGCATAATAAGTGCTGCCATCAACTTAAAAACTCAATGCTAATTCAGCCATGTTTCATCTTTCTCAAACATCTTTGTGAGATTAGTCAGCCTTATACCTACACAACAGGGATAATATCTTTGGAAGAATCAACCAAATTTTCCACCATGTGGTCAACTCTTTTTTTTCCCCCAAGCACAAAAAAAACACACTCCTGTTTGTGCTTAAGTGCTGATTCAAGGATTCCTCTCAGCCATGCAGCTTCCTTACTGGCTAGGGCGTGGGCTCCGTTCTCTTCCCCGTTGGCAGCACCCTCTCCATTCTTGGAGCTTCCCTGGGGCCCTGTGGCGCTGCCACTGCCCGCCGCCGCCTGCTGCTGCTGGGCCAGCTTGTCCCTGTAGGCCTGCTGCCTGGTCTGGACTACGTCTGGCATCACGGCGTCAATCAGGGACAGGGACTCAATGGGCCGCCCATCAAACAAGGTCCCGTCCTACAAAGAAAGCATGTTAAAGCTGAAGCAACTTTTACTGCTGTGCAACTTTAGTGTATGCACAAACTTTGCTCGTGTGAATGGAAAATACTTACTAAATTATTGCCATTATGTTATATCATACATGATGAGGAAAACATACAATGACCAAATTAAGTAGAAGGTATACACCAACAAGCACAGAGTCAAAAGAGAAAGCAGACGATCCAGCTGTAGTTGCCAGTATACTGGAAGGTCATGCCAGCCAGTAGTTGACAGTGTGAGGAACAGGGGCTTACCTCGTTGATGCTGACTTCAGCCTCCACATACTGCAGGCCCTTCTGGATGATGGAGATGAGAGCAGCAGGTGGCACCAGGGCACCATTGATGTTGGACTGGCTGATGTGGCTCTCTATGCCAAAGGTGAACGCTGAGTGGGAGAAGCCTGGAGGAGATGAGGAGGAATCGAAGAGGGGATGGCATGAAAGCACAAAAGGGTGAGAGAGGAAGAGAGAGAGAGGTTGATGGAGATATAACACGGACTATACAGTAATTTTTTTTTAACTCGGCAGTTTACAAAGTATGTGTAGCGTGGAAAGTATCTATATAACAATCAAAATGAAATCTTGTCTAAATTGTATTAAAGTCAATGGAATGAATTAACTACATTAACTACTACTACTCCATGCATAGGCCTTTTACCAGAGAATTCTTCCTGAGACCTACCTGACTCTTGCAGGTATCTGTACACCAGGAAATTGACCTCATCACTGCTTATGCTCATTTTTAGTCCTGGTGGTTAAACCATTGGGTCAGCACAGGATAGGAGCCTATGAAAGTGACACACACAGCGCATGTTAGAACAGGAAGCCTTACTTATTCATAGAGTGGTTAAGTTATTACATGCCATGTTGAGAGTCAAGCCGAAAAGAGGGCTTGCTTTGGAAGATGGAAAAAATATCTTCTGATTTCACAATAAACATCCTGCAGAACCATACAAATAGATAGCAAATAGTCAGATGACATGCTAGGGGCATTAAGTCAGATGTATAAGAGTGCTGTCACACACAGAAGGTGGATGATGTAACACTGTCAGCTAGTAGCTACATAGCTCACTACTAAATGGGAACGCTCTTGATGAAAGAGAGAGAAGAGGAAGAGGGGAAAAATCCATCACCTTGCTTGACCTAGATCTTGCAATTTCATAACATGGGAAGGAGGCAAGCACAAGCAGCGATAGTTTTTTGGCACGGTGATCATTATGTTTAATTCCTCTCTACGTTTGGTGGTTGGAGATGCCTCCTGGCCCTAGGCAGAGCACCAGTTTCCATTCATTAACCTACAACTGGAAATAATTACCAGCCTTCTTCATGAGGCAAGCTGGCTCTTGTGGACCAAAACTTCTGGAGGAAATGGGCTTTAAACTTTAGCAATAACAGCTCTTACATAGCTTGCATCCCCGCACCATATTTATTCAAGCAGAACCCGCACTGTTTAAACGGGACTGTGGAAATAAACAAGGAGCTTGGATGGGGGACAGAACTTCTACTGCTTCCATCATGCCAGCCTGCTGAAAAGTCAACATGTCTACCGGCTCCCAAGGGCTGAGATCCAACACCAAGAGACCTGAAATCTAGCAAATGCGCTTCACCAGTCACTGACAAGCTTGTAATGAAATCCTAGTGGTTTGGGCTTCTCACAGCCACGCACGACTAGCAGGACTAGGCAAACGATTTGATCAAATCTGAATATCCCACACAGTTGACAATGGTTTTGTTAAGGATGGCACTGACAACAACTGACAAGAGAACAATCTGTCCACTCAAAACGCAGTGCAGGAATGCAAAGTAAGTGAAAAACAGATCAACCTCTGATCCCAGGACAGCTACTGAAATACAGTATGTGTAGCGCGGCCTATATCTGTTGTGTCGGCCTGTGTTGATTACTGTTCCAGCAGCAGAGAGCGTTCTTAGAAGACGACAGGTCCGGTCTTCAGTAGGAATTAATGTGGTTTAAACCAGATCCTAAGCACATTCTCTCTCTGCTGGAGCACAGACAACCATCTCTTCCCACAAGATGACCACATAACCTTGAACCTATGCTGCTCAACTAAGCCCACAAGCAAACATTTACAACAGCCAGGAAAGGAAAGTGTTTCGCCTTCCTCCCACACTAGCGGCTTCAGTTCATGGGTAAAACAACAAGGCAGCTGGATCATCGATGCCCCCGGACATTAGCACACTACAGGGAGATTGCTGGTATCACATGCATTGATACACTACCCATGTGATCAAGATGTCTTCAAATGCTCATCATAGCTCCGTTGTGCTGAGCAGGAACTCTGGGCGTCTGGGAGAGAAAGAAAAGGAAACGACTCAATCTTACAATAATACTACTAATGCATGGATAAAGTAATGTCAGTGGCGAACAACATATCTATAACATACTTTTAATAAAGTCTGTACTTGTGTCTACAATGTGAAATCGCTTGCATTCTAAGCTGTTGTAAAACACAATCTTCAGTCATTTAAATGTTATCCCTGTGGTGTTTCAAGAACAACTTAAAGTGAGTCAAAAGATGATTCATTTCATTCCATGGACTCCTTTGCAAGCTTTCCCAAACATTGGACAGACCACAGTGGGTGGGAATTTAGCTCCTTTAGCCCTGAACTTCCAAGAAATGCAATAGTAAAAGCTTTCTCCTGGGGTACTATATAATCAAGTCTTGGTTAAAGTAGCACAAGAACCATGCAACCAACCCCAAAGATACAGCAAAGACGGTACTTCACTATAAGTGCTACTACAAATTACCATGATTAGATGGAAATTTCAGAGGAAGTGTGGCAGTGAATGGGTGAGAGGGCAGCAGGAGAAAAGTGTTATGAAAAAAGGGGTGTGTCACTAAACAATCAGAGAAACTGGGTCAGCAGTGTACAAGCCAAACACCCGGTAGACATCTGTACTGTAGACCAGTTAGCTATATGTTAGCCCTTGAGGATAGTAATGCAAACGCAGCAGTATGTTGTGATTTTTTTTTTAACTAACTTACTTTACAGAACCGAAACTAGACAACAGCTGAGGCTAATTAAAATAATTTAGAATAAATACATTCCAGTCGCCTAACGACTTATAATAACCAACATCGTATTATCGGTGCTGGATCAATAACTGAAGTCAATTACTATAGTTATTATATGAACTCCGTTTTATAACTTATATACACCCAATAGAGCTAATCTGCGTCATCCATGTTTGGTTCTTTGTCGCCATTTCAGAAAGAACTATGTAGGTCTGGCTCAGTAACGCCGCTGCATGTTAGGTTTAATTTCGTGTGAGTTGATTGTATGCAAGTTATGTCACCGTGCTTATCCACCGGTAGCTACTCTAGCCAGCTAGCATGCCATGCTACTTGCGGAAATACAATGCCCATCCCCCACACACGGTAGCGAGTGAATGGGCTCAGCAAACTACCGAGTAAGCGTGCCCTTTGAGCTAACGTTAGGTGAGGTAACGTTACCGTAACTAGATAGCTAGTGTTAGCTGCCAAAACGTATGGCTCAAATTAAGTAATATTATCTGACGTGTAAATAAAACACTTTCCAATAGGTGGAAAGGTGTTGCAGCTCTACACTGTATGAAGGCTAAGAATTAACAAACGTTAGCTGTTATTACTCATGAGGGTTGTAACGTTAGACTGCCAATTGTCCACATGTCATGAGTCAGTAAGTGAATATGCGGGAAAGCCTAAAATGGGAACAGCCTTAAATAAGCACTTCTGCTGCACCAAACTAGACAATTAGCTAAACATCACAAATAGTTACAGCTTCTCTCGAGTCACCTAGCTAATGGAGATCGACGCATATTATTTACGATTCAGGTTAATGTATTAGCCATATAGCATCAGTGTGAGCTAACTAGCTTGCTAGCTAACTGGTAGTTTGTCTTGGCGGCCGTGCCCATCACCACACATGCCAGCCAAGCAAGGCGGTCTAAATCTGGTTATCTTGAAGTGGGTCATCAAACGATAGCTACCAAGCTAATGTAGTTAGTTATATGATTGGGCGTTAACTTGAAAGATAAGAGCTGATTTCAAGTGATGTTATAGGACTTGGCTAAGATAGCTTTTTCAAATAGCATATATGGTAAGTACCATCAGATCGTCAGCTAGCTATCATTCAAAGCCTGCTAACGACGAGCTAGCGAGCTAGCTAACACTAGCAGGCTAAGCTAACGACAGTGTTGCCGTAATCTCGTACCTACTTGTCTTAAATCTTTCAATAGACGATTTCTTCTGCAGTCTCTGTGTTTAAATCAAACCATGTTATCTCTTTTTATCGATCGCAAGACTGATCGTTTTCCCACAGAAATTAACGATCATATTAAAGCTAAAGAGCCAGGCGGTAAGAAGCCAGCAACGGCTTCAGACATTCGACACAGTGGAGTGACCTGGCGTGCGAAAATGAGCTGCCTGTAACAGTACTGTATTATTTCCAAACATCACCCACATCGCCCATATGAAGATGAACTCATGCCAGCGTCAATGTACAATGTGCTCAATTCTTGACGAACAAGTTCGAAGTAGCCGAATATTTATTTTTGCAATATTACCAATAAAGCCATTTTGTTGACGTTGGTATTGTTGTATTGTTTATCAAAAACAAACTATGCCACTCAATAAGAAATACAATGTATATTTAACAAATGCAACAAACAAAACCTAACGGTTGTATTGATCGTCCTTGAGAGAAGATATTAATATAAGATCTTGGTCAGTTTTTTAGGTTTCATATAGCAAAATTGGGCCATATTCCCTTTGCAATCCCGACCAATCAGAGGGAAAGTGAAAAGGATCGAGGCCTCTGGAAAGCTTGTCCAGCAGCCAAGCACCAGTCATAACAACAGTGCCTCGCCCAACCCCCACTACACCTCATTTTTGCCTGTGTGGTCATCACTAGCCACAGATTAATTACACCCCACCCCCTATCCTTTGCTCAGTCATTCAGACTTGGAAAGTCAATAACAAGCTGACATCATCATTGAAATCTGTGTTTTACACTGATATTTTTGAGCTGTATACATAGTCCATAATCACATTCCGTTTCCAATGCCTAGATCACAAAGATGATGGTGAGAAAGTATTGACGCGGTACCCTGATGATTCTGTTACTATTCCATAGCAAGGATTCACTGCAGCTGTCTCTATGCCATGGCTTGAGACTCTTCCTCTGAGAACAAATTAGGAGCTGGCCCTCAGACTTACAATATTAGTGTGAAGATGCCAAGATGCCTACCCAAGGTACACACAATGTACCTTGTGTGTTTGCCTGAATCTGAATAGCGACAGTCCCCATGTGAATGGTTTTACTGCCTCTGCTGCCGTATCCTATGGGAGATGATGACATATCATGAAATGCTAAATTTGTGGCCAGCAATTGTACAACAGTAGCGCATCCTTTGTTGCAGTGTTTTTTCCCCGCTACTACGGAATGGTATAGTCTCAGTAGGGACCACAGACGCACACACAACATCCCTTCTTTAGTTCACACACACGCTGCATGTTCACACCCATGCACTGCAGACACAAGAAGACACATGCCAAATAACAGCAACCACCACAACAAAATAATGTGTGTATGTAATTACACAAGATGAACCATTTATTATGGTAAACCGACTTCTGCCAAGGCAGGGATATCATCCTGAGCCAAGCCAATGTGGATGATATAACAAAGGCAGATATGATTTGCATACTATCAGATAGTAAAACTGAGTGTGAAAGGTTGACATTTACTTGTACATCTGATGAACAGCTCCGTGGCCTTGTCATCTCTGTTGGTGTGTGATGGATGGGGCTGTATCAGATACTGTATGCTGCTGCAGCCTGCTGATGGTTTCCCCATTGCTGCCTGCAAGCCTCTGAGCTGTCTTTGATCCTCCCACTCAATTATCTCAATGCTCATCTGGCCCTTTGTCAACATCCCACCAGCTCGTCCATCAGAGACCTCCCAGCTTAATATATCTGGATGTGCCACACAATCACACTACTTGTTTTTTTATCATTAGAAGGGACACATTAATATCAACACTGCCCTTAGGTTGTTTAAACATGGGGGGGGCGGGGGAGTTTTACCACGTTATGATGGAAATGCATGTATGTAGTTTATTTTTAATCTAGAGCAATAGTAGAGGGCTTGTATTAAAGGTGGCACTAACACTACCATGGTCAGGAGTTGGATTCTTATAAGGCCTGTGTATACTAAAATGTATGCACATACTAAAATATACAGTACTTAGAATGAAAGCATTCACTAAATATGCTATATATATCAGAACAGGTACTGATAAACTAGTAATTTCACATATTTATATTATTTTGAAGCCCTGACAGAGTTTAGGGTACCTCTCTATTAGTTGAATCATGGGTATTTTCCCACATTCTGCCTCTCCCTTCTTTGTCCTCAAGCCAGAAGAAACAGAAATATGTGCTCCATCACTCCCACTGTGTGAGGGTGTTTTGGCTGACAGTAATGAAATGCAAAGCAAATTCCTCATTTCCAATGCCAGGCTTTATGCAATGTGTGATTCGCTACGGGAGAATTGTGAATTGCTTCTTCCCTATGACCATTAATCCTACTGATGCATATTGACGTACACATACATGCACGTATATATAAATAGATATGTAACTGTATGTATAGGCCTACATGCGTAATCGTGACATACTGAAGAACCGTAAATACTGCTTGGATGTAAACCGAGATGATCACCGTTTTCTTGTATAAATGTGAGAAGAGGAAGAGTATGGTATTAGAGATGCGGTATCTTTGTGGCGGTGGGGGACTAATCTGTCTGACCATAACATGAGGTTGCTAGGGATAAGAGCACAGCAGCAACTCTGTTAAATATGTGTTGGTCTTGTTGGCATTGTGTAATTGCTTGGTTACAGCCATGCGAGTGAAAGCTTTGTCGACTGCCTTAGCAACAGCGGTATTGCTTATTCATTTGTGTGTGTGTGTGTGTGTGTTTCTGTGTAAGGAAGAAAGAACATTAAGATGGAAGTAGGTTGGGTAGAGGAGATTGGTGGCTATGTCTGTGATGAGGACAAAAAAACTTTTGAGGCAGTGCCCAATCTGTTTTTGCTTTTCATTAAAGAGAAGATGTCAAACTATGAATGTTGTATCAGCAGTTCTCGATCTTTTTGGCTTGTGAACCTCCAAAATAAAGCATTGCCTACTTGCAAGCCTCTGTTGCAGGTGTAAATGCGCAGAGTGGAAACTCTGACAAGCAGATGATAATATAGGCTGCAGATATTCATTATTTCACAAGAAAAAGGCATTTATCACAAAGATTAAAAACACGATGGAAATGTTGTACATTGGACATACTTTTTTCCACATGGCATAAATCATCTTACAACTACAACACTCCAGACTCACCTCACAACGCCCTGGGGGGTCCCAACCTCCAGTTTGAGAATCACTGTGGTATATCACTCAGCAGTGATACATGACTGAACTGGTGGCATGCTACTCAATCAGCACACAATAACATGAATGTGTAACAATAATGCTTAATGCGCTGCCTGTACCTAATGTACCTATCTTTCATATCAATAAGACCCTATTGACTTTCTAGTAACTTTATTGCGTTACAACTAAAACACAATAACATGGTGCATTACGTCTGTGAGAGAGCAAGGGAGAGACAGAGAGAGAGAGAGAGAGAGAGAGAGACTGCTTCTTGGCTTCACTGCCTGCTCAGCAAGAGCTATTTTTAGACCCAGAGAAACAAAGGAGAAGAATCGCCTTTCATCCTGCTGTAACTATGTTGTTTCACCTCCAAATGTGGCCCACAAAGACAGACTGCAATTCTTCTGTGGCTATGTTTAGGCCTAACCTTCTGCCCTTTTGTCATCCCGCTCATCCTGCTATACTGGGGCATGTGTTTTTCTTGTTTTCTCACTGTATGCGAGGGGAGTTTCTGTTCAGGGCTGAATCAGAAGCCAGTGTATAATTAAAGGAATAGCTTTCAAGCCAAGAGGAAGCTCCTCTGTTCCGCGGTGAGGTTGTCTTATAAGTCATGAACTCTCTGAGAATGGCCTAATCTCTATGAGTTAAGTTGTTTATTAGGCTGGGGAGGAGACAGAAGTGAGGCGGTGCACGATGTAGTCTCCTGGAGTCTGATGCTGCTGCAAGGGAATGACTTTCATAGTCACATGCAAGAGGGAGATCAGTAATGATTACATCCAAGATGCCTTATCAAAGGTTCTGGTGGGGGGAATCCCCTGGCTGACCAGACCAACACTGTGGTGGGAATCACTTTAGTTGTCTACAGAGAAAACATAACCGCACTAGCAACACAGACCAGCTGATTAACCTCTATGGAAGATAAAAATAGAAAATCTTCAGGTTGTGTATTCATGAATAAACCATTTATGCACAATAAAACAAACTGGACATACCTGTACAATAAACTGGTAAAATGCCTCTCACTCATTTAGTCTTTCTGACTGTGAATGTTTCAGAACAAAAATAAAGAATGGAGATGGTTGCTTGTAGCCTCTTCGTCGTCGTCCTCCTCCTCACGACCCCAAAGTGGGAAAGGACGGCATAATAAAAGGGTTCGCACATAACATTACAACATAACTCAAATGTTTTGGATGTCTCATTCTTTGCTACACTTACTAATAGATTTTCACACCTGTTTACATTTACAGTTGTCTTCTTAAAATAGTCATCCCAAATTAAAAGGCATTGGAGGAAACCCCCGATTTAAGTGTCTCTAGTTTCTGAGGCTGCAGGGACACCTTGTGGCAGCATGCAGCAACATGCTCCTGTCATACATTCTCATACATGAGTTGGTACCAAGGTGGGGAAAAAGTTGATTGAATTAATTGAGCTGCTCTCTGAATTCCTCTGTGGATGTGCAGTAGTGTCTGCAGCAAACCTAGCAATGAGCCCACATGGGGGACAGTCAAAGCTTACTGGGAGGTACAGTTGAGATTCATTATGCTTGACCAACTCAGTTTAAGCGTGACGGCATTGTACAGGGACCTCATATTACGTACGCAGGTATGGCAGGCATTCTGTTCACTTGGGGCAGGAGTTTAAATAAGATGTAGCCGGCTGCTATCCCCGAGAGCCCAGATCTTATTTGAGATCCACTGCTGATAGTCGTAGCCCAGGAACTGGATTATCATAACAACCCACCAACAAGAGGTAGGACCTCACAGATTAGACACCATACATCTTCTTCTTTCAATTTCTAGTCACACAAGAGCTGGACCTAATTATACTTTAGATGTGCAGGGAAAGGCGCCAGGTGGAGTACACTGGGGTCATGCACATAGATTTAAAAAAATGGTGTAATATATAATAGAACATAGGACAGCACACAGCATACGACTGGGAATACAAAGGTGTTTGTTAATCTATAACTTTATCATATATGTGAAACTTATTATACGGTGTCAGGTCTCTGTCTTATTGGCCTACGGTACAAGAACACGTTTGACATTTCACTGCCTATTTGTCGGAGGGCACTAATGAATCTTGACTGGATCATTGCCCCTACATTGAATGAAATGTGTTTTCGTTCATTGCCCTGTTTGAGGAACAAAAAAAAACAGTGAAACATATGTAATTCAATCATGAATGGACGATTGGGTTTTGACATTACATTATGTTCCAATTATATGAGCAGCATGTACAATATGCTCATGACTTGCAGTATATGTTATATATGCCACGCACAAGCTGTTCACACTGTCAAATTGCCAATCTCCTCTTTGTGCACCTCGGGTTGTTAAGTGTTTACGGCTCTGCTCTACCTCTTCAGGGTGCTGTGCAGTGGAGCTTGTGTCTTTTTAAAGTCACTAAACACTAGGACACCTGACCATTGAGCAATAACCACTGGAAGGACAAGGCAAAAAATACATCCAAAGACATTTTCGGTCAAAGAGCAAATTGATAGCAAGCCAAGTTCTGGAATCGACTTTGCTCTGACTGTAATGTGCAAGAGTAAGCCTTAGTGTGGAAGGTGGGTGTTAGCACCTACTAAACCAGAAATTGCAGGATCAAGGCTGACACTTCAGGCATTAAACTAACAAACTCTCCAGCTACTAAGTCTCTACCAGTAATGCACACAGTTTTATGCCTCTCACAAACCTGTATTTCTCTTTTATGATTTAAATGCAATATGCTCAAAGTGCTCAAAATATAGCTCAAAGGCAATTACAAATAGCAAGGCAAGGCAATGCAAGGCAAGTTTATTTGTAGAGCACCTCACATTCACAAGGCAGTTCAAAGTGCTTTGCATGAGGCATTAAAATACATTTTAAAGAAAGACATTTATAAAGACATTTTTTTTTAAAAGAATAAAATTAAATACAATTTAAAAATGTAATCACAGTGCAAAAGGAATAAAAGTAGTGCAAGTTTAGAATTCAAAGTGTGGTGGTGAACAGAAATGTTTTCAGTAAGTTTCTGTAAGTTTGTTCCACCTATTTGTTGAATAGTAACTAAACACTGCTTCACCCTGTTTTGTTTTGACTCTGGGAACAGTTAGCAGACCTGTCCCAGTTGACATGGGGGGTCTGGAGGGTTCATATTGGTTGAGCATGTCAGCGATGTATTTTGGGCCAAGACCATTTAGTGACTTGTAGACAAGTAACAATATTTTAAAGTCGATTCTCTGTCACACTGGAAGCCGATGCAGAATTGGCGTGATGTGGTCAAACGTTTTCGTCTTTGTTAGTAGTCTAGCAGCAGCGTTCTGGATGAGCTGTAGCTGTCTGAGAACCTTTTTAGGGAGACCTTAAAGAAGACCATTACAGTAGTCTAGCCTACTTGTAATAAAGGCATGAATTAGTTTTTCTAGGTCTTGTTGTGACATAAGTCCTCTGAGCCTTGCTATGTTTTTAAGATGATAGTAGGCTGATTTTGTTACAAACTTGATGTGGCTGTTAAAATTGAGATCTGAGTCCGTAACAACGCCAAGATTTCTGGCTTGGTCTTTGGTTTTTAAAGACAGGGAGTCAAGGTATGTACTAACTTTCAGCCTTTCTTCTTTGGCACCAAAGACAATTATCTCAGTGTTGTCTTTATTTAGCTGAAGGAAGTTCTGGCACATCCAGTCATTGACTTGCTTAATGCATTGGCACAGTAAGTCTATGGGACGAGAGCAGCAGTGGTAGGCTGTTATTTTGCATAGTTTGGCCTAGTGGGAGCATGTAGAGATTGAATAGACAAGGCCCCAGGATTGAACCTTGGGGGTTAGGGTTAGGATGATTCTGAGGTTTGCCACATGCCATTTTGGTTTATCATTCATTGATTTGAGTTTTCACACAGTTTCATAAGATGGGAGAAGTAGCTGGAGGAAATTTGAACCAAGGACATGCCCATAAAGACTTTACAGAGAGATCCCACTGATCCTATTTGCCTCTGGTCGAGGACATGTTGTTCATTAAAAAGATAATGGGGAAATCTGAACAATACGTTCCTGCTGTGGCAAGCAGTTTCACACAGTCCTGTGCATTGAAGCCTCTCACTGCCTCAGAAAGCCCTTCGGTGCTTCATGTGATGACACCGGACACTCAGCACCTCTTGAATACTCTGTGATATGGAGATGGATGCAAATGTATCCAAAATCAACCTGGTGATCAGCATAAAATATACATGGACTCATCTAGAACCAACCAGGACAATTCCTGCGACTATAATACGCCATCTCTCATGAAGTTCGGTCCAGCCTACCATGTCGGCTGTGGTACTTCAATATTTTCAAGGTTGTCAAATGAACAGTGCTGGAAGGAACATATGTGTTTACAACCTAAAGAAATGGATTGGCGATATTAATGGAATATTCTCAAACATTTCCATCTTTGGTACAGAACATTATAGGAAACCTTTTGTCAAGAATAATGTGGAATAAATGTCCACATTTATTGTCCACATTTATAAGTATGTACTTTGTATATTATTTCATCAAGATGAAGTTTGTTCCATTTCATTAGGACCAAACTAGGAGAGCCCTTCAGAGGCTAGACTAGGCTAGAGTGTCATTCCTTATGGGTAGGTTAGGTATGAAGTCACTTGCCACTCCAAGTCCAGCTTCCATGACGCGTGAAGCACAGCTAGCAACAAATGAACCGCACTCAACAGCCTTTAAAAGCCTTGCTTGACTCTAGAGTTGGTAGAAGGAGTAAGGCGGTCATTCTGAAAGTGTGTGTCCATGTTTAGCTGAAATCAATATAGTTATGTGTGGAACTTGAAGCACTCAAGAGGTAATGGTCAGCATGATTTTATGGAGGATAAAAGTTGGAGAGTTATGATAATACAGAACATAAAATTCATGTTAGTTGTTGTAGGTATGCATGTCAATTTGTTTGAATACTGTATCTATGTCTGTTTATGTTTTCCTTCCGATTTCTTTTGTATTACGTTGCAGTTCTCCCTCAGCAACATTTCTCCTAAAGCAGCTGAGAATGTAATGTGATGAGGAAATTACTCATCTAAGAGGAACTTGTTGGCTTGTTCTTCTCTCTCCTTGTTCTTCTCCCTCTATTCTGCTCCTGGCACTGAGGCAAGGGTGTTAGCCCCCGTGAGAATGAAAGCAGGCCTGCTTATTCTGCTTCCATGTAACTAGATTGAATGATCCAGCAAAATGTTCAACAACATGAAATTTCTTTTCTGTATTGTTTATTTTATATCTGAAGAAGAGTAATAAAACAATATGATTTGATTTTTTTAAATATTATTGATCCAAGGCCCATTTTTAATATTTAACTTTGATACCAGTAAATGGACACACAGGACAAGCAACATGACCATGTGAATACCTTTGTTCCAAATCGCCTTGGCAATCACTAAAGTGGATTTGTATCTAACGCTCACCCCTGGGTGACCTAGAAGTAATAACTCATAATGTCTTGGTTGCCCATTCGTTTGTATATAAATCAAGGCTAATGTCTTTTAGTGGAACAAACCGGTATAGCATCAAATGCTGTGTTCTCTTCAAATGGCAGGACTGCGATAGAGAGGCAGTCACGAGCAAGGTGTTGTTGTGCCATGAGCGGAGCCAATGACTTTGTGTTGACAGCAGAAGTGTTCACACTACAGCAGGTATGTTTTTCATGAGCATTTCATCAGCATTAACACCTTTTATCTGAGGCAATCCATCATCTTGTTTACCCTTACTGGTGTTTCTTTGTGTTCAAAATGAACCTGGTAGCTGTGACCAGAGAGTCCTCTATATTAGGCGAGTTTTTCTGTCCCAACACATCATAATATTCTGAGGTCCCTTTGTACAAAATTGGATTTATTTAAAAGAGTAGTGAGTGTGACAGCAAATATGCACCAAAGGTATAGTATCATTTGTCATGCTCTTCATTTAAATTAGAGAATAGTGGCTACATTTTCTTTGCAAATCAATCATTGGCAACTTGTTTACATTGTGTTTGTGGTCTTGAAAGTGTATTTGAATGTAGCAAAACTGGCTGTTCTCAGGTTTCTTGGTATTTTCCATGGTTGGGGACAGATTTAACTGACTATAACTCTTCTCAGGTCTTTTCAACAATCATTCCGCACCCCTTCAGTAAGCAAAGGAGGACGAGGGTCATCAGGAAAGATGTTCTTTGTGGCAGGGGCCAAAAATGCAGGAGGATCAGGAACAGGAAATGAAAGGAGGTAACAGATTCAAACTATTTCAGCCCCAACAATAACCACTATCACTAACACTCATACCAATGATGTTGGTATTCCTCCTCCTCTTTTGTTTTTTTTCTTCTTCTTCTGTCATCAGGTCAATCTACCAAAAATTCCGTGAGGTAGATATTTTGGACAAGAAGAAGACAGTGACAGCTCTGAAGCCTGGTGAGGATCGAGCCATTCTTCTGGGTCTTGGGATGATCCTCTCTTCAGTTATGATGTACTTTGTCTTGGGGATCACCGTACTGCGCTCCTATGCAGACAGGTACTGTGTCATGAGAGATTTTTTTTCATGTGCAGCTTAAGGGAGTTTACTATTTTTTGTCAGATGCATCTTTTATTCATGAGGTGTGCTTGTTGACAAACTGCTGCGATGCTTTATGCAACTGAAAATTGGAAAAATACGTTTCACAGAACCAGATATCATTCTGTACCAATCTATCCCACAAGTTGAGTTGATTTCATAGCATCAGGTCAAATGTTTTTTTTGTTGCTTTTTTGCATTAAATTTGATCTTCATCGCAGTGTATGGACAGAGGAGGGAGTGTGTGTTGTTCTCAACTCCACCATCACAGCAGACATGAACTGTTCCTACAACTGCGGGTCAGACTGCTGGAGAGTCTCCAAATACCCCTGTCTACAAGTCTATGTGAGCGTCAATAACACAGGCCGTGTCAGCCGTTTATCTCACAATGAAGAGACCCAGGACGCCAGCTCTGAAGTGAGTACAGTGCCAGAGGGAAAATACTGGGAATTACTGAACCGTTTCAAATGTTGACACAGGCTGTCAGATGTTGGCCTGGTTACCTGATTTAGACCTACTCTGCTCCCAATTCAGAAAATGTTAGCAGATAGGACCTGGAGTTCTTCCTGGTCATGTTGAATTGTTGGGAGGAATGCCATGTTCTACGCACGATACATGGGGGTGATATACTAAATGCTTGGAATTAATATTGTTCGCCAAAACAAGTAAGACTGATCGACCTTGAGATCTCAATGTCCTTCTATTCTATTCTTGCAGTGTTTCTATGTGCCCAAGTGCCAAAAGGACAGTGTGGTCATGCACGCCATGCTCATGAACATCTCTGAGCGCCTGAAGGTGAATCAGCAAGTCCCCTGCTACTACGACCCTAGCGAGCAGCAGGAGAGTGTTCTCCTGACCCGGCTGTACGGCCACAGCGCTGTCTTCCACTCACTCTTCTGGCCCTCCTGCATGCTCACAGTAGGGACCCTCATCATTGTGATGGTTAAACTCACACAGTACCTCTCCATACTGTGTGAAGAAATTGGGAAGATCAAGAGGTGAAACAGGCACAGCAGCTGAGAGAGCCGGGCATATGGTCTGGTGATGGACATATGACATGAAAGGGATTGTTTTAACCAAATGACCCCACGGTGACCTCTTGTAACTTTCCTCTCCGGCTGAGACATTTGGAACAGCTGGTTTCCTCTCCACTCCAAGGATGGGACTGTTTTTAAAAGTGAACTGAATGTTCCAAGGCAGTGACGTGTAACTGGCTGTTACATGAAACACTATAACTGACCTTGTGCATGTTGTTAAAGAAACAAAACATTGTAAAATGATGGGGTTTGGTATTTCTGGAATCCTAAATATGGTACATGAGCGTGTACTTGCTATCTCACATAGATGATAATACCAAGCTAAATTTGAACTGACCGAGTAACATAGCTCTTTCCAAAAACGTCTCCTGTGTTTGTAGTTGTTAATGTTGAGCAGTGTTACATTTTGGGTAACTTTCTCAAACTTTCATATTTTGTTTTGATAACCTATGTAATTATTTTCTGAAATACTCTGAGAATGTCTTATTTTATACTCACTTTCCCAGTGAAGAATGCAACTCTTTTATTATGAAAAGTAACACACATTGTCTTTCACGACTGAACGAATGAACGCATGTAGCCAAATGTGATTTTTGTTTGATGATAATTCATCAACTATGTTGGAGGAATTTTGCTCACCAGACTACTGCACCCTGAATCTGGACATGTCAAACTAAAACCTCTTTGAAAAAGAAGTTAAACTAAATCTAAATTGCATTGCAGAACACATTGACCATGTGAGGCCAAGACATGGGTATATAAAAAAGGATGAAGGCCCTTTGAAAACTGGATTTCAATTTATGTTTGACACAAATATATATCTATACATGAATAGACATAAATGTAGTTTGGTGTTCCATTAGTTAACTACCTATGCTACAAGTCAAATCATAGTTAAGTACTGTAGGATTGCATGGTACTTAAATGTAAATTGACCTTCCAGCACTATTAATCAAATACCTAGATGTTACTGCTGTTAAGTGTTATCTCATAAGAAAACATAAATACACCCACCCATGATGTTAGTGATAGAAACTAAAACATCTCTTTCTGTAACAAGCAATATTGTTGTATCTTTTATCAAACATGAGAGGCCTGAAGCTGTAATAAATGATCATCATCCCCATCATGTTTTTAATGAAATGGAATCTGAAATGAAATGAATGAATCTCTTCATATTTCTATTTGAAATCTTTCCTTTTTCTTTTTTTTTCTCTCACCACATTTCCTCTCAGGGCTAACATCTTTGGGCTTCGCATATGACTGTAGCTACAAATAGAACAACATATTTGATACTGTTCAGTTGTTGTTTGGTGGCAGTTTATTCCCCTTTAATGGAAAGCTTTCCCGTGGATTCCTCTCATCTTGTCTCATGACAAACTGCTGTCTCCACACACTGACTGAGTGGGAGTGGGAGGGCGGTCCATGACGATGAGCCTGCTAACCAGCTTCGAGCAAGCTAGCTGTGTGGAGCTAGCGTGCTACCAAATTGTGCAGTTTATCTCGGGGTGGCACGATGAATAACATCATGGAGTGTTATAGATGCCTTCCTCCGCGACATATTGACAACATCGCCGATAGCTAGGCATCTTTCTGGAGAAACTGGGCTGACTCACGACGATCGCTGCTTGGATGGAGTAGAGCTAGCGGAGCCTGGTCGAGACGTCTAGAGCGGGTACGAATGGGATTTACTCGGCTAGCTAATGCTAATGATCGGGTAGTGCTGCTAACTAGCTTCGTAGCTAACCGGTTAGCTATCTACTAGAGATAGATTTGATCGGGAAATGCGTTAATCATAACGATATAAAAAAATAACCACACCATTACTCGCAATGCACGCTGTCAATTATCACCCTTTATTGTTGTAAACTACTACGTTGAGCTCTTAAGATTGCAAATCAAATTGATTTTGCTTAGTGAACTTGGCTAGGTGGCTAGCCAGGTCAGCTAGCTAGGAAATGACACTCAATCCAGCCAGCAGCAGTACAGCACAACAGATAGGATGAGGTGACTGGCAAGCTTGGGCTAAAGGTAACGTTAGCAGTGTTAGCTGCACTTATCTGATGCTAATGCTGGTTAGCTAGCTGGTTTGTTTACATGATTGTTTCTAAGCCATTTCATTCGACATCTGAATTGCTAGTTTTCATCAATAAGCTTCTTGCGGCTCTCTTTAATGACATATTTACATTTACTTTAGCACTAACTCACTAAAGCAGGAGTTGCTAAGATGTCTCATCTTTGATGTTATGAAATGTATGTTAGCGTTAGCTATCTTGGAATGAACGTGGTAACGTCTTCGTAGCAAGCAGCTGACAGCTTTTAGTATTTCATTTTAACATTAGCAAAGTTATGAACTCGTTGTTACTACCAATCAATCTAACCGAACCAAAGTCAATTTAACACAAATGTTATGTTACCTCATATATGTAATAAGACAGGCCTAAACTTACTTCATTACAATACATTGGTCATGTATCATTTCCCCCTATAACTTATGTGCTCATGAAATTCCTGACATTCCATGTTATATAGGGTTACTCCGTGTATTTAAGGGTATATTTATACTTTTTTATAGTGTCAGTTTCCTCAGGCCACCTAAATGTTTACCACAAGCATTCTGCATTGTTATAAACAGGTCAATGGCTAAACTTTCTCTCTTTCACTAGGTAGACATTACTCATCTTAATTACCAGACGTTGAAAAGAGCTGACTGCTGGCACAACCATGCCTCCCAGGCCATCCTCAGGAGAACTATGGGGTATGCACTTGATGCCCCCCAGCATCCTGGTTGACTGCCTCCTGCCAAACGGCATGATTCTCACATTGGAGTGCCTCAGGGAGGCCACGCTGATCACAGTCAAACATGATCTGTTCAAGGAGGCCAGGAAGTACCCTCTTCACCATCTGCTGCAGGAGGAGACCTCCTACATCTTTGTCAGTGTCACTCAGGAGGCAGAGAGGGAGGAGTTCTATGATGAGACCAGGAGGTTGTGCGACCTCAGGCTCTTTCAGCCCTTCCTTAAAGTCATTGAACCAGTTGGCAACAGAGAGGAAAAAATTCTCAACAGAGAGATTGGTATGGGCCATGCCTCAATTTGCAATTCCAAAGCCTAGTACTATACAGAGGGTTGCCTGTCGGATTGCCCAAGTGAAGAAAGAATAATATTGTTGTTTTTAATTGGTTGCACGTATTGTGTTATGTTTTGCATTCTATTATGCTATGATATATGCTGAATTTCACATCCAGATGTCGTGAAATGCATCCAGAACCTGTTTTGCTAATGAGGCTCATGGATATATGACTACACAGTTAATTTCCACTACCCTCTTTTCTGCAGGTTTTGCTATTGGGATGCCTATATGTGAGTTTGATCTGGTGAAAGACCCAGAAGTGCAGGACTTCAGAAGGAACATTTTGAACGTTTGCAAAGAGGCTGTAGACCTTAGAGACACTAATGGACCCCACAGTAGAGCCTTGTATGTCTACCCTCCCAATGTAGAATCCTCAACAGAACTTCCCAAGCACATTTTCAACAAGCTAGATAAAGGTAAGACATTCCAATCCAGGTCAGTGAAAATGTTAAATATAAATTAAAAATATTTGTTAGATATTTCATTTTCTTCTTTCCCTCAGGTCAAATAATCGTGGTGATATGGGTAATAGTGTCGCCCAGCAATGACAAACAGAAGTACACCCTGAAGATCAACCACGACTGTGTGCCAGAGCAGGTGATTGCTGAAGCCATCAGGAAGAAGACGAGGAGCATGCTGCTCTCCCACGAGCAGTTGAAGATGTGTGTGCAGGAGTACCAGGGCAAGTACATCCTCAAAGTGTGCGGCTGCGACGAGTACTTGCTGGAGAAATACCCTCTGAGTCAGTACAAGGTAATCTAATCTAATATTGGGCTAGCTGCAGCTGATACTACTTAGTTGGGAAAGCGATTCACTTCAGATCAATGCAGCATCCAAGCCAAAGCAGCCTGGCATTCATGACATGAATTGAATCTTATTAGAAAATGTGCTGCCTGTAAAAAGTAATATTTCGAGACTAGCCTATGGATACATCATGATATATAAACACAAAGTGCAGGGTGTTTTAGTTGTAGCCAATGTGTAATTGTAAAAGCCAATAGTAATGATAACCTAGGAATGGTACGACCGACTTAAAAACAGCACTGCTTTTGTCTTTCCTCAAACAGTACGTGCGTAGCTGCATCATGCTGGGCCGGATGCCCAACTTGATGCTTATGGCAAAAGACAGCCTGTATTCCCAGCTACCCATGGACACTTTCACCATGCCGTCATACGCACGACGAATCTCCACGGCAACGCCCTACATGAATGGGGAAACGGCCACCAAGTCTCTGTGGACTATCAATGGAACGCTGAGGATCAGGATACTGTGTGCCACCTACGTCAATGTCAACATCAGAGACATTGACAAGGTACAAATTCACCGGCATGGTCCCGTACCATGACCTTTTCCTGCTTTCTATGGAGATTCTCTGGTCTCCAGCAAGGTGGCCTGTTGTACGGGCTCGGCATAGTGACATTGTATGCTGTCCTTCACTTCATCTAGTCAAAAATGAAAAGAAAACTATCCTTTTCTCACTAGGTTACTATATATGTGTGTTGTCCTTGTGGCTATTCTAGATCTACGTCAGGACGGGGATATACCACGGTGGGGAGCAGCTGTGTGACAACGTCAACACTCAGCGCGTACCGTGCTCAAACCCCAGGTAACTCACAATTGAGCCCATCGTTCCATCGGATGGTGTTGCACTCTGGGATTTCTCTCTTTTCGCCCAGGTTTTGCGACGACCCTGCGCTTTGATTTTGAGAATATTTTCCTCCCCGTTCATCCCAGGTGGAACGAGTGGCTGAACTACGACATGTACATTCCAGACATCCCCCGTGCGGCACGGCTCTGCCTCTCCATCTGCTCTGTGAAAGGCAGGAAGGGAGCCAAAGAGGTCAGCAGAGCAATCCTTTCTTATAGTGCTGCTGTTCTGAGGACATTTGTTTGTCACAATATTACTTTTATGGAGTTAAACGCTGTTCATGCTGTTAAAACTGTGGTTAGTGGTTACTTCATAGTGTGCCAGTAAGTGTACATAGAACATTCCAACCAATAACATCTTCTCACATATTTTTAATATATATATTTTTTTACATATATCCCATTTGATTTACACCGTTCGCCACTTTTGAATGATCTCTCCCGTATGTCGTATGCTCTCAAAATGCTGTTTCATTGTGAATTTAAATTCTGCTTTGTTAAACAAAACCAAAAGGTTAACAAAGTAGATCAGCGTCTGCATGGAAATGAAACAACCTCCCTGTGTTTCACGTTACACCTGTCTGAGCTGCTAGTGTTATGTTACGTGTAATCGGTTTCACATGCAACATCTTTTGTCTTTTAGGAGCACTGTCCCCTAGCCTGGGGCAACATCAACCTCTTTGACTACACCCACACACTCGTGGCAGGGAAGATGGCTCTTAACCTATGGCCCGTTCCCCATGGCCTGGAAGACCTGCTCAACCCCATCGGCGTCACAGGCTCTAACCCCAACAAGGTGAAACACAGAGCTCTTAGCCCAGTAGAAACCAAAAGACTGCTCACTCATTGTTTTGTGGGAGCAGCAGTGTCCTTTTTTTCTTTCAGGGCAAAATAGTAAAATATTGATGTGCTGGGGAGGTTTAAAATATAAACACACATTGTGCTCCTCTCTTTTTTTTTTTGCTAGATAACCAAGAAAAAAGATAGCGGGAAATATTTATGATCAAATAATATAAACACAGGAATCCGAAGCATATTTCTTTCAGACACATAGATAAGATCAGCCTTTCCAGGTTGCCTTCATATCACAAAACACCAAAAAGAGTGAACTAAAAGAGTTTTTCCCCAATATCTGCAGCTTTTCAAATGTGTATTCTGCATTCGTCTGCTATTGACCTTTAAGCCTCATGACCTACTTATTGTAGAGCTGGTGACATCCTGCAAAGTTTCATACCTGGTCATAAGCTGCCTTCGATTTAAGCTACCAAGCTTCTTATCCCACTCATTGACGAATCGCCCTGTCCAAAGATGATGTGGTTTGATTACAATAAACACCTTGAATGACATTTTTCCCTTCATTGCTTTGTAAACACACAGGAAACCCCCTGTCTGGAGCTGGAGTTTGACCATTTTAGTTGCCCGGTCAAGTTCCCTGATATGACCACCATTGAGGACCATGCAAACTGGAATATATCCAGAGAGCTTGGCTTTAATTACTGCCACACCAGTTTGGTAAGCTAGCAAGCATGTGTGTACTGCTTTTGTGTGTATTCTCATTTAACATTATGGTGAAATCCATCATGGGAATTGATGTTAGTTCAGTGCCGACCTTCACATAAACCACCATGCGGATTGACATTTTATCAATGATCTATGTATGCATTCGTTTAAGGGTTTTTTGTGCATGTGTTGTGCGTGCGCGCAATTCCCCGTAGACCCCATGCGATGCTGATGCAGCAGTCTGTATCTTAAACGAGCAAAGACGATTTTCAAGCTAATCAGTTTATTCTTTCAAAACAAAAATTGTTGTATGGTGTGACAGAGTAACAGGTTGGCGCGTGACAACCCTCTGACGGACAGTGACAATGAGCAGCTACGTCTGGTGTGTAACAGAGACCCACTGTCTGAAATCACTGAGCAGGAGAAAGACTTCCTATGGAGGCACAGGTAATGTGTGTGTGTGTGTGTGTGTGTGTGTGCGCCTGCCCGTCCATGTATGAAGTTCAATTTGCGATGTATGAATGCTAGATTGACTTAACATTAAACGCTATTACCCAAACCACTACAGTTTACATTAAAGCTACTGTGCATATGGACCCTTATATGGATGTTATTACCATCAAAAATGTCTCTCCCATCTATTTTAGACATTACTGTGTCAATATGCCAGAGATCCTTCCCAAGATCCTCCTGGCTGTGAAATGGAACTCCAGAGATGAGGTTGCACAGGTAGGCCGAGCTCAGGTTTCTACTGCTGACACATGCTTATTTTGAAGGGCATCGCATGGGGAACTGGATACGCAGTAGGCCTGTTTGTTGCATTAATGCAACTCAACAGATTTTACGTAGACAGTGCAAAGTATCTTGCTTTCTCATGCATTCTAGGATTGTTTAAAAGTGCAAGAATGCTAAAAGAAGTTTTCGGTTTTTGAAATATCTACTTGCCCTCAGTGCCTGTTTTTCTGCTCCAGATGTATTGCCTTCTGAAGGACTGGCCAGCTATTAAGCCAGAACAAGCCATGGAGTTGCTCGATTGCAACTTCCCCGACCCAATGATCAGAGAGTTTGCCGTGAAGTGCCTTGAGAAATACCTAACTGATGACAGACTTTCCCAATACCTCATTCAACTGGTTCAGGTGTGCTGCATCATTTATGCCTGTGCTGTACATATGCATGAAGTGGATAGTATGGAACTTGTTCTCTATGGCATGAAGTTTGTTGAACACAGAGCCCTCAGCCTGGTGTGATACAGTGTTTAAAGGGCAATAAAGTTTTCATGGTGTTTGTATGTAAACAGACTGTGCTTTAATCCTCTTGTCTGTGCCCAGGTTCTGAAGTATGAGCAGTACCTTGATAACCCACTTGCACGGTTCCTGCTGAAAAAGGCATTAACCAATCAGAGGATAGGACATTTCTTCTTCTGGCATTTAAAGTAAGTTGATTTCAAAAGGTCTCTTAGACAATTGGAATAGTTTGCATGTGAGTTGAAAGGTTAGGCGATTGCTTGAATGTCACTAGACTGTCTGGTCCTGCCAAACCTGTTGAAGTTTAAGTTCTGTGGAAAAAGCTGATCTCAGTTCATCTTTTAGAATACTGTGTGTATGGAGGCTCGTACACATTTTCCTTCAGGACACAAACAGCTTGTTGACGTCTCTTTCTCGCCTCCATGACTGCAGGTCAGAGATGCACAACAAGACGGTGAGCCAGCGGTTCGGCCTGCTGCTGGAGTCGTACTGCCGGGCCTGCGGCATGTACCTAAAGCACTTGAGCAGACAGGTGGAGGCCATGGAGAAGCTCATCAATCTCACCGACCTCCTCAAACAGGAGAAAAAGGATGAGGCACAGAAGGTAACCTGACCGCCACCGGCTGTTGCCTATGATCCACTGAACTGCTCAGTTTAATCTTGACAACTTGCGAACCAAATGGAACGCTCAGCTTCTGTTATACAGCAGCGGCAACGACAGCTGGCGCCATCTTGGAGGGTTTTGAAGAGTTGAAGAGTCTTTGAAGAGTTGGCCGTTCGCTAATAATAGCTAAATATATTTCAGAAAGAAGATATCTATAACAGAAAGATGCTTTGATCTGTACAGTAACATTATAGCTAACTGATAAATTGTATATAAATTGATAAATTGTATATTTGTTTCAAAATTTAGGCTATTGTGACGCAGGAAACTATTTTCCTTAGCTTAGACCCTTTAGCCTTAGCTCCAATGAGCAACTTTGAGTAACTGAGTACTTTTTGGCCAGTAATTACATATTAAGATTAAGGTTGTTTGCTTTGCTAACTTAATTTGCTGGCTTGCTAGCTAACATTATGTCTAGTATGTAACATAACAGTGATAGTAACCTAAGCATATGCTACAGTTAGCTAGCTAACTTTATCGAAACACAAAATCGATCAAATGTGTCAGTGTTGAAATGAGTCCCCAGCCTAAAAACGGCACAGAAATGAACTGCATTCATCACTGTTTAGATGAGTCATACGCTTCGAAGCGTAATCAGCCATTGTTGGCAAAAGCTGTGGACCTCCAACATGGCCCCCAGAGGGCGCATTACATCACCAGAAAGCCCTCTATTGCGACAGGCGTGAAAGGTTCAGAAAAACACTAAAAAGGTTTTGCATTCAGTAGTCTGACTGACCCTTCTAGCTGGTTATTACAAGTCTATTACTAACCGATCCAGTCGTTTGTCTCCTCTAAGGTTCAAATGAAGTTTCTGGTGGAGCAGATGAGAAGGCCTGACTACATGGACGCGCTGCAAAGTTTCACCTCCCCTCTGAATCCAGCACATCAGCTGGGCAACCTCCGGTACATCAGCAGTCTCTCTTATCTAACTCTATCTCGTGCTTATCCCAAAACGGGCTGCCGCTAACCTTTAGTGGTTGCTTGTCGGGGGTGTTTGTTATTTATTCTTCCTGCAAATGCTTCAAAGATATCACTTTATTATATGGAATGGAAACGGCTATGCTTTGTGTGTGGATAAAGCATGTTCAAGAGAAAATGGATTTACCGCTATATGAGCCAGCCCTCATAATCCATGTAATATAGTTTGGGTAGAACAAATTATAGATTTTGAATCAGGAGTCATTTGACCTAAACTGTAATCCAATGCGTTTGGTCCCATGATAATTTCCCATTTTCCTTTTTTGAAGATTTCATTCATTACTAAATTATTGTTTCACTGATTTCCTTTTTTCCCTGTTCTTTGTTTTCCTGAATATATCCCTGCCTTCTGTCTTTCAGCCTGGAGGAATGTAGGATGATGTCATCGGCCAAGCGACCTCTGTGGCTCAACTGGGAGAACCCAGATATGATGTCAGAGCTGCTCTTCCAGAGCAACGAAATCATCTTCAAAAATGGAGATGGTGAGCTCTCTCTCTCTCTATTTGGTCACCTTTCTAATTGTCTCTCTCTCTCTTTGTGTACGTTAAGACGAACACACACACACACACACCCCGCTTTGAATATGCTGTTTCAAGCATAATTCGCAGGCTAACCATGGCAAACATATACAATACAAACATAACCTCACCTATGCTATTTACACAGTATACAGACAAGAACAAGTTGTGTTATTTGAATCTCACGCTGCTGCAGCATTTTGCTGCCGTCTGTACGACCAACCTGACTTTGACAGCCCTGTTTCATAATGCATCGCGGAGTCGATCAAAGAGCACCTTAGCAGCTAATATTCACCTCTCTGTCGTCCTGCCTCGCTCTCCTCTCCAGATCTGCGGCAGGACATGCTGACGCTGCAGATCATTAGGATAATGGAGAACATCTGGCAGAACCAGGGGCTTGATCTCAGGTAGGCGTCCGTCTTTCCATGACAGCTAGGCTCGAGGTAGGCATTAACAGGCGTCGCATGCCCTTCGTGTTCTCTACTCCATGCCTGAATGCAGATTAGTGGTAACCCCTGCCCCTCAATCAAATTCATTTAATATGAAGTCCATTACCACTGCAGTTGAGTGGTGTCAGTGGTGGAGATACACAGATAGTCCATGTAGGTCAAGTCCTCATTGAGTAAGACTTGAGGGATTTGAAGAAATCGATGCACAATGATTTCAATTTGCAGTCCTACTCTCTGACTACTTAACTGACTTCCTATTCTGCTTATGATCCTTATTTGATCTCTTGGTAAAATAAACGATATGAAATATATGATCATATCAGTGTAATGAGGCCTAAAAGCATCAAACTCATCTTTGTTCTCGCCCCTGTCTCCTCTCTCTCGTTCTCGCTCTCTCTCTCCTTCCTCCCTTTCTTTATCCCGTTTCCTTCCTGTCTCAGGATGCTGCCATATGGCTGTCTGTCCATTGGCGACTGTGTGGGGTTGATTGAGGTGGTGAGGAACTCCCACACCATCATGCAGATCCAGTGTAAAGGCGGCCTCAAGGGGGCGCTGCAGTTCAACAGCCACACGCTGCACCAGTGGCTCAAGGATAAGAACAGGGGAGAGATGTGAGTGACGGGAAAAAAAATAATTCATGGGGCTTGTGTGTTCTGCATCGAGCGCAGGGAGAAGTGACCACTGGCCAAAAACCTCACAACTCTCTAAATTGAAGGTTTTAACGGAGTAATATCATGTAACATTATTTTGGTATGTGCAAAACACTGATGGATGGGATTGCTTTTATGAATTTCCATAGTTTGGATAATATACATAGCATAGCATTGTTTGGCTTCACTGTTGTGGGAAAAATCATGTTTAAAATGACTATTAAAGTTTGATCCACTGGTGGGGTTTGGGGCAGTAGGTTACATCGAACAGGGATTCACGATATCAAACACCTGTGACTCTGTGATTTAAGTATTTTCCGTGTGTTTTATTTCTTAGGTATGACCAGGCCATAGATCTGTTCACGCGGTCGTGTGCGGGCTACTGTGTAGCCACGTTTATCCTGGGCATAGGAGACAGACACAATAGCAACATCATGGTCAAAGATGATGGACAGGTAAAGATTAGATTTGGACATCCTTTCTATTCTTCTCCAACTTTCTATTTATTTTTCTGTAAATGTCCTCTCTTTGTGTTCGCAGCTGTTCCACATCGACTTTGGCCATTTCCTTGATCACAAAAAGAAGAAGTTCGGGTACAAGAGGGAACGCGTGCCCTTCGTGTTGACGCAGGACTTCTTGATCGTTATTAGCAAAGGAACCCAGGAGTGCACCAAAACAAGGGAGTTTGAGAGGTGACAGTAAAACACAACAACAACAACAACAACAAAATCTTGTGGGTGGTTGTTTGCGTCATTGTCAGGCTCATTGCATGTCCTTCTGTCCCTCCACCAGGTTCCAGGAGATGTGCTACAAGGCCTACCTGGCAATCCGGCAGCACGCCAACCTCTTCATCAACCTCTTCTCCATGATGCTGGGTTCGGGGATGCCCGAGCTGCAGTCGTTTGACGACATCGCTTACATCCGCAAGACCCTGGCGCTGGACAAGTCCGAGCAGGAGGCCCTCGACTACTTCATGAAGCAGATGAACGACGCCCACCACGGCGGCTGGACCACGAAGATGGACTGGATCTTCCACACAATCCGCCAGCATGCCATGAACTGAAACGGCGAGCAGAAGAGGAGGGCGGGAGACGAGCACAGGAGCGTGGCGGCGGCGGCACGCCATGAACTAATGGAGTGGCGAGGAGGGTGCTAGTGATTTTGCCATACACACTAAGGCCTAGCTATTATTACCTCCGCCAGTGTGTGACTCTGAACATGACCTGCCAGCGCACCCTGAAATTAGGGTGCTAAAGAAGGGACTGTTCCAGGGACATAAATGCCTACATGCTCCTGTTACTACAGGTGTCTGACTATCATCTCCCTGCACTATGAACTGGAGGGCAGGGTGGATTTCTATTTCATCTGTCTTCATAGGAACTAGAAGAGTATGCTGGACCTTGACAACGTTGGCCTTCTTCATATGAACAAACTATGGGTGAACATTTTTTTTTTGTTTTTCAGTACATGTACATCTATCAGCATTAAGGAAAAAAAAAAAATACATCATCATGAAGCAGTAGACCATGAACGCAGGCATCTCTTCCTCATTATGAACTATACAACTTTATCCCCCACTACCTGTTATGAAGTGTTGAAGACAGGAGGCGTCTGCACACGCTGCCGGTCTGGTGTAGAGAGTCCAAGGGACACTGTTGTCCAGCTGGGACGGGTGCCCCCCCGCCCCCCCCCCCACACACACAAAATCACAACCCCCGCCCCACACAATGTTAAGAAAACAATCACCAGCGCTCTAATACATAACCGACTGTCACTACTACCAGGATGTCTGTTGTTGCAAACACTAAACTAACACGTAACACTTTGGAAGGCTGAAATAATGACTATTGCTTATCATTCATAGCCTGCACATGCCCTCAGTTTAGAAATCCTGTCATGACAGATTCCCGACGCTGAGATTTTTGTACAGCGGTATATCGATAGTTTTGTATGCATACCGTGCACATATTATTCCTTTTTGAGTCTTTATTTTCTACTGAGCCAAAGTACTAGACATGTAACCCCACTACTCAGCAGTCTTATTGTTTAAAAAAAAAAAAAAAAAAAAGAGGAAAAAAAGTCACTACTATTCCAGCCCCATGTGTATCCGTAGCACTGATCTCTGCAGTATTTTTTTTTTGTTTGTCTACCTGTCTATCAGTATTATTCCGTGTCAGATGATGAGGCACGAGCGCCTCGTCCACCCCACACAGCTGCAACAGCGCAGGTCTTGAGATGAACCGCCGTATGACATGTTTTGAATTTGTCTTCGTCATTCAGTTGGATTGTTGTTTTCTTTCGTTTTGAAAGGGTAAGGAGCGCAGGGGGAACGACTCTCATTGTATGCTGTGCTGTTACACTATGCAAGTTGTGATCTTAATATGTACTGTACACTGCAAACGTGTTTAAGTCGATGTCAGAGTAAAGTAGTGGAGAGGTCGGACGTATGTAGCCGTCGAAGGTGTCAATGAACCGACAGTACGCGGAAGAAGAAAAATGCACAATTGTGCACTGTAACAGTATCACCTATTCCCTCCCGACAGGGTGACTCTGGCAAAGAACTGACCCTGCCTCTCACCTCCCATCACCAGCTTTGGAGCAGTCGTTTTTAGTCTTTAAATTTGAGTCGTGGAACATCTAGCCACCTCGTTTTGAGTTTTGCTTCGGCCTCTTCGTTCTCAAGTGTGACGTAGTACTTATAACAGATTATTTACTAGCTGGGCGTTTTCTTCTCCTTTTTACATTTGCTCTACAATCCCACATTGTGACAGTTAATCCGCGGAAAGAAACGTAACCGAATTTTGTGGTTTTTACCTTCAAGTGTCTTTCCCCCCCCCCCCTCCTCCTCTTTCCTATGATTGTTGCCCTTATGTGTGCAAGAAAGGTCCATGCAGTTTGCTCACTGCATGGACACGTAAGTGGTCAGAAAATGTCCCAGCTTTACCAAATGACACAAAATAGGGCGGTTTCCTGGACACTCAAAGTCTTGTCTGAAAGTCCAAAAAGTTCTTTTGAATGGAGACTATCTTTTAAAGGTCCACTTGGTTGTGGACTTAAAAGTTGCTCAGGAAACCGATCCTACTTAATGCTTCTGTTTCTGTACAGGATACAGACCAGTGGGCCGGACCCATTCAAAACGAGAGAAGCCCCCCATACATATACTATACAGAAAGCAGTTTTTTGTCCTTTGTACTTGCTATAGTTATCTTTTCTTCTCACACTGCATTATGCATGAGGTCCTTGAATATCCCTTTTTGTTTGACCTGATGTTGTTTACTTGAATTTCATGTATGAAAATGACCTTGTTACTTGTGTGAGGTACAACAATGTCACAATGAAGGTAACAGATACTGATACTGCTACTACATGTGCAAATGCTTTCCTTGAATAACTACAGAGGTAATATATTTTTGTATTCTAAATGTAGGCAAACTCATATATATATATGTGTGTATATATATATATATATATGTGTGTGTGTGTGTATATATATTATATATATATGTGTGTATATATATATATATATATATATATATACAGTGGTGGCCAAAATTATTAGAACACTTGGCATACATTTAAGAGGTTTCAGTTGTTTTTGTTCAATTGGCCATTAAAATACCCATAAAACGAATTAAATATATACAAAGTCATCATTATGCTCTATAAACCAAGAATAGAGCCATCATAAGGAGATTTACCTCATTTTCCTTACAAAAAACAAGCTAGGCCTATTTCACTGTCAATGTCACACAATCATGTTCCTTCACAGAAGAAGCCAAATTACTTGTGTAATCATTGTCAGGTGTGATGGTGGTTAAATTGATGGTGATGCAAGAGTCTTAGGACACAGCTGTGTGATTCTTTTGAATTGCTGCAAAAGGTGGACATACCAAATATTAAAGTTAAAAGTGGATAAAAACAGTAGGACTCACTTCATCTGATATTTGTTGTGCTCAGAGCAACCATCTGCATGTTTCATGAACATTATGAAATGAAATCATGTTTTGGAGGCAAGGAAAGGTCAATATTTTCAGATCTGTCAGGTGTTCTAACAATTTTGGCCACCACTGTATATATATGTGTGTGTAACTGCTAACCAAAAAAGAAAGAAACGGTGGAATTATGCATTGTGTGCAACATCCTCTTCTAAACCAAGTAGACAGCTTCTAGTTGTTGAATATGATATGAATGACAAACCAGAGGTTGATGTGTTGAATGAAGGACGAGAGCTTGATGCTGTTGTCGGGGGGCTGTGGGCTGAGGAGAGCGCCGAGCGAAGGTCTTTTGCTTTTAAATGGATAACGTCTGTAAGCACAATGAGGGGAGAGAAGCTATCCTGCATGTTTTAGAGAACCCGATTCATATGCTAGTTATCTAATCATCTGTTAATATCACAGAACCTCTTAGAATACTCTTGTTACTCATCCTCATATGACCATGTCTTGATGAGAAACTGCATTCATTCATTCATTGTATTCATTGTTGAATAAAAACATTTCTCTGTATCCGAACGCTGGATATTCCTTTTTTCATGCTTTGCTTTATAAATAAATAAAAACACAGCGTTATGCTCCATTATAAAAACTGATAAAATCATCTAGTATAAGGCTGGTATGAGAGTAATAAACAACACTCCCATTTGAACGTGAAATATAACCAGAGACTTACTCTTTACATTACCTATTGGTTACATGGTTGGTTTGTCACTGCCACTGCTATTGGCTGCATAGACGTTGGTCATTTAGCACAGTCCTGGGACCTACTGAGGAGCTTGTAGAGTTTGCCCTGGGTGTATCTGGAAGTTACCCTGCCCTCCACAGTCTCACTGCACACCTTGGAGCACAGGTGAGCCAGGCACTGCGTCAGCTTCACCAGGCCCACCAGCAGAGCCCCGCCACCCAGCATCAGACTGGGCCACAGCAGTGCAAACAGGGCCTTCCTCAAAGTGTACTTCCTGTTCAAGATGGCGTCCCCTGGGTGCTTTGTGGGGTCAGTGAGACAAGGTAAGGAGTCCCCTAGCTGATTGGTTACGTTGTTTTTCACTTTTAGGACTTCATCCTGAAGTTCTTCCCTGTCCATTTGACATTTGGGTATGTAGAAACACTAGGGGGAAAAAAGAGATGTTTCAAGATTAATTGATATCAAGAGACTGGCAATCGCTGGCAATGCTGATCAAAATCAGCAAGGATAGCAGTGTAGACATGTGGTAGGTGTGACTACAACCCTGTTCCGTACACAGCCATCCCTGCCCCCCATCTACGAATCTGCATTGGTACTGCAGAATATTCCAAACAATTCCTCTGGATGGAGCAAATGTGCAGCATCGGATTAGCAGGCATCTCCTAATAGTGTGAGTTGCCTGATGCACTGCTAGAGCACACCGTGGCCCTGAAGTACATAGAGCAGTACCTCAGGCGTGAGGTGAACTGACTCTTCGTCGTAGTGAAGAAGAGCCTTCTGCTTGGAGTCAGTGAGGTTAACCATCACCCTGAGGCATGGGATGGTGCTCACACCCCTGCAGTCCACCCACTCCTCCAGAATATCAGCCTGGACTAGCACACAGCCAACCTCCTTTTCCCAGTTACTGGAAATAGAAATCATATTTAATAATACTCCTCTGAAGTCTGGAGTAATCTAAAATATGATTCAAGGTTATTATTCTGAACTAAAACTAAGAGAACTGGGTATTAAAACACATTGCCATCAACTGAAACAGAAATAAAAGTGAGACTTTGTGAAAAAACTAAAATTGAACTAAATCTATCTTGTCTACTATTAAACAAAAATATTAAAATAGACAAGATAAACTGAACTGTGCTTAAATTAAATTAATACATTAAATACAATTTTGTCTTTTAGTTTATGTGCAGGGTATTAAAAAAAAGAGAATGAATTTTGGGAGGAACATGTTTGGGCTATTTTTGCTGAAGAGCAAATACAAATGCAATCACAACTCATGTCAAAAATACTTAAATGCCAGATTCCCTTCTGGGATTATTTTGAGCTAAATGGTCTGAATTCAGGTTGCTGTTGAGTCTGCTAGTGCATTTCATTTGTGCAGCATGAAGGCAAGTGGTCCCAACTTGAAGTTAGCTGAGGATGTATTGGAAAATTTAAGTAAAAAAACAAAAAAAAACCTTTAAAAACACTGCCGCCCTGCTAAATACACTAAAACTAGAACTGAAACTGAATTAAAAGTAAACTAATTCTAACAAATCCACATGGAAAACTAAAACTACACTGAAATTGAAACAAAAATTGAAAACTATATACAAATAAAAACTAATGAACAATCCTGGCATGAACCGACACGTACCTGTTAACATAGGGTTTGACCGTGGTGATCCCCACCACAAAGAACATGAGCACGGAGAAGGCCATCATGGCGAAGCCCAGTAGGATGGCCCTGTCCTCCCCAACGCTCGACACCAGCACCTGGGTTTTGGCTTGCTCCACTCCACGCCCGTCCACGCCTCTCCTCCACCCCTGCTTTACTGCCACTGGGTGGAGGAGCTCTCTGTCTCCCACGCACACGCACACACGTACATACAAATGAATACATGCATAGACTGATATGCATGAGCAAGCATGCACATACACACTCACAAACGGACACTCAAACGTGCATGTTATGGAGGGTTATATGCGACAATATTAAATAAATAAATCATTAAATAAATCATTAAATATGGAAATAATTAAATAAACAATTAAATAAATCATTAAATATGGAAATAATTAAATAAATGTGGAAATGAACAATTAAATATATTATATTTCCCATTTTAATTAATTAATTGTTCATATATTTCCCGTTTTATTTAATGATTTATTTAATGATTTATTTATTTAACATTGTCGCATTTAACCCTCCATAGAATGTATGTACACACACCCACCAAGCCCCAAACTTTTGCCAGTGTTTGTCTTTCGTAATGAAACCCCCACCAGTGGTTTAGGAAGTATAGCTGCCTCGCCTTCTCTTACCGTGTCTGCCGCCTGCGAGCACCCTGCAGGTTGATGTTAATGGGGATGCTACAGGACCTCCGGGGAGAAGCTGTGTTCAAGAACATCCCCGGTCCGAACTCAGGGCACCACACACCTACCAGACTCAGGTGTAACGACCTAACGCGCTGTTCTCTATCTGTTAGTCGAATGGCCTTCTGTCAACAGCGTGCTCTGTTGATCATCTCTTATCTCCAACAGGCTCCCATGCAGCGCAGTGACTGACTAAATGAAGTGGATTACAATTTTTTCACTGGGGAATTCCCTGTTGTTTACCAAGGCTCAAAGGTGAGCGCAGAGCACCTTCCGTCCTCATGCCTCCGGTGTTTCTATAGAAACCGCCACAGGTAAAGCCAGGTAGGATGCTAGTGGCCTCTCATTGGACCCCGGCAACGCACTTACACGCGGCATTTTGTTGTGGAGAGTGCGACTGCATGAACCCCTTCTTGATTATATCAGCTTATGATACATGATGAAATAGAATGGCACTTCTCAGGTGGGTCAGGTCATTTTCTGTATGCTGTCAGTTTGAAAGAAGAAGGAGAAGAAGAAGAGAAAGGAGCATGCACTGCCAGTCATTGGCGGCAAACACACACACACACACACACACACACACACACACTCACACTCACACACACACAGAAGGACACCTACCCAAATGGATGTGTAGTGCGATGTCTCATCATGCTGGCAGCCAGTTGAGCTTGAAACAGGAACTCTCAAATCGTCCCACCACTGTATGATATCAGCGGAAGATATTGGGGAGGTTTATACATGTTATTCACAGCATCCATTATTCATGGACTTCGCTACATCGAAACAACTTGTATTATTCATGGTTTGTTGATTATGTGAGTTGGAAAAACATATGGAGGTATTAACTTGGTGACAACTCTGTTTAACATAACAAGCCCAAGGCTAGGAACCACACCGGCTTCAACACCCAACCAGCCATTCAATAGAACAGACAGCAGAGCCACGCCTGATGTATTCAGTGTTCCATGCGATGGAGTATTATTTGGACTTTTCCCCGGACCCTTCATCACTTGCATTACTCTGAGGCTCTGTATATTATTCACTGGGAACTGTAATGGTGTTTGCATGTCTGTCTCATATATTTTATTATCTGTGTATAGATACAGTTTACATACACTTGTGAAGAACATGTATATCATGGTAATCTTGAGTTTCCAATGATTTCTAGGGACATTTGACCAAATATTAGCATTGCTGTATGTATATTTTTGACCTAGCAGATTTTGTCATATTTTCAGAAGATCCATAATAAATTCATAACAGAACCAAAATTCATGAATGTTTTTTGTGACAAAGAAGTATGTGCTCCAATCATTCCATCACAGAAAAATAAGAGTTGTAGAAATCACTGGCCTGGTGCCATGATGTTCTTTACAAGTGTATGTAAACTTTTGCCCACTAACTGTATATGTGAAGTTATAACCTCTAACGTGAAGACGTGCCACATTTCGCTGAGCGTCTTAAGGAGAGTGTGAGAGAATAAATTGTTTTTTTTTTACTGGAAGTGGAGGAAACAAGATTAAAAATGTATAAAGCACCGTGTACTTTACCTCACCTGGTAACCTGAGACATTGGCTTGACCGCGAGGCTCACCGCGTGCTGCTGCGGTGTGGACTCGGCTCAAACTCAATTTCCTCTTTAACATAAATGCTAAATTGAAAAGGACCTCTGCGATCATTTTCTAACAGGACTGCGGTGTTTCCGTGCTTCGGGAAGACGATTCGGTGTATTTTATCATGCAGATAGAAACAATACAGTGGACCAGTGTCACCCCTGCTCAGCCTCTTCCATTGGAGAAGCCTGGTATCCTCTCTGCTTTCTAACTCGAAAATGGAAAAAAAGGGTGCGAACAAATTCTCGTTATTCAAGGGGAAGCAGTTCTAATTGGACGCATAGTGTCTCCTATTTTCTTGACTTTGCCCTTTGAGCAACATGCGGGCACAGAAGTTAGCATCTAATAGCCAGGAAGTCTCTCAACATAATGGATAATCACCAGAAGAGGAATATAACTTTTTTCACCATCGGATTGATATTTCTGCTCAGTGGTATAGAGTATGGTAAGTTCATTATGACCGCTTTACCGACTTGGGAGACACAGGCTGCTGCCGGTGGTATCACAGAGCGGACTAGAATACAATTCTCTACTGTGTACTCATATTACACAGGTTTTTATATTCACTGATCACACACACACACACACACACACACACACACACACACACACACACACACACACACACAAGCATCATCTGGTTAATCGAAAATGTATTGTGTTGAAAGTAAATGACGCATGGCATCCACTCCTCTCTCTCCCTCCCTCTCCTCTACCTGTCTCCCTCCTCCATTCCCTTTTCTCTCAGCCGTCATTCTCCCTACGATATGGCGGTACCTCCAGATATTGGAGGCCCCTCCTTACTTCCTGGGTCTGGGTCTGTCAGCCTTCAGTGTGAGCGGGCTGCTGACGGGCCCGCTATTTGGGCTCTGGTCGGACCGGAGCAGAACTACAAAGACCATTATCCTTTTCTCCAATCTTTTTGAGATTGCTGGTGAGTAGGAAGCTGCTCTAATCTGCCTCAACCCGCAGGAGACATCACATGATAGAGAGAGACACATTTTGGAAGTCCACTAATATGAATGTGTATTCTGCTGCTGCTGCTGCTGCTGCTGCTGCTGCAGGAAGATAAAGAATATCAAAGAAAAGAAGCTCATATTTGAAGTCTCAAGCATTAGTTTCACACTGGACAGGCAGTGTGCCTCCCACAAAATTAAATGCCGCAAAAATCTTTTTTTGTCCCCAGGTAACTTCATGTATTTCATGGGATATTCAAAATGGCTGTTGTTATGCAGTCGACTTGTAGCAGGTGACCAAGAGAGTTTTTTTTTAATAATGCTACACACACACACACACACACACACACACACACACACACACACACACACACACTGAAATGACCTCCACTGCTGTTATCAGCGTGTACGGACATTGTGCAGGTGTAAAAGAAAGATGCCGTCTTCCTGGTGCCTCCTCAGGTGTCGGTGCGGGAGCAGGCTCCTCCATCTTTGGTTTCCTGACTCGGAGCACGCGGCCAGAAGAGCGCGCTGGCGTCTTCGCTGCCATCATGGCCTGTCGACAAGCTGGCCTCCTTGTCGGTCAGTTTTTTTCCCACCCCTTCGGCCCACTAGAGAGATTGGTGTAATTTTCAGCTCAGGTCTGAACATCTAACATCAGACACCAGGAATGATTTTGTGATATCCTCTTTCCTGCAGGAAGCATCATGTAAAACCTCTACGGTGTAACTGCTTCCTCAGGTTTTATTCTCTCCTCTCTATCTGTTTTTTTATGTGTTTCTTCCTTGTCTTCGCAGGGCCAGCGTTCAACCTGTTCCTGCGGCTGTGCGATTTCAAACTGGGGCCGTTTGTTGTGAACAAGTACACTTCTCCTGGGGTAACAGCATCCCGATAATCAGTAATCTGAGGGTCTCAACAGCCCATATACCTCATGAACGCAGGAACGCTCTTCAGAAATACTCGTTCTGCATTCTGCACTACAGCTGACTCACTTTCTTTGTTCTCTACTGAATAAGAAGAATACAAGACCCCTGCAGCTACTCCAGCCCATAACCGCACATATCGATCTATTTCCGTCTCACCTGTCTCTCTCTCTCTCTGGTAGTTCAAATGTGATGTTAACTGCAAAATGTAAAATGCTCTTCCACAGCTATTTCCATTTTTCCCACATATATTTGGCACCGCACGTATCCCTGGGTGGCACTGCGCGAGATTACTACAATGTTTGAATGTTCACCATGAAAGAAATGGGTCCTGGTGTCTCTACGCTGCAGATCAAAGATGATAAGATGTATGAGGACCTGGAAAACAATTGTTTTTCTCACTTCTCCTTCTTCCCTTTCCTGTCTTTTCTTTTACCCGCACCCTCAGATCTTCATGTGTCTGCTGTGGACCCTGCTCCAATTTGTTGTCCTGGCTTTTTACTGGGACGTACCACCTATTAGCTCCACGGAGGGGGGAGCTGTGATGGTGGAGATGAAAGAGGAGGAGGAGGTGCCGCTGGTGGGGTCCGAGGAGGAGCCGGTGCACACCTACAGAGCTGTCAACTCGGACCAATTAGAGAGCGACGCCTCGTCTGAAATGCCTCCTTTCTACGGCCCCCCGTCAACCCCCGCCCCGACAGTCTTGAACCCCTTCAAAAACTTCAGCGTTAGTGGAGGTGAGGAGGGAGGTCTGACTGACTGTCCTGCACAATGAATGTTAGCTTTCCTCTGCCCTATTTGTGGAGTTCAGGTAGGAAGAGGTGTCACTGCCAATGCACATGTTTTGTATCTGCTCTATTGATTTTCTTGCATACACACACACACACACAGGCACACACACACACACACACACACACACTGGCGCGTGTGCATAGACACAGTTTTCATCCTCCAATTCTCTCTGTGGAATTCTTTGCAGCACGTCAGATCAAATTTCCTGTTCATTGATTTGCCCTGTGTGCATGTGTCTGCTGTATGTCAGTGTGTGTGTGTGTGTGTGTGTGTGTGTGTGTGTGTTTGTTGTCAGGCGTCCTATTGGATTAGTGTCATGTGAAGTTTGCATTGGATGCAAGCAGTGACTGTACGACAGTAATTAACTTTGTATGCACTTTCTGTTATTCTCCAATCTCTCTCTCTCTCTCTCTCTCTCTCTCTCTTGGTGTGTGTGTACGCACGTGTGTCAGACCTCTCTATTGATTCTCTCACTCTTTGAAGACGTGGCAGCGGGATGGATAGCAGACTTCCTTTTTTATCGACTCTTTGCTGTAGTTGACTCGTGGATGAAATGGAGACAGAATTTGTTATGTGGCCAACATTGTTCTCATTGATTCCTTCTCATCTTGGAAGGAGAAACTGTGCAACACCACAAACTCTGGAGCGAAACTATACAGTCTCTGCCGCTCTCATACGTAATATTGCATGTAAGGTGTTGTGTTCCTGAATTATTGATCTTCGCAGATTTTTTTTTTTTTGTGGAAGGGTGAGGAACCCTTGAAGCTGAGATGAATCTTTCACTTTCATGGAGACTTTGTAGTTGGGTAGTTGGGGGTTCTTGAACATAAACAACACATGCAATACCTGCGTGATTTTGCGTTTTTGAAAATCACACCGATGCCTTCTCTCTCTCTCTCTCTTTCTCTCTCTCTCTCTCTTTCCTGATAGAGTTCCTGAGAGAGGAGGTGGTCGTTCTCCTCACGGCCCAGTTCATCACTCTCTTCAATCAGACAGCGCTCGAGGTGAGAGCAGCTACCATGGAGATCCATCAGCCCACGTTTCCAAACATTTCACACAGTGTCACACCTCTGGCTTTCACAGGCTGCATCGATTTGAACCTCGCCTGGAATAAACCTGCTACTCTGATAAAAAAAAGTGTTGCAAACACCAAAATCATTTTACTATTAAAACAATTTATTCTTTTGATCTGAGTATCTGAAAGTATTGAATTTGAGTCCCATTTCAGCCTCAGTAAGAATCTCCTTTCTCCATCCCTAAATCCCCGTCCCTAACTGACCGACCTTACAAATACCTCCCTATAATCCCCACCGCCAGACCATGGTGACTCCTCTGACGCAGCGCCACTTCGGCTTCGGTGAGCTGAGCAACAGCCTGATGTACAGCCTGTGTGGCGTGGAGGTCATCCTGGGCTTCTTCTTTGTGCGCTGGCTGAGCAGTAAGGTGGCGGACCGCGCCGTGCTGGCCGCCGGCCTGGTCATCTGCTGCGTCGCCTGCATCTGGTGCCTCATCTTCCTCACCGACCCCCGAGGTGACACCCTGAGAACCATACACACACACACACCTACACACACACACACACTCTCTCACGCACACGCCTCATTTTCTTGCCCCTTGTGGCGGACCGGCTGGCGTGCCGGTGTAGAGCATACTGGGTTACACCCCATGCTGAATTGAATGTGCTCTGTAAATGATATTATCCGGCACCGGCATGCCAGCAGGAGATCAAACATGTAAACTTGATGCTATGTTCACGTTGGTCTGTGTCGGTTAGAGCTTGTCACGTGTAGCAAGCGACAGGTGCTGGAAACGGAGCATTTAGTTTGTTTCAAGGTGACTCGGTTGAAGTCACACTTAGAAAACTATTATGTAATTTCATTGGGGAAAAAATGGTAATTGCTATCTAAGTTGTTGAAAAGCAACCAGATAAAACAGCACAGTAAGCAGATACTTTTGAAAAATAGAGGATTAATTGGTAGCCGACTCCGAAACACATTGGTATGGTAAACCTCCTGATTGCAGAGTTTACGCCGGGGATGAAGAGCCCCCGTCATTTTGAGTGGGCACAAATTCACACAAACATGTGCACGATGCAAATCAGTCGAGAACAAAGATATAGGGACTGCCAGCTTGGCGATAGTTTCCCTTTCAGACGCAGCCATCTCTGATGCTGCCAACTCATTTGTGGATGGAATTTGTTTTTTAAAAATGAGGAAAGGGGGGGTTGGATCACTGAGGTGTGATCGAGTACACACTCTGAATCATCATGACAAGATATCAGAAATGAAAAGCAACAAAACAAAAAAAAAATACTAATTTCTTTTTTTTTACCTGAGAGGTATATCAACCGATGGGGAACGGGCTAGATAGTTATAGTCTGTAAATTTGCAGAAAATGTTGGCAAAATGGAAGCAAAGTGGTCTAGACTAACTGAAAGTAATCAGACTACTGTACTAAATTTGAGTAATCCGCTGGATCGGAGTAATGCAATGTAACAGATTACCTTTCCATCCCTATAGGTGGCTATACGTGGGAGCTGTCGGCCTTCATCATCGGGGTGTTCCTGCAGCTGCTGGGGCTTCCCTTCGTGGCCGTTTCTCAGGTGTCCCTCTTCTCCAAAGTCACTGCAGAGAAAACACAAGGTTGGTTCACCACTACTATCAATTGCCTCTAAGTATATGCAATACGCAGAGAAAAACAAAACAACATACGGTCATTTTAGCCATGTATTAGATGTTTATATTCTCTGTGTCTGTTTTGCCAAAAGGGTTCAGTCAAGGTGTGAGACGCTCAGTTGGGGGCCTCGCTACCATCTTGGGGCCCTTGTGGGCTGGAGGATTGACCAATAACTTATACATAATGCTGGGCATGATGCTAGCTCTTCTCACCATGATCACAGTAAGTAGAGCATGTTTTGAGGCACCTTTCAAACACATTTGGTTAATAGTTGACAAACTGACAATATGACAGAAAGCCTGAATGTTATCAGTGTGACCGCTTAGATGACGTCATTTTGATACAATGGTAGACGAGGGATGGAAGTGAAGGAGTTAATGCATTAGCCCACTGCATCTATTTTCCCGACCCTCTACATACACCGTCTCCATCAGGAAGCATTCAAAACTGTGGCTAGCGGGGACAATTTTATTTCCTAACCCAGACAGAAAAATGCCAGCTAGAGGCTCTCAGGCCCGGTAAAATCCTTATCTCAGCACGTCTCTGATAGCCTCTACTTATTGCTCGGTACTCTCTATTCTCTGTAGTGATATAATGCTCGTACTTCTTCCAGATTATGATGGCGTTTTCCTACGGCCGTCTGACTGAGCCCAGGGCAGTGCAGAGCGCCCAGAGCTCAGACAGCGGAGGCTAGAGCTGCTGCCTGTCTGAATAGCAATAGAGGCTAAAGATGGACAGAGGTGTGTGAATGCCCTTCACTTCTGAGAGAATCAGTGCAGTGCAAGTTCACCGCAGAGGAAACTGTTATGTCTGTGGAATAAAAATGTTCACGCGGCATACCTCAGTACTTGCCGTCGAATTGATCATGCTTGTACAGACAAAAGTACCGTGTGTGTTTTTAAGCCTTGCAGCAATCCTGTTCCAGTATGCAGGATTTGCTGGTATTTTACAGTGCATGTATGCATGTCAGTGTCAGACTAACCATTACGTTTCTACACAAGGGGGCACCATTGCTCTCATATTCAATATTCACAATATTCAGAGTGGCGTGATTGAAGATGAAAGCCACTAGTATTAACCTGTACTATTTATACTCCCAGGCATTGATGAAAAACACAACAGTGCAGGGTTTTTTTTCCCGTGTGAACCGCCGACCAAAGATAAGCGCTCTTGTCACTCGTCATGCCTCCTTAGAAGCCCTCACCGCATCGAAAGAAACTGACACTAGGAGACTGAAGCTTTAGAAATGTGCAGGTATTTTATTTGTACAGTGTTGATGATGCAGAACCAAAAAAACTGACAGAAAGGCCTGAATGGTTTGCTAAATCTTTTCAAAACAAAAGCCTGGCTAATTATTGATTTCTCCGTATTTACTACAGGAGGACTTTAAAGTTTGATCGCCAGCATCCATAATTCAAAGCATGACCAGGTGTGCCTTCCCCCTGTCAGCTGTTCTAGCCTGTGTTCTCCTCTAGGATGTGCTGTCTGCTACATGCCTCTGAGAGGAGGGTGCCCAAAGCAACATCAAGGGATTGCAGATTCCCTTTGTACCAATGACCATGGGTTTAGCCAATCTATGTGTTTTTGCATAATTGCAGATAAGGCTGAGTAACCTTTCCAGTTTTCTACACTCAGCATGCGATGTTTGGCTTTTCCAGAGGCTTTTGCCTGGAATGGAAATTGTAATCTCTGGGACTCCAGGACATAATATATGAGTACTTTCATGCCCTGATCAGCATATTCAAGGTACTTGACATTTTAAGGGAGATAACAGGGTTCGTGAAATTAGGTCAAACTCAAAGTTTACTCTCCTAAAAACTAGCTCCAACAGTAACGGGGAACTCCTATACACCCTTTCAAACGGTCGTCAGCAGTGAGCTTGCATGAACTTTTAACTCATGGATAACATTTGAGAGAATTGATGAGAGGTTATTCTTTGTGACACCCCCCTCCCCCAGGCTAACAAAAACAAAATGACTCAAACCTATCCTATTCTGCATTGTGATAATGTGCTTTCATATACAAAATGTCCAGATTGATGTATCAACTAACCCTGCATTTCTCAGCTTCTATAACAATCCATACAGGTGACACACGACCCCAAAGGACACAAATAGGAAGTTTTTGGCCCTAAGCTTTTATGTTAAATATACTAAAGATAGGCACAGAAGCACACGCTATGAAATTTTAAAGGTACACCGAAGAACCATTTGATGCTCGAGCCAACCGTTATTGCTTTGACCCGTGGAAGGAGGGAGGGAAATTGAGGTAATCAGAGAGTGGGAATCCTATAGTCACTCCTCCGTGGTGTGACTGACTCTGGATCTGATGATCGGTGTAGTGCAGCTACATTAACACCTGTATGTTGTACTCATGTGTCACTATAAGTGGCTTAGTCTTCCACATGGCCCACTGCTCCCCTGCCACGGCTCCTTAATATCTAGTTGACACTGTTCATTATTCTTTAGCATTACCGTTGGACTATAACTATACTGTGTAGAACAGTAGTAGTCCCTCATATTCAAGATTGCCCATGCATGGATGGTTTACTTGGAAATGAGATGGTTATTAATTGAATATAATACCTTCATTCATTTTTCCATTGTTCTTTCATTTAATTCTCGTTATAACCTAGTTGTTTGTTCTACCATACTGTTATATTGCTTTCTTTTATGTAACGTGATGAAGTGTGGATCCCAGGAAGACTAGCTCATTGCATCAGCTAACGGGGATCCATTTAATAAATAATAAACAATGAACAATACACCAGCATTCTTTTTTTATTGCACAGTAACTTACTTACCTGGGGCTTCTTCTTCTTGAGCTTCACAACCACGCGGGTCACGTTGGAGAGTCTAGAGACCCAACACGTCGGCGTGTTTCACTTTTTGAATTAACCAGCTTTGAAGGTAAATTGACTTTGTCATCTAACAAAGATAAAGGTAATTGGTCGCAAAGCAAAGCAGCATATCATTTGACTGGAGCCAATGTATAACAATTATCTTCCCGGCAACAGAGGGGCAGAGAGTGGCTCTTCTCTTCCTGATAGTATTAGCAGGACTGAGGATGGTTGTTAATGGGCCGTAGATGATAGATGAGTTAAAGTCAGATGAAAAATATGAAGGGGGATGAAATCAGGCCAGCTACAGTCATTCCATAATTCACGTTTTCCGCTGCAATCCATATTTTATACAGAAAGATATTTCCTTAAGGTACATCTATAAAGAGATTTTCTTTTACAAGAATATATTTGTTCAGAATGTAATTCTGTTTCCTCAGTTGAGGCGATCCATTAAAACATCTTTTAAATAGATGTCACTGATATACAGCCAGCTTTGATTTCCAGCCAGCTGTGTCTGCAGTTTAACTGTTGTTGCTGCTGACTTGTAAGACTCTAACAGTGATAATGTTACTGCCAGGGTGTGACTCGATTTTTCAATATTGAAAATGTGGAAGAAGACGTGTCACTCAGAAAGGAAAATGTGTGATTAATTATATGTTATCCTTCATCTGAGTCTAACTGAGAGGCCTGCGTGTGTGTGAACGGGCATGTGAATGAATACAGGTTTGAATTCTTTTTGTGTCTTTTTCTCCAAATCAGGCCTAGCTTGTGGGAAAAGCCAATGATTTGATTTATTATGTGACGCCAATACACTGGGGCATACAGTATGTAGTGGCTGCAGTTATTCAGCCAGCCCCCGTTGCAGTTCTCTTCCATAGGCTGGGCTCCAATCACTGTGTTTTTGTATTCTGTGTGGCTGGCATGCTCTCAGATACTTTGAATCAATTGCCTCCACCCACACCGGGGCCCTCCACCCCCGTACTCATATGTGTGCCTTGGTGAAATGAATACCTTTGGGACGTACACTTCCAGCACCGAGTTTGAGGAGACTCACTGATTGGAGCCCCATTGTATTAGCAATGGAAATGTATTCAGATAATTAGTGGGCTCATTGGTGGAACAGAAAACTGCCCGGCACCTTGTGTTGCTGTGCGGGGAGAGAGGTGTTCTTTTTTCAGCCGGTTAGGCCCTCACAGCTGACAGTGAATATGCTCATCAACCTGTTCCGGTTCCAGTCTGAGGTAAAAAATGAGTCATTACTTCACGGCCCTCTGATGATGAGCATTACTCAGCAAAGCTCTTCATGAAGTTGAAACGTTTTTTTGGTATTCCAGCTCACCTCCTCGTTTTTTTTTTCGTGAGCAGGTTAAAAAAAGTTAAAAAAAAAAAATAAAAATCCAGAGTCTGCGTTTCTTCCGACATGGCTTCCCCTCCCCTCCCCTCCCCCCCCCCCCTGCTGCGTATCACCCGACCACCACAGACGCGCCGCTGTCTTCAGCCGTGAAAGCCAAGTTAAAACAAATCACCCACGAGAATCAATAGCATCTTTGCCCTGCGCGCGCTGAGAAGAGAAAATCAATTAAACAGAAACATCCAATGGCGGCCTCATATTTTCACGTCATGGCGTCCCGGCTCAAACGTTACTCTCCCGCGTGCAAGTAAACGCTTGGTCATGCTTGTTGAGGTCATGGTTTATCTGCGGACGGGACCGCGGGAGACTATTGATCTCATTTAACAGTATGCGTGAAGGATATCATAAAAAGATGAGCACTTCATAGGAGGTCAGCCAAGGATCAATATTAAATCCTATCTCATTTATAATCCTGCTGAGCAGAGAGGCACCGCAGGGATTAACCGCTTAAAGAAGACAGCATTTGACAATTTACTTTAATGCTCATATGAATAAATGTAATGCCATAGAAGTGCCTTGAGATGAAATGTTATCGGTTATTTGCGGGCACTTCAGTACTGTCAATTTGTCAACAAACGCACGGTACGCATGCAATTCTTCATCTGTCTAGCACAACAACACAAGATGGCAACCCAGATCTCAGGGGAAATTCAAACATGTATACTGTATATATTTATACTGCCTACATATATATATTGATGGATGATAGAGAGGCTTACATCTCAAGCAAAGCGCCTGTACACACACACACACACACACACACAGATGTGATCGGGCAATGTATTGACACAGAAGCAACGTTAAATGAAGAGCATCTTGTCACTCAAACAATGTCAACCCTGTTTTTAGAATTGCTGGTGAATGTTTATCGCACCAACTGGGATGGAAGGCAAACAGCAGGCTGGTGTTGTGTCCTCAATCCCCCCCAGTCGCTCAGATAGCTGCTCCTATCTACTATCGCCACCCTCCTAGACGCAGCATCTTCAGTTCAAGGATTAAGCTACTTATTAGACATATCACTTGGAGGATTAACCCTTTCGTATACTCGCGTCTCCCAACGTCTGGCTTCTCAGGACGAGTAGATGAGGGGTTATGAGCTCGATTTTGAGATGCAGCTAAAATCCCAGGATCTATCCGGAAAAAACCCCAACAGAAACGTTCCCCCACCCGCACTCCCACATCCAGGAATTTAACCTTAGATTTAGTATGTTCCTGAGCCAATTAAAGTGTGAGGATTATTTGAAGTTCTGCATTGAAAGGAAAGCTTGCCAGTCGGGGCCTAGACATTGAAGAGAGACCACGGGGGTCCAGGTTCCCAGAGCCTGCATGTGTAATCCAGTCTAACATGCATGCAAATCTCATCTATGCCCGCACACAATGGCCTGTCTGTGTGGAGGAAAGGGAGAGAGAGAGAGAGAGAGAGAGAGAGAGAGCAGTAGAGTGGGAGAAAGGGCAGGAGGGAGAGGAAAAGGTACAAGCGCATGTCCTCTGTGCCAGAGTACGTGCCACGGCGGGCCTGCAGAGACCGAGCACAGACACAGAAAGGTCCACAGACTAGCGCGAGTCTTTCAGAGGGGTTGATATTCCAACATCTGTATAATTAATCCAGTAGTCTTATCTCCGGGAGTCTCTGAGGAGGGGAGACGCAGCATCGCCCGTGGAAAAGAGAACATTGTAAATTCTTGGCACTGCTCTGAATGCAGTTCTTCTTCTGTGTAGCATAACAACAAAAGTTGGCAATCCAGATCTCAGGGGAAATTAAAATCTTTGTCTTATCCTTCCAATTAAAGGAAATACCCTTTTTGTAGGCGGCCGGAGCTGGCCCCCGGTATCTATTTATGGCTGTGTTGTGGCTGCCGCTTCGACGCCCCCCCCCCCCCCTAAACCTAGAGACCTTTGCTGGGGTTTGCGGGGACAGGTTGAGAGGTGTGGGGTTTTTGTTTTTTTTCCTCCCCAAGGCTCCGCATCAGAGGCGGAGACGCAGAGAACTTACTTTCCATCTGTCGCTATCGTATAGATTTTATAGGATTAGGACATACGCTGTTTTAGTACTCAGTCGAGGCTCAGGTCTTTCATGTGAAACATTGGATTAGACAGTCAGGGAGCCTTTGTGTGTGTGTGTGTGTGTGTGTGTGTGTGTGTGTGTGTGTGTGTGTGTGTGTGTCTCTGCTTCTTCAAATGGATATGATCCTTTTCTCTAGCATCCGTGCCCTTATACCATTGTGCGTGTGAGAGAGGGCTTCTGTATGCATGCCATGCCTTGAACTTTATTGCATTTCGATAACATTGTGTGTGTGTGTGTGTGTGTGTGTGTGTGTGTGTGTGTGTGTGTGTGTGTGTGTGTGCTAGCACCTCTGCTCCATTGTGATCCCAGTTGACAGACCATAGCTCAGCAGGGGGCCTTCAGTCCAATTTGCCATCGTTTGTCACCATTTGTTCGCCCAACAAACAAAAATGTTGGCCCTCCCGTTGGCCACCGTCTCACAGTGGGATCAGCTGCAGCTCCCGCCTCATGGCTTTATTTTGGTGGGATCCATTCTTTCGCTGAATAACTGTGCACTGCACGCTACATAGGTGTACGTGCGCTTGTAATATTCCCCCCCCAACCCCCCGTCTAATTACCTCATTTTATCTGACATTAATATTGTAGCATGCTACCGTTGCATTATTGATGGGCTGTTTGTGTTGGTGTGTGAGATGTTAATTAAAAGATAAACTGGAGCTGTGGCTGTATGACAGTTTCTTTGTCTGGGAGTCAGAGGGCTCTCTCTCTCTCTCTCTCTCTCTCTCTCTCTCTCTCTCTTGACCCTTGTCCATTGTCCATTCACCCAGATGTCTGTCCCAGCTTTGGTCAACAGGCATTGTATTTGGTTAATATCTCTATTACTTACGTTCCAAGGTAATTGCATTATACAGTTTGTATGGCAGTTTCACGATTTACTGCAGCTGTACAAACTTCCTCACATGAGCGGGTCAGCTGACGACACGGTCCAGATCAACCATTTAGTCCAAGACAGAAGGCTTTTTCAGAAGAACCTTCACTGGTGGTGAGACAGCTGATGTTGATTTCAACAGTGTTGATACCGGTTCGTATATCTTTTCTGGTGTCGCAGAGAATCTGAAGCATCTTAAATTGCTCTCTGGCTCCATAAAAACTACAGGAAGGTCAGGCAGTTAAAGAGCTGGTGAGGCTTCCTGGGAGACTAAGCCTGTCTTTGGACTGCTTGCAAATGCACCGGCAATAAACTTTAGATGACTTTACGGTGTTAACAGCAAGGAGTGAATCCAGTGAGGGATTTGGTTTCACTCTTTTCCCCCTCCTCCTCCCTCCTCCTCCCTCCTCCTCCCTCCTCCTCCCTCCTCCTCCCCCCCTCCTGATGTTCTGTGTCATAATGTTTTAGCTGTGGGTTGTGAGACGGACCGGCAGATGACCGTTCCATTAGGCTGACTGGCTGTTTCTCTGGTCAATGAGGCCACAGTAACAAATAAGTTGGCACAGACACAGAGAGGCTGCCTGGCATCCCGGCCAAGGCTGCTCCCCCAGCCCATCGAGGGGTGAAGAACAGATGTCTGGTTTAAAGCAAACAGAATTTCTAGTGCTGTAAATTTGGTCTTATTTGAGGCGAGCCCCAAGGCGTATCCAATTTTGGCCCTCGTACCAAATCACATGCATACCTTCATTCATATCTTGAAAACTCTCGTTAGGTGAAATGAAGAGTGTCAGATATGGAGGAAACTATTAAGGAAGAGCAGTCAGCCCAGTGGTAACTGGAGACACTAGCGCCGAGATGAGCTTTTATTACCGGCTCTGGAGTAAATACTGACCTTGCTGTTTTTATGTTTCTTGCCCTAAGGACATTTGTTAGAAAAGTAACGATAAAACACTCATTCGTGTTTGGAAAATTGTCAATTTGTAAGATGGCTTCGCCGATACTGAACGAACAAGTTGTATTTGCCAGAAATTCAATAAGATTAACATTTTCACATGATATTGTTACATTCTTCTAAAATGTTCCTACAAATAAAACTAATAAAAAAAGAGATTCAAGGTGTTGCCTCTTTCATGTGTTTATTGTTCAAACAAGGATTCACAAGATATCTGCTGATATCCCAGAGCAGTAGAGAATTCCCTCATGCAAGTCATTAGGTTTGATCTCCCTCTGCCTGCGAAAGCACATTTTCTTATCTTTCACTATGAATCTTCCTCTTTGATAATTCAATTACGGATTTGAATGACTGCATTAAAATATCGTCTAGAAACTAATTTGAAATTGAAAGAAGGAAGCTGATATTTGGTCGCTCTTCAACTCAAATTAGGTTGATTTCATGGGCATTAAAACTGACCCAAGGCCTATACATCTTATAGCCAACCCCAGTTTACCCTATGCACTCTATTGTAATCAAATTGGTTTCACCTAGCTCATCTCTCTGGCGTAAACTAACTTTGTGATGTGTTCAAATGAGTAAAGTATCCATCAAGTCACCACAGGGTTTGTAGGTTAAAGGCCACAGAAATAACAAGGTGGAGCAAAGGCAAAACAAGTCAGTCATGCATCAGCACTATAAGGTAAATGTCCTCGCGTAATCAAATCAGGTGTGTCCTTCACTTCACCCAAATTCCATGTCTTTTTACGATCTCCCGATGAATGTTGGACTTGTCCTCAGCTTGCTACAGAGCACGGTAATCTGCCTGGAACATTTGAAAAAAATAAAGTCCTGAATTGAGACTTCCAGAAATTAGATTAAGCCCCGGTCCTTACTGTGTTCATCAGCTACTAAGCATGCTTAATGGAAACCATGCCACTCTTATTTTGAAAACGTGGGTGAATCATACAGACAGAAGTTCACAGCCTTGAGAAATGAGAAACTCCTCATCCTGGAACGCTAACTGGCAACTGCTGTGAAGAGGTTGGCTTGGAACAGGGGCTTAGCCAATATGAATCAAAAAGGCTTAAAAAGAAGTTGATTAATCTTTTTCACTGCACTCCCTTCATTCAAGAGAAAACCTGGCTGGTGTAAATTCCGTTGTGGTAACGTAATGTAACTTATATCACATTATCATCATTATCAAAGGGCAAACAATCTCTTTGAATTTCAGAGTGCAAAGAATTGGCTATGATGTGTTTAGATAACGTATTATGAAAGTATGCTTCATGCAAAATACACCACACAAAAAAAAACTCCCTTCTTGTTTTTCAGGATTTCCAACTGTCATTGAACGTGGCCCAAATATTCAATGTGTACAGGAAACAGGGTGACAAAGGGAGTAGGGAGCCTGTGCAAGCGTCCGCCCTGCTGAAGGCAAGACAGTGATTGGGGGGGGGGGGGGCGCTGTTCTCCAGCAGACCGAACCAAAAGAGACTTTCCCTGTGTGGATCAATAAAGTATTCTTCTTCTACTTCTTCTTCTTCTTCTTCTTCTAAACACCTGATCTGACTGGGGGTTGACACACTGATCCATGACGATCAATGATGAGTAACATTGTCTTCCATATCCATCCCTTCTCGCCTGTCTCCCTTAACCACACACACACACACACAAAAACACATAATCTCTCTCTTGTTTGCTTTCTTTCTCTCGTGTCCCCTCTCTCTCTCCCTCCTCCTGGTTGTTTATACCAAATGCAGAGCGAGGGTCTCTCCAAGGGCCACCCACCCCCCCACCCCCCCGAAATCAGATTACAGGAAATGTTCACAGGTTTGAATTCCCGCCAGCCCTTTGACGACCAAGACACAAAACCCCACAAAGGAAAATGTTAATGTTAAAATGCTAATGCGGACCTGTTGAACTCGGTTGGGTTCAGTAAAAAGGTCAATTTCTGTTTTCTGCGACATCGCCAAGAGAAGCATACAGGCTATCAACAGTCGGCATCAAAAAGCAGCACAGACCGATCAAAAGACAACAAGCTTTCCTGCCAAAGTATAAAGTGTCTCAGTGTAACATTAATGATACTCTGACTAAAAATAATGTATCTAATATCGATAAATTTACTTCATCTGACAGATCAACCCTGTTCCCTCAATTTCTGGCATATCAGTATATGGAATTACGTTTTACTTACTTATTAACCTGTGGAAATTAATGATTAAATATGAATGTGCAACAAAATGTTTACCCGCTCATATTCTTGCTGACTGGTCCTTGGGGATCTTTGGGGATCTTTGATTATAGACACCTCTTCATAATATGACAGTCAGAGAAGCTACAGAAGATGGTACAGAAGTATCTGGTTTGGTAAATACTGGCTAGCTGAACCCATTCGGTTCCACTAGCATTGCTACAAAATGCTAACAAGCTTCCAGTGGACATTTTCAGTGACCGCAGTGCCGATTTAAACATGCTTTTCACATCTTTGACAAGAACCTTGGAAGGATTTGTGATATTGAACCCGACTGATATTGAAACTGAACTAACCCTTCATTTTTTCCAAGGCTCAGCCAACTTTAGAACTGGACGCTGTGATGTGAATGCTGTCCATGTTAGTTCACCTCAAATACCTCAAGTGCATTAAAGTCATTTTAATGCAATAAAGTCTCCTCTGTTCTTTAATTTCAACATTGTCTGCCCATTCCAATAATAAAAGTTTACTTTTTACATTTAAGACGTTTTGACTTTCACTCGTGTATTTTTAGCTAGATACTTTGGCTTGTAATTGAGTAAGATTTTGAACCAGTACCCATACTTTAACTTAAGTAGAATTTTCTGGGTACTTTCTACACCCCTGCTGATAAACACTTTATGCTGCAGCCACATATTGACTGATTTAAAACACGTCAACATTTTTGTGCTCAGCCGGTTTTCTAACAGTGGAAAATGTGAGCTTTCCCCAGTAGACGTACATGGACAAATTAATTGTATTAAACGGTTTCCTCCCTCTGCCTTCAGGCTGTGGGGTTTATTTTATGGAAATTAACATTTTCATTAAAACGGAATAAAGCTCATTTACATGTTTTTAGTAAAGTAAGCTTTGAAGTTTGTCATATTTCATTCATTTGGTTAGAGTCAGTGAGTCTGCGCGAGATGCTGAAACGATATCATATCTACTGATATGATGTAAGAAGTGTAAATAATGCTGAGAAACAAACTTTGTGTACTCGTGTGTTAAGTGCTGTGTAAGAGCTTGATGTAAAATGTAGGTAATGAATATTTTACAGCCGGAAATCCTTTTTCGGTGAAACAAATCTTCAACGGTGTACAACGTTTTTCATTGTGAAGCAGAGCAGGCTGTTGAAGCATTTGCTAGTACAACGTGTCGTTTTCCGCTAAGAGTTAGTCCAGAAATCCCTCTCCTCCGCACTGAATCGGCCATCTTTTCCCCCATTTTTTCATTATCCTTACAAATCTCCCAGTGTGCTAACAAGCCGCTACGCTCTGTGAGTGAACAGACGGAGCTCAGGGGGGAGACGAGGATCAGAGAGACTCGGAGCTCTTGGGTGGGTGTGTGCTTAGAGATTCACATCTTTTTACATACAGCTGGGGCTCAATTAGTGTCCATTTTTCCTAATTAAGTACACTCTCCCTGAATCACTGGTGCAAAAACTAACGTTGTTTGTCAAATCATTGGCTGTATCTGGCTTGTTGCCCCTGAGGCAGGCTGGAGGCCCTTCTAGGTTGCTCGCTCTCTCTCTCTCTCTCTCTCTCCCTGGCTCTTTCCCTCCCTCCTTCTCTCTCACCCATTCTCTGTCTTTCTCTCTCTACCTTTCTCTCTCTCCCTCTCCCCCTACCTCCGTCTCTCATCTCATGTGTTCGGCGAGGAAGAGAGGAAATGAAGTATTCCCGGAGGTTTTCCGAAGCAGGCAACTTTTTTTTCAGCCCTGTTTACCCAAAGTCCTATTCTCAGAGTGTACAGTTTCAACAAATTACAACCGAGTGAGAGTGTAGCTGTTTAATTTGCTTTGCTTTATGTGATGTCTGTCCTTTTTCAATTAGTGCCCTCGGTCGGTTCGTGTAGCGCTGTGTTAAAAAGCTACGCTAAAGGCATGGCAGGCGAGTTTTGTGCACATTTTCCTAATAACGTGGGGTAAATTAAGCCTGGCACGCCAAATAAATCCTACAGGACTGGAGTAAGAGACCCGTAGTCACAGACATTTACAGTGTGAAAATACCCTCACTAGTGTCTGAAGTTAACACTTTGTGTTATATGTGTTAAATTGCTCCCACGGAGAGAATTGGGTCCGAGACTGTCAATCTCTACACACCATCTGCGTATGGTATTCATTTCCCAGACAAAACGGCGGTCCTTCTGCAGAAGGGTCAGACTACTCCAAAATGATCTGTCAACCCCTTCATCCCCTGTCGCACTCTTATCAATGCTGCACACTTCCCTTTCCACTGTTGCCATGGCTACGGTTTGGCAGGGATGAGTGGTATCAAAAGCGCTTTGGAGTTTAGCGAAGACTCCTCTCCACACTTCCCTGTTATGTAGCTCTAATCCCTTCCTTTTGATCTTCTTTTGATGGAGACATTAAACCTGGAGGAATTCAGGATGTACCTTACAAAACCTTTGCGGTACAGTTTGACTGGATGAGACGGAGCTATTCTCCCCTGACTGGCGGTCTGGTCTGGCTGGGCTAGTCTCTTCCAGCTATCAGATACTACCTCATTATCCGCAGTCGACGGATAGGAAACCTCTACCACTCAGAGGTAGCGCTTCTATTTCTGCTCCTTCTCTCTTTCAAGCCCGACCAAAAACAATGGACTTTAACATTTTGTCCAACCCTTAAAAAAAAAAACTCACTACGTCTTCCTGTCCTAGTTATGACCGGAAAATATTTTATTGAGCAAAAAGAACTCTAGATATGACAAAAAGCCATTGTAGTACCCGCATCCTGGTGCAACACGGGGTCCCCGGGCCCCCGCCTCAATATGAAGAAGTGATGAGAGGATGTGTATGACCGCATCACACAAATATTTCCTCACTCAACCTCCTCTCCCTAATCCCGAGGCCTATGGCTGGATGACTTCAAACATCAATATCACTGACAGATGGTAGAAACACAGTGAGAGAGAGAGAGAGAGAGAGAGAGCGAGAGAGGCAAAACGAGAACGGTGGCAGAATGGGTACTCATCCGCATCCCCGGTTTATTTTAAAGCCAGAGTCATTTCCATTTTCTGCCGGTGCTGATGGTCATTCAGGCTCTGAGCGCTTGGATACCCATCTACATGTCACTGCACCATCCTGGACAAGGCGGGCTACGCGTGAAGATCAACAGTCTGCAGCACCTGTCGCTTTTAAATCAATGCTACCAATTAATGCCACTGAAACAAGCACACACGCACACACACACACACACACACACACACACACACACACACACAAGCACACTGACAAGCAGCCCAGCTCATATGTTAACACGGCGATTCAGTTTTAATTGTGTCATGCTCCGTGGGTGGACTGTACTTCTGCGTGTGGCTATTTGTCAGTGGTGGGGATGGAAAGTTAAATGTGTGACTTGTTGTTGTGAATATGCTGGAGTTTATACGGGCTGCATGATGAATAGCTGGTGTCAGGTGTTACCATGGGGATGATTACTTGAAAGCAGCCCAGGCAGTATAAGCATGTGGGATTTCTAGCCAGCCCATCAAATGCTTGGCAGGCCATTTATTTCGAATATACAGGTAGTTTCAGGGGATAAGAATCTGCCACAGTGTGTGTGTGTGTGTGTGTGTGTGCGTTTATTTCATCCAATCGTTGTGTGTGTTTGCATCTTTGTGAATAAGACAAAGAGAGAGAGAGAGCGTGTCGCGTCCAGAGAGCCTCCTTCCGTTTAAATGACAAACCTGCAGCGACGCACGTTACCGCGCCCCCGCAGGTTTTTGACCTCGGTGTCGGGATGAGGAACGTCGCGACGCGCTTTACCTCCGTTCTTCACGCGTTTTTTTTTGTTTTTTTTTATCCTCGTCTCTCCCCTCATCTCTTCAGTGAACTGTAAACCTCCCCTCACCACCCCTCTACATGTAGAGTAGGTTTCCCCCGAAGGTATACGCCTGCCTGCCTTGTTGTTAACATGCCCCGCAGGCCACAACAAAAGAGGCTCTGAAAACAACCCTCTCAAAACTGCGACTCGGCTGTGCCTGGCAGTGCCGTCCGCCCCGACGCTCCACGGATACTTTTCAGATTTAGAGAGATTTCAGGGGAGAGTTAAGCTTGGGATCCACCAACCCCTTTGGTCTTCTTTTCTTTTCTTTCCCCCGATTTGGGACATCTGCTCCGAGGACCCCGGCATCAGATCCCCCCACTAAGTTTACTCAAAGGCCTAAAAAGTCTGTCTCTTCCTCCCCTTCTCTGTCCCCGTCCTTTCCCCTCCCCGGTGGGGGTTTGTGATTCAGACTGGTTTGTGGGACCTAAACCCTCTATCTCATCGGCAAACATACAAATGCATAATCTGTCCTTTCTTCCCCGACCTATTCACATTCATGCTAATGTCTCTGCTGGCCCCTCTTTTGACCAAATGTTCATTGGTTTGGCTGCTTTGATCTGACGGTGGCAGCCAGCTTTGTTCCTCTTAGATGCTGCAACAAAAAAGTGCATTTTTTTTGCAGGCTAGATATAATATAGTATGTTATTAGATATTATACTGTCTGAGCGGTTCACCACATAGCGATCTCAGTGCAGTCATGGCGCCCCTGGTTGAACACATACACAGCTCTGCAGTAAAAAAAAAAACATCACACACCCCCCTTCGAGTCATGATTAGCAACCTCCAATTAACACAAGTCGGTGTCAAAGCTACAGACAGGAGTGATTTATCCCTCACCCCTCCATTGCTCCTCTCCTCCCTCCCCTCCTTGCTCCTGACCTCATTCGCTGTCCTGTCCCTGCTAATTCTCCTCAAACCGTGGGTGGCTACGGCCCAGAGATCAGCAGCGCTGGCAGCAACAGCGTATTGTTGAGAACGCGGGTGGGGAGGGGAGGGGGGGTTGTCAGAGAGCTAGCAGCCACTTGATGCACAGTACCCTGTCCTTCAGGCCAACTGGGTACTGACACCCGTTAATCAATGGCTAGAGCTTAGAAGGCCATTTAGTGGATCACACCCCACACTGCTCCATGCCGGCGGGGGCTGAGGGGGAAGCCTCAGCACGCACAAAGTGCACTGTCATGCTAATCATCAATCCCCGAAACACTAAAGGCATTCATGATAAAAGCACTGGGAGGTAAGGCAAAATTAGGAAGCATTGTTTAGTGTGTGTGTGTGTGTGTGTGCGTGTGTGTGTGTGTGTGTGTGTGTGTGTGTGTGTGTGTGTGTGTGTGTGCGTGCGTGTGTGTGTTTCTGTGTTGCTGCGGTTTTAATTAAACGTGAACAAATCATTTGAGGGGAAAATTGAGTATTCCTATAATGAGATGTTTGGCAGCTATCCATTTATCTCTTTCATTAGATGTGATATTGCGGCAAAGATTACAGTTGCTTTCAGAGGCATTCGTGCAATGTGTAAATATAATGCTTGGAAAACGGAGTTGGGGAGTAATGGATTATCTTTAACAAGATTACAGTAATCTGGTTACCAAAAAATGGCAAATGCGATCCATTGATTTGGATTATAAAAACACAGTCGGGAAGGGAAAAAAATGGAAACCGCTAGTTGCATTCCTCCGAAAAAATGCGAGTTATGGGCACAAACATAATTCTGCATCACTTTATGAAGGTTGTTGATGGTTGCAAATTATGTTATTAACAGTAGTTTAATTATTGTCTGTGCATGGGATTTTTTTTTTTTTACTTCTCCACTTAGTGTAACAGATAATACGCTTCATTACAATTTGAAGCAGCAATTAAAATGAAAACATTTAACTAAATACCACAGGAATAGGTGTAGCTTTGATCCATTCGTGTCTGGTGCTACGTGGGGCATCGGCAGAGAGGTTTAAAGGTCGGCAGGTTCACGGAGCTACTGAAGTGGCGGGAAAAAGTTCGTCATCGTGGTGCATGCAGCCGTACGGTCAGACTCATCACACGTGGCAGAGACATGACAGATGTGTATTGCACGCAACCACATAACGTGTGATGTAAATGTGTTTCAGGATTGGTCTAACTATCTGTAATGTTATGTTTCTGTCATGGGCTGCCGCTACAGCACGAGACTAACAGCGCGTCGGGATATTCAATTAAAATAGAGCCCGTTTTTCATAACAGTGTTGCTGAAAAGACTTTGATTTTCATTTGTGCTTGCAGGGCGTAGATGCAGAAATTCCTTCATATATGGAGTGAGGAAAAAGAGACGGTGCTGAGACGTGAAAAGCCTGAAATTTTTGTGTCTCTCCTCACAGTTTCTGGCTTCGTGCTGCATGTGTTTCGCCATAAAGAGGGGTAGTTTTCCATTGATGAGCCTGCACAGGCAGCTACAGCACCATCAGCAGCAAATCACTACTCTGTTAAAAGGCCCTGATGCGTAGCAAACTCTCCTGCCAAGCCTCCTCGCTCCAAATCTGCCTGCTTGCAGACCCCCTGTAATTGGAGGCATTAAACTTGCTTTGGACAGGAAGGCAAATGAGTGCTTTGAGCTTGGAAGAGAAGTGACTGGTGCATTCGGAAGGGGTACACAAGTAGATACAGCTAAATCTGACAAATCACTGCCAATCCGCCAGATCTCTGTGTGAGTGTGCATACGCTTTAGCAGTTTGCGTGTGTGCACGAGTGTGTGCTTGTGTGTGCAGATATGCATATGAGTATGTGTGCCTGCTTGCAGTGTTTGCCGTGTGTGTGTGTGTGTGTGTGTGTGTGTGTGTGTGTGTGTGTGTGTGTGTCCTGTCTTGGATGGTATTTGTGTATTATTATGTACATCTAGCATAACAACCTAGCTGTTAATCTCGCAGTAATCATAGGGATCACCGTGGTGATGTAGGGATTTGACGTCTAACTGCAGAGTGCCTCTCCATTGATGAGCAACTAGCAGCCATGAAATAAACTGCCCTGAAAAGTGTCTGTCATCTTGCCATGACATCCTCTGTTTTCACTCCACCAAGCCCGCTCATTAAAAGCTATGGGTGAACTGTCTCAGTTGATTTCTCATCACTTAATGGACTGTAATAAGATAATGAGATATTTGCCTGTAGGTTTGCTTCCATTTTTTTTATTTTATCGTGCTTAAGAAGCAGCAGTGAAAAAAGGAATATTGAGGTGGTGTGTGAGAACGAGGATTGCAAATATTCTGTCTGGTGAACAGCGAGCCAGAATCCCACAAAGCAACGGCCAAAACCAAGAAAAAATACTGAAAATAAACATTTTAGTGTGTTTTATACCATGATTCAAGGGTGAGTCCAGCCTGTTGTGTTATGTTTTCCATGGATAGAAATAGGTCCTTTTATATATGGAGAAGTTCTTTTCATTGGGATACCAGATAGCTATAGATAGATAGGTGTATGTGTACAACACTTATTCCTTACAAACAAAAAAAGAGGAGCTATAACACCAAGGCAGTTATCTCCTGTCTATCCACAAAGCCTTGACATGTTTCCATCTACATGCTTCTCTGGGCCTTTTGTGTTGACCTGGTGTGTATATCCTGACACCATCAATCTTCCCCTTTGGCAGACGATCATAGCGCCGCTCTCCCAGCATCGAGTCAAAAATGATAAGTATCGGACCTCTGAGCCCCCACCCCCCCCGATAGCTGTTTCCTCACAGTCAATAAACACAGAGCATCACGGTTTACCAGGTGGCAGCTTGGCTCGTCAACACCGGTGAAGGCAGGAGAGGCAGGGTTTGTGTCCTCCTGGCTGCCAGATTAAAGCCAAACAGCACTGGCATTTTGGTGTAAAGCCAGATTAACTTTGCCCCCTTGAAGCCTTTCCAACTACAGAAGCTGAAATCCCCAGAATAGTCCTACGGTCTCACTAATTGGCAAGCTGTGTGGACGGGTCTTTGATTAATCTTAAGACCTAATGAGTCCATACATAGCTGCTGTGATATTCTGACTGAGGACGTAAAACAAGACTCGTTATTCCCTCTTTTCATCCGGTGGCTGGATGAGAGAAAACCTGCAAATTCAGCCTTGTGAACCCACGGAGAAATCAAAGAGAATACCAGATATCCGTTTAATAATTTATTTGCATATGATTATCGTAAAAATACTGAAAGAGAAATGCTTATTTTTGTTGCAGTTTTGTGTATTTTTTTTATTTTTTACAATCTAATACACCTTTAATTGCACAGGAAAACGTCTGCCCTATCAGACACAGGTCTTCTTCTTTCATTGTGACATATATCTTTAGCTATGTAATGACTATTAAACTGTAATTTTCCATTTGTTTGCCTTTCAACAATAAACAAACAAACAAGCGTATAAATGATGTCACAGAGAGGCCAGGTCCGATGGTCGTGAGCGCTTAGCGGATTGGTCTAATAGAAATATAGTATACACGGGCAGTCTTTTAAATAGGAACTGCGCTGACAGCGGATGTGCTCAACAAAATACACGTCAGGAGAAATTAACCGATGAGCAATTTGTACGACGTTAGCGTCTGTAGGTCGGGTCCATATTGAGGTCACGAAGCTATCATCTGGGTAGTGACCTTTTACATTCCCATTGATCTGCAACACATTTGCCAAAGTAAATGTACAACACACCACTACCACGGGCACTTTTCATTTGAAAATGCTGAACAGCAAATCTTGACAAAATAGCTTCAGTGTTTTCTTTTTTTTTTCCTCCGCCGGGGCAGAATTCTTCCTTCCCCATTCACTCATTCATGTCTGACTAGTTTGTTAATGTGTGAAAAAACAAGCGTTATAATAAAAAAAGAAGCCCCGATACTTGTAAAAAACACAGAATAGTCTTTTGCAATAATAGGTAATAACTTAGCATTCAAAACAATGCATATATGAATAACATAGGATTAAGAAAACATGGACATTAAAGCCCATACAGCAAATGCCAACAAAGCAACAGTTATGTGGAATCTATTTCTACTTTCGCTTGGTTTTTCCCCATAAAGCTTCCACTTTGGCATGCACGTGATGTGTCCTGCACAGTGTCCAGTCAGTTACATCTCTCTAGGTCACCTCCATGGACTGGAGCAGACAGAGAGATTTGTGTGAAGACTCAGATACTTTTTACACAACTGTAACAAGGTAAAATCTCCCAGTGTGTGTGGAAGACAACATTAAAGAGGAAGCGGACGAAAGATTTTTTTTTTCCCTAAAAAAGCGAAACAGCGAAAGAAGAGAGAGAGAGTTGGTTCTGGAAAAAAAAAAAAAAGGGTGATGGAATTGAACATGTACAGATGTCAAGCTCTCTTAGAGTCACTGTTAAGCAAAAGTGTGCTTAATCTTGGCACTGTTGTATCATCCGAGACACCGAAGTCTATCATCGTTGTGAGTTCTCCCATCCATATAGTCTCAAGTCACCGGGTATGTGAGGAGGTGAAGGTAAAGGAGGCAAGGAGAGACTGATATCACTGAGGGAGAGGGAGCGCTTCCCAACCGGCAGAAAACACATGCAGAACATGCAAACACAACCTGAGAAGGGGCAATAGGAAGTTTGGCTTGATGTCTGGAGACAGTTTCACAAATCCACAAGTGTCAAGTAATGAACACACACTGCAATGGTAAGTTTCTCTTTTGACGGACATTTAACGTCTTGTTTGCTTGCGGAAAGAAATATCCAAAAAGGTCCTCTCTGTAGCCAGAAATTCCTTCTTCTTTTTTCGTCTTCTTCTTCTTTTTTTTTTTTTTTTTTACATCAGGCTCTCCACATCAGAGTTTCTAGGTAGTTTGTAATGCATTCTGCACCCTCCGGTTTGCATCTTGGTTTCTTGGTGTTAGCTCACACTCTGATGGGGAGAGTTTGGCTCATCTGTTGCCGAACGATTTCCTGACTGCTGTCCGGACTCTTCCTGTGGTGGCCGGGCAGCGTCCCTCCGAGCCGCAGCAGATCCCTGCCAACACAAAGACGCACAGCAGGTTCAGACCCACTTTAAAACAGAAGACTCTCATTACACACTCCAGCCTCACTTCAACACATCGCTTTCAGTAGTAGCAGCGTATTGGTCAGTAGCTGGTCTACAGTAAAATCCTGCATAGCCTCAAAAGTTCAGGGTAGAGCGCTGACTGTTAGACAGCACGGTGGGAAAATGTTTATCTGCTGATACTGGCTCCCCTCTGCTATTTACAAGGTCTAACTCAACCACTAAGCCAAATCAATTCATCACCTCGCAGGTTTAATAAAAGTTGAGCATGTATCGGAGTTATCTCGGCAAGACCGCTACAGTGTCTGAGTGTCCTTTGTTCCATAGCCAGTGTCCTTGTCTTCAAGGCCCTCTTGGCTGAAGATACTGTAGAGATAGCGGTGCATCTCATATCCTCTCTCTCCCCCATTATCTGCCCCAACATCGTTGAGCAGCCAATTGCAGGTGAGGAGCAGCAGTGGTACGCGTGCTTCCACTACCTCAGACGCGCGGGTTTGCACGGTCTGCTCAGGAGACGCTCTAAATCAAGCGCTGACAACTTCTCTTCCTCGTGCTCCTTCTCGATCTATCTCTGGCTGTCGCGTACACAGGAGGCTATAAATTAATCACTGGCGTGTCAACCGCGTACGGCGACACCTAGCATAACATGCACGCACGCACAAGCATGCGTGTGCAGACACACACACACACACCACAACAACACGGCCCTCTCCCATTCGCCCACCACAGCAGTGGGCGCGCCCTCCCCCGACGCATTAAAAAGCTCATTAGCAACCTAATTAAACACATTTCTCTCTTTTAGCTTCTCCTCAATCTCCCTTATTACTCACACTTCATCACCTCCTGCTTTTCCACATCAGCAGCTCTGGCTGCTGTCTGTCCTATCACCTACATTCCAGGATCCAGCCAAGTGTAGGGGGAATTAAACCTAGGTCAGCCATTACATTTCCACACACAATTAGCTTCACTGAGCCCCAATCCTGGCATAGGAGTTGCCCTTGGGGCATGGTGTTATAGTGAAACTGTGAGCCAAGGAGCTGGCAGAGGACCTGGATACTGTATGTATGAATTCTGCCTTTTGTGTCTGTGGGAAATAGGAAACTATTGCACAGTCGAAGCCAAACACTTGAATTTGCGCACTTGATGCATTATACATCACTACAGAGCTGAACAACTACCATCTATCCAAACACTAATGATATTGTTGACCGGATGCCAGGAGAACAAAATTCAGAGCAAACACATCAGTAGAAATGTTCGCCACATGCAGAAGATGGCTGAAACATTTTGAGTCATTGATTCCACCGAGGTCGTTCCTTTTTGACTCCAGCGGCACAAAAAGCAACAAGCGTCGCTCCGTTCCACCCCGAAGGAGATCTGCACTCAAAACAAAGCTGGAATACAAGTCATCAATGCAAGGAGGACCATTCGTGATGAAGGCGACTTCTCAACATTGTAACTTCCAAAGAAAAAAAATCAGCAGCAACCAGACCTCTGACCAGAAAACCCCTCTGCCCAAAGAGCTGATCTCTTTACTGGGAACAACAAAAGCATAAAACAAACACCAACAAGCATGAATCTAAAATACATGGGACAATTTTAAATGAGGTGAAAGAGAGGGAATGGCGTCACCCTTTTACGGTGTGTTCACGCTATTCTGCTTTTTTGTAGAAAACACATTTGGTGCTGAAATGAAAAAGCAGCTTGCATGCCACACACTATGTTTCCATAGCAACCAGTTACAGTAGTTTCAGTATCATGAAAGAACATTTAGATACAACTCTCAATCAACGCGGCCAACGTCCTGATCCATGCTGACTCTTTAGGATCAGAGTTCCTGGGATTTTGTTCACAAATCCTGAAACCCAGACTCGTCTTCCTTCAGATTGGTCGGCTCACAAAAAGTGCAGACCGCATCATGTGTGCCCCTCCTGGAGTTGAACTTTTCTCAAATTTGGAAAGAAAAAAAGCAAGGCGTAGCACCTTTTCTATCCACGTTGCACTCCCCATTCACTTTCATGGAAAAAAAAGATGCAGGCAGCTTGAAAACAGTGGAACAGGCGCAAATGATGACATGCACTAGGGCTGTGCCATGTCATAACGTTCACGAAAATACCGGTATAAATCTGTACATGAAGTGTTGTATCATGATATTAACGATGAAGTGGTTTGCACTTCATTTTTCACATTTCTTATCTGTAGGCTATAGGCTACATTATTGCTAGTGCTAATGTCTTAATGGTAACAAAGTCACCAATGTCTAATTATTTGAGTGTTGATCTCAAACTGAGCACTCAAACAATAACTAAACTAATAGTTATTGTTAAACTAAAATATTAAACAATTGAGTTATTTATACTTTTACTGAAGATTCCAAGGAAAACACTGTTATACCTACTTTTACCTACTTTTATGAGATATAAGTGAGAGAGAGAAAAACATCCAAACAAACTCTGAGTAAAGGCCTGTACATCCACTCACCCTGAGTAGGTGCTGGTCACCACCTTGAGGCTGGCTGCGTTGCGGAGCAGCTTGTCCAGGGTGCTGACGATGTGGCAGAACTTGGGCCTCAGGTTCCTCTCCTTCACCCAGCACTCCAGCATCAGCTGGTGGAGCACCATGGGACAGTCCATGGGCGGGGGCAGCCGGTAGTCTTGCTCCACTGCCGTCATCACCTGAGGGACATTGGAATCATTTTTTTTCAAAAACAAAGAAATTGCGCTGTACATTAAATGGTGCTTTTTCTACATTTACTCTGCAGAGTGCCGACCCAGAAAACGTGCACGGAGAGAATAATGCTCCTTTCATAGGGTGTTTTTCTGGGATGGACCGGGTGGAAATTGCCAGGAACAATTTCAACCAATTATGTGTTTGTGTAATGTTGATTTTCTGTCAGGTGCAATTCGTATTCTGATCAATTAGACCTTTTGCTAGAGGAGTGCAAGACAGTTTACTGCATTACGCCCTGCATCGCCCTGCGCTGTCCTCTCCTCTCTCAGTAACTATCCTCACACACACACACACACACACACACACACACACACTGACAACATCACTACAATAAAGGATTCTCCAACTCATCGATTCAACAGATGGCTTGACAAGAAAGACAATGAGCGGAGGATAAACGTGTGCGCTCATCAAGTTGATTTCAAACCGCTGCATTTCCATCCATAGGTTACGCGTGTGTGTTTTAACTCCTCACAATAGAGGAAACTGCCATTCGGGAACAATAGAGCGTCTCTGCGCCGCTCTTCTCCTCCTGCTGCTTTTTATGCTGCGCTTCTGTGCCGCAAGTACCTTTGTTTATATCCACTATCTGTTGACTTATTGAGCGATGACTGTAGCACGACGGCTATTAGGAACAATAAAAGACCTCCACTTTGATGCTTTCATTACCGCCTGTGCATTTCCTTTACTGAAGTTACACATGCATTACACACATTTTTCATTCTGGCATCCTTTACTTTATGGCTATCAGCGTTACACGAGTCTTTTGAAGTGCAGTTCAGAGCAGATATTCCACAGAGAGGAAAATGGAGGTGTACAGACTGCTTCCCCTACTTTGTTGAGGGAGGAGGAGCCGAGAGATTTCTTTTCTTCCCTGCAAGCTCGCTGCTGCTGCTGCTGTGCTGCAGTCGCGGGGGCTGGAGCGCCGATAGCCTACAGGTAACGACGTCCGTAAAAAAACAAAAAAAGTACGCCTCTGTGTCTCTGTGCGTTTGATTGTGAGTGAGGAGAGACATGTGTGGTATGGTATTTGTAGCGGGTGGGCAGGTTAGGGTTGTAAATAAGGTGGTAAAACCAAGAACACGACCGAGGCCCAAAGCTGCACCGAGCGTCTGCAGTGTGGAGATAAAGACGGCAGAACAGGCCCAGATCCAATGTGTCGGGCTGCACAGCCGCAACAGCTTAGCCCAAACACTATTGCTGGCCCTAAACTCAGACACAGCAGTGTGTGTGTGTGCGTGTGTGTGTGTGTGTGTGTGTGTGTGTGTGTGTGTGGTCTACATATATTTCGATGAAAGCCTTGCATCTCCCAAAGGTTAACTTTTCAGGAACTAAGAAAAGCAGCCTTGTTTTCAGCTTGACCACCATACATGTTGACATCGTGTCATTGGTTCTGAAAGGGTTTCACACACTCAAGGGTTGTAGAATTGGAGTTACGAGGTTTCACCCGACAGTGACGTATATATATATACACGTATGCAAACCCAACTGGGTGCTTGTGTGTGTGTGTGTGTGTGTCAGCGTGTTTACTTGAAGAGTGTGTACGTTGTCTTGTTGGCTTGTGCGTCTGTCAGGTGAACTGGGGAACTAACTCACATCCTGGTTGCTCATGTCCCAGTAGGGCCTCTCCCCGTAGGACACCACCTCCCACATGACGATGCCATAGCTCCACACGTCACTGGCTGAGGTGAACTTCCTGAAGGCGATGGCCTCCGGCGCCGTCCACCGGATGGGAATCTTCCCTCCCTGCTCAGACACACAGAGGGGGTGGTATTGATACCCTGGGACTGTGCTGATCTGCAGTCATTATCACTTCACACACACACACACACACACACACACACAGGGAAGGAAGACGAGCCACAACTGCCACAGACAAAGCAGGTTTTACACGTGCACGCTCACGTGCACGCACGCACGCACACACACACACACACACACACACACAAACGCAGAAGCTGACACAAACAAATGTGGCCGACGGTTGTCGAGACACGAGAACAGTCACATGTAAAACTAGTGAAGGGGATCGAGTTAACAAGCTCAATTAAACAAGCACACAACACACAAACACAGTGGAGCAGACCCGAGTCACTACACACACACACACACACACACACAACACACACACACACAATACACATACTGACCAGAGAGCTGGTGTAAGTGGGGTCAGCAGACGTGTCATCCAGGAAGCGCGACAGGCCGAAGTCAGAGACCTTGCAGACCAAGTTGCTGTTGACCAGGATATTACGGGCGGCTAGGTCTCTGTGGACGTAGTTCATGTCTGACAGGTACTTCATCCCCGCAGCGATGCCACGCAGCATCCCCACCAGCTGGGTCATCGTGAAACGCCCGTCGTTCAGCTGCCGAGACAAGAGACAAGAGACGGAGACGGAGACGGAAGGTGAGAGGAGAAGTTGAATAGAAAAGATGAGCAATGGAAGAGAGGAAAGGGGATAGGGGAAGGAGAGATGGCGAACCGAACAGAGAGAGAGAGACACCCAGTCAGTCATCGAGCCTACATAAACATGACATCTGTCATAATGTTTCATGGCTGCCCCTGTCAGCCTGTGACAGCTGACCTTTTCGTGCATGCTGTCCAATTAGCTGAATAATTAGACTCCTTGCTGTGGCACTAAAGGCATTAAGGCTCCATATTTAATCCCAGTGAAAACAGAACGGCAGCCGCAACACTGGAATTAAAAACAGGGAACTGGGAGGTCGTTTTTCATTCCCAAGCTGATTGACAAACTAGTTACAGGGACCAGCAGTGCATGATATTTAAGAGTGAGTGTTAACATGTATTCTTTGAGGCAAAAAGCTTTGTTTGCATTTTTAGTTGGTGAACATTAAAGTAAAATTGGCCCGTCAACTGGATTATAATGGTTTCAGAGCGTTGCACAAAGCTGATTTTCCATTCCAAAATCCTTCCAATTGCAGAATCTGCCCTTTCTTGTTCAAAACCGAGAAGCTCCAACATATCTGAGATTAGGGCTTTGAGGGTTTCATTTAGTTACAATGGTCCACATTGATGAAGAGGGAACACTAATCCGGGATGAACACTGTTGTTCAGATTGCAGTGAATGAGACAGTTATCCTGTGGTCACTGATCCCAGGTCAGCCCTCCAGCCTGCCACGGCTCACTAACGAGGCCCCCTGTGACTACACACCTGATAAGAGGAAATTCAATTAATACCAGCCAATGCGAAAGCCAGTCCACGATTAACAGATAATGGGGGAATTTATTCAAACCCTCAATGATGCTGAAACCTCACTGTGAACTTTGTCTTAGTCAGAGACGTGAGCGTTTCTTTCCTGATCGGACTAGATTTTTTTTTTTTTTTTTTTTTAAATTTGCGACAAAATCAATCCCTTCTTTGAAAAGGAAAAAAAAAAGAAAGAGAAGAAAACTCGACATGACATGACAAAAACCATAAACATGCTGCTTTGTACTCTGTACACACTTTGTACACACTCCAATGAAGTCTGACAGAAAAACAAGCTGGGATGGATGGATGTATAAACAGGCATGATTCATAGCAGGCCTTCAAAGACACGGTGCCTCTTTCTTCTCTTCACTGGCGGTGTGTGTGTGTGTGTGTGTGTGTGTCCCCCTCCAGGCACCTATATATGAACTCTGTGTGTGTGTGTGTGTGTGGCCTAGTACCGAGTTCCTCTGAGTCACAGGCCGTGTGACATTGGTGGGAGTGGTAGTGAGGACAGCACTGGCACTGGGATTTTTTTCGTGCCAGACAGCTGACTGAGAGGAGTGCGTGAGAAGGGACTATGAGGCTCGACTCAGATGCGGTGTCCCTACTACAGCTAAGATGAGGTGGGCGGTATCGAGAAAAAAAAAAAAAAACCTGCTCAAAGCGCCACCGATATCAAACGGCGCGCGGCGGGGTTTGTGATCATCTATGCGCTGGACGTGTCAGGGGCGTGTGGCAGGATTACAGAAAGCAGAGCTGCTTTAAAGATCAGCCGTATAACATCAATGCACCGGCGGCTACAGCAGGACAGCAGGACAGCAGGACAGCAGGACGAGAGAGTTAGCGCATGAAATAGCCCCTCTCACACCTCGTCTCTCTTCCCGTCTTTGTTCGGCGTTAACTTTTCCGTGCAGGCGGCGGTGCCCTGAACTGAAACCCCCAATCAGCCGCGTGCTCTGCAGCCGCACAAAGACCCTCTAATACACCGAAACAGTTTTCCACCAGGAGTTTGTACATCGAACGCCTGTCAGTATCAGTCAGTCATGTCAAGCACAGAGACTATGCCTGTCTCCAGGCGTTATATTGCACATTTAATCTCTATCACTCAGCAACCGAGCGCCTCGGGGTGTTTTACAGAGAGTAACACATCCCGATAACCCAGAGGTGTTGTGAATGAAGTTGTGTGTGTGTGTGTGTGTGTGTGTGTGTGTGTGTGTGTGTGTGTGTTCCTCTCAGCTTTGGTACAAACAGAGCAGTAATCTTCTCTGTCATAGGTGGTGCGTATGAGGCGCGCCAAAGCTTACCCTGAGGAAGGAATCGAGCGCTCCGTTCTCCATAAATTCAGTGATGATGAGGACGGGGCAGCTGCGTGTCAGGACGCCTTCCAGCCGGATCACGTTGGGGTGGTCGAACTGGCCCATGATTGATGCTTCGGCCAGGAAATCTCGCCTCTGGCGCTCGGTGTAGCCGGCTTTTAGCGTCTTGATAGCCACCACCACCTCCCTGCGACCGGGCTGCTTGAGCCGCCCACGGCACACCTCCCCAAATTCACCTGGGGTGAGACAACAGGGGGAGGGGGGGCAGGGGGGGGGGGGGGGGGGGGGGGTGAGGGTGATGGGGGATAAGGGTTGAGTGAGCAAGGGAAAGGAGAGGAAGAGTGAGGGGAAAGGTGGGGAGGGTGAGGGAGAGGGAATGTTACTGGTTTGCACGGAGGAGAAAATCAGGATTCAGGAGTGAGGGGAGCTGAGCTGAAAGAGTTGGGATCGACTTCAACTGTAGGGAGGGTGAGAGAAGAGGAGGGAGGGGGGGGGGGGGGGGAGAGAGAGGAGAGAGAAAGAGAGAGAGAGAGGCCGGACGTCAGAGGGCTAACATGTCGGGGTGAGAAGGAGTGACCGGTCTGGAGTGAGAACGCAACCTGGGGGCGGTGGAGGGAGAGAGAGAGGACGGGTGAGGAACTTGGGCGTTCTGCATTTGGTGCCTGAGTGTTTTACGAGGGAGAGAGAGAGAGAGAGGGAGGGAGGGAGGGAGGGAGGGAGGACGAATTTGAGATGAAGTTCGGACACAACATGCTGCTGGAGAAAAAAACAGGGAAGATTTCTGGAGAAGATGCAGTATAAATCAGTCACACACACTCGAAGAAGAACCCGAAGAAGAGACGTCACGGCAACTTCCTCTTAAAATAAAGAACGAACGGACAAAAATCACCACGCTGTTTACCTGCACCGATGACTTCCTCTATTTTCACACAGGAGATGTCTATTTCTTTGGCAAACTCGTGGATGGCTTCGTTGGGGTCCTCGTAGGTGAAAGGGTCGATGTACACTTTCACCCCTGGAGAAACTGGGAAGGAGAAGTCAGTCAGCGTTCAGTCACACATCTGGAAGCATCTAGCTAGAGGTTGACGTTTCCTTGCTTCTCGCTTGTTTGTGTTTTTTAACTGATCTGTCTGGTCGTGACGTCCACTGAGAAAATGACAAAATTTGTTTCCTGCTTCAGTCAGGTGATTGGATAATTGATTGAATCATTTGATTTACTGCGCCGGCATCAGCAAAAGACCACAGGACACACACACACACACACACACACACACACACACACAGAACTCACTGTATTGCTGCAATTTCTCTGTGTACTCCAGCTCAGAACCGCTGCGTTGCTTCCTGTAAACAAGGACCAGACAAACAAACAAAATCACATTCGCATCAATCTTCAGCCTCGGCCCGATCCAGGTACCAGAGAATGAAACTAATATCTGACTAGACGATCAGATGATAACCGCGTGCTGCCAGGGAAGGAACTCTCAGAGCTATACTCCTCCGAGCTCAAGAATAACGACACTTTTTTGGAAAGCAAGTTGAAAGTGACTCTCTGTCGAGGCTGTAACTAATGAAAACAAACACTCCGTTGAGTGTCAGTAATGAAGTCACACTTACTTAAGGCAGACCACAGCGATGACAACCAAGGCAACGATGACCACCAGACCCGCGGAGGCCGAGCCGACGATGAGAGGCAGCTGGTCCTGCACAGACTTCTGAGGGTCAGCTGGGAGAAATAACACACACACACACACACACACACACACACACACACACACACACACACACACACACACACACACACACACACAATATCACTGACAGTGGAAATCCTGCCATAAAACCGATTGAGCCTAAACTCTAGAAAACTAGTCCCACCAGAGAATGGACATGAGACTCTAATATGCTTTTCACACTACACTTAACCCTGGGCTAACGTCTTTCTCAACCCTGGGTTAAGGATGCGTTTAACCCCGGGCTAAGCAGCATTTCACATTTGCATTTTTGAAAGAGGGTTAACACCACTTTTAACCCTGGGTTAACAAACCCTGCTACGAAGCAGGGTTAGCACCGCTTTTGTGGTGCTAACCCCGAAATGCGGTGCTAAGAACAATAGTGTGAAACGTTGTGGGGTTAGAATGTAACAGGGGTTAGAATGTAACAGGGTTAGAATGAAACAGAGGTTAGAATGTAACAGGGGTTAGAATGTAACAGGGTTAGAATGTAACAGGGTTAGAATGAAACGGGTTAGAATGTAACAAGGGTTAGAATGTAACAGGGTTAGAATGAAACAGGGTTAGAATGAAACAGGGGTTAGAATGTAACAAGGGTTAGAATGTAACAGGGTTAGAATGAAACGGGTTAGAATGTAACAGGGGTTAGAATGTAACAGGGTTAGAATGAAACAGGGGTTAGTATGTAACAGGGGTTAGGATGTAACAGCGAGTTAAACATTAGCATGAAACGTTAACCCGGGGTCTACAAGCTTACAGTGTGAAATCCTGAACACTGAATACCCGGGGTCAATTGTTAGCCCAGGGTTAAAGAAAACTAGTGTGAAACGTGAGATAAGTTAACCCAGGGCTATTATAACCCAGGGTTAAAGTTAACCCTGGGCTAACATATTCAAGTGTGGAAAAGCCTATAAAGGGGGTTTGCGTACTGTGCAGGCTGGTGCTGAAGTCCATGGGGTTGCTGTAGCGTCCGTACCCGGCGACGGTGCGAGCTCGGACCTGAACCACGTAGGGCGTGGCGGCCCTCAGCCCCTCCACCTTGGCTGAGCTGTGCTGGGACGTTACGGTGTGGGACATAGCCTGGCCCTGTGGTAACAGCACAGGACCATTAGAGGAGAACACTATTTCCGGATGGGTCATTACCCTCAATGTACTCAGAGGTGAAAATGTTATGCGTCTTTTGGTTCTCGGTCGGCAAAGGAGAACGAAGTGGTAGACGACGCTGGGCAGCATCCTCCGTAGTTAGCCCAAATCAAATTGTTGTTGTTGATTTAAAGGGGAAATAAGAAGTAAGATATGATCCCATTTCCATGGCACACAATAACCATAATACACAGTTGATAGAGTTAGTGATCAATACCAATGCATCAACCCTGTTAGGGGCTGAGATTTCTGGCTTTCAAAACTCACTTTCTTCCCCGTACTCTGTTTCCACACTCCTGTTAGTGTCTGTTTGTATACTGATATACTATCCACTGTACTAGATTGGAAAAATATGCATTCACATTTCTAGTCTACTCATAAAGTACCATTCCTCTGACGGAAGAGAAGAAAAAAATCATACAAATTGCTTTTAAATTCCATTAATTGTGTATTACAACAATCATCTACAGTGTGAATTCACTGCACCATGAAAAGGGCTGACCCCACAGAACAAGATGGACATTTGTACACCAATATACAGTATGAAACAAACCAAAAAAAATCTCCTTGAAAGGGAGGAGGTTAACAATTTCACTAAGGCTAGTCAGAGCTTACCCTCTCATAGTATTTAATCTCGTAGTCGAGGATGACCCCGTTGGGCTTCTCAGGGGGCAGCCATGACAGGCTGAGGGTGTCTGCAGTGGACCTCATCAGATGGACAGTAGGCACTGCTGAAGGCGCTGGGGTCAGGACAACAGAGGGGACGCATGCTGTTAATAAAGTTACTACCGAGTTACTTCACGGCGCGGTCGGGCTTTAACTCGATCGCCCTCGAGCCCCGCTGAAGTGCCCCTGAGCAACACATCGAATGTCTAAAGCATCACGTTATTACGAACGCCGTTATCAATCACACGCTCCAACCTGAGCAGCTGAAGACAATCCAACATGTTTTCACCTTCACTATGTCCTGCGGTTTATTGATTTGTGTGGCCCCAAACTGACTTCATTAACAATTGGATTAAGTGGATTAAGTGCAAGTTAACTGGGAGAGTAATGGCGGTCTCTGAAAGGTGCTGACCGGTTTGGCTGATGTTGAAAGGTGACACTAAGCATCAGTGAGAAAGGGAAGATGATGCATTTGATCTGTTTTTGCATATTGCATCTGCCCCCTCTTAATGGGCTTGTTCAGCCATGTTTACTCACAGTGTTAGTACTACTTAGGATGAGAGCTGACACTCATTGACATTGACTGAATGCAGGATCCACTAACCAGCCCAGTTTGATAGTGATGTTAAGTGTTATTGATTAGAGTACCACTACGAATCAGCTTGGTTTTGCGGATGCGTGCGACGGAACTGACAAGAGCTTCTACTACTAACCGGCTTGGTTGGTGGTGATGTTGACGGTGGAGTAGCTGGGCACGGCGGGGCTCTTCCCGGAGACCCCGTTGACGGCCTGGACCTCGAAGCTGTAGCGGGTGTGGGCCTGCAAATTCCTCACCACCACCTTCCTCTGCCTCAGCCCCAGCCTCCGCGGCGCGATGTCCACGTTGTCGTCGCAGCGCGTGCACGGGCTCCGGTCGCGGATGCACTTCTTGCACACCACGGTGTACACCAGGTCACTCCGCCCGCCCGTGTCCTCAGGCTCCTCCCACTCCAAGGACAGCGAGGTCTCGTTCACGCTAGAAATCACATTCTGGGGCGCTGAAGGGAATGGCTGCGCACACACACACAATCACACACAATCACACACAAACACACACAACACACACACAAACACGTAGGTGTCCAAGAAGGCCAGGCAGGCAGGGATAGACAAACAGGCACACACACACACACACACACACACACCAGAGAGGCTTTAGTCATGCTCCCCATGCAGTGCTTACAGTATTCTCCCTGCTCAACTATGGAAGAAAAACCTGTTTTTCATATCAGTGTAAAAAGGTGACTTGAGGTAGTATTTCAAATACAGAAATAGACTTACAATAAAATATTCCTAGTCCTTATAGAAAAACCTTTTCCACAAAAAGATGTGACTGAACGCTTTACAGGCCCCGAACAAAGTACAGGACATGGAGTGCATATAAAACGCTCGCAAGAGGGGAAAATCTTGGGGGGGGAAATATTCTATTCAAGTAAATAAATCAGTGCCTTCAGAAAGCGGAGGATGAATAGTGTCATAGAAGTCATGCATAACAAGAACAGCACTGAAGCCGTTGCTCATCACTTAGTAATGTTCTCTGAAGAAATACACACTTCCATTCAAAACTGCACAAATAGCTTTACGTTTAACCCCACATCCACCCCCACGCATAACATCTCCACCGCTATTCACGGAAGTGGGGATGATCCGCCGCGATGGAAATTTTTGTATCAGGGAAAAAAAAAAAAAACCCCAAGGCCACCGCTACTCAATAAGCAGCGCTGCGGTTTGAGGAAAGAGTGTTTGAAACCTGGATAAAGTACGATAACCGCAGAGGGAGGCAACAAAGATTGGTTCAGCCGACACCCTTTTCATCCTATTACGGCAAAAGAAGAGAACTGCTTTCCCTTAAGCTTCCAGCTGGGGGGAGAAAAAAATCGAACCTGTCTCAAAGCAGAGAGAGAGAGAGAGAGAGAGAGAGAGAGAGAGAGAGAGAGAGAGAGAGAGAGAGAGGAAGGCTTTCAGGGCGCCTCCACTCGGCTCCTCGCAGCCAAAACCAGTCCAGCAGTCGAGCTAGCCCGGAGACGCCTTTCACTTGCCCCGTCCTTTCTCATTAGGTAGACACAGTCCCGAGCGGAGTCCCTCCTAATTGGACACCCATCTAAAACGCACACTGAGTCCAAGCTGCCGGGCCATCGACTAGGCTGCAGCTCTCTCGGTCCAACACAAAAGCACAGGCTGCCCGGCACGAGTTCTGACAAGACCATACGGACAGAATTGCCTTGGTTGTGTGTGTGTGTGTGTGTGTGTGTGTGTGTGTGTGTGCGCGTGCCCGTCTGTGTACGTCGCTCAATGTCACAGTCCAAAGTGTTCCTGTGACGGGGGAGTCTCGGGAAGACAGTTACGGGGCACCGTGTGTGTCATTTAACACGGGCGAGCGGCACCCCCCCCCGCCCCGGGGGGGAGATTTCACACGGTCAAGGCAAGCGCATGTCGCTCTCCATCAGCCACGACGACGGGACAGGGACTTCTCCCGAGGTTAGCCGCGGACGCCGAGGTCAACGAGTTAATACGGGGACGCGCTGCTGGCATTTGTGTTTTTTTCCACATGCCGTAGTCGTGTCCGGTGAAGCGGGAAAAGCCCCCGGAGTCCACTTCAGGCAAACCTGGCCGCCGTTAATACACTTTCTGTAACTTAAGCACTCGTTTGACCTTTTGCAAGAAAGAGGCCCGCACGTTAAGTAAATTCCAGCATTCTGTATTTTTGATGACTGTCAGACCTCTGGAGCTTGTCCAGAACGCTGCGGCTCGACTTGTGTTCAACCGTCCCCAAGTTCTCCCATACAACAACCCTTCTCCGTTCTCTACACTGGCTCCCTGTAGCATCCAGTTCAAGACCCTGGTGCTAGCCTACAGGGCAGTGAAAGGAACTGCTCCGTCTTACCTCCAGGCTATGGTCAAGCCCTACACCCCCGCCCGACCACTTCGCTCTGCTGCCTCGAGGCGACTGGTTGCCCCGTAGCTCAGAGATCCCTGGGGGCCGATCTACACGGTCACGGCTTTTCTCTGTTCTGGCCCCGCAGCTCACAGTGGTGGAATGAACTCCCCACTGATGTCAGGACAGCAGAGTCCGCTGCCCATCTTTCACCGCAGGCTGAAAACCCACCTCTTCAGGAAACACTACCCTGACCCTTCCTCTTCAGGAGACACTCTGACCCTTCCTCCTAGCCTTGACTACTTGTCGTCACTTATGTGCCTGAGCTCTTGTTTACTGGCTCTTGGATACACTTATTTGTCTTAGCTCTTGTTTTATTCGATTCTCTATTTGTCTCATTTGTTAAGATAAGTAGGTTGCTAACTTATTGCACTCTTACATTAACACTAGTTATGCTCTTAGTTGCTTGTTTAGGAAGGAAATGCACTTATGATTTCTGGTGACTAGTAGTTTTCTTACCTACCTTTGTTGAATGCACTTATTGTAAGTCGCTTTGGATAAAAGCGTCTGCTAAATGACTGTAATGTAATGGCCCCCGTGGTCGGTGTGTGTGTGTGTGTGTGTGGGCGCGTGTGTGGGTGACTTACTGGTGCAGGCGGCGTCGGGGGTGTCGCTGTCGGCGCGGTGGAAGCCGTTCTGGCAGGGGCAGACGCTGGCTCCCCGGACGCTGGTGCGACTGTTGGAAGGGCAGGGAACGCAGGATCCCTCCCCGTACTTGGATTTGAAGGTCCCGGGGCTGCAAGCTAGATGCAAAGGGAAGGGGGGGGGGGGGAAAGGACAATAAGAAGCACGACTGTCACTTGTCAATCTCGCGTAAAAGCAACCCCCAAAATCTACAACAGTTTGGCTTGAGCTGACATTTTTTGGCCCCAATATTTACGGAGAAAAATTTCAAGTTCTATGTGAGGAAACAGTGAACAGTTCAGCCCCAAGTCTTATCTATATATTCCCGCCTGCTCGCTCAATTTTCCCCCCACCCTTTCTAACAGGTGACATTAATCTCCCCCCCCGAAAGAGAGCCGTGGTGACAGCAACGTTCCGTGTTGAAGAGGAGGAAAAGGAAGAGAAAGATGAAGATAGACTGCTGACAGTAGATTGCTGTTGTCAGACAAACAGGGATTGAGAAAGCTTCGGCGAAAAAGGGATACACCCTAAACCCATCAATCAGTGTCTGTTCGGTGCTAAGCTCTCCTAGCCACGGCGCTGAATATAAACAAGGGCTCCAAATGCACGCGGAAGAGCTCAATAATAAACCGATGCATCAATTCAGATGGAGGGACGTCAGCCCAGATGTGAATTAGCCGGAGGAGATTTATTAGAAAAATATACAAAGTACTATAATCTTATACGACATGCCCAAGCGATTAATTCAAACTCCGAGGTGTCAAGCCGAAAGGTTGGCTGACATCTAGTCTTAAAGATAAACCAGCATAAGCCTAGACTAAAGAAGGATTCAGATCAAGGGGATTAGCGGTAAAGGTCTGGATATATCCGCCTCCGGAGCCCCCAAATTTTACTGTTTGCCACATTCCTAACTCGCCGTGTAAAACCGGGGACTCTGGCAAACATCTGTCCTATCAGCGTGAGCGCTCATAAAAAAAAAAGCCAGCGAGAGAGTGTGATTAACTAGTTAGACTAAGTGGTCTTTCAGTTTGAACTCAAATTCCACCCTAATTCCCAAGAACGCCACTTTTAGGGAAATCAGTGGAGCTAATGGCCCACGTTGTAGCTCTAAAAACCGTGCAATAAAAAGCCAAGGAAGATAAGATAAAAATGTCGTTTCATTTCTCTCATAATTCACCAAGACCTTGGGGCCCTGATGCGATTTTTTTTTTTTTTTCCTATTACACACTGCATCATCATTTTCTTTTGTTTGTTTGCGTTGCCTCTTTGAAGAGGGTCCTGAATCACTTCACCGTCTTGCTTTAATACATTAACCTCTTCGGAGGGCGCCATGATTTCCCTTCTTTTTTTTTTGACTACACCCCTCCCCTCTTCTGTCTTTCTCTCTCTCTCTTTTCCCTTCCTCCTCTTCTCCACCTTCCCTCCATCTCATGCAGTGTTTTGCCTGTGAGCAGTCTGAGCGGGGGACGGAGGTAAGAAATGAAATGTCTGAGTGATTAATGTGAGCGTGGCAGTGTTGGCTCACGTTGGTCTGAGTGGTGTTAATGAGTGCGGCCGCCTGTAGATTAACTAACGGGAGGCCGTGGAGGAAATTACACTTCCTCGTTGCAACCGCTGGCTAAAGCCCCGGAGAGCCTTTTATCAGGCGTTGGGCGGCAAGCTTTTAACCTTGAGCCGCCAAATGGCAACGAATGAGCTCTCTAGCGCATGTTATACACTATTTCTCACGCCCAGGTGAGAGAAAGCTTCCTCCCCCCCCCCCCCCCCCACCCGTCTTGCTTTGCCTTCCTGCAGCCCTCCTCCCCCTTTCTTCCTCATTCTGTCCCTGCTTGGCTATTCACACTTCTTAACTCTCACAATCTCTCCCCCCCCTCCCCCGCCCTCTCTTAATATGTCTCTTCCCTGGCCTTCGAATACCTTTCCCCTCACATTGTCTGCTAAATCTATTGGCTCTGTATTTTGTGCCTTCCCGCTATCTTTCCCTCCCTCCTGTCCTGCTCTCACAATATTTGTATGCTGCTCTTCTCTGCAACACCTCATTAATTCATACTCTCCTCCACCCTCCTTCACCCCCTTTCAGGAGCCACACAATAAATGCAGAGAAGAGGGCATAGACTGAGGTGACTTGCACTGAGCATATAAAGAAGGTTTACTTAAACAAAAAGTTGAAATGTCTTTTAAATACACTTACCCTGGCACTGAGTATCGTCCGCAGACGGTTCAAACCCGGAGATGCAGGTGCAGGAGCCCACAGGAACCATCCACTCCCCGTCCCCGTTGCAGTACAGCTTCAGAGGGACGGACACCTCCATAGCGTTGGACACGCAAGCCCCCGGGGCGATGACTAAGGAAGTGGCTTCCGCCCCCGTGGCCGTCTCGGGGAACACGGCGAAATTGGCGATGGTGGTGGAGCACTTCTTAAAGAAAACCCTGACCGAGATGAGAGACATGCAGGCGCCGAGGTCCTGGAATGCCAAGTAGAAGCCGGCCTTGGAAAGAGGGCCAAAGCTGCGCACTTTGGTGTTGATCCTGCCCGCCTCCAGCAGAGAGAAGCTCTCATCTGGGGCGATAGTATCCACCTTCACATAGGGGTTCTCCCTCCAGAGAGGACTGGTGTCTGTTGCTGTATCCCCCTCAGACTCGTAGTAAAACAGATTAAAAGTCTCCTTGCACGAGCCGGGGATGTTGGGGATGCTGGCGCAGTCACGGACGGAGAACTTGAGCTCCACGTAGACACGGAGCACGCCCTTGCGGGGAATAAAGTCCGTCCTCAGCCAGTTGTTCTGGTTGGGCTGTCGGACGTTACACACCTGGTAGGTTCTGATGGGGCTCATGGAGTCGTCGTAGCCGCTGACCTCCTCCCACTGCGGAAACAACAGAGAAGCGCTGTGACAAAGGAAGAGATGACAGCGGTGAATCTGGGAAAAAAAAACGATGAAGACAACGGGGATGTCCAGATGTTTGAACCTGAACTGAAACGCCAGATAAAATTCATGATCCAGATGCAAAATCCAGTTCCCACACGTGTTCCAAATGACGGCCCTGTCCGGTGTAATCCAGCTAAATGCTTCTAATTGCATGAATCAACAAGAAAAGCCCAATTATAGCGCACAGTTAATAGAACATATTTTCCCATTAACACATATTTCACGCATTATGCCTATTTCACTAACAGGTCTGATCAGACGTCAACAGTTTGAATGAAGAAGATTGTACTGCAGTCAGGTACATCTACAGCAGCTGGTAAATAACCAGAAGGCACTACAGTATATCATAGTTAAGATGAGGCAAAGAAAACAGCCTCCCCGGGGTATTTGGTTTTCTAAATAACGTATATATTTGCTAGCTGTACTGAGAGATATGGATGTACATTTCAAATGGAAACATTTGTGGTTATTCTATAATGCAAACAGAGAGTTATTTATTAAAAAGGCCATCTAAATGCAATGTCATCACTGTGATTGCACCGCGGCAGCACTCGGAGCACTTCAGGTTAAGTGGGAAATATATTATTATATTATGTAATATATTTTTCCGTGCCTCCTCCTCTGGCACAAGTATAACTATTTGCATCCAATCAGGTTGCTATAGCTGTTTAAGTTTAGGACTGAAATATTTTAAAACATCAGTCTAAGGATGACGTGTCTGTACATCAATATACAGTAAATCAGAAACCCATTTCAATTCAAAGCTTCATACCTGGGTAATAGTAGCCTGTGTATATGGTAACTAATGTTACAGTGAAAGGCTTATCTATAATATAACATATTGGTATCCATATTATAAATGGTCCCATCGGTCCATGAGGAAATAACCTTGTGAGAAGTCAATCTTTTTTGATTTTTTTCCTAATTCCCCCCTCGGACTGAATGCTTCATTTCCATAACAAATGAGCTTTCCAGAAATTGATTATTTCAACTGGAAGAAAATAATGCATAACTCAACTCACGTCTCTGAGCTTGTGTGCAATTTATTCCCAAACGATGAGTCCAAGAGTCAGCATTACGCGTCGTAAATCACCAGCAACACGTTGATGCAATACCTGACAAATATGATAATTGCCGGCCCCCAAAACGTATGGGCCTGTCAGGCGCGAGGAGAAAGGCTGCCTCGCCTCTCGTGACATATGACTTCATGGATGCTAGGACATTCAGAGCCGGGCCTCGCACAGGAAAGGAGAAGAAGAAGAAGAAGACGGGCCTGCCGAAGATCGTTTCCATGGCAACCCACCGTTTCCATTGACTGACTTCGCGCTCACGTAGCAAAGACAAATTACACTGGCCGCGAGTGGGGGAGGTCTGTCAGGCTGTTAGCCCCGGGGTCAAATTCATGTTGTTTTATTTTCTCGCCATTCCTACGGGGGGGGGTATCAACTGAAAACCTTAATTCCTGCCCGTAATGTGCTCTTGGGCCCGCGTTACAAAAGACACACACATGCTTTCAATTTATCAAGCTCTTTCTCTTGGGGAGACGTGCAAAGGTATAGCCTACCTAATACCTTTGTTTGTTTGTGTGTTCAAGGGTTGAGCAAGGTACGGTTACAATATGCACAGGTTGCGTAGCGTTTTCTATTTTCTAATATTTCTAAAATGTCACAGTGTGTTTCTAATTTGTTCTTAGTATCCATGAAAACAAACATACACTGGGTAAACAAAGATATAAAACAGTGGGAGGTGTGTTGTTGCGAGGCGGAGGGGGGCTCCATTAACAAGCAAATGGAACAAATGTTGTAAAAAGGGAAACACAAAAACGATGCAACATGCAACACACACACACACACACACACACACACACACACACACACACACACACACACACACACACACACACACACACAACTCACCCCACTCTCTGGGAACGTGGTCCAAGCCAGCTCTGTGGTTGCCCACCGACTGTCCATTAGGATTTCTGCAAATTAAGAGTAGGAGGGTTGACAAACTCCAACTTGAATTAAGTGGTGGGAGGAAAGAACGAAACCATTACACAAACATTAAGACCACACAGAAGTTCTTTCTGTTTCATAAAGGACACAGGTAACTCACTGTTTCATAACCTCCACACACACACACACACACACACACACACACCCAGACTTTTTGAAAGCCTTGACGTACTGACAACCATGACATATCTGTGATGCCTCCTAATTAAAGCTTTCTCTCAAACCAAAAAAAACCTTACAAAAAAGCTCATGTGCGGTACTAGCGACGAAACATCCTCTGAGATACAGTCAGTAGAAAATATTCCATTAACTACCACCAGGTTCAGAGAACTCAAATAAGCTTGAGGAGATGTAATATATCCCATTTGGAGGATGCTTTTACCCAGAGAGCTTGACAGCACCGTGAATTTCCTGTTTGGAGTCCCAGACTCCAGCGAGTGGGAGACAACAGACTGAGATCTGTTGATCCCTAGCAACAGGTGAGCTTATCTTTCTTTTCTTTTCTTTCCCCTAGCTGTTTTACGACCTTGCGGCGGAGGTGAGAGAGGGTCAGGACGGCGGCAGGACACCGGGATCAATGAGCATCGTCGCCAGGCGCGTCGATCGGTTGTCGCGCGTGTGTGTGTGTGAGAGTTTCGTTAAACCCCCAAAATAGGTGCCTTCGCGAGAAGCCGGCCCGCCTGACTCTCGACATACAGCTGTGCTCGAGTGCGCTCCCATCGTTCCACTGTTGTTACGGCGTAATTACTGAGGCGATTACACTTTGTTCACGTGGAGTCGGCGACACGAGGCCGGCTGTGTACCATTTGCTCGCGAGTTGTTGTTAACTCTGCGGCGGAGAGAGAGAGAGAGAGTGAGAGAGAGGGGTTTCCAGCGTAAACAAATACATTTCCTGTGAAGAATCTTCAGGAGGGTATGAAATATGGAGTGGGAGTGTAAAATGAAAAAACCGTGGCATTGCTTTTGGTCCCGTGATGCTTTAACACATACCGGCCCGCGAGGACGCCGGTATGGCCTCGGGCTTGTGTGTCAATAACACACTCTCTTCTTCATGGATAGATCACTGGTCCATTGACCGGGTATTGATGCTGAACCGGTGATAGCCACATAGCACGCGGTGACAGCTGCGTCTGAGCTAAAGGCGCGTTAGATAAACGACACAGAGTCAGACTGCTCTCTCCCACCGCCGCCAAAACCGACCTCGCCCACTGGGCCACACGGAAGACGGAGAGCGCCTGTAAGGGGTTAAGTTAAGGCGGGCCCCGGTAAGTAGGGGGACCGTCTTTCAACAGGCATTTTCCCCCCCGTGGATCGATCCCCGCGTCGGCAATCATCCGGCCTGCTGGAGCGTCCTCGAGTAAGACACTACCAGCTCCCAGGGTGCTGTTCTGCAGCTGACCTCTGACCTCCCTGTGGAGCGGGGCAAATTCAAAAGAGCGTTCATAAAGAATCATATGATTATTCGCCAGCAGGAGAGAACGCTACATCCTCAAGCTTTAACATCTGAGTCCAGACGTATATGACTAATACATCAGTGTGGTTTCATCTCGGCTTTCGTATGCCTCCGTCTATACCAGAGTATATTACTGCCAACTCATTGGATCATTGGAGAAACTGGTTATATTGAGTAGGATCCCATTTATTCTGCAGTTCCCCCCCTCCTATTAAATTCACTACGCCTTTTGGATTCCCTTGCTGCTGCAAACTCAAATCCGGCAATCTCCAACCTCTCTGATAAAACGGCAGCGCAGTCACAGTCTACCCCTGGGGCAAGAAAACAATGCCCCAGTGGGAAGTTGTCCTCAGGAGCATCGCCGCCCCGTGGCATTTTGCCGTTCAAAATGCCACACAACTCTGCATTCTCGCTGTGCTTTTGGGAGCTCGCACATGCTAATGTTTTATTCACTTTGTGAGAGCGGGCGCATCATGAAAGGAAGCCCTCCGCTCGTATGACTCTTGACACGCACATCCAACAAGCAAACACATGAAATATTAAGAGGCGCACATCATCGGCAGCGATCAATTACGTGTCTCAAAAAAGGATCACCAGTGGGTATTTTGGCTTAAAAATATAACTTCTGATTTAACTTCTGAGAGGCCAAGCTCAGTATTATTGAGTAATTGTAAGCAACAGTTAATTTGTAGTTGAGTGCATCGCTTTCTTTCTCTCTCTCTCTCTGCAGAATCACACATAATTATAGTCCAATGTGATGCTCGGTTTGACGCTTGATGAGCAGTTTTTGAACAAGTCAAGCTGACCTAATTCAATCTCTCTCCAGGGCTGTTTGCATCTGCTCTTACGGGTCAATAAATAATTACTCATATTTATACTGGGATGTATGGAGAGAAGGGAGATGAGGATGAAAGCTCTCTGTTGATGAAGAAATGCATTTCTCTGCTAAACGACTCCCATAGCGTGTTTTCTGAGGAGTAATACATCCATGCTATGACCTGTACCGTAAAGACTTACTGTAAATGAGATGAACACAACATGAAGGTGGTCCCAGTTGCTGAAACCTTTAGTCTACTGCTGAGAATTTGAAATGTGCAATCACTGTACATTTTGCACATCAGGATGTACTTAATGTTGCAATCCAAGTCGCATCGTTCATCATGCACAAACACTTGTGACAACTGTGCAATCTGACAAACAAATCCAAGATTCAAGACATGTGTTGAATTCACTGAGCGAGCAACTAAATCACGACATGCGATTAACAGAAACGCCTCTGCGCCGCCTCCCTCCCTCCCGTCCCACGTTTGGACCCATCTGATCATCTGCCCTTCATGTTTATCCTCAGAGGACAAACATTAGTTAACCTCGGAGCGTTGAGTAACTGCGAGTTGTTGGGTTGGAAACGGGCTGATCATCAGGGTATGAGAGCCCACTGGGACTTGGAGGGCTGCTGCCGCTGCATTGATTTACTTGCTGACACCAGAATTGATGAGGGATCAAGCTGGCCACGGTCCAGGAGAAGCAGATTGGACAGGGAGAAGGAGGCAGGGAGAGAAATGTAGCTACAGTACACAGAGGAGTGGCGTTGTCGGGCTGCTGGGTGTGAATGAAGTTGCTCTGGTGCGGGTGGGCTTCTCCCTGAAGCAATACTCCCTTTGGCGATAAACAGAGCTTCAGGGCTAAACCATACTTGTTAAGCCGCTGACCTTTAATTCACACTCATCTAACATGTTTCACGTCCCAGCGGCACGTTTGAAACACACACCTTTGCTATTCATCACATGAAGGCATCCCAGCCCGTGTCTATCTTACACTGGCAGTAGAGTGACGCCCACTCAGTCTTGGGTAGGAATCTACCCCGGATACATGATGAACCAGGCCAGTTAAAGCTTCGCCTGTAATCAGACTGGTGTTGGTGAGGGAAGGTGGGGCAGGTGGGCATCTTCAGACAGCTGGTGGGTGTGACAACAAAAGGGACAATAGCAACAGGGCAGCCCTTCAGCCGCAATGGAAACACAGGGATGTCATCGGTACACGCGCGCGCGCGCGCACACACACACACACACACACACACACACACACACACACACACACACACACACACACACAGAGGGACTGGGGTGTGCTGCGAGCGCTGATACATGTGTGCATTGATTACAGTCCTAGAGCACAAAGCAGATTGATACTCAGGGAAATAGCCAATTAAACAGAGCGGGTCCGCATTCCGCTAACAGCCTTGATTAAGTAAAACGTGCATTTAACATTGTTTAGCCAGAGACCATTTCCCCAAGCAAAATAAACCACTGATCTTTTATTTTAACTGGTGGATGACACTAACCCCAATAAGATTAGACGATTTAATTGCCTTTTTGGCATTCCCACACATTCGTTTTCTTCCTAACAATGGCATATCGTTACGGAGTTGTATTTCCAAACAGTAATTCAGCCTAACAGCCCTTTGTCTCATCTGTGGGAGAGAAAAGTAGTCATGAAAATACATAACAAAATGGGATAGCCTACCTTCTACAGCCAACACCGCGGGGAAAATGAGGCTGCATACCCACAGCAAGTAATTCATTGTCATAAAACAAGATGTTGCAACATGAATAAAGGTGTGTAGACTGGACCCTTCGGATGGAGACTCAAACACAGACCACCGCAGCCGAGCGTTTCGTTACACTCCCAATTCTCATGTCTTCAATTAACATGAGGGTTGTTACCACCCCATTCTACCTAATCCAAACGCGGAATATAACCAAGCGCCTTTTTATTTTTCATTCAAATGATCCTGTAATCCCACGGAGTTGTGAATGCGATGCCACGGACCACTACAATGCGCCCTTTCTCATTCTCGTTCTCTTTATCGCACTTTACCGATACCGAACCGCTGTCCGAGGGCGCATCTCCCGGTTCCCGCTCTCACCAAAGAGAATAAAAAAAGAAACGGATTGGAAAAAAAAACGCTTCTATCACAAAATCTCAATAATCCACTTTGCCAACTCCGTGTAGCTGTTGCTCCTCTGGCAATGAATGTGCGTCGGAATGGCAATTCTGGGACGGAGAGAGACCGAGGGGGGCTGGGGCTCTGGCAAGTGTCAAGCCAGCCTGAATACACAACACTTCTGGCAACGGTTTTCAAAATAAAAGCCACATTTACGGATATTATTCTCAAAGCTTTTTGAGCAACGCAAAGCACCAAAGTGAAAATAAACAATAGTAATAGTAAGTGTTATATTAATAGTAAGAACTTTTTCTTAGGTTGTTGGTTTCCACATCTTATTTCTTTAGCCTTAAATCTGCTCGTCCATAACACACTCCTTCATCAGGAAATTCCCTACACCCCTATTCCCTATTCCCAACACTGTTTGTATAATTTTAACCATCCCTGAATATTTCGCTACATTTTTTGTTTTTCTACATCCCAGTGTTAAATTATTCTCTTTCATCGCGTGACATAATTTACTACTACGTATTAATTTGAAGGCAAAACCAGCATACTTCCGGTAATGTTCTGGTTATGTCTGTGTGGCTTGACGCGGCTGCAGGGTGCTCGCGGAGGGTGAGAGGGGAGGTTTTGGGGAGGGGAGGTTTTGGGGAGGGGGGGCGGGCGAGGATGGTGGGCTAGTAGTCTGAGGCAGCCAGGAGCCCACGGTGCGGTGATGTCCTGGCTTCGGGGCGGGTAACACCCCGACTGGACGCACCGGCGGCGATCAACGGCGGTTCAATTCACCGGAACAAAATCTGGATCAATTTTATGGACTGTGGTTGCATTGGCCTGGAATGTCAATACGCTTTGATTTCAGCGGATAGAGAGCGCCTCCCGCGGGTTATTGAGTGCCTTGTGAGACTGATACTGCATAGCCCACCGTAAACTATGGCAATCCTACAATACATTTTATACAATTGCTGTGGGACACATACAGATGCCAGAGGTCCCTATGGGAATATTATCGGAGCATTATTGTGATACAAGGGGATAAAAAAATACCATTTATTACGATAAGGTACCTCAGATGCACTGCAAGGCCCTATAGGATTATTATACAAAAAATAGAGAGTTTTCTTTTTTTTTCTTTTTTGGTGCAATGAAAGGAGACAATTATACTGTTAAGCAAAGGGATATCTTCAACGCAAAGTGGTTTCCAGACAGTTTCTAGTGGTTTTCTGCCTGCCCTTAAACTGCCACCTCCACCATCAATTCATGTCACATTTGGCCTTTTGCAGTCTCTCTATAACAGGGCTTTATCTTTTTAAGCCCTTTACCACCACACCCACCCAGTGTTTTGTCCCTCATCAGGCTGGCTGGCAGGGCATGGCTCAGGGTAGTAAGTTAGACAAGGCTCCCCTTCAGTACTGCTAATTCATCCGCCCCCCCCCCCCACCACCACCAAGCACAGAAACCCTTATCCCCCCCCAAGTAGCCCTCCCCCACTCCCACTGTTAGCCCCCACCCACCACGGCTTCAGCCCCAAACCCTACATCCATCCATACCACCCCCCCCACCCACCCCCCACTTCCTTTTGTCCCTCTGGCTTTGTGCGCTAATTAACTACAGTTCAGTTCCCAGCAGGCTTGGGTCAGCCTCCACTATTGAAACCAGTGATGGACAGCTCTCTTTAACCACCACAACTATATTGAAACTAAGGCCAAAAATTTTGACAGTGTCCTCCATGGCGGAATCAATAAAGTCATGCTGAATGGGTCGTACAAAAGTGACGGCGCTATCAGCGGGTGCTGTTGCTGCGTGGGTCTTTTCTAATTGTCAAATGTTCTTTATGGACTACAGCTTTCTTGTTTTTTGTGTGTTCTTCTTTGAAAGGAGGCCGTTAAGAGACTTAATGAGAGTCTTGGACAAAAAAAATAATCAGCTTAGTGAATTATGTTTTGTGACAAACCTTGAATTCCCTTTTGAATGGATACAAATTTTACCATATTAATAACCTGTCACCAGCATTTTCCAATCCTGGTACGTGTAACGGTATCCTTGCTTACCAAAATTTGACTCTGGACAAATGGAAATGAAAGAAAAATAGGTCCTTTTGTGTCTCTTTTAACTGCCAAAGGGCCCCATACTATACTCCGAAATGATGCCTTCAAGTTCCTTAGTATCTTCAAGGGCTCTGACCCGTCCAACATTAGGTGGCAGTCAAATCCCAAGCCTTACAGTTCCTGGCTGCGCTGACATTGTGTGCTTGAGTTGTTGCAGCGACAGGTGGAATAAAGAATCACTGCTCTGGAGAGTCTTCCCGACCTATTGCAGATGAGAAATCAGTCCTCAGGCTCAGGGGGAAAAATACATATTTTACACGGCATGGAGAGGAGACAAGAGGAGCCAAAGATGAGGTGGAGGGAATAAAAAGTAGCTCTCAGTGTTAAGATGACAAGAAGGGATGACAGAGCATCTCCACAAACCCAGACCAGCTCCTGCAAACTGCTTGTGAATTATGGAGTTGGTCTAATCCTGTACTTGCTGTGTGTGTGTGTTGTGAGCTTGTGCATGCATGTATATATGTATGCACAAGCTGTGAGAAATATGTGAGCGTGATCTTTACATGAATATGGCCTCTTTCTTTCTTTCTTTCTAAAATGGATTGTCAAGATTATATGAAAAACATCAAATCATTATTACCCTACCCCTACTACCCATGACGTATGCATTATTTATAAACAATTAGTAGTAATGTCCTAGATCACTGGATTCTGCATGTTTCTAATGTTAACTGGAAATTTCTATCGCTTCAATGCTCTAGTACACAAAAATTAAACCTTGCTCACCATGTTTACCCACAAAGATTTAAGCCTGCAACGTATGACATAGCCTAGGAATTCACCAACCCGAGTTAATCAACAATCAACAATCATATCGGATTTCCACAAGAGTGAGACTGCAAAAACAACTACGGCATTATCTGTATATTTTTTTGTTTTTTAAACTGTGATAAAACAAGTTTTAATCACATCAAAAACAATGTAGATTTCTCAGGCTGCTGATGTGATGAAACCAGAAGATGATCTCTCGACAGACACCGAGAAGAGAAGTTAGTGAGGCTCAGCAGATAATGAAGGAGACACAATCACAGGAAAACAATGCCCAACGAATCCCCACACAATTCTGCATATATCTGAACGTCTGTCATTGTGAGTTCCTCATCTGCTAACAAGCCCAGAATAAAGAGTTCAGTCTTCCCGTGAACGTCACTGACGAAAGACTGACTGAAATTCTGCAACGGTGGCGTTTTGCTTCATTGATTGCCAAAATAATGATACTTGATTATGTTCAGAGAGGGAGTTGGCTGCTAGCTGGCGCTTGAGGGCATGGGAACTGCTGGGTTTCCCACAAAATGCTGTCAATGTGCTGTGCTGTGCACCACTGATTGATTAAATATGAATTGGTGTTGGTTTGGCAGCCTCATTGTGTTTGTCTCACTGAAACTGATCCCAAATCTACATTACTCATGAAGCTGTCAATGTCAGCCACAGCTCAACCAAATGTCAGTAGTACTTCCTGTGACACCTTAACTTCACAGCCAATCAGTGAGAACTTGTCAGCTAACTGTGGCTATATATATATATATATATATAACTTGTGTAATGAGGGCGCTCATTGAGACTACATGACTCCAGGTATTCTGTACTGCAAATGAATAGCGAGTACTGCTGAAAATAATAAGTCTTCATCCAGAAAATGAAGCAATACATAGCAAAACTAATTAAAAACAATTCCATTTTAGTAGGCCTGTACAGTTTTTCAGCAGAAGTCTTTTTCCTTCAGAATTATTCACAGGAGGCGTTATTGATGATTCGCCACATTCGGCAATTTTCCCACCATTCTCCTCCTCCATTATTCATCCCCCTCTACTTTTTAATCTCCTGTGAGCTGACTCAGAACTCCGGTTCCATTTGGAGACTGTTCCTCCTCTATGCTCATGTCTGTAGCATTGATTAAATGGACCCCAGTGGGCCAGGGATTACATTGGGGTCTATTTGAAATGGCATTTCTACGGTGTTTTTCCATTACTGAGCGTAGTATTGGAATTCAGATACTCTGGGCCTGGGTAGGTTTTGTTGATTTCTGAGTTTATTTGCCTGGTTCACTTGGGGTCTATTTGCTGCAATTTAACAATTACTGGTCTTGGCTCGTTTGCTAATTTCCTATGTTCTCATCCCTCACCAGCCTAGACTGCAAGCCAACTGGGCTCCCACAGGAAGACAGAGGAGAGAAAATGGGAGTAGTGGTAGCTGAAAATGAATAGAGACAATTGTGTTTTTCATCAACTGAGATGGAGTAAGGAAATGATCAAGTGGGACTGAGACAAATTAGAAAACAGAGGCCTGAGAATGGAAGACAGCATGCCTGCTGGTGCGCTGCTGTTTCTGTTTTGTAGAGGAGCTACTGTATATGGATTTAACTTCAACACAGATTGTTAATGAACGGTTCATAGTTTGGAACCTCATAATGAATGCTACGGAGAAACGGTTTCCCTCTTTGTTGACTAGCAGCACACAGCAGCGCAGAGGTCTTATGAAAGCCCTTGGGACGTGCACTGTCTGAGCCCAGGGTGACCAGGACCGGCGCCCTCCAGAGGTGGGCCACTTCACGCGGTGTATCCACACTCTGCAGAAGTGCCGCCGCCACTGTAGCAATTACAATGTGCAAATGTAGTTTTCTGGTTATGTAGATACTAAATGCTACTGCACACAAACGTGACATTCAGACCTCATGCTCATGCAGGTTCATGGGTGTGTGTACAGACAACTGGATCCAACAGCTTCTCCACTCATACTTTGATATGATAGCCCAGCTTGGTGTGGCAGCCATTCTAGCTGAAGGATCCAGACTAAAACAGACTATTGCCTCACCCTGACGGCCAGAGAAATGATAGGACTCAGACAGCACCCTCACGTCCTGCCTGGCCCCTTTCCATTAAGGTCCTGGACGCCAGATGTTCAGGTCAAGTCTAAAGGCTGAGAGGGACGGACCCAAAAAATGTCTTGATAATTCTACCTGTAATTTTCCATATTGAGAAATGGCTAGGCGTTATATGCATACAATGTCATATCTTCTGTTCTTTCATGAGGCTGATACTGTATATAAAAAACACATTTCCTTTGGGATTATAAAATCTTTCTAACCTAGAAGTCCGTTTTGTTTCACATAAATTTCTTAGTATTGCTCCACCAATAAGAGATCAGCATTAGGACATCGCTTATCCCCTAGAGCCCCATTTAAGATGAACTCACAGTATGATGAAACAAGCAGAGCAGTCAGTCTGTGGGTCTAAGGCTCTGAGAAACATTTCTATAATGAGGTCAGGGTGACGCTAGGTGCCCCCCCTTGTGTGTATGAGTCAAATGCCTTAAGGTTCATTTCTTGTATGAGTGGATTAGCTGGACAACACCCCTGGGAAGAGTGTGGGCTGTAATACATTACATGTACCTGACATGACGTCTATTCCACAGCCAAATTAAAAAGGTATGATGACGATCAGCTGTCTCTTAACCCTCCACTTGTCCTCCTCCCTGTGACAGGTGGAGGGAGGTTGGTTGTTGCACAGACTTAAACTTGGGTATGGGACTAAGAAATTCTATCTGTCATGAGGACAGGGGGGATATTACATCATGTGTCAACCTGCTGTCTGCTTCAAGAGATGCGCCTTCAACTGCCTGCACTGGATGTTCATTTACTTATGGAGCTGGAGCACCTCCTAGTGTCAGGCAGGCGTAGTGCAATAACTAAACCCCCAGTGACTGACTGTTGAGTCATAGGCTGGAGGGCAAAGAAAATACAGATTTGTCTAACCCCATGTGATGCGGATCCGCTGGTTTTCCATGTTCAGGTAGCAATGAAAAGACCAGATGGGTGATGGCGGGTGAATCCCATTAAAAGAGTATAGAGTATCTGTATCCATGGCTTCTAAATAATTTGATCAGGGGCCTCATTCAATGAGATTGTCCCTGTTTACAAAGCTGTAACATTATTTATAAGTGCCATTGCACATGGGGGAAAATACAGGGGGTGAATCAATAAGCACTTCAGCATTGTTGACTATTCTGTCCAAGCTGAAGGCTTGACACATGTGTAAGGCACTGTAGAGAGTGTACTGCTGTTATTTGTCATGAAACTACCGGGGGTACGAGTTTCTTTTCAGTATTTCTATGATTACGTAACCTCAGAGTGATAGAGGGTGAAATGCCTTCCGGCTGAATCTAAAAGAAAAAAGCCCATTGCCAAGTTTGGAAAAGTAATGGTAGGACTCAGTCACTGCTCCCGAAGCAATGACAGAAAGTCCAACAACCTATATGCATGCATATACAGTATACACACATGCACAAGAGGGATAAACATCATTATGGATCACACAGCTTTGAGCTGGTACAGAGGACCAACAGTTGAACCACAGCACCAATATGCTGAGCTGAGCTATTTATTAATACAAGCCTGCTTTCTATCAGTTTTCTTTATTTTATGAACCTAGGGACGGATGTAGCTGTAATTGAAAGAAATTCCTCTACTTTCATGTTACGTTTGGTTATGCATAACTTAGAGGTTAAATCATGCAATCTTCCTATTCACTGTAATATAAATATAGACGTCTGACGGCCTTGGACGACCAATTTGTCTCCATTTAAAACATCCAGCTTGATGAACCCACCAGAGACCATCATTTATTTGATTCCAGCAGTGTCTTTCAGACCAGCAGTCTATCAATGCGCAATAGCAAATAAGAGCAGGACAAGAGCAAATAAATCTAGGAAATATATAAATACACCTGTCTGTCTATCTGTCTATGAAAATAAAATAAATATAAATAAAAAATATGATATAAATACATCTATTATTATACATTAGAATGTTATACATTTATTATAAATATATTTATAAAATATTATTATTTTATTAAAAAATATAAATAAGTTGTGATGTAAATGTAGGTTTCAAGAGATACGGGGCATTGGACAGATCAAAGACTACTTAACAAAGATGGGCTCATGTGATCAAAGCACCACTCTGACGGCCCTCCTGAATCCATTTTTCCAAACAAACTCCTCCACTTCAGAAGATATACCTGAGAATCCCATTGACGACTTCCAAGCCACTCTCTCTTATCCCCACAATAAACAGCCTTTATTAATATGATATATTATTTATTATAATGCATCGTAAAATATAAAAGATTAAAATAGCGGTGCACAGCAGCGTACAAGCTTTGTCAAACCTGATTGGCTGTTATGTTAAAGAAAGAAAATATCAGAAAATATGCACAACACGTGCACATAATGTTCCTTGCTGCAGTTAGATCACTGCAGAGAAAAACAAAAAACAGGCCCTTAAATCTAGTGAAACACATTTTGTCTCAGAGTATAACACTGAAGCATCTAAGATAAGTATTATCAAATGCAATTGGAGAACTGTTACTATTGGAGGGCCTATAGGGAAAATCTGGCAAGCCTTCAGTGTGTCTCTCTAGAGTCAATGCAGCTATGCCTCATTGAATGCCTTGCCCAAGCAGCTACTTTGCTTCTTGATGTTTCATCCTGTTTACTGTTTATTATGTGTATGTGTTGTATTTTTCTGATATTTTTCTTACTTTAATATGACAGTCAATCAGGTTTGACAGAGTCATCAAATACACTTGCTGTGCATCCTGATGACAGCAGCTCAGCCGCAACACGTCAGTGCATTATTTTAATCATTTTTATTTGGGGATGCACTGGCCAATATAATAATTGAATTCTGGTGACAAGAGAGAGTGCCTTGGAAGTCTTTGAATTCGCAATCTTCTGTAAGAGCTGCTCCACTTTCCAAAGAGCACCTATACACAGCATTCAAGCCAAAGCAGCGTTCCTCCTTTCATTATTATCCTATTGAAGATTTCAATCTATTGCTGATTGTGTGTGTGTGTGTGTGTGTGTGTGTGTGTGTGTGTGTAAGCTTGTGTGTCAGAAAGAAAGAAAGACTTTGTGATTTGTGATGCACTGCCACAAACCCGACATATCCAGCTTGCACAGCGTGTCACTTGGCTTGCCAGCCTTACTGCTCAGTCTTAGCAGCCGGTTCAGCGCCTCTAAGCTTCTTATGTGCCCTTTTGTGTCCACGGCATCTTCCTGTTGCACCTCTCGAACTGAGCACTGGACCCCAACACCAGGTCGGTGCTGAGGAGCTCCGCTGGGACTTTTCTGTCAATGTCTTCCCACATTTGCCGTTCCTATAGCCTCAACTAGCTACTCTTTAACCAGCTAAAACTAGCTACTCTTTTTAAGGGCATATTCCTACTTTTTTATGAAAGTGATGTGTTGATGTATTGATTTTGACATGTTAGTTCTTTTCAGGATTTGCTGAAACAATGCTATGTGTCATATTTCTGCACAGCTTTACGATTTTCCAAAGGGTTGAAAGTCTTTGGGTTATTCAGACACATGGTTGAGTGGTTGAGCAAGAATGTGCTTCCTTATGAGATATTGATGTATTTGTTACAGGTGTAATGAACTTAGTTGAAAGTGGAGGTCATCAATAGATAATTGTTAAGTAGCACTTAACCACTCATTCATTTTCTTTACCTGCTTGTTTCTTCTGCTGCCAGTCCATCACAGGGCGAACACAGATAGACAGACAATCACTCATATTCACACCTATGGGCAATTTAGCAACTTAGCTATCCGGCCCAGAGAGCACGAGACTCTCAGTCTCAGGGTCCCCACATAGTGTCAAATACCTTTCTACGTCGCTTTGGATAAAAGCATCTGCTAAATGACTGTAATGTAATGTAGCATCTCCAGTCCACCTGACCTGCATGACTTTAGACTGTGGGAGGAAACACTCAACACAGAAAGGACCAGGGGGAATCAAACCGAGTCCTTCTCACTGTGAGGTGACAGCGCCAACCACTGAGTCACCCAACCATGAACAAAAAAGATGAGTCTATTGGTTTGCTGTGTTCTCATCATGTAGATGAGCTGCCACTTTCTCTGGTTTGTGGCATTTGAATCCTTTTTAAAGTGATTCCTTATTAAATCAGGAAACCAATACCCAGTGACAAAGCAAACAGCAGCAAAATGCTGGTAGCCCTTTTAAAAAAGAATGTGTCATACAGGAAACAGTCCCTCCCCTGCCTTGTAAGAGGATTCTCTACACTGTCCACTAACCAGCTGCACCACTGATGTATCGATGGGGTCAGTGTGATGCAGGACACACACCAGCAGCCTTTAATGTCTCCAACTGTGTCACTCTCCATAATGAATGCTGTAATGGAGGCATGCTGCTCTGACCGGACACACTCACCGAGTTCAAAAGAAAGAGAATATCTCCATTGGCTTTTTAAAAAAAAAAAATAACATATTGGCCCATTACAAAGTCATGCACATATATGTACTCAAAAAGGCATCATGCAGGTGCACACACACACACACACACACACACACACACACACACACACACACACACACACACACACACACACACACACACACACACACACACACACACACACACACACACACACACACACACACACACACACACACACATTTGCAAATGAGTGTTAAAATGCACTCAGATAACACTGAACGGGTATACTTAAATGTCAGTTTTGTTTCGTAGTAATTGGATTCATGGTTAGCCGGTGCTAAGTGCCCCGGCTCCCGTGTTATCAGTCCTACATTGCAGTGTGTAAATAACATTCATTAACAACCCTCACTGAGAGAAAATCTCCTTTTTAATGGAGAGTGAGCCCCGAGTGTTGACCTTTGTATATCCAACAAGTCGAGTTTTTATTCCACCAGCAACAAAAAGGTCTCGTAATGAGGAGGATGCATATGAGCCGTAATGCTGAAAAGGCAATTACTTACTCTCATAATGAAATTCATTAGCACCCGTAAGCCACGGAAATACCACGGAAGAAGTGGTGTGGTGTAAAAAAATGTATGGGACACAAATAAAACAAATAAGCGAGTGCTAAGAGAAAAGTTTGGGGTAGTATTTTTTTGAAAAGGTGGGCAGCGACTTGGAGCCAGGACAGAGAAGAGCACTGCTCTATAGGCTAGCACCAGGGTCTTGAACTGGAATGCGAGCTGCTACAGGGAGCCGGTGGAGAGAACGGAGAAGGGTAGTTGTGTGGGTGGACTTGGAGCGGTCGAACACCAGACGAGCTGCAGCTTTCTGAACAAGCTCCAGAGGTCTGATGGGGGGAGATCAAGGGCGAACGTGGTGGGGTGGCTGGACGCAACAAGGTCCGGGACTTCATTAGAGTGAGGTGGAGAGGACGGAGAGGGTAAGACAGGTTGGGTTGGAAGGTGGACACACAATGCAAAAAAAAATGAGAGAGCCATTAGAGCCACAGGTGCTATACTGAGTCCAGACTGAGCTTTAGTAGACATGAATCTTTAATGCAGCCTCCCCTGACTCAGGAGAAAAGGAGCAATGAGCACTTTGGAGAGCTTGTCTGCAATTCAATGCTTTTGACTCACTGATTATAATCGGATAATGAGGAATTTCCATAGAGATTACTGGTGACACACTCTGCAAATGGAAGTATTTCAAAGCAACTCTTGCTGTGATGCTAAATAAAGCTACAGCCACTGCTGCCCAGGCTGCCCGTCGAGGCGACTGGGTCTCAGTCAGCCCCATACAGAAGCCGTAATTATTGTACGGCTAAATGGAGTCCGCAGCCAGAATATGTCGGCCTCCTGCCAGAGCAACTTTGGAGCCCCTGCAATGGGATTAAAAAAAACTGATTGAATTACATAGCACCGGAGAGCGAGGTGACAGAGGGAGAGAGAGACCTATAGAGGGGGTGGGGGGGGGGCGGAGAGGAAGGGAGGTACACGAGACAATCTTTTGGGTGTGTGCAGCCGACCAAAGCCACAAAGCTTCTGCTCTCTGACATAAGCGCTGCTGGTGATTGATTGCACCCCAAATTCCCCCCGGTCCCCCTTTTTGCCTGTCTGTAAATATAGGATGAGTTTCTGGTTCAGCCTATCAATGCATTCATTGACCATACAAGCCTCAAATCTCTACACACATACAGATATATTCCATAGTAGAAAGCTAATAGATACATAGTGCCCTCCTTTTGAGATGCAATGGTGCCAAATGACTCATTTAACATGATGATAGGCTATAGCTTAACACTCAAATCAATGCACCTGTTGACATGTTATTTATCATATTATTTATACACCATCTGGCGAACAGTACTGACACAGATATGTGTTCACATGTAATGAGACATACAGCATCATATTGTACAGAATCCAAGAAATAAACCATCCAAATATGAAATGCGTCATTAATATTTTTTCACTTATTTGTAGGGGCAGAGACATCATGCATCTCCCTCTTTTACATTTGGTAAAAAAAACAAAAACACTAAAAATGTATTGTTATAGATAAACAAAGCAACTCATGAGCTGTACTCAATGCTAAATTTAAAAAAATATATATATATATGATACATTTTGTTTAAATATCTTTTTTATTTTCACTGAGAAGTGTCACAATTACTGATACCTTTTATTGCTCTATTGTAATTGTCGTTATTAGCACCATTTGTTGTATACACTCACACTCCATATACAGACTGTGCTGGCCCACGGGGTCACAGCAATCTAAAGCCTAATTTTCACACTGAACCAAAGATGGAGGTGTTAAAAAAGTAATGGGATGGTGGTTCCAAAGATGGATGCATGTAATGGTAATGAAAAAAAACGTTTATTTTCCTACCGGTTGGTCGGTGACGTTTGGAGATCATCAGGAGGAAGTCAGTGGTCGTGGTGACTCCAGAAAGCCAGTCAAACATGCGGCGTCTTCTTTTAACCTTTGACCTGACCTTGTGATCTCACTACTTTTCTGTAGTTACAAAAATGGGAGCCCCCCCCCCAAAAAAACCTCCTACTACTATGGCCTGGATGATAAACAACACTGCTATCCTTCAAGGGAAATGGCATGTCCGAACCCTTGGCAATACTGTTTATGTAACAACCAATGAAGCAAACTAAATTGAAAAATTGAAATAGAAAATTGAGAGAGACAGTGAGAGAGAGACAGAGAGAGAGAGAGAGAGAGAGAGAGGGAGAGGGAGGGGGAGACAGAAGGGGAGGTGGGATGAAGAGAACGAGTGGCTCTAAGCTCTCCAGTACACAAAGAGGGGAAGTCGAAGCAGCTCCCACACTCTCAAGCACCGAAGATCAAGTGCCCGATAAACAAACTACAGGATGGAGAGTAAAACGCCAAACACAGATCTTCTCACGGCTCTTCCCTTGTTCGTCTCCTGGATAAGAAGAGGATAAACCCTCCAACTGCAGGTGCGTTTTGAGTTACAACTGAAAAGATCATAGAAATGAACTTGTGAAAATAACTGTCTATAACTGCTGAACGGGTAAAGAGTGGTGAAAGGATTTGCCTTCACACCTACGTGACCAGTTTGTGAGAACCGATCACACAACCGAACCGAGCGTGCGGTCGGCCAAAGGTGTGTCATGTCTTTCTTGTTGTCTGGGGGTTTTTTTTTTGTTGTTGTTGTTTTTTTTTAAAAAGGAGGCAGGCATGAAAAGGCAGGCAACTTGTAGCTTGCACAATTCATTTTCTGACCCTGATGCGATTTTAGTGAAGAGACACGGTAGCGAGTCGTCATTGTTTTTCCCCCCTTTAACAGCAGGGTGATTTAGTGTGTGAACAATGGTAAAAAATTAAGAGGTTTGTTCAAGCTTTCCTCCACTTCAGCATTCCAATGTTTTACTCGAAAAATACGATGAGGAATATTTTCAACCTTTATAGAAAAAATGTAATCACAGCATTTCATCTGGAAGTCAGCAGCCACCGAGCTGATTGCATTTAACCAGTTCCCATTACCCAGTCTCACTCTGAGTCACTGTTTCAATCACTTTCTCCACATCCTCCATTTGCATTTGCTGCCAATATAAACAAAGTAATCAGCTGGTATTGTTTGATCAGTCCTCTTGTCTATACTCCTCATTAGGTTTGGTAGAAGCTATCCTTCTTCCCATCAGCCACGATGCCGGTGTTGAACTGCTCCTTTTTGGCTGCTCCCACCAAACCTGCCACCATTCTGCCAAATGACTTAGGCTGCCCTGAGGCTGCCGTGGTGTGTGGAATGAATATCTCTTGGGTCCTGGCTAACGCTAGCGCCCAAGACCTGGCTGAAATGTGCCTGAGTGAGGAGGAGTACCTGGCCAGGTACCTGGGGCCCCCGAGGTCCCTTGTGTTTCTCCCAGTCTGCGTCACCTTTCTCATCATCTTCGCGGTGGGCGCCCTGGGCAACGCCCTGACCTGCGCCGTCATCATGCGCTACAGGGTGATGCGGACGCCCACCAACTACTACCTGCTGAGCCTGGCCGTGTCGGACCTGCTGGTGCTGCTGCTCGGCATGCCGCTGGAGCTCTACGAGATGTGGCAGAACTATCCCTTCCTGTTGGGGGAGGGCGGCTGCTACTTCAAAACCTTCCTGTTCGAGACCGTCTGCTTCGCCTCCATCCTCAACGTGACGGCGCTCAGCGTGGAGCGCTACGTGGCCGTGGTGCACCCCCTCAAAGTCAAGCACGTCACCACGCGCGCCCACGTCAAGCGGGTCATCGGCACGCTGTGGGTGCTGTCCATGCTGTGCGCTGTGCCCAACACCAGTCTCCACGGCGTCATGGTGCTGCCCCCGAGGTTTGGACGGGAGTTCCCCCAGTCGGCCATGTGCGGTAGGTATCAGATGTAAGGTTTAATTATGTAGTAGAGACAAATAATGATGCCTCGGAGGCCTGAACAAACGGAGCCGCGCAATCTACTCACAGCTCTGTTTCAATACAGTTAATAAAACATTGTGTTTTGCACCACAGTAATTAAATCCTCCGCTGAACCTCCTCACCCTCAGGTCTGGTCAAGCCCACCTGGATATACAACCTGATCATCCTGATCACCACGCTGTTCTTCTTCCTGCTCCCCATGCTGATAATCAGTGTTCTGTACCTGCTCATCGGCGTGCGGCTGCACCGGGAGAGGGAGATGAGGGTGGTGGAGGCCCGGTCAAGCTTTGGGCCAGAGAGCCTTTCCGACTCACACAAGCAGCAGCAGAGGACGCGCCACCGGCAAGTCACCAAAATGCTGTGTAAGGCGTCACTTTTATGTGTGTAGATGTGTGTGTGCGTGTACAGTGTGCCAGGCATCAACCGACCTGTCCGGTTTATGCGTCATTTTAACTCTCACCCCGTCTTCCCGGCTGCCAGGCGTGCTGGTGGTCGTGTTCGGCCTCTGCTGGGCCCCCTTCCACGTGGACCGCCTGCTGTGGAACTACATCGACACCTGGTCCGTGCAGCACCTCAAGATCTTCGAGCACGTCCACATCATCTCCGGGGTGTGCTTCTACCTCAGCTCCGCCATCAACCCCATCCTCTACAACCTCATGTCCACCAGGTTCAGAGAGATGTTCAGGCACGTTATGTGCCATTCGGCCACCTGCGGCGCGCCGCCCCCCCGGAGCTTACAGATGACCCGGCGCAGCACCGTGTGTGAGAAAATACACATGGATGGAAGCCCGCCTCACAACTGAGGTGGATTGGAGGCTCGCGTTAGACCCCGCTGAGCCAGTCTACACCGCGGCAAGTCCCGACTAGGGAGGCAAAAGAGGAGAATACAGATTGAATGAACTGAATGTGTGCAACAAAACAAGGATGTCATGTTACAATATCGACCTCAATTTTGGATTAACAATGAAATTATCACTCAAATGCTATACAAGTGCCATTTTTTTTTTTTTTGCATGGGGAAAAACAACAATTTGCGTTCTGTGAATTATGTGTCTCTAAATGTGAAGCTTAATATTTCCAGCCTTTCTTATTTGCTGCTGCACAGCTCAGAGTGCAAACATTACCACTGACAAGCTTTCACAGCAAAGAGTGAATACACGAGGGCTCCGGTGTAAAACCTAGAGCAGGAACGTGGCTGACGTCTGACAACACCAGGAATGAATAGCGTTCATCAAGAGCTGACAATGGAAATGGCCTTAACGTAGCTCAAGAATGAACATGGGATCATGAATGTCTGTAAAGGTCTACTAGTATTTGTCAGTTGTGAACACGTTTTTAGTGTAAATACCTTCTGAAAACGCTTGTTTTGAAATGAGTCGTGATGTAGTCCATTGCTTATTGCTTGGATGCTGTGTGATGCCATTACTTGTATATACTGTTCAATCACAGTGATTTATCTAGAAATGTAGACTTCTATAAATTGTATGAAACGTAATAAACTAAATGTCCTTAATATGGTCAATTACAAGATATTGTTCTCCTCACAGGAAAATATTAATATTATTATATAGGCTATTATTGTCATTGTGGCTGTTTTTTGTCTTGACGGTGTTGCAAAAGCCATCACCTAGTATACCCAGTATGCAGTACTATTTATTGCCAATGTCCTCATAAGACATAATTAAATTACCAATGCTCAATATCTGGCCAATATCTGATGCATCTATACTTTGTGCTTTTTGGAGTGTATGTTTTTTTCTCAGTTTCTTAGTGTACCCTTATAATGAATCATACCATGGCACATTTTAGCTTCAGTTGAAGGAAAAGCAAGGCGGCTCCTGAATTTTAGGGGTATTTGAGAGATACAAGGATTTCACCCGAGTCAACGGCGCTATGTAGTATTTTCAAGGTGAATCTACTCCGTGACAGTGCTTTTGGAGCGTCAGTGCTGAGGACTGACTGAAGATGTGACAGCAGACCCAATTAGTAACCCTGAAACGGAATGAGTTTTCTCACTTCTTTTCTGCACAGACTCATACAGAGCAACCGGTTCCAGGAAGAGACACGTTTCCTTCATCATGTGGGAGGTGCTGCCTGCAGTGCGAGTCATACACGACGAAGAAAGTATTCATTCCAAAAGCCAAATTTTCTACTGTCTTTAGAACAATCAGCTACTTCTCAAAGCCTATAGTTATATATAAAAGTTCGGGATCTATTGCAAACTCACACTGCTAGGGCCTGGAATTAGCTATGTGGCGTGAGAGAGACAGAAAACACTTAGAGCCGTCTAACCCTTTTTTTACTGAGAAACAAATAAATGAGAACACAACCCAAACTTAACCCCCTTCACCTGCCCAAAGCGCTAGGTGACAACCCGAACCCCCGTCCCAACAGTCCCCAAAAAAAGTCCTAATCGTCCAAAATCAGTCCCAATAGTCTCAAATTAAATGTCACATCCAGCGATGGCGTTCCCCCTTCAAAATGCAAAAGTATAACCCAAGCAATGCATTGCCCCCAAAAAACAAAAGCAACTCCAACAGGATCAAGCTCACCGGTGTTTGGGTCGAGCAGCTCTAGATCCCGGCCAGGCGTTGTCTCCTGTGGGTGAACGATGATCCGTGCTCCTCTCTCCTGGTCTTCAATCTTTCATTCTCACTCAATTTCTCATTCACTCCAAAGTAAGAATGGACGAATTTACCCCAGAAAACAGAGCCATACTTTTTCCCTCTCAAACCTACTTTTGCCCAACCCCTGATGCTCACCCAGCTCACCTTTCTTAAAGGCGCACCGCCCATAATCACCTGCTCCACCATGAGCCTGATTACTTGAACACTGACCATGTACAAACATGGCTTTACCGAGGTACATAATAAAAAGAACGGTTCTACCTTGCAAGGGTTTGTATTCTTAAACCTATCGTATTACCCAGTGGTCCCTTTTCATTCTTGTGGCGATGTCACAGATTGACTATGACTTCGGTTGACACGCGGTGCAGGAGAAAGCAAGATATAATCAGGGTACACTTGTGAAACAGATTGAGGAGAAAGAGGAGACGAGGCAGGAAGGAGGACAGACTGTTGGAGGAGACAGATATGCATCAGGAATACAATGTTTAGTCTGCACCCAGTGGCTCAACTCATTTAAAAGGTTACATTACACAATATCAAATCAATAATGGCGTCCAATCATGAGCATGGTTATGATTGCCACCCTCAACTCCTCCAGCGCGCCGCTAGAAAACAGACAGACAGTTTCATTAAACCTAGCAATGAGCGAGGTCCATGCGGGTAGAGGTTAACAGGCTCTTGTTGTTTTGCAAAATATTCTGTGATTGTTTTGGATATATAGATGTGTTGCTCTAGCAAAATGGTTTCATTAGCTAACCCAGCCTACATAGAAATGTGTATAATTGATTTATATGCTCCATAATGCCCTGTTGTGACTCAGGAGATGTACACAGTGGCATTTTACAATTGAAGCTTTCATTCAATTAGGGCAACAATAAATGAAGCCTCAATTGCTAGATCACCAACATTACAAGCAACGGATAGTAAGGAACGCAAAGCTACGTTGACAATATTTCTGCAGCCCTGGAGCGGTGGTGTAAGAGCAAATGAGGAGGATATGGGAGAGGGGGGACGTGGGGGAAGGCCATTCAAACAAAGTCAGGAGGGAGAAGAGAGCGGAGCAGTCCAAAACTCAGACCGGCACGTAGGGCTTGGAGGACGTGACGCCATTAGCAGCCCCGTACAGCCTCACCCCGTTTCACATAGTAAGGACATCTTATCACATATCCAGATCATTTCCTAAACAATGCAGCACTGATATTTGTATTTGTAATGAAAGTGATCTATCTTGTATAAAAATCATCCCTCCAACACATACGCAGACGTTGGCGATATGGAACCAGACTGGTGATATTTTTCTGGTCTTGTACTTTCCATCATTAATTTTATTTAGATTCCAAGGCAGCAGTTGAAGAACACATTCTCTTTTAAGGAAACCAGGCCAATGATGCCTATCTCCCCTTTAGGTTTTTTATGCTGGTTCTCTGGTAGTGTCTATGTTACCAATACCAAAGCTTTTGTAGCAGAGTGCCAGGAGCTCACGTAACTAAAACAAAACTAATCCATGGTAGCTAAAATGGATTGCACAGAAGGGGGATATCAACAGCATATTGGTTGAATTCTGGCACCAATTCATCCTTTCCACTTTCTCCTCCCTGAGCTGTCGAATTCATACCCAAGGTGTTTCAGAAAAGTGAAGTCCCAGGACACACAAATTCTGCTGTGATTGATCTTATGTCTATAGTCTTATGCTCTTGTGCTAATATGACTCACACAACTGCAACAGGCAAGAGGGAGCATGTGAAGGAGTGAAGGAGAAAGACATGCTTTGCCTAATCCAACATCTCTTTTTCATTTTCTGTATCCTGAAGTCATTCTGGGGCTAGCAACGTGGTAATGTAAGCACAGAACAAAGTTTACTGAGAGAGAGATTAAATTCAGCTTACAGTGAGTAGTCCAAAACATTTTATTGGTGAACTCACAGAAGTGCAAAAATGCCACTGTTAACGTTAGCTGAGCTATTTTCAGCTACGGGTGGCTGAACAAATGAATTCACACATCTTTTGTGAGCCCCCATCAGAGCCAGCCAGCTCCCCGTGGCAGAGACCACATATCCTCAACTGCAGTTTCTTTAGACACTAAGCACGCCAGCGAAATAATATCCGAGTGTGAGACGCCCTGCCGGCTCAGTAGATTAAGGCCCGTACTACGTCCTCGCAACACTGTGGGTTTGAACGTGGCTCCCCGTCACTCTGTTGCAAACTATCTAATGCAGCAGAAATGCTATAGTCAAAAAAACAAGCCTTGAAGATTCCTAGCAACAGCCCATTGAGTGTGTGTGTGTGTGTGTGTGTGTGTGTGTGTGTGTGTGAAAGAGACAAACATTGATCATCTGAGTGTGTGAACCTATTTCCTCAGAACTGTATTAAGTATCTCTACATAAAATGTGGGACATCTGTTTATAGTTGCTGTAGAGGAAGAACATCTATATATGGGCATCGTTTTCATCTCGTACTCCCACACTGGGCTCCATCAGGAAAATTATGAGGCTATTGTTGGACCGCTTTGGTTGACACATCATGGACGAACGTAGAATTGGAGATAGACCACTACCAAGTTGTAGAGAAAATTCAACTTGTTTTTCTTTTAAGATTAGTAGGAGGCAATTAAAACATAGATGCTATTATTTTACATAGATGGAAATCAGAATTTGTCGAAGAAAATTGGTTGGTATGTTTGAAAGTTGTAATTAGTTGTTCTTGCTATGAAGTCAGGTTTGCCAAGAGCCCGTTAACCTTAAATAAAGAGCAAAAGCAAAAGAAATATCTTAATTTTAGAGGCTAACTGGGCTATACTAAAGGGAAATATATCCCACTGTGTCATCCCCTGCAACTCCACCACAGGACTGGTTTAGTTAATTAGCACCAAAATGTACCATCTTGGGAGACATCATACCTTCTTCCTCTGGAATGAACCAACTGGAACAGAGGAAGTTTCATATTGTAATTTGTGAGATTTTGTAAAGCACATTGTCACCTGGAGGGATTTCTTTCATCCACTATTAAGGCCGCAGTTAATTATGTGAGGGAAGAAACGGCTATTATTTCGCTGCTTAATTACATCTATGTTCAATAAAACTACAAGTGCAACTGATGTAACTCACCAAAAATAATCACACCAACATATTATACATTTCCTTTTTTGGTTTAGAGGGTATATGGGTAGATGGAAAAAGACTTTGATGTACTGCAATGCAGGTTCATTCCGTCAGCAGTTTGATGGTATACAGGTATAGTGCAGGAATATTCTTTAAAATACCAATGCAGCAGATTAACTGGTTTTGAACGTCACTGGTCTCACAGAGTAGCTTCTACATATCAAAAGAAACTATACAGAATAAAGTTGAAGTCTAAATGACTGTGGATGAGAATACTCAAATGGAGCAGTAAAATGAAACTATTTTAAATTTTTAAGTTACACAAATTATAATGGAACTGTACAAACAAAAACAGCAATTGGTCATTGCTTTAACTGAGAACAGATTGGTATGAAAGGAGTCCAATTAAATTCCTCTCAAAAGACAGCAAGTGTTGTGGAAGGAGTAATTGAACAATGTTAATAAGCAAGCAAGCAAGTGAGGATTTGTTTACGCACAAACAAATACAAAAGGTCAAAGTATAACGTTTTATTAAAAAACAAACCGTAATATAAAAAGCAGTATGTTAAAATGTAAAAAGATCGGTCTGGCATCCAGACGAACTCAACAAACTTGTACCAAAGCATCACAGAGGTGAAGAGTACAGTAAATTACACTATATGGCCAAAGGTCAGTGGACACCCCTACTAATTATTGAGTTCAGGTGTTTCAGCCCGTTTCAGGGTTTGGGCTTGGCCAAACTGTTGTGGCAACAGTTCAGCCTGCCCAGAGGAGTGGCGGCTGTTATAGCCACAAAGGAGGGTCCACTGACTTTTGGCCATATACAGTAGTGTACCTAAATTACCTGTTTTGATGGACAAAAACATTTCTAGACATTCAGTAACACCACCTGTCCTGGTCTTCCAAGCATTTACATAAACTGAATGCTTTGGGGGAAACTAACAGCAAAGGAAAAATGGAAACCCACTGTAGAAAATGTTTCCTGAGGTAAGATACGTGACATCACACAAGACATCTGTCAGACACACAAAAAGACTTTTTTTTTTTCATCCGTTTGAACCTTTTTTACAGCTCAAAGCTATTTGGGACAATACTTCTTCTCGAACTGGGCCACATCAAACTTGCGGAGGCAGCCTTTATAGTTCATGTAGCGGATCTTTCCAAAGACGGGTCTCTCTGCCCAGCCCTGGTCGTGGATCCCACATATAGACCACATACAGCCTGCAAGGGGGGAAACGCAGCGGGGAAAGCATTGTGCTTGTGAGAAATCATTTTCAAAAGAAGATATACTAAATCTGTGCCGCCGAATGAGAGGAGTGCCTTACCGACGAAGCCGTTAGGGTCCTGCCCATCCAGCTCATAGCGGTCGTTGAGGTAGAGGGCAATTGAGAGCGCCTCCTCGGGTGAAGTCGTCCACTCCAGAATCTTTTTAGCCCAGTACATCCTCAGGAAACCGTGCATCTTCCCCTCTGTGACCATCTGGTACTGATGGTGAGACAATACATCATAGTAAGTTGTTAATACTGCATTCAGACAAAGACTAGCTACCACAGGTGATGGTCAAGGTGCTTTGACTGAGAGGAACACAGTGAGGTCTATTAGAGGTCTATTAAAGCTTGTTCAGTCTTGCTTTTTTCATCTCAGGAACATCCCAAGAGTTAGATCTGTTTGGAACGTCAGTGATACAGGGAGAATTATACGTTGTTTTATTTCATCACGCCGTGACTACTGCAATGCCCTGTTTACCTGCCTGCACCAGAATGCCTCCAGTCAAAATGATGCAGCAGGGCTTTTAACTGAATCTAAGACGGGATCATATCGCCCCCATTTTGGCTTCTTTTCATTGGTTGCCTGTCCTTTTCATTGATTGTTTTTAAGGCCTTGCAGGTCCTGGCCCCCAGTTATCTTTCTGATCATTTAATCCCTTATGGGGCTGCAGGCAGCCTGAGATTCCCTTCTGACTGTTCCTGTGTCCAGACTAGAGACTCAAGTTAATTGGGCTTTTGCCGTCAGGGCTCCTAGACTCTGGGACGCCTTGCCTGAGGAGGTCAGCCTGGCAGATTCAGTATCATCTTTTACATCACTTCTTAAAACTTACTTTTATTCTAGGGCATTTCTGTGATCTTTCACTGATTTTATCCTTATTGCCTTGTCTGACATGTATTTATTCCTTTCATTTTATCTGTTTGACTTTTGCTGTTTTGTACCTCATTGTTCTTTCTTATTTATCCTATTGATCTTTGTCATTGGTGACTTTTATTTTTCTTGTAAAGGACTTTGTAACTCTGTTTTTTAAAGTGCAACTTAAATAAAAATTATTATATTACTAGTAACTGTGACTGGAGTAAATGTTGTACCTGGGCTGCGTTCCAGAGATTGTCGTGGGTCTTGGATTTCTCCAGCTGCTCGCGGGTGTAAACGTACGGCCTGGGGTCTTTGGCATGATCCTTCAGGGTCTTCTGTGCCCACTCATAAGCACCTGGACACCACACAGATCATACAACTTTTAAAAAAAAAACTAAAGACGATTAGAGAGACATGTAATCTCAAACAAACCCAATCCAGATGCCATAGAGCGATAGAGAGTTAAACACAGCTCAGTGAAAAGACTGACCCTCCACGCTGTCATATTTCTTGTTGTAGAAGCAGAAGTTGTCGGTTAGCTCCCTGCGCACCACCAGCTCCTCAACGAAGGCGGAGACAGACGGGCCGGCGTTCTTCCCACCATGCTGGACCTGCAGCACCACGCGCTGGGCTGACAAGTGACCTGGTGGGAGGGGAGCCGAGGGTAGACGGTGGGAGGAAACATGGTTGAAAGGGGTAAGGAAGGAGGGAGAGAGATGGGCAGGATGAAGAGGTGAAGAGAAAAGTATGCAATGGGACGGAGAGGAGGAGGTGAAGTGATTTAAAAAGGGAGAAAGAGGAGGTGCAGGAGTAAGTGGAGAAGAACACACACAGGGTTCTTACACATTTTGGCTAAACAAATATTATAATAGGTATATGTGTTTGCAGCAAGTTGGGAAAGAGTTTTTGTGGCATCAACAAAAAATGGCCTCATCTCTCATCGTATATATGACATGGAGGTGACATTTTTGCTCTACGCTGATGATCTTGTAATCCTGTCATCTACACCAGAAGGATTACAAGAGTGTATTACACTTGCAGAACAAACCAAAAATGCTGTTATGGTTTTCCAAAGAAAATCCAGATCGTAGGGAAACAAATACAATTTCTTTCAAGGAGGAATCCCATTTGAAGCATAGCACAAGCTATAATTGCCTTGGTCTGGAAATAAGCTCCTCTGGGAGTCTTTGCTTGGCTACAAAGGCATTAAGCGGTAAAGCCAGAAGGGCATTTTATGCCATTAAATCCAAACATCCCAATTAAAATTATGGCTTAAGATTTCCAAATCCATCCTAACACCTTTACTCCTTCATGCATGTGAGGTGTGGGCTAACCTCTAACCTCAACTCTAATAAGTGGGACAGTAATCCAGTTGAAACCTTTAATTGTAATGCTGTAAATCTATATTGGATGTCCATAGCAAGACTTCGCTCTGAGATTGTGTCAACATTGTGAACTGAATGAGACAGAACTACATTTTGTATTTCAATGTCCAAAATACATGAAAATAAGAGACAGACACAACCCCAAATTTGATATGTTAAATATGTTCAAGATATTTCTATTCTATCCAATGAGATTTAACTTCAGGAGTGTTTGGTGTAGAGGAAAACACTGTTACTGGAAAGCATGCTACAAACTCAGAAATAATTGTTGATTTATTTCATCTATTCCTCTTTTCGTCTCTATAGATCATGTAAATTGTTACCCAAGGTCTGTAGTTTTACTTCATTGATTTGTAACCATTTCAAGTCTTGAATTCACTGAGTTTTGTTTTTACTTTTCTATCTCTATTGAATAATCTAATTCTATCATATATATTGGCAATATTGGTTCTCTTCCATTCATGCCAATAAAGCTTACTTGAATTGAATTTTTCATGACTATTCAATGTATTTCCATGACTTTGTGAATTTTCCAGGTATGCCATGACTGTGGGAATCCTGCTCGCATGTGAAAACGCTGCTGAGGCTAGCGCTAAGCATCAAGTTTCCTTCCTACTAACCGAAGCGGATCCAGGGCGAGAGCTGGCTGAGGGCAGCAGAGTTTGGGTCATTACGGTGGGTAGCAAAGTGTTTGAGGCGCAGATCAATGAAGGACTCCAGCAAAGCCAGCCCCGCTTCAGTACCGGGCTTAGCCCACTCCGTCTCTCCCACTGTTCTGTCGACCTGCAGGGAGGCCAGGGCCTTGGCCCAGTCTACCGGCTGTAAGGTGATGACAGGAGAGAAGAGAAAAACCACAAGGGGTCATAGCTGACGCAGATCAAAAGAAATGAAGAAAGTCTGAGACTTTCACCTTCAGCTCAAAGCGTATCAAGAGACCAGCATATCGGAGAGCATATCAATCACACCTCTCCAGTGAAAACCAACACCCCAAGGCTCCAATATGTAGTTTTGGGGAGGAAATATTAACTTTTAAACAGTAAGAAAAAAATAAAAAAAGTCTATGGTATATCTTCAGTCATCAATAAATGATATGCCCAGAAAGGAGAGGTTGCTTGAAGGTTGAAAGCAACTCTTGTTGTTGTGCTCCAACTCCCCTGCGCCTCACAAAGCATCCTGTAGGCTCACTATTCAAAATGTCTTTTCTTAATTCGTGTTGAAATAATTTGATTTGTTGATACAACAAAACAGCTCTAAACTGTCGTACATGAAGATTCTAGTTATTTTTTCTCCTCACAATTGCACAGCACAGCAGTGAAATGTGTTCACAGAAATCTGTCGCATGCCGCCATTCTAATGAATGAGCACTTACCTTGGCAGTTCTTGTAGCTGTATAGGGGTGTTTGTCTACCAGAGGAAACTCTGTGAGGAACTCGGGCAGAAGTTTGGTAATCTTTCCCCTGATGGTCCTGGCAGCGTACTCAAGCTTACCGGAAGCTACCCAGCAAGGCACAACATTATGGGCATCAACCTATGGAGGGAAAATCAGATGCTTCATTTATGTGACAGATAAATGCAGTAATACTGGAATGCGCGCAACAGATGATGGACACAAATAAAAAAAGACATCAACAGAGGATGTATGAGGGCAATGACGTCCTTTTTTTAAGGCTTCCCTTTCACCGTTCTGAGTGCGAGTTTTACCTGTATGAGGGGGACGTCCTCTGCAAGACTCTTTTTGACATCCTCCAACCACTGCAAAGGCTCTCTGAGAGGGGAGAAGTCCGTCACCACGGCGCCCAGACCACGGTCAGACACAAAGCCGGGCAGCACCTCCGCCGCCGCGCCACGGAGCAGGTGGAACTGGAGGTCTAGTGCTTTGCATTCCTGTTGGGCGGGAGCCGAATAGCAAGGCTATTATATTATAGCAAGGCTGAACCTCGCAGATTAGCTCACCAATCAATGAAATAATTGCCAAGGAAAATCGGCTGGCACGGCCTACTTCACTTGTGTATCTTCCAATTGGCTCCCTTCCTCTCCGTTACACAATCTAAAATAACTAGGTTTAAATGTCATCTCAGATCTGCGAACCAGACTGAGTAAGGGAACATGGGAGGGGGGTGCCTCTCTCTATAGTGGGCGCTAGAGAGCCTATGAGTGAAATCAATACCTTTGCAACTTCTTCCAGGCCCTTTAACATGAAACTGTAATGTCGGAGAGTAGACAGCTCTGATTCTGGGACGACGAGACAGACACAGATGTGCAGGGGAAGATTCTCCGCCAACGCAAGCTGTTGCGCATGGATCAGCGCCCAGTTATCTATGACACAGAGGGAGAACAGACATGGAGCAAATACAAGCCAAGAAAATGTCTCTCTTTGCAGTGTTTGTTGTTTGTTTTAAGGTTGTTGTTTTTGTTTTTTTTAACCTTGAATCCTGTGGTCCCTTGACATCCAGTACAGAACACCATCTGAGTTCTGCTTCATCTTCTGAGTGTCTGATATGAAACGAAGGCGCTTTGTGTTGAATTCTGTATCCTTTTTCTCTCTCCTCTGCTGCACCACATGGTCCTGCAGCCAGCCCCCCGCTTTCTCCTTCTTCTCCTCCTTCAGTGGAGGGAACTTCTGCTGCTTGCTGTTTGGAGCTTTGGCGGTTTTTGTCGCCTTGCGTTTCCCTGTCGACATGGCGGTTTGACTGATGAATACCTTGGTCAAGGAGGCGAGTAGTGAGCAGGGCTCCCGTTTGTTGTGGGTAACAAGCTTCAAGACGTGCCTTGGAACACAAGAAACGATGAGCCATGAAGTGAAGATGATGAAGCTCATACTTGCGAGAAAATGTTTGTGAACCCTTTTGAATAAATTGAATAATTGAATAAATGGCTCCTAGAATATGGTCTGATCTTCATCTACATCATAACAGTAGTTAGACTCAATGTGATTTAACAAATAACACACACACATTTTTTTTAAATTCAACATATTAGTCAAACTAACAGCCTAGCTGCGAAACATGTGAACCTCTAGGACAGGGTTGGGCAATCATGTGCGATGGAGGGCCGAGAGTCCGCAGGTTTTCATTCCAACCAAAGAATACAGCAGGTGATTTCACTGATTAGCACACCTTCAACTACAGAGGAAGGACTAATCAGTGAAATCACCTGCTGTATTCTTTGGTTGGAATGAAAACCTGCGGACTCTCGGCCCTCCATGGCACATGATTGCCCACCCCTGCGCTAGGATAATGACTTCTATGAAAGGGGGTAATTGAAGTCAGGTGATCCAATCAATGAATGAATGACATTCAGGTGTGGGTTAGCGGTGTCCTGTCATAAAAATTACACAAAGTTTGGTAACCAACAGAGTCTGCTCTCCAAAAAAAAAGAAAGAAGAGATCTGTTGAAGTGGAATATGCCTTGGTCAAAATAAATGTCAGACGACCTCCGGAGAAAGAGTTGTTGAGGCTCATATGGCTGGAAAAGGCGACAAAAGCATTTATATCGGCCTCCATCCGTCTAGTGAGACAGATTGTATACAAATGGAGAAAATTCAGGGCCATTGCTACTTTCCCTAGAAGTGGGAGTCCAGCAAAGATCACAGCAAGAGCACGCTGCATAATGGTCAAGGAGGTGAGGAAGAACACTAAGGTAACAGCTGAGGGTCTGAGGGTCACCTTCTAACATCTGTGTCCACCACAAGAAAAACACTAAACAAGAATGGTGTTCATGGGAGGATACTAGGAGGAAGCCACTGCTCTCCACAAAACAAAAAACACATTGCTGTTCATCTCAAATTTGCCAAAGACCACCTGGATGTTCCTCAAAGCTACTGGAACAATGTTCTGTGGACAGAGGACACAAAAAATGCCCTTCTGCTAAAAAAAACAAAACAAACATTGTGCAATGTGTTAAATAAATACATGTAAAAGTCTTGTCATTTGCTAAGTCACATTGTGTTCATCTATTTTCATAACTAAGGGCAGACCGTATTTTAGGATCCATTCATACAGGTAAGCTGGTCATTCAAAAGGGTTCACGAACACTTTCTCGCAACTGTACATCTGCGCCTATTGGCAAAAGCATGCATGCATACAGAAGAAGAAATCGAAAAGAAAACACTACAAACGTGATCCCTTCGAGAAACACAGACGGATACAAGCTTTGTCAGGACGAAACTAGGGAGGTTGGGTGGAAAAAGAAACTCCCATCTTTTGCAGCGGTGTTACCTACCTCCTGCTAGTACCGTGCAGCATATACTGAGTCAACAAAGTAAAAATGAGATGAGGGAAAAGTTAAAGAACTACCGAAATGTACAGCAGACGTGGTGCTATCCCTCTGGAAACACGACAGCCGCCGCAGACCCTTACACAACCAGTTACACGTGAGCGCGAGGGTTTTGTAACCCAGTGTTTTGTTGGATTAGACCACATTTCCCACAATGCAAATGAGAGTATCTCCACTGAGCACGCGCGCCGGGGAGGTCTCGCCCCCTCTGACGCTAGCGTAGCTTCTACAGGGAGAGCTAGCAAGAGTGCTAACTAGTGGAAGCTAAGTGCAGTGTGCCACCTCATCTCTCTTTGTAGTCAGTGTTATTTATCGTATTTTTAAGACATGAGCAAAAGCGGGTTTACAGCAGGTCGGGGGAGAAAGCCAGTGGTGCCTGATAAGGTCGACATGTCATTAGGTAAGGCCCTCGATGCCTAAACAACCGGCTAACGTTACTATTGACGTTACACTGTACTACTAACGACATTAGCAAACTGGTTGGGAGATTATTTCACCACGGATAATCCACTGACATTCAGTAGCTAAATAGATCTCACGGGGACAGCCCACCTCCCTTTTATTCTTAATGTTTGCTCATGTGTTGACTTGAACAGATGACATCATTCGCTTGAACAAAAAAGAGCAACAGTCAAGAAGGAGACAGGCCACCGGGAACCGCCGACCAGTAATGAAGAAAGGTCGATTAGCCCAAGGAAAGGTAGTTGCACCGAGGACGGGAGCAGCAGTTCAAAGAGGTGCGCACAAAAAGGCTCCTGTGTTTGTTTTGTAACTTTGTCAGGCACACCCTCTTAACCCACGTTTAATACAACATCTTTTCCAGGGGGTGGCATATCTCGAGGAGGAGTAACTAAGTTAAAGAGCAGAAGGGTCCCTCCCCCGGTGGGTCGACGGAGGGGTCAAGGGGTCATCACTGGACTGGCAGCCAGGAGGCCAGCTGTCCTGCTGAAAGGCATGGGGTCACTCAACAGAGCAGCAGCAGCAGCAGCCAGTCAGGTACTGCAGGACATCCTACATACCAGACACATTCATCAGGATGTTGACATTTTCAGCAGATGAAAATGTCTGGCCTGAATGTCTGTAGTGGCCTAATGGCATTGGCATTTCTGCACAGCTGTTGTTGGTGCTGGGAGATCATAAGTATTCATTGGGTTGATAAAGGGACAAAGATATTGACAAAATTTGCTTAACGCCAAGATTTTTCGAATGTAAAATTCTAGAGATTGATGCAAGGTGATGATGTGGTAATGCATCTCTCTCTCTCTCTCTCTCTCTCTCTCCTCTCTCTCTCTCTCTCTCTCTCTCTCTCTCTCTCTCTCTCTCTCTCTCTCTCTCTCTCTGTCTATATATACCCTCAACAAAACCAAACCTCAACAAAGACAGTTCCCTCACTGGGTCCATTCTTTAACACAATGCTAGTTACCTTTAGGAGTGACATATTAAAGCACAAATCATATATGGGACTTTTTAAAATAAGCTCCAAATAAAGGAAACATCATCATTAAGCCTTCACTCAGTGATGGTGTCTCTAATGATGTGCGGTGTTTTTTTTTCTTGCCATTTTAGAGGGCAAGGGATGTTGAGGAAACTATTGACTAAATATATGTGGCACCATTAACTTATTCAAATTGTTGGGTTTGTGCCTTGCTGATGAGGACAACGACTGCTTCCGCCACAAGGACAGACTAAAACCAATCTCTGAGAAGGAAATGCATCATGAACTTTAGATTATTGCTCATAATTGTAATGCTCGTAATATTCAGAGTTCACCCAGATAACTTGGGATAATTTTCTATAATTCAGGCACACTAGTTTAGTACAGATTCATTTTCAATTCTACTTTCACTGTACATTTTTCACATGGGTTGTCTTGAAGGAAAACTCTACACTTGGATACTCTTAGTGTTAGATATCATGAATCTGTGATGTTCAATGCATTCCAGGAGTTATTTTGTGATTTACCATTTTATTGTGCACACTTTTCCTCAACATGCCATGTCTACTTCTATTCAGTTGGTGATTTCTTACATTTGCTAGAATGCCTTTTGACAACCCCCAGAGAATGGGTCTGAACTTGCTGCTGCTGCATTCATGTCATGTCGGACAAAGCGGAAGGTTTCCCGTTGCTCCGACCTGGAAGCGTTCAGCTCATCGGGAAGCCCTTTGTTATTAGCTCCTTAGCACATACTACTAGGATGTTGATGTTAACATTTTTTTCCCAGTCAGAAACTCGTATATACGGTATCTCTCATTAGACCTGAATGCATCATCAGCTGTGGGTTTTATGTGTAGGGTGGAGAGAGCGATAGCGGTAGTGCTGTTGTCAGTGGAGGAAAAAGGGCGAGTCGCACCCTTTATGCAAAATGCATAATTTCTTGTGACGGCGCTGCATTGTGGACTATTGAGGATCCTGTCAGTAGGAAAACTGGTGTCTCTTCCTTCCTTCCTTCCGTATTGAACGTTAGTGAAAAGTCTAGAAAGAAGCCATGGCTCTTTGCCTCTGCGTGACTGAGAACAAAGCCTGACTCTTACCAATTGATACCAAGTTTCAGATCGTTTCTCCCATTAAACTCCATTGCAGTACAGGTACATCACCAATAGCTGCAGATGTTGTAGTTCTTGAGTCTCAATTCTTGAGCAATCAGTCTGTGACGTGGGTGGAGCTCCTTGCCTCTTTAAAGTTTATTTATATAGCCCTTTATCACACAAGCCTCAAAGGACAGCTCCTGCAAAACCTAACACTATACAGCAAGATACCGCAACAATACGGTGAAGCAAACTATTACGTTTTGTCAACATGAACAAAACCTATCGTTCATGAACAGAAAGATTTTTCAACAGAGAAAATCACAGGCTTCCTGTTTTGTACCGGTGTTGTACCGTACACATGTATAGCTACTCCAAACATAAACTTGGACAGACATTGGCAGCACCTAAGAAATTTGTAAGAAGCAATCCATCTTTCATACTCGATGCATTACGCCACACAACCATGGAATAGTCAGCAGACTTACATGGAGACCTTGACTTGGTAATCACTGTCTTCTCTTTCTATCTGTTGAAGCAGCCGAGAATCATGACAACCTGTTGAAAACTCTCCTATTAAACCTCCCTTTTCAGAAAACGAGGCCCTTCGTCCAACGCAGTGAAGCCCAGTACAGGAAGCCAGAGGTCCAAAGGAGGTACAGACAGACAGACCTGCAGAGAGGCCAGAACGCAGCGTCGGTCAGGAGACCCTTTCAGCTGCGGCGGCGGTGAGGACTGAACATGTGACTGTGGTCTGGTTATGGCTATAGGTGGAATATACGGTTATACGGTTTGGTTCTGTACAGTCCCGCGGTGCATTTGTGACGATGACGCGCAGTTGATTGAACAGGATTGTGGGAGTGATGTGAAAATTCATGGTAGATTCATTGTAACAGTAAAAATCTTCATGATAATAGACATTTTTTTAACTTGCTGTTATTTAGCTACTGCTCAATAAAGAGCAGACATGACTTATAGAAGATGCTCTCAAGTCCTGTTAACCACGAGGAAGTTTGATAAGAGACTGAATGAGTGTCTGTGAATGTGGCACCTGCAGTGACTTTTGGTAGATGTACATCGGTCACAGAGCTGTACTCTCAATACGTATTTTTGTGTGCCGCTCATACAGACCCCTGCCGCCCGTCCAGCAGGCTCAGAGGGAAGCCCGGCAGGCGACGTTTCTCTTTCGTAGGGGACTCAAGGTACATTACGTTCACCGAAGGGCCTCTGTGACATCCTGGTTATATACATAAAACCTGTTTTTCAAGGCTTGCAAAGAATAAATCTGACTGTCAGTATCCCCCCCCCCCGTGTTTCTTCTTCTTCATGTCCATTCCTGTTGCAGGTACACGCCCAGGTGCAGAAGCCAAATCCACATTCTGCTCCCATCAGAACTCGTCAGTGAGTACTCTTAGACGTTGGGGAGTCAGTGGTTGTCAATAACCCTGACAGCCTGTATCGCTCTTGATTTATAATCTGTAGGTGTGAGGGAGAGAAAGATGTTGGGGGGGGGGGGAGGGTAAAGACGTGCATGAGGGTGGGAGCCGTTTTGAAAAGGGTGGAGGGGGCGAGAGGACCATCGCTTGCCAGACACAGGAGCCGTGTCCGTTGTGTGTTTGCGTCTCAAGTGGTGCGTATCCAGTAAAAACACCTCCCGTCTGTATCCACCAGGTGGCGTACATCAACAAACAACAGTGGAATCTTGACCGTTTCAATCGACAACCCCACAGCCCGAACACAGCCTGAGTAAGCAATGCACACAATGCTCTTAGTCGTCATTTATGAAACGACCCTTTGCAGAAGCACATCGATCAAGATTGTTTTGGGCCGGTAGTCAGAATAACATACTGTGTATATGTCAGACACATGCAGATAAAATGGAGACTGTTCCTCTGACTTTTCCCAAGGCCCCCCACTGCTTGGTCCCTGCATCCCCCCACTGCCAGCCCTGCCCCCGTCAAGATGGAAGTAGTGGAGAAGAAAACACCGAAAGGAGTGCCTCTCCAATTTGACATCAACAGTGTTGGGAAACCGGTGAGGGCATCCTAATTTGATTTGCGTATGGGAGAATATATGAGTTTATGAGCATCATAATTGGATCACTCACATCCCCAAATCCTCTCAATCACAGCTTCTTCTCTGATATCGCTTTCATTCTCAAAAGGTTGTGGCCCTTTTTATTGTTAAAGAAGGTGCACTAAAGGCCTCAAAGTCAAAGGTGAGGGGACAAAATGTATATACAGGATTTGACTAACATCTCCCCTGAACTTTTTTTCCCCCCCACAGCAGACAGCGATGACTTTGAATGAGCGATTCCGCATCCTGAAGGACCAGCGCGCCGCCACGGCACAAAGCAGCAAAGGCAGCAGATTTGTTACCGTGGGTTAGCTCACGACGAAAGAACAAGGACAGTAATCCTCGCAAGCCTTTTTGTACTGCTCAGACCCACATGCTGAACCTTTTCTGATGGAGGATGGAATAGTGCTGACTGTTTTGCTGACCCACTGAATGACTGTACTTATGGGGAGGGAGGGTGAACGTGGCAGAAATGAGTACAAAGTGCACAACTACTCAACCAAGAGAACTGCGGGGTGCAGGTGTTAATGGAAGACAGTGTTTCTCTTTTTTAGATTTTCGTTTCATTATCGATATCATTGTACTCAGCTGTTTGTCTTGTATTGTGGAGATCCTATGCTGGGAAGGGAAGTGCTTTTATCCCTCTGGACCTGGAGCTGTTGACATTATCATGAAGCCTATTTGGATGAAGTTTTTCTTTCCAGAAAAAGGACTGCTGTGTAGTTGCTAGCGTGGCACGTATCTTCTCTCTACCTTTTTGACATTTTTGAAAGTTGTTTTGTAACGTTTGTTCAAATAAACAAATGCCACTGTTTTTTTTTTCTTTCCAAAAGTAGTGTGCTTATTGTAGCTTCAAAGCAGTCAGGAGACGATTGCTACTCTTTTTGTGATCAAACAGTGCCACCTAGTGGTGAACATGAACAAAGCTGCCACACTTCTGGTCTTAAGCAGTGCAGTCTTGATTATTGGCTGTAGGAATTGAGTGGGGGACAAGGAAAAGAGGGACATGATGTTCAAATTCTAGTCCAAGGGAAATGTATATGGGGTAATTTCCCCCTTATGAGATACTCCCACTAAACAGTAAAAGGCTTGTACTGTTAAATATTTCACAAGGGCTTATATTAACGAACTGGTTCCTGGAAATGTGTCACTAAAGAAAAACAGAAAATCCTTGGAATCTGAATATTGCTTTTATTTAAATACATTAAAATTGGCAATGTAACAAAACTATTGGCATATGAAATTCAAACACCATTTAAATGAACAAAACATGGCTCACTTCATTTTCTGTGACTAGTGTCTGTAACACTAGGTTATGTTTCTCTACCAACTCCATCTCTTTGCTCCATGTCGTTTTCCCCATTTACATTGTTCACAGACTACTATCTTACAATAAGAGTGCTGAATAAAAATGAGGTAAGAAAGTGGTTTGAAGATTACAGATCATGCAGAACATGCTGAACAGCAACAAAATATTTTGTTGTGAAGGAGGAAGTAACAAAAAAAACAAAAACAAAAAAAAATACATGTGTGCACTTAAAAATAATAATCAATTTACACAGCTTTGCATCTTTGGTTACAAAGGTTGAAAGATTTCACAGCTTTTTCCCCCCGGCCCCCTCAGGAAAAACACTGAAAAAGAAAATCCATGGAAGTAGGGAGGGGGGGGGGGGGTATGGCAAGAATAATCCATTTTGAATAAAGAAACTACCAATAGAATTGAAGTTTTCATCAAATGCCTACTGCAGGTTCATGTTAAGATTTGATGTCACAAGGTTATAGTCACCTTGCAAGGCTCTTAATACTTTACACTATACAAAAAAAATGTACATTCATACTGGATCTTGACTTTCACTATGAATTGGCAATTCCACAGAAATTTTTCAGTTAGTGTTACACATTTGTCAGAATTTCATCATTGCCTACAATTTTAACTAGTCAATGTAATGCATTGCCCCTGGGATGTACAGCCAATCATTTGCAACACTGTAAAAGAAAAAAAAAGGAAACAGGGGAAAAAAAGGCTATTGTTGATTTTAAAACAGGTTTTATGACATTGTTCATTTATGAAAATAGCAGCCCTGTAATAAATAAAACATTAACAGTAGAACTCAAGACTGATGCAAGGGTTGAACTCGATGTAAAAGTAATGGCAGCGGTGGCGCTCCGAAAATAGACTCTCTCTCTCCCTCCCACTTCTTACTTTACAACATGAAACAGCAAGGCTAAAAATACACACCCCCCCCCTCCCCCTTCACCCGCTCAATGATTTCATTTAAAAAAATATCTCTCTCTTCGACAATCACTCCCATTCGTCCCTTATGTGAGGTGAACCCCTCCCCTTCCACACCCATGGGTTGAGCTCAGGTCAGTTCGCGGGGCCAGTCTGGCTCAATCCTTGTCAGAGGAGAAGCGTCCGGTCCCACGGGCTCTGACCCAGCAACCAACCAGTCCAGGAGTCCCGCATCAGTGGCCAATGTCAAAAGTGCCCCAACCTTCCCTGATCCTCTCTATGCTCTCTCTCTCTCTCTCTCTCTTTCTCTCGCGCGCCCTCTTTCAACGATTGCATTAACACTGGAAAGGCCCACAGTACACAAGCACACACACACGTACATTCCAACACCAATTCACAGTCACGCCCTGGCTTGCTCGTTCACCCTCGCACAGGCACGCACGCACGCACGCACACACTCACTCACTCTCACACACAAGCACTGTACTTTGTGGTCAAGCTGGTGGCTAAGAAGACAGTTTATTTTATTTTACATATACTAATTGTAATAAGTCGTAGAGAAGATGCTCTTTTTTTCTGCCCTCTGGGAAGCAGGGCGGATGCACTTCAAGCGGAGGTGACATTGGGTTGCAGTTGTTGACTGGGGTCTAGCTGAGGCTGAGTCTGGAGCTGCTGGGGCATGGGGTGGTGTTGGAGCTGTGCGTGAGACGGAGGCTGGGACTGAACTTGGAGCTGAGGCTGGAGCTGAGGCTGGGTCTGGGTCTGGGTCTGGGTCTGGGTCTGGGTCTGGGTCTGGGTCTGGGTCGGAGCCTGGGCCTGTAGCTGGGGCAGCGGCTGGGCCTGGCTGAGTCCTTGCTGGGGTGGTGTGCTGCTGGAGCTGGCCGACTGGGAGGAGAGCTGAGACAGCTGTTCACTGTTGGCCAGAGATTTCAACACGGCATTCTCCCTCTCCAACACGGAGTTCCTCTCGTACAGCTCCTTGATCTGCTCCTTTAAGACCTCCACCTCCTCGCGCACCGCATACATCAGATGGCTTTTCACCAGATCCTGGAGGAGAGGAATGGATGACATGAAATGTGCCATTAGATCACTGACATGTAGGACCTGACCAGAGGCAGCGTAGTCATGCAAACATGGCCTGTTTACGAGGTTCCTAATACGCACCAGACAATGACATCAAGATGTTTCCAAAGAGAACAAAGTCAAGCCAAAGGCTACAGTTGCTCATGTTTTCATTCATTCTTTCTAAAGGAAATAAACTGGCGCTGCCTACTGCTGTCTTTCCATTTAAACAATTACTTATTTAATACATTCCAAATAACAGGAGACAAAATGTCAGAGGGATCAAAGAACACCGTATGATTACTTGTAAATGGATTACTCACCATCGCCTGTTCAATTTTATTATCAATGGCAACAACATTGGTTCCAGAGGCACTGTAAAACAAAAAAAGAAGATGGATAAGGTCATTTTACAATTATTAATTATCATGATTTGAGTCTCTCAGTCTGTATAGGACAGGATGTTAACTGTGATTCAAGATTTTTCTGCACGTCCTCCTTTAATTTTCTGCTTTCTTGTGCTCCCCAACAGAAGATAGAAGAGCAGAAAGGGACAAATAAGAATCTTCATTACAAATAAATATTACTGGGCCTGAAAAAACACTCAATTAATCAAAGTAGCCGCCAGCAGCTCACCACTGGAATCTAGGACAGAGAATATAAAGGGACCTCTCACGATGATGCCATGTACATTAAGACCATGTAGGTCGAGTTTACCTGAGACAGGAGAAGCTTGGTTGCAGTGCTGGTCAAGACCTCGAACCAATGCATCATTTTGTGAAAGTCTAGGTATATTCAGTGTAGGTAAAACGGAAACACACTCACGCACACAAAATACTTATTCCATCAAACTCCAAACTAGAATTACTACACCGTTTAGACCAGAGTAGAATAAACTTGTGGGTTTTTTTTTTCCCCGGACAGGCAACAGGTAGGTATGTTGAGCGGAGCGGCACAGAGCAAGCGGCCGACTGGCTCCGTTACCTGCGGCGTCGCCGGTAAGACACCAGCGACTCGGAGGTCGCGTAGCCGTGGGCGTCCCCGGTGCAGCCCGGTAACCGGTAGGAAAGAGTGCACGACATGGTTTGGCTGTTCCTTCTTCGGTAGCGGCGGACAGAGGGACACCGGAGCGAACCGGAGGCAGGGAAGTAGGGCAGGCAGGACTACATTTAGACTGAGGAAACATGAGCCGACTGGTTGTAGAAGTTACCGGGAACGACCAGGGGGCGTGTCTATAGTGATGTGGGGCCCCGCCCACTTTATGATGGCGACTATAGGAGGGGGGAGATGGCGCATACAGGTACTTTTATTTCCCTGTCATCATCAGCGTCGGCCGGTAAGGAGTAGTGCTAGTTTTGCGAGACAAAAATTGATGTGTTATCTCCTAAACTGCATCTCAGACTTTGCCATTGTGTTGAAATTGTATATGGTGCACTGTTTATGCTGTAGTATTTTTTTAATGTCCATGAAATATATATATATGTTTTTATAATGTTTAATATTATAATGTAATTTGTATTGTTTTGCTCTCTTAATAAATTATTTGGATTAAAGACATTTTCCAGTAATCCCAAAAAATGCTAATATAGTTGAGTGCACCAACTACAATAAATTCAAATATTTTACAGCTTTATTTGTCTTGTAAATTTACAGTAAATTCTGGGTTGCCGTAAACACTGTAAATTCTATGTTGCAAGAAATTATTGTAATTAATAACAGCAACCGTGAGGTCACCTGTCACCATTGCTTTTCACATAGCAACCACTCCTCAATAGGCTACAGTCAAGCAAACGGATGGAGGTTCAGAAGATCTGTTTTTCAACATCATTTTCTTTTGGAATTAGAATGAATGAGCGAGAATGACACCTTTAGGATATGCCAAGTTTCAGGAAAGGCTACTGTGAACAATGATCAGAAACCTAACCAGCATTTAGAGCACGTGACAACTAGGCCTCTTCCAATAATTAACCAAGTAATAGTGCCAGAGCAGCACCAACAAAGATCATCTGGTCACAAAGCTCACCATTCTGCAACAGGGGGTCATGAGAAAGCATCACTTCACTTCTGGGAGCTGGAACATTAATGCCACCATGTGGTAGGAAGGTGTGTGCACATACAGGCACCGACTGACTATGGACTCCTCCTGAGTACAAGACATTCTGTTCCTCTACAACAACCGATTTATGTCGCAGGCCAGCGGAAACACTCGGTAGATTGAGATCAGCAGGAGGAATGTTCCCCATACCTCTGCTGCTACGACACACCATCACTCACATCCTAAAAATCTCTCTGCCTCGGATTTTCCCCGTCAGATGAAGACATAAAACTAAATGCAAACGTAGTAGATAACGGATACAAGAAGACCAGGGTTAAACACAAATAACCCATGCATATTTACACAGTTACTAGTTATCTCAGTTTCTCTCTTTCTCCGACAGACACACACCACTTTTTGGACCCCCCACTAACCTAGTGGTTACATAAGCAAGAAAAATGTCTGAGGGGGTAAAAAAAAACACGTGTAAACCTAAACTTCACCCTGTACCAAATGTGTGTTCAATTAAGCCAGGGCGTCACACAGGCCCTCCTATAGTTTTCCTGCCTACCAGGAGTTTTCAATAGGCCTGTGCCCAGAGGAATCTCTCACTCCATAAAAGTGCAGACCTTGAAAGGGCTCTCTGGGCTACACCCCTGTTCCTTCACCAGTGGCTTCAGACAATATAAGACAAAAACACTGTCAACAGAATCCCACTCTGTAGGCACGTTTCCCTTTTAAAGGTTTTGTTTTTGTTATTGGGGAAAAATCACGATCAATCAAAATAATATATTCTGCAGTTTTTCCTCTGTTCATATTATATGTAACAAACCCATAAACGCCCAATTATATATTAAATTAATTAGTGGTACTTGGAGGGACAATTGTGGGTTTGTTTTAGCACCACTGCTGAATGAACAATGAGTGTGCATGTCGTAAGCGACTGAATGAACACCAGTATTTGACATTGTATAAGCTGGCCAGATTGCCTGAGCAGTTGCGCAGGAAGTCCTACCAATGTCCCCAATTCAGACGTTGGGGACATACAACGAGGAGTGTCTGTTTACACGACTTAATTAAAGATGGTTGGAAAGATAAACAGGGAGAATCGAGAAAGAGATGCGACCGATGATTTACAGGACAAATTAAGAATGAGAACAGCACAGTGGAGGCAGTTGTTCTGGAGACGGGGAGGGGGGGGTTTACTCAAGATGACCCTCGATGTTGCCAACCAAGGGCAAGTAGGAGAAGCAGAGGCCAGTCACTATTTCAGGGACAACAGAACAGCGTTAATATACCCCCTGCCAGAGGAGGCAAATTTGGGCCTACACCTCACGTGACTGTGTGCAAGGGTCTCTTGCATCTCAGTCCTTTCTGACCAATAGCAATAGATTGACCTCCATGGCTCCTCATGTCTAAACTACTTGCTGCCTTTCCTCGGCACCATTCAAGAAGGTCTGCTGGTCCTCCTCTTCAGGTTTCTCAGCTGGCTTCTGAGAGGGAGGAAACAGTGAGAGGGAGTGAGGAGCCACGGAAACACTACTGAGATCCAACCGGGGACTAAAAAGGAGAGAAAACACCCTTGTTGCATTATCGCTGGGACATGTGACAGGCTAGTGGTGGGTTTGTAACTATGGTGACTGGCAAACAACAATCAAGCAATAATACTTTTCGAAGTGTCTATGTGAGATTTTCAGTGCCTGGAGCGAAGACTTGGATGACAAACTGCAGTTTTATCAAGTCAAAATGTATTGGATGATGGTGGTTTGGGTGAATACTCCTTGCTTCAGCTGCAAATGTACTAGCTACATCGAAGCAAGGGGGAATAACAACCTAGTCGAAGCCAAGATGGCAGCTTTGAGTGGCCCATAATACGAAGCCATCTGGTACTTCCAAGTCGACCTTCCAAGAACAACTGGCACGGGGGGGGGGGGGAGATTTCGGAAACCACAGCGCGAGTGAGTGGTGTGTTTTGGAGCTGAAGTACAAGTTTGCCTGGTTAAAACCCCATCTCCCGACGACACACGGTCATGCTGAAGCCCCGAGGTCTCATGTCAAAGCCAAGAACTTGTTGCTTGAGTCACTGACACGTGTTGAGTGCATAGTATACCAACTCCTTTGTTTTACCTGTGGAAAAGGCAAACAGTGTGCAGCCGCCCGTGTGTTAGTGAGCCGGTGCCCCACAGGACTAAAGGCTGGGCCGAGATGAAACAGAATGCTGCCGGGGTTGGGGCTTATCATGCCACCGATTATACAAAGAGACTCCTCTGTAAAGTTTACCTTGTGCAATACCAGGACTGATGTTTATAGAGTTTAGTGTTCCCTGTACAGTATTAGCTATAAAAAGGAAGAATGTTGATAAAAGGTCCATTAGAGGTGGTTGAGTTTACGCTCTCCTTTGAGGTATCAGCCACAGACTACAAAATAAAGGAACATCTCGTTACTTTGGCCTGGGACATGATAAAACAAGCTCAAAAGGCAAGGACTGATCCCATGCCCAGGGACTGCAGGTGGAGAAGGCGCATTTACCTTGACACCTTTGAGGCCTTCTCATCTGCTTTTAAAGCTGAACTCTGGACATGTTCAACCTGGACCGTATTTTCCTATTTACCAATTGATTCTGACCAAAATCTTGCCAATTTCTTCACTGTAGAGCTACTCTTTGCTTGCTTGTTTGTACGGCTCACAATTACAGTCCCAGACACTCCAAAACTCAAAATATTGATTAGCCCCAGCCGGTCTAAGTAAACAAGGAAGTGCGGAAGCAATGGCCACGGTAGCATCAAAACTGCACGAGAAAGGAATCACATTTGATAATTTTCATTTACATCTTTTTAGCGACATGTCTCATTACAGAGAAAGCAATCAATGTGTTGAAAGAGACATGCTATGTGTCCATGGACTCTAGAGGGCTGTATTAGAGAGCCACGCACCCAGGCAAGCAAGAGGAGCTCTACAAGTGAAGCAACTGAAACCATTTTGGTGAGAAACCATTGTTACAATACACAAAGATGGGAAAATGTCATCCAGGTCAAAAATGGCTGGAGTTCTGCATCAACACTATCACACAATCACAATCAGTAGACAGGACAAGCAACTTCCTTTATCTTATGTGACTGAAAGTAACAAGAGCGAAGCTCAGAGAATGCCCACAGATACCGACAGTCGTCTTTAATGAGAACTACATTCAAATGGATTATAGGAGACATTGCCCAAAAAAAAGATCTGAACGTTTTTTCAGTAGTTTGTCGTAGAGTGTTGACTTGACTTTTGAGCTCTCAAGACCAAAAAAAGGGCGAACATATGACATCAAAGTACATTGCTTAAGATGCTTGAAACAACTAACTATTAAACATATAGAAATGTAAAAATCTAATCTTAATATATATGGATATTGGAACGCGACTCTTGACATTTACGTTCAACATGTCACTGGACTGCATGAAAGCTTGAAAGCTAATGGTTCATTATTTAACAACAGAACTGAACTGGGCTGTGGGTGAGGGCGGTGTACTAACTAGGGAGACTGTCCTGTCCTCAAGCAGGGGACCAGGGTTCAAGCCCCTGTCGGCAAGAACCTGCCCTGCTGAAGTGTACGCTGAATCCATGCCAGCTCAAGGGGTGCTATTATGTAGCAGACCCCCTGTCGAGTGCGGTAAGTGAAAAGAGAATTTCCATATTGGGATCAATAAAATACCCTGAAAGTTTTTCTGAAAATGTCTTCTTCTGCAGAAATCTATAAGTGTATTTAGGTGAACTTCCACTTTCACAACCCATGCTATTGGATCGCAAAAGACTACACTTGCCTGCCTGGTACATGATCCCAAATAAGCCTGAATAATGTAGACTGATAATGGGTCAGTACCGAGGGGGCATCGCCGAGATCTACCAATGACTCACAAACAAAGCTGTGCTCATCTTTGCTGCCATGGAAACAAAAGCAGCCATCGGAAAAACAAGAAGTGAAGCATGGGGGCTCGGTGCAGTGCTACTTGTGCCATCTTGCTATCTTGCCATGCAGCCGCCATCTGCTGTGGGTGGAAATCACCTCAAGTTGGCAGTTGGGAGGCTGCAAAACATTCAAAGTGGATAAAAGCAGCATAGTACAACCTAATAGCACCATCGTGTCGTCTCGGGGTCTTAAAGAAAAAAAACATGGCAGACAATGCCTCAGGAATATCTCAGTTAAGAGACAGCAAAAGGTAAATGAACACTGACATGGGTATTATCTAAGCTAGGGCAGTGAACGGACTGTGGTATGACATTACAGTGTGCAGTTCCTCAGTGGCTGGTGATGGTGCGTCAGCTGTACATTTCTCTAAAAACAGTTTCATTTCCTGTCACTCGGATATGGTTTCATGTGCTTCCCTTTTCATTTTTCAAAAGGCATGTCAAAAATGTTCTGTCTTGTTGATGCCATTTTCGCATTTTCGCTACAGGATGAGGGAGAGAGCTTGTATATCGCCACGTGTCTGTGTGAGGGCACGGGCGATAAAACGTGGCCAAAAAACCCACAGTGGTACTAGAGTGGAGTGTGTCTGGTTCATTCATCCTTTTAAAATACAGCTGTGAATAAAACGTGATGTGTACTTTGCAGAGCTCAGGTCAGTCAACCTACACAGTGACTCAGTTGAGGGATGATGCGTCAGAAAGTAGACGTTACTCAGGTTGTTGTTTGAGCGGAGAGCATGCACACATTCTGTAGCCTCTTGGATCCACTTGGAGCTGAAAGCAACGAGTCGAGTGCGCTAACTCACACAAGAGACACTACGGGCTGTTACAGAAAGAGAAAGAGAGCCAGAGTAAGAGGGCGAGAGAGAGGGAGAGGCTGTTGAGAAGTCTATTGGCCAATACTTCCCTTGTTGCCAGGCTTTGTTTCCAAATTCCATCCATGCACATGGAAAAAGCAAAGCTCACTGCTACTGAACACTGCACACACACACATTGTTACACTCTCACAGGCCTGTCCAGTCCAATCCAGTACAGTACTGTACCTATCACTGTGGGCCTTCGAGTCTCTTAATCTGCTGCCAGACTGGAAGGCCTGGTAGAAAGCCTTGGAGGGGTTCCTGTGCCAACCAGATTCGGAGAAAAGAGGGAGGAGAAGGAGGGAGAGAGAGAGAGAGAGAGGGAGGGAGATACAGAGAAGTTGAAACAGTGAAGACAGACTGGAGGGTTGCATCTCAAATGTGTTTCCTTGAATTCTTTTCTTCACTCATCTGCATTCCTTCTTGGGACATTCCTTCACTCAGATTGTGCTCCCCTACAGTTAACTTATCACGAAAAAGGGCTATCAGGATTCAGCGAAAGACCATTCAACCACAGCAAAGCCACAGAAGGGGAAAGGGAGCCTTTGCCCCGATCACAGGAATGTATGTTCAAAGGTGGGGAGCTTCGTAAACTTTAAAAGCCTGCCTGAGGCCGTTAATGTATGCTAGCTAGTGCTCAATCTGGGGATGCATTAACACTATTCAGAAATATTGGCACCCTTCCTATTCATAAAAAAACCCCACATGATCTGAAAATAAATAAATAAATCAGAGCATGTACTTTTATAACCTCCAGTCTTTTTCCTTACAGTTGGAAACCTACTCGTAGTTTGTTGAGGTCTGTAGTTGTGATGAAGGACTGGCTAGCTCAGATGGTTAACGTTACCTCCTGTATGCCTGGCTAAGGGGCCTTTCAGGACACAAGTACACTGTGTTCTATGCCAAGGGATGTATGGCGGGAAGGGGAAAGGAAATCCCTCCACACACACACACACACACACACACACACACACACACACACACACACACACACACACACACACACACTACACACATGCACAGGCACAGGCACGTTCACCCTCTCCCAACTCAGGTCTATTAAACCTAGCTCTCTTCCCTTTCACGCCAACATACACATAAATACACACTGACATGACGCATGCAATTACGTACACATAAGAGCAAGCCAATACATGCAAAGTTGCACTTACATACATACGCATGCGTGCACACACACACACACACACACACACACACACACACACACACACACTGCACGGGGGAGTGTGGAGTTGATTTACAGCATGTGTGCGAATACTATAAAGGAACCAAGGCGCTTTTCCTAGAAAACTCTGGCACAAACTCCCCTTGTCACATTACCTCATGGCTAAACACTCTCACAAACCTCCTCCTATGCCTCTGCTTAATTTTACTTCATGGGCAGCAGTGCAAAAAAGCCTCAACACACGCATGTGTGCATGCACACACACACCCCCACAGACAATCTCTCTCTGTCTCCCTCTAAAACCAGGCTCTGAGCAAGGCAGCATTTGGTTGAAGAAATCATTGAGCTCAGATGACTTGGAAAGCAACCTCTTCATGAATGAGGTCAGAACTGGAAGAGTCATCCTCCCCTGTTTTCAAGTAGCAAAGACTCGGCTCTCAATGGCCCTCTTTGTAACACTAAACTGTAACATGTCAATATCCATTAATGAAAGACAGTCTTTGTAAAACAACTCAAACTTGTCGATGTGTTAAGCAGTGGAGGGAATGCTGCCCCCCCCCACCCCCCCACTCCCTTAAAACCTGGGGATGGAGTGAGATGATGAAAGCAGGAGAGAATATGAAGGAGTAGCCTACATACCTAAAGTACACGCAGTTTCACAAACCCTCTCTTTCTAAGCACAAGCCAACAAGACTGATGGTTGCACATGTAAAGGCCTAACCCAATACTGCCCCAAAGCAAACATATGACCCTGGCAGCAGACGAAAATAACCTTTTGGTGCATTCTTGCTGGTTGATGTCAGACATCTAACTGGAGCACAGCACACACTTTTCCTTTAGCATGCATGTACTGCAGGCCTGTGGCTGCATTAGTGGTTTGGTTTCAGGGTGTTGAACCTCTTAATAACCTTGCTAACTCACTGAGCACATGAAAAGCCAGAGCAGCTTTAAGCGGGGGAGAAATAGGGGGGTGGGGTGCAAGTGAAAGAGCTAGTAGAGAAGGTGGGGGGAGGGAAGTGGAGAGCATAAAATGAGTAGACAGAAAGGGAGGTGGGGGGGGGGGGGGGGGGTAGGAGGGTTGAGGAAAGTTAGAGGGCGTTGAAAGCTCTCACTTCTGGTGCTCACAAGGCCTCAGGTTCTCGGCCTTATCCATCAATCAGACCCAGAGCAGAAGTAGGTTCACACTCTTTAGATTTCAGCTGCCATGTGGGAGTTTCCCCTCAACAAGGTTTTGGGTGGAAGATTCCAGCGCCACTCTGCAGAGCAATTGGTAGCTTGTCAGGCGCTAGTGCAGAATGCCATCGCGGTCGGTCACATAGGTCAAACCGTGGGGGAAACCAGCATGTCTCTTAGAAACCCCCAAATGTGGCCAATAACCTAAATAAATCAAACTCATTTTAAAGTAGCTGAACAAGTGAAAAGAAGTGACAGCAGCAGTGAACAGGACCTAAGTAAGTCCCCTCAGGTGTGCCCAGATAAGAAACCAGGGAAAATGAAAAGCACAGTGCAAAATGGCTGCAAATTACAACTGCAAAAACCACAGCTGAACATATGTAGACCATAGTAGAGCACACCCCCAGCTAAAAGCATGGACCAAACACGCCATTAAAACCAAGGCCGAGTTGGTGATGCTCTTCTGCCCGTCAGAACAATAAAGGAAGGGCCTCCATACCTGGGGTGGACGTGATGACTGAGGAAAAACCACAGTCAGTCCAGCCAGAACAATACAACCTTCTTTTCAAATGGCTTTAAGAGGCCAAAAGGGGGTGGGGAGAGGATGGAGGACTTGACAGCGTGCACACTCTCACACGGCCACACAAACCACACAGAAAGTTATTGGTTACAGAGTTCAGAGCAGGAGCAGAACACCGCTAACTACAGGATCGCTAATTACAATTACTGGTAATTGGATTGCACGGGTAGTAGAGGAGGTCCTGTACAGCTCAAAGTGTAAAGTATTAACGGTGTCGGGTTTAAGGGTTCGATTCCCATTGGGGCCAAACATTGCTCAAGAAAAAAAACGAAAAAAAAAACGGCACTGTAAGGCACTTTGGATAAAAAGTACTCAACAAATGTCATATGATAGGACTCAAGGACCCCGGTGGGAAATGAGCTAAGGGATCCTAAATGAATAGAAGGTGGAGAGCCACGTGAGGGACTCTGGTTGCCCAAGCATGCTGTTCATTTTTTCATATCTTTCTCTGTCAAAACAGGATACAGTGCTCAGGCACAGAGGAGAGGGAAAACCCCTTTTGTACACACTCCCTCCATGTCCCTCTCTCGCACACCTCCATGCCATAAAACCCATAAGCTGGATAAAAAGAATATACTTGGCTACTTTGCCTAAAAAAAAAATCAACCCGACAACCCCCCACCCCCAGCATGCATTCTTGTGTGCATATGCCCACAAGCACACACCCATCCCCTCTCCTTGACACACCCCCTAGTCCACCCACACAGACAGTCTTCTCAATCCACAGCGTCAGTAACTGCTTCCCCTACATTGAAGACCCCCACTCCCCCTCTCCTTCTCCCCCCCTCCCCTCCCTCCCTCCTCAGGAGTCAGATTCCACACGAGCTTGCATTATGCCAGGACAATATACCTCCCCAGCATGTGGTGCATGGCACACAGACTACTGCAATGACAAGACAGTTTTAGGCACAAGAAAATGCCACTACACACACAAATGCCAATGCAGCTAATATAATAATGAAAGCAGCAAATTATTGAACATCAGCATTCAGTCGTTTAAGCCATCTGTAAAAGATTAGGCTGAGCGTATCATATTCTGATGAGAGTATGAGAACAACTCAGTCGTCAATCTCTACTCTATATCTCCACTCTGCTTTAATTACTTCCAGGGATAACTAGTGGGTGGGGGCAGATAGGGACAAACATTAGGCCATACCAAATGGGCCAAGAGTTTTTCCAGGTTGTGCAAGAAGTGGAAAGTGTAGTTCTTAAATCTGCAATCAGCTACTCAATTAGTCCATCTATGGGGGGAAAGTGAAACACCAGAAATCGAACAACAAAAGAAGCAGTCGCCTAAGTTGTGTCACTGTTGCTCATGCACATCCGTGCATCACTAATATAGGAAAGAGAGCACAAGCACAAACCGCTGCGTGAGAATCGGGGGCGGCGAGAGAGAGACAAACGTGTAAAAGAAACAGAGAGACAAACAAAAGAGAGACAACACAGGGGAAAGAGAGAGAGAGAGAAAAAAAAAAGAGAGAGAAGGGTACGAGGTATCAAGCATAGTTCACATGCCAGCTCAAGTGAGGCTCAACAGGTTTCACCCCGCAGCTTCCTCCGCTTCTGAGAATACCTCACTCACTCCTGCACAGGAATGTCATTCAGCACTTGAGCTGTACATGAACAACTGTTGTGCCATGTCTGTCAGTCGCTCAGTGGGTACTAGGTGTAAAGCACAGACCACACTGATGCTGCAGCAGTGGTAAGAGACTACAAAGCAGCAGCAGCAGCTAGTCAGCCAACTAGGGCTCAGACTGGTTTTGTTTCACATGCCCACAGATCCTGCAAGGGATGATGTGCATGTCTACTACATTGTTGGTATGTGTGTTTAACCTGCCTTTACTGCCAAAGGCCCTGAAAAGACTATACAGTAGTTTCGCCGAGGCAAGCATGGCAAGGGAGTAGGGCTACGACATGAGGACTAGCACAGTTGGCTGACACACCCCAATGACAGGTCGCTTATCTGCAGAATGGGTGCACAGTGTAAAGACTACTGCTCATTCTCTGATAGGGCCCTGCTGTCGTAAGACACCCCTGCTCTTATCAGCCCAGGAGCCGGGTCTTCTCACCACCAATAGGCCTACACGTCATCAAACCGAAATAACAACTGCATTCATTTTGCCATAGCATAACTGGCCTAGCTGGGTATAAGACGATATAATTATGAGCGAAGACGTCCAAGTTGTATTTACAAATAAAAATAATAATAGGTCAAGCAAAAATAGGTCAAGCAAGGTAGCCTCGGTACATGCAGCAATCTGGATTCACAAAGCGTTTGAACTGTCTGCAACAGGTGCTAGAATGTGGCTGGGTGAAGTGTAGGTGCGGAAACACAGACACCGCCTACAGCAAGGCTTAGGCGAGGGAATTACAGCAACAAGGAGGTTCACATATTCAAGAGTTAAGATTACATTCTTAGCAGTCCTTGGCACCCAAACCCTCTGATACCCCCTGCCAAAGCCCAGCATAATCAATTCTCCTTTATCTAAATGGGGGAAAAATGCAAACCCTGGCCATTAGGTAGGCCCTGCACTACAGATCCAAAATACATTATAATAAATCAAAAAGACATTGAAATAATGTCTTTATAATAACTTGCTAGAACTCCTGCTTGAAGAATAACTTTGAAGTTTTGAAGGTATAGAAGTATCTCCAGTTTATATCACCTCTGCCGTCAATAAGGACGTTCCTGACAGTGGTCATGCATCATACACGATATTCCCTCCTGAACCAAGTGGTAACTACCCCCCCCGTCAGTGGTCCTCAGTCCACTGACACCATGTAGATGTGCGTGAAGAAACCTGACTTACAAATCACTTTGTGGCTGCTCAGTGCACACAGCCAACCACTCACATAAAATCACCCACTACCCAGAATGCCACTGGGTATAAATTTGATTTAAGTTACCAAGCTACCAGTACAACAGACTCAGACAACAGAAATGTGACTCATGTTTTTACATCATAGGCTTTTAGAGGCCGCTGATCTAATAATGTAGAATGAAAGTCATCCGATTTTGATCGACGGATGATCAATTGGAGCACCCATAAAGCCCACACGACATACAGAATCAGAACAAAACAAAATATTGTTTGAGAGTCTAGGCTAATAAATGGACATGAAGCTATCCGCCCACATGTGGTCTACATTCTGGTATATCTATAAAGACTGTAAATGGAAACCACCAAGAGATTTGAGGCACTTTACCATTTCCGCTCACGCCTGCCAACCCCTCCAAGCCTAGCGCAGTGCACAAACTCAGGAATTGAGAGAAACGTCGTTTTGGAAAGGAAGCGAATGCTGTGGCACCTTTCAACTCAATTCTAACAGTAGAAATATATAAGATGAAGTGCCGATCATATTTTGCCATTTACAGACGACATTAACTAAATAAACCATCGGTGTTTCACTCCAAACCTTCCAGTCATGATGTCTTCTGTGGATTATTTATCTTTACACGTTTGCGAAACAGAGTTTGTGCAATCCAATGGCTCGTTAACAGTAACAAGCTACATAATATCTACAGCGTTAGGCTAATCAACAGTTAGTCCAGCCAATCCTCTAAAACCCCCTGTAAACGCTTTCCTGAGGGGAGTTTGATGGGGCTGTGAGTGGAAACCATGATATCATAAAATGTGGCAACACATACTCCAACAGACTCCACCGTGTTTGTATTGGAAAGTCTTTTCCGGAGGAGGACCTAAGCTAACGTATTAAAAGGTCAGGCACATATTTACTAAGCAGTGAGGACTAGCCTGAGAGTAATGTAATGTTTAGCTAGCGATATGCACAGCAGCAACTAGCAAAGCTACTAGATATTAGAAGTTTGTAGCCGAGGCCGTCACCTTAGAGACTGTCCAAGCGTGTGATAGCTTGAGTGGGAGGAAAAGGAGGAGGTTAGATAAACCTGGAGACATCAGACCTGTATTGAGAGCCAAAATGCATCAAAACAGCACACACATGCTTGCACACGCACACACACACACCAAATATACCCACTTGCACAAACAGACTCACAGTAGGACAGGAATTAATGCCATGTGTATGCTCAAGCCAGTTGTTTTCTAAGCTGGGGAGGTCATGGGTCTTTTCCTGAAGTGGGCTACACTCCTCCACTTTGTTAAGCCCTAATGAGAAACACCAAACATTATATTTCCTTCCTGTGTGCATGCTCTCTCTTGACCCACCTCCCTGTGCCATTGAAAAGTCTCTCCATAACTGTGGTGTTTCCTGGTCCTAAATAAGATGCCAATTGCATTGTAATATGTCAGTTATAATATGTAATTTGGTGAGAAACTGCATCAAATATTGAAATAGCCATAGTTAACCCCTAAATGCAATTGTTCTTTTTCAAAGAATCCGGGCAGGGTGACATTAAGGTCAAGAGTATTACCTGTCCTCATCCCCATCGACAGGTATGGGGATTCCAAACAGGCTGTTGACAGTCGGCGTGGCAAGCTGCAGGCTCTCAGGAATGAAGGGCCTCACCAGGTCCTTCCCAGAGAAAACAGGAGGCTGGGTATTGGCTAGACCCTCTGACTTCCTTCCACTGCCAGCCTCCACCTGTCCAAATCCAGTCGCTGAGAAGCCCTGCACCCCCAAGGCCCCTGTATTGCTGCGGGGCAATTGAGACTGCTGGCCTGGAGGCAAACTGGAGGTCGTCAGGTTTGGCATGGCTGCACTAGAGGCACTGGGCACAGCAGTGGGCATGGTGGTGGGCACATTGGAGCTCACTGTGACAGCAGGCACATTTTGTACACCAGAGGGCGTGGGGTGGAGGCCGTAGGGCTGAGGCTGTCCAGAGGCAGCATACTGACCCACAGTCTGTTGCGGCTGCTGCTGCAAAGTGGACCCTCCAACCAGCATAGAGCCCCCAATACCTCCCATTCCTCCACCGGTCTGCTGCAGCAGAAGGCCTGGAGCTGTCTGGCCAGCATGTACAGATCCCACTCCTACTCCGGGCATCTCTCCAACCTGACTCGGCACAGAAGCCCCTCCAGAGGCTGGGGTCATGACTGGTGAAGGGCCTTGTCCCACAGGCTGTGCCCCTGCTGAGAGGCTAGCCACTGGGAGGGACTGGCCAGCGGCAACCCCTGCCTGCATGGAAGTGGGTTGTTGTTGATAGTACTCTGTCTGGTTCTGTAGCAAACCTGGAGACTGGCTGGTCAGGTGATGCTGCTGCAGAATTTGCTGCTGTTGCTGGGGAGGGTAAGCTACGGGCTGGGGCTGGGCTGCAGGGGGCATGATGGGGGACTTCTGTATATGAACACCACCTTGAGACAGGCCATTGTGTCCAACAGGTAGCAGGTTCTGTGGAGCAGAGGGTGGGAGACCTCCCACTGTTGGTTGTTGCTGCTGCTGAGCTGTAACAGCTGTGGGCTTGCTGCTGGAGAAAGCATTCTGCGTGACCGTCCCACTAACACCCTGTTGCCCAGCACTGTAGTTTTGATGGTGGATTTGTTGCTGCTGTTGTTGCGACGGTGTCTCCACTGAATGCATGCGAGAGGCCGAGAGTGGGGTATCCGCCATGGAGCCCAGACCATGACCTGAGTGTGTTGCTGGGGCAACCACAGAGCCTCCTGTATGCCCGAGTCCACTGTCCCTGTCTGTGCTTGGGTCCACTGTCGCATTGGCATGCCTAATACTATCTACAGTCCTGCTAACAACAGAGCCCTCAGAGTCTTTCTCATAAAACTCTGTACATGTCCACCTGCCTCTTCGAAAGGGTTCTCCGGTACCATGATCAAGTTTAATGACCCTGAAGCGTGAACTGCAACTCACCGTGGAGGTGTTAGAAGGGGGAGTCGCACTAGTCACTGGGGCTGGTTGGGATGCGTTCACTGACACGCTGGTAGGCCCACTACCCATTACTAGAGTAGGCTGTGCTTGCATTCCCCCGGGCTGAGTGATCAGATTCAAGCTGGTTCCAGCGCCAGATCCCAGCGCTTGCTGACTAACTTGGGTGGAGCCTGACACTCCTACTTTTCGAAAGCCCCCGTTGGGATTGCTTGACAACGCAGACAACTGACCAACTTGAGGTATGTGTGGCGGTGCCATAACACTGGCTGCCTCCGCTTCTCCTACATTGTTTAGGGCTTCTTCGGATGAACTTCTGTCACACACAGGCTCGTAATCAGCCCGTGACACATCGAATATTTCCGACGAAACGTCCTCAGTCCGTGACTCGTCTGGGTCGTCCAGGCTTTCTCTGTCATCGGTGGCACTACTAGCCGCCACCTGGGCCTGTGTCACACTTGTGATCTGAAAACAGCTCTTTTTCTTGGCCGGCATTTTAGACATAGTGACAGCCTGTTTCCAACTCCCGTATGGCTATGATTATCCTCCGTGAAAACAACGAGCTGGTGTCAGCTTCCGAGAGGTTAAATTATATTAAACAGCGGACTTGCATCTATTTCACTTCGTCTAGCTTACTGTAATCAAGAAGAATCTGCGCCATCCTTCTTCCTCTCGGTCTCCTGTTGCATTTTATGAGCTCTTAACGCAATACCACACTTCGATTCGTATTGTCCAGTAATGCAGCTTTTGACGACAACTATACCGATAGCCTCTAGGTTAAAGTAATTGATCCAAAGCTTTCGGTGAATCCGGACCGGCCTGCTAATGTCCCGGTTCTGCAGTTGTCAGATGGCCGCTGTCGCAGAGTGTGTTGCCCAGCTGCGGGAGCTACTTTAGGCTGAGGCGGCCCGCAGCCCTCCACTCACCGAGCTAGCTAGCAAGTCAAGCCAACTGGCTGCAACACTCCCCCTACGTAGGGACAAGTATGTAAGACATCTTCCCGAAACCAGTCTTTTCTACCGACTCAATTTATGAGCTCGAAGTTCTTCGGTAACGACACTTGCTTAGAAGGTAAATCCGTTAGAGTGGAGGGGGAAATGCTCTTAAATTTGACACTTCAAGACTAGTGAGGTTCTGAACAGCGCCTAATGTTACCTTCCTCACTCAGTCACTCTTGACAAGATGGCTATGTTGTATGCGACCGCGCTGCATCGTGGGTAGCGTACGCAACAATATTTACGTATCAGTAGTTTGAGAATCACACTCTCTCTCATGCTGCTATAAAGTGCTGTCGGAAAAATCAGAATTACGAAGCGAAAGAACACAAACGACCCACCAAAGGGGTGAATAGGCTACTACTGGGTAAAGTGAGAAATTCCTGAGGTTTTCAATCATGTGCCATCGTGAACCAGGAATATACAGATTTTCATTCCAACCAAACACTACATCATCTGACTTCACTGTTTAGGTATCTCTTCTCTGGTTGAAGGTGTGCTAATCATTGAAATCAGCTACTGTAGGGTCTGGTTGGAATCAAAACCTCCAAACATTTGGGTCAGGATGGCAGATAATTGAAAACTAATCTTCTATATCTCTGTGACGGTTAGGGGGCAGAAAGCATAATGACACATCTGTGTCAACAACTGATGGTAAAGGTATTTTATTATTTCATGTTATTGTTTAACATTCTGTGTAAGTATTTTTGATATTTCTATTTTTCACTTCTCAAGTCTTTTATTGTCATATGTACAGTATCACTTACAGTAATACTGGACAATGAAATGTTTGGGACAAGGCACGTATCAACTGGGTAGGTATACATTAAATCACACATTTATATATAAAACACAAACAAAATAACAATTACACAGTACAGGGCTGATAAGCTAAAACAGAAATAGAAATACAATTTGTAGCTTTTAAATGATCAAAACATTATTTTCATGCCTGATTCACATTTCCTCGTCTTCATTCTGCCTTTGCAGCCCTGCGTAGCTCTGTAATTGATTTCTGCAATAACAAAATAACGCTATCTAGAGTACATTTCGTTATTTTTCCCGACCAAAAGCAAACAGACTGGTTTTCTCGAAAATTTATGCGGAGCACTTAAAGGCAACATCTCTCTCATCTCTCTCTCTCTCTCTCTCTCTCTCTCTCTCTCTCTCTCTCTCTCTCTCTCTCTCTCTCTCTCTCCCTTTCTCTCTCTCTCTCTCTCTCTGTCCCTCTCCCCTTCTCCGATAGCCCAAAGGAAAACTATTTCTATAATATTCCTATAGGTACTTTATATAGGTGTGTATGTGCACAATATTGAGTTTGTAGTAAATTCATCATTCATAATATTCCGATTAGGAATAGGTTTATAATTGGACCCTATAGTATGGCAGTGATAGTTGCACTGCATCCTTAATTCATTATAGGATCCTCTTTTTCGTAAGGGTAGTCCTATTATCCTTTTTTAAAGGTCTACGCCACCCCCTGCCCTTCCCTTCTGTCAAGTCATGCAAGGGATCGGAATGACACTATTGAAGGGGTCCAGACCAGCAACAATCCCAGAGCGCCTCTTCAAGCCGCCGGGGGTCTTTGTGCCTGCAATGCATGTTCTTTTCTCTGATATGCAAATCTTAAATCATGTACGTTGTTCAATAGAGCTCGTCTAACACGAATGTGAAGGAGAGTCATTTCTCGGAGGCTCCCAGCAAATTAAACTAGCGCCAACTTGCTTTGCAATGTTCATTTATGCAAAACAGCATTGTAATGAATAATATTTGCGTATTTGATGGATATCGAATGATGAAAACAAAGCCCTTAGAAATACGTGAAAAGTTTATTGTATCGGTCTGTGTCTCAAACGTTTGTGCACAGATAGCAGATTCTTGATGTAAAACTGTTATTTATCATGGCATATGTCAATATGTGAAAAATATAGTCATCTGCTTGACCTTTGCAAAGCATAATTCATTTTGATAACTGCTGTTTTCAGTTTCTTTGCTCTGGGGTATGGCAGCAACCAGCATATAGTCTTGTGACAGACCATGCAGTGCTCGCCAGTCTGATCACCAGACTAGTCCATATTCCTCAACAATTGGTCATGCTGAATAAAAACATGTAAGGCATACCGTAAAGTGGAACGTGAGCAGTCTATTCTGAGGGACTCCAGTCAAGTTTAACCCACTGTCCAACCAATATGCATGATTGACACATTACATTGCTTAACATCTGTAGCATATTTGGTGGGCTTGAACCAGTGTCTCCTTTACATAATTAAGAGGATAGGCTTTTGTCATCAAGGGAAGTCAATAGCAATAAAAGGTGGATAGTTACATTGTGACACACCTGACCCAGTAAATGAGTAGACATATACAGTATAGGCCAACGCTATCTATAGAGGCCTATGGATATACCAGTTTCATTATCGCCTTTTTATATTCAATAGGTCCTTTAAAATAGCCCTAAATATCATCTATAGACCACATGTAGTTGTGTTTTAAAACGTGTTTTAAAGGGCCATTAAAAGGAAACCAATCATGAGTGTCCACAAGAACAACGCTGCCCCTGCTGGCTAATGTGTGTATTTTATTACATTACAAGCCTATCAAGCTGCCATAGCTGGTTGTCTTTTGTGACCCTGAAGGTCTCCAAAACATCGAAACCCTACATGAGTTGACTTAAATACCGTTGCAGCAAATACCGTCACACTGCCCCTCTTATGCACACACACACACACACACACACACACACACACACACACACACACACACACACACACACACACACAAACATACACACACACTTAGGTAACGACTACACATAATTTATATTATATTACATACATACAATTTCTCATATTACTATATTTTATAGTATATTTTTTATATAAAAGCTCTTACTGTAATACTGTAAATATTGTGTTGGTTTTTTGTTGTAAATACTGTGTACTGTTGCCCTTTGCACATTCCTGTTGAGCATTGCCACTTTTTCATTTCACGGCACACCCCGTGTGTGTATGTGACAAATAAAGTTCTTGAATCTTGAAAAAAATGTCTTATAGGTATATACAGTACCGTCACACGTCTCATAAGGTGATTTTGACTAGGTCTGACTGTTACTGAGCTAATTCTATACGATTTTGAGAAACATTTTCATAGGTTTTATGGCAGACACCACAATAATGAGGCTCATCAACTCAACAGTGCCAACATAGTCTCTGCAAATGGCATCCCTGACAATAGCCTGTTTTTTTGTCTATTGTCCACATTGTATTCTTTTTAAATCAATATAAATCCTATTGTTGAAACAATTAAGTAAATGGCTTAATCCTCCTAAAATGATGCTTGCAGGACTGACTGAAATTACCATTGTTTTACCAGATCTTTGATTTGATCAATAGGTATTAATGTTATATAGAACAAAAGCATTTGAGGATGTTAATGTACTTAGCTGAAGCTCACCTGTTAGGCCTGAGCTTCAGCTTCATGATTAGTCATTTAGAGTAGAACATAATTAGACCTCAGGATGTAGGAAATCCTTTCCTGATAGACCTCGCCATGTGTGAGTTGCATGGTAGAATATTATGGAATTTGTTGGTGAGGGCTCACACAGTTAGATGACACTTGTTTTCATCTCTTATAATAATCTTTATTTATACAGCACTTTTCAAAACAAAGCACTTCACAACGGATAAAAACATATAAACACATAAAATCAACAGCAAAAGCAAGTAAGAAATATAAAATGAAAGGCAAGAAGGCAAAAACAATGATTAAAGGTCATTACCTAAAGTCTATAAAAGAGTGTTTTAAGAAGTGATTTGGAATGATGACAGATTTAGCTCCTCGGGTAGGTCATTTCTAAAGTCTAGGAGGCTTTTGACTGAGGCGGGAATACAGGGAGTTACAGGAGTCTATGTGGAAAGAGATAAAAACATGGATGACTTTCTCCTGATCACTAAAGAATAAAAACTGGTTGATTTTAAAAAAAAAATTTTGCAAATATTCTGAATCACCACCTAAATAGAAGACATGATGCAACAAGTCTATTTCCCTCTTGTATTTATTCAGAGGGGTCCTATGTGCCTGCATGTGGCAAGGGCAATGGAAATATGGCATCAATTTGACCTTTAGGTTAGAGAGGCTGGCCAAGGTCTCTGATTTGATCCCTGGTAATGACAAAAGAATGGTGTGTATATCGGGTTTGAGCTGGTGATTAGAGGTAGGATGTACAGTCAGTCAGACTGTCAAATTACTCTTGAGCAAGGCACTAAACTTGTCCTTCTCCACCACCAGCAGCACTCCACCCTGCAAAGGAGTGTAAGGGGGTATGCAATAACGCAAATAAAGCTATATTTACTATACTGCAGGTACAATTATGGAAAAGTTAAGTTCCCTGCATGCCCTGACTGTAATCACTATCCTCATTAGCGACACAATCTGATCAGACCATCAGATTGTCCAGATTGACCATCATTATGTTATTTCAACAGCTTGAAAACATGTTCAATGAATGAATGAATGAATGACTGAATTAATTAATCAGTGAATCAATCAATCCTCAACCCTCTCTACGTACCGGGCATTCCCCCAGACAGACGACTCTCGGCTGTGCTCGACAAGTCCCTTTTTATTCCGCCGCCTCCTTGCCATAAAAGCGCCAGGGAGCTCATTGTGCGGAGTGATCTGATACGGACTACACCCAGGCGCTGCCTCATTGCATTGGCTTTCTTTGCTGCCCGAGCCTTGACGTTGGACAACGTCGAAGTGTGGGTTAGATTGGAGACGCTAATTTCGCCTTTAAGTCATTCAAATTCCGTTGTCTCAGGCAACCTTATTTCTGAGGCTGTAGGGCGTTTTATATTTCAGCAATTTCTTGAATATGTCTTGGCAAAGCTACGTGGATAACCTGATGGCCGATGGCAGCTGTCAGGATAGCGCCATTGTTGGGCATTCGGACGCCAAATATGTTTGGGCAGCACATGCCGGTGGTACTTTTACCAATATAACGGTAAGAAGACAAAATGAAATGACTTTGCGTGCGAATAGTTCCGTTCAGTAATTTGTGTGGTTGTGTATAATTCACGCAGACGTTAACAAGGCTGAATAGCAGTAAAACCTCGCAGGATCTAACTAACCAGCTCGCTAACGCTACTGCCGTGCTAGTTTAGCCGCCTAGCTAGCTTGACGTTGGCCCATCTCGGCTATTTCCTGGAAAGGAAACGGTCTTGGATTAGACCTCGTGCTGGTTAGATAAGACAGTCGTCATCGTGGCTTCCACACAACAACAATACATACATTAATTACTACTATTAAGTATTCGTTAACATTTTAAAACTCTGCAAAATGTGTCAGACACCCCTTTCAAACCAGCGAGTAGACGGTGTCTGGCTCGAGGGAGCGTGCATGCTTTTGTGTGCACGGTGGCTTTGATTAGCTAAGCCGCTGGTTTAATGGCTAGCTAATGTTAAACTGGGTGACGTTTGGTCAGTCAGTGATAAATTAGCTTTATTTATTCGCGATAAATCTCACTGCCTATATGTTGATTTTTGGATGACAGCGATGTTGTTTTTTTTAATTCATTCAGATGGATGGCATGAGAGCTGGTCCGGTTCAGATACGTCACGTTACTTCCGCTATTCACTACAAGCAAATGGTAGCAAGCTAACGTTAACATTAGCAATAGTGAAAGATTACAGATTTGACAAGTAACAACAAGTATTATAGCTACTTTAAATGTTTTAATATGTGATGTGGGATATGTTACTAATTACTACTCGCAATGTCACCTCATCTCCAGCGGATTTTCTCAATGTCAAGTTGGTGGTCTTGTAATGTTCTGGCGATTAAAAAATAGTTATCTACAATGGTGCTGGAACAACGTTTACCGAATGGTTGCACTATGGCTTATCACGATGACTGTGTTGTACACTTCCTAGTGTTTTACTCTTAAACGTGGAGTTATGTTGGAGTACTGTAATTCTTTGGCAGCTTGTCTTGCTTATCTGTTGCAGCTGTTACTATGAGTGCCCTAATGTGTCTTTTTTATATTTACGATTTCAGTCTCAAGAAATTGATGTCATTATTGGAAAGGACAGGGAGAGCTTCTTCACCAACGGTCTCACTCTGGGCTCAAAGAAGTGCTCAGTCATCAGAGACAGCCTCCAGAGTGATGGTGACTGGACAATGGACATCAGGACAAAGAGCCAAGGAGGAGAGCCAACATACAATGTCTCTGTGGGAAGGGCTGGGAAAGGTAAAGTCTGCCTTTTTAAATATTGCCATATGACAGTTTTTTTCTTAGACGGTAACATACCCATGATTTTGCCTTTTGTGAAAACATCACATGGGTATGAGGAGCTACCTCACATGACTTTTGTGGCTGTCCAAGGCAGTGCAAACTGAAAATTGAGTCACAGCATCATATGATGCTTTCAGGCAAAGCGCATGGATGTGGGTTTCTCAAGTCCAACTATTATATAAAAAGTTGAGAGCCCCTGAAGGCTTGCATCAAAAAGCTCATAAGCCAAGGTTTGCCTACTCCAGTCTGTCTGCCTTTGTGGTCCTCACTGACTGATCAATTTGCTCAAAACCACCGTTTTCCTTTTCTCTTTTCCGCTACTGCTACCTTTTCTGTTCACTGCTTCCTTTTTGCCCCTCTCCTGGTGCACTAATAAGATGCATGTCAATTTTTAAACTGTGGTCAAAAGAGCACAAGAGCACTGACTATATATATATATATTTTTTATAGCTGGAGTGCACCTTTTCTTGCTTTATGTGGAATGTGTTTACTATTTATGTCACCTTTATTTTGAAAAATTTCCAATAACATGAATTTGTCTTCTGTACGCTATTAGTTTTCATCTAACTGTACTCTACTGTTAAAAGCAGAGATTAGTACAGGGTGTCCTTGATCAAGCATGCTCATCTTCCCTGCAGCCTGTAATTTTCACTGAACTCAATGAAATTCCTAACTGTACACTTCTGATAACTACATTCCTTACTTTGAATGCCTTTCCTATACCTTTCACTTCTCTAAACTTTCCCTTTTCTATCTCTTCTCTTTCAGTTTTGGTTCTTGTAATGGGCAAAGAAGGGGTCCATGGAGGCGGATTGAATAAGAAGGCATACTCAATGGCAAAATACTTGAGGGATTCAGGGTTTTAATGTCATCAAGCTCACTTAGTTAAACTTGAGGGACAAAAAGAAGAGAAAAGAAATATTGCTGTTAAGATTTCTCCTGCAAACAGTCAAAATGTCTTGGAAACTTTTAATAGCAGTGAAGAGTGGTGGTGGTAAGATCCTATGTCACCTTTGTTCCCCCCTTCCCATAGAGTGGGGGGGGGGAGACTCTTCAATTTTGTTCATTTCTCTTTTTTTCCCCTTGTGCTCCAGTATTGGTTGTAGTCATGGGAAAGGAGGGGATCCATGGCGGACAGCTCAACAAGAAAGCATTTAACATGGCTGAATACCTGAGGAAGACTGGATATTAAGCAACTTCTCCACCCATCCATCTACTTAGCAGCTCACTCCCACTCACCCCATTGTGTTGACAGTACTTCTGGGATTAGATGGCATACAATGTTACTTCCTCCCCACAGTCCACTTTTATATACAACTTTGTTTTGTCTTATCACCCCCCTCCTCCCCCCTTTTTATTTTTTTTATTTTATTTTTTTTTACCTTCCCCACTTAAACATTGTACTTAACTTCACTGTTTTTGGCACTACAGTAATGGCATGTTCATTGAAATGGTTTAAATGTATATTTACCAAAAGAGAAAATGTGCAAAAAAAATTGAACAAAGGTGTAATAAAAAGTGTAAAACAAATTTGGACTCGCCTTGTATAAACATTCACTTAGCAACTGGCAAATGTTCAAAAGGGAAGTACACATGTAATGGTGTAGTTTTGGTGGAGGTAGTTTTGCATAGTGATGCTTTTATTGAGCATTACTAAGAGATGCCGGGTTCACATTATGTTCCTTCATCAGCATGTCACCATTTTAAAAGTTGCATGCATACCTTTTAGCATACAGAACTCTACTATTTCTCTCCCCTGCCCAAGCATATATTCCAGCCAAAACCATGTTTTCATCTGCCTCTGTTTTCAAGTCTTTTCTAGCCACCATTAAAGAAATGACATTTTCCTCCGTCGGACTCCTGTGTGTACCGATTTGCAACCCCTCTGAGCGCGCGCCTCATGTTGTTTTACCTTCCATCACATGCTTTTGCTGTTGTATTTGAATGTCGTCTTAAAAGTTAATAATGTGGTCTTCGGATATTGTTTGAGTGTAGTGTAAAATCAGCATTGCCGAGGTCTCAGATATCGCCATGATGCTTCACTACATCCTGGAGTCTCCATGGACATTCCACCTCTGCAACAGCTTCGACATTTGTCAACCAGCTCCTACAATTTTTTTTCTTCCCCCTGGCCATTTTGGCAGTATATTGCTACACACTCATTTTCTGTGAAGTCATTTTTTCCCCCCTCCCCACTGGACCAATTGTCAGTTTAAGAGGATTTTCAGAATTGCTTCAGCTCATTGTGATGGATGATTGTTGGCATCACTTCTTTGACTGTAAATCATTAAGACACTACAGATGACTGTAAAACATGTAACTGCTTCTTTAGATAGGTTTCCAATAGTAATTGGTTTTTCCTGCTAATTCCAGTCCATTAACTGATGAAACGGCAGCCTCATTTTACAACAGTATGAATGCATCTGACTGTAAACCCAAGCTGTTGGACTCCAACGCCTTGGAATAATTTGCCTTGTGCTTTAGTCATCAAAGGTGTATCAGAAACTGTCATAGCACGGTACTTAGAAGTATATTAAAAAGAAAAAAATGATACTGTGTACACTAAACTTATTGAAAATGGTGTTGGTTGGAATAAGAACATTTGTAAGTTGTCTTGTGAAAACTTTGAGAATAACTGTGTATTCTGTGCCATAAAATCGATCTGATCTGTTGCTACTGTGAGTTGGATTTTTAACTGCTGCCCCAGCAAAAAGTAACTTTTAATGGCACTTTCCTAAGGGATATTTTGGCATCAGTAATAAACTCCAGGCTTTGTGGAATATGTACAGAATTAAAAGAGAGAAAAATAATTTTGAACTGTTTTGTCCTTTCTTTTGCATTGGGATTTACTCTGTTAAAAAATCAGCATTTTCAATTGTGTGGAAATTGCAATGAATTAAGACAAAACCTTGTTTACAGACAGATCAAATAAAAGCTATTCTAACCAGAGGAAAAAGCCAATATGTCCTGTCTGTTGCCTTTTCAGTACAATGTTGTATGCTTTGACTGTTCATACAAAAGTTTCAAAGTAGTGAACTAAAATCTTTTTTTCCCCTCAGGTCACTGGGGGTGGGTGCAGATTAGAAATCACTCTCTCATAGCCCCCTCTGCATGTCTTGTGTTTCAGTTCTACAGTTTTTTTCTCTGATATTCAACCACTTCACTCCGAAAGATCTAAAGTAGCCTATAGTTAAATGTGATTCTCAACCATGTGCCACCAAGGCTGACTTTACTGATTAGCACACCTCCAGTCAAAGAGGAGGGATGTGAGATGATGATACTGGCTGGTATGTTTGGTTTAAATGAAAACGTGTCTACTCTTGGGCCTCAATGGCACATGGTGGAGAGCCAGTGGCCTAGATGGTCTTGTCATTTGTGGGCATGATTTTTGTTTTTAGTATGCAGGCAGTCATAGGAAATTGATTACCACTCATGTTATTCCAGTGGTCTTGGACAGTTCAACCAATAAGCTATTTGTGAACATGACTACTTGAGTGAGCTTGACTTTATAGCCTAGTAATGTCAGTTCTGAAAGTTATTTCACAAAATGTGCCCTTATCCTCAGGACATGGACGCTCCCGGATGCTCTCCCAGTCACCATTTGGCTCAATTCATTTAATTTCAATTCAATTCTGCTCCAGACTTGATACATATGGCATTAGAAGGGCATAGTTCTCTGATTTCTGTCTTTGGGAGTGAGCTGTTCATGTTCACTAATAAAAAATGAATAAAATATAGGCATTCGTAAATTGACTGCTGTTCCCCTTTAAAAATAAAATAAAAAGGAATAGGGATTTTTAAAACTTAACATAATACTAATTATTTATAGATTGCCAGATCATAAAACATTTAAATCTGTCACTTTTTCATAAAGTGTTGATATGTCCATCATGCTAAATCATCTCTGGGCAGCCCGGGTATCATAGAAAGCTCCCAGTATATTCAACACTTTTCTTTCATGTGCGCTCAACTGGTAAGGTAACAATACATTCAACCTTCTTGCTACAGTATTAGTTCTTTGGGGGCAACATCTGAGTTGAGACAAATTGACAGGCCGCCCTTAATTGTATAGGAAACACCTGTATTGGCGAAAGTGATTAGTCGGTAATCAGATCCAGCTCACAACTACAATCTTTAAAATCTTTTGGTTAGTAGAGAATCCAGTTTCTGCGCACAGAACGGTGGCGATCTGGCGTGTGGGCAGTGATTGATTTTTAGTCCAATGGCGTGTAGACAGAACGGGGGCTGTAAGCTTTTGCTATGTTTAGGACTTTTTGTGACAGCTAGTTCATTTAGCCATTGTATGGAACTAACAAGGACTCAAACATCGAACTCATCCGTCGTTTGGGCGCTCAAATCAAGAGAAAACTCGACATTAGTTCAAGGTCAAGGTAAAGCAGGTGGTACAGGTGATATGCGCCACGGAAGGCTCTTAATTGGGCGCAATTCTCGACAAGGTACCAAACTCAAAGGAATCAAGTCCATCAAGAATTTACTGGAGGTTGATGCAAATTACCAATCAGACATGGGTATGTAATTATCCTGTCCAAAATCTACGTTCAATTGTAACGTTTGTTCTATTGCATCTGAAGGTAGTAACTCCTCAACCTGCTTGCACCTAATCTATTTGTGGCATTTGGATCTACTGTCGATCTTAAATCAATTCAATAAGGACTGTAGCTATTTTGAGCTTGTTATTTGTGAAGGTTGGGAACCTGCAGGGCCGGATGGTGCAGCAGTGGAAAGGCTACTGCAAATGGAACCAAAGGTGGAATGTACAGAAGACTCTATGAAGCTCAAGGTCCATGATGCTAAGAAAACTCCCGGATCTCTATTCTTTGTGGACAGGGGCAAGTATTGATCCTTCTCTGCATCCATGTGTTGTTTTTTAATGCGTTATCATTTACGCATCATAATTTATCAAATATGCTGAGATGATAGATCTATGTAAATTCCTTATTTCCATTGATCGCCATATACTAATATGGATTGAATTTGATCTCACAGGAAGTAGCCTGTCTCCTCTACTTCTGTCCAAGTTGCCACCAAGCTGTGGTTACACCTTGAAGTCAACACGGAGGGATTTGGTTTTAGTCGCACCTTATGATGGTTGCTTTGTTATTCTTGAGGTGGGATACTTTGTTTTGAAAATGAAAGAGAAAAATTGCAGTCTTAACTGATCATACATTGTTGAGTTAAAGTAAAATTTCTGTTGCTGGCCTTCAGGAGGATAGATATGTTCTCCCATTACATTGGTGCGGATTACCAGTTAGGATGTCATGTCCTACCATGAGACAGTCTTCACCTAACCCTCCCATGGTCACCTGCTATGCTGAAGGCATGGTGGTGAAAACTGAATGGTCAGTCTCTGTCAAAATTAAAGTAAATTGTAAGTAGTAATTTTTCTCCACTTTAATATTCTACTTCAAAGTTTATAACCTTTAACACATTCTACAGAGGTGAAATTATTTATTTAGCATAAGGAAGGTGCATGGGAATCATTTTTTCATTTCATACAGTGACTGGTCAATGGGAGCCACTGATGAAGGTTTCAACCAGATGTGGGTTCAGTGTGGTTGTTCATCCTGAGGGTGTGGTCATCTCTGCTCGCTTTGCACCCTGTGTGGAAATGAAGGTATAGCAGTTAGTGTTCTGTTTAAGTGACGTTTCCTCTTTTTAATGTTTACTTTATTCAATACTTTGTTGATGTTTGTATTCCAGGATGGCATGTTCACCATTGAACTGGCTGGAGATGGAGAGATTAAGGTTTCTTGTCCGGGACTGTCACCACTTAATCCTAAGGCCACGCAGAGCCCAGCACTGCATCAACCCCTCTACCCATTGGCTCCTGAGCCATCTAAACCTGAAATCCCTGAAAAGCCTTCACCTGACAAACAACCCATCCACCCATTCCCTTATCAATTTTACCCACCTAACCAAACCCCGAAGGGCCAAGTGCAACAACCTGAAACTCCTTCACCTGGCAAACATCCATCTCCAGGGAGTCAAGAGCAGCAACCCTTCTATCCCCAGCCACCAAAGCCACCAGCTTCTGAGGCACCTCAAGGTCAAGTGCGCCAGCCATTCTATCCATATTACCCTCCATTTTATCCTGAAGGGCCTTCTCAGAAACCTGTGCCACCACCACCACAACAGCCACCTAACCAAACGCCAAAGGGCCAAGTGCAACAACCTGAAACTCCTTCACCTGGCAAACATCCATCTCCAGGGAGTCAAGAGCAGCAAACCCTCTATCCCCAGCCACCAAAGCCACCAGCTTCTGAAGCACCTCAAGGTCAAGTGCGCCAGCCATTCTATCCATATTACCCTCCATTTTATCCTGAAGGGCCTTCTCAGAAACCTGTGCCACCACCACCACAACAGCCACCTAACCAAACTCCAAAGGGCCAAGTGCAACAACCTGAAACTCCTTCACCTGGCAAACATCCATCTCCAGGGAGTCAAGAGCAGCAACCTTTCTATCCCCAGCCACCAAAGCCACCAGCTTCTGAAGCACCTCAAGGTCAAGTGCGCCAGCCATTCTATCCATATTACCCTCCATTTTATCCTGAAGGGCCTTCTCAGAAACCTGTGCCACCACCACAACAGCCACCTAACCAAACTCCAAAGGGCCAAGTGCAACAACCTGAAACCTCTTCACCTGGCAAACATCCATCTCCAGGGAGTCAAGAGCAGCAACCCTTCTATCCCCAGCCACCAAAGCCACCAGTTTCTGAAGCACCTCAAGGTCAAGTGCGCCAGCCATTCTATCCATATTACCCTCCATTTTATCCTGAAGGGCCTTCTCAGAAACCTGTGCCACCACCACAACATCCACCTGACCAAACTCCAAAGGGCCACGTGCAACAACCTGAAACTCCTTCACCTGGCAAACATCCATCTCCAGGGAGTCAAGAGCAGCAACCTTTCTATCCCCAGCCACCAAAGCCACCAGCTTCTGAAGCACCTCAAGGTCAAGTGCGCCAGCCATTCTATCCATATTACCCTCCATTTTATCCTGAAGGGCCTTCTCAGAAACCTGTGCCACCACCACCACAACAGCCACCTAACCAAACTCCAAAGGGCCAAGTGCAACAACCTGAAACTCCTTCACCTGGCAAACATCCATCTCCAGGGAGTCAAGAGCAGCAACCTTTCTATCCCCAGCCACCAAAGCCACCAGCTTCTGAAGCACCTCAAGGTCAAGTGCGCCAGCCATTCTATCCATATTACCCTCCATTTTATCCTGAAGGGCCTTCTCAGAAACCTGTGCCACCACCACAACAGCCACCTAACCAAACTCCAAAGGGCCAAGTGCAACAACCTGAAACTCCTTCACCTGGCAAACATCCATCTCCAGGGAGTCAAGAGCAGCAACCTTTCTATCCCCAGCCACCAAAGCCACCAGCTTCTGAAGCACCTCAAGGTCAAGTGCGCCAGCCATTCTATCCATATTACCCTCCATTTTATCCTGAAGGGCCTTCTCAGAAACCTGTGCCACCACCACAACAGCCACCTAACCAAACTCCAAAGGGCCAAGTGCAACAACCTGAAACTCCTTCACCTGGCAAACATCCATCTCCAGGGAGTCAAGAGCAGCAACCCTTCTATCCCCAGCCACCAAAGCCACCAGCTTCTGAGGCACCTCAAGGTCAAGTGCGCCAGCCATTCTATCCATATTACCCTCCATTTTATCCTGAAGGGCCTTCTCAGAAACCTGTGCCACCACCACCACAACAGCCATCTAACCAAACTCCAAAGGGCCAAGTGCAACAACTTGAAACTCCTTCACCTGGCAAACATCCATCTCCAGGGAGTCAAGAGCAGCAACCCTTCTATCCCCAGCCACCAAAGCCACCAGCTTCTGAGGCACCTCAAGGTCAAGTGCGCCAGCCATTCTATCCATATTACCCTCCATTTTATCCTGAAGGGCCTTCTCAGAAACCTGTGCCACCACCACCACAACAGCCATCTAACCAAACTCCAAAGGGCCAAGTGCAACAACCTGAAACTCCATCTCCAGGGAGTCAAGAGCAGCAACCCTTCTATCCCCAGCCACCAAAGCCACCAGCTTCTGAAGCACCTCAAGGTCAAGTGCACCAGCCATTCTATCCATATTACCCTCCATTTTATCCTGAAGGGCCTTCTCAGAAACCTGTGCCACCTACACAAAATCCACATAACCAAACTCCAAAGGGCCAGGTGCCTTTTAAGCAACAGTTCCCCTACCCCCAACAGCCTCAGAGCCCACAGCCTGTAACATTACTCCCTGGCCCCACTCATAAACCACAACAAGTCATTCCAACCAATAATCAAAAACCCCAGGAGCCTGCCAATCCACAACCTAGTAATTTTGGGGTACTCGCACAACATCCAGACACGACATACGGTCCACTTGTACATTGCCCTCAGATTTGCACATCTGGATTTTCTAACTGCTGCCCACAAGTTGCTTTTCATCAACATCATCACCATATTGTTCCTGCTGGACCTAAGGCTGAGGGTGTCCCTCAAATGTACCCTGGACTTCCATTCCTTCATGCATTGGGGTATTCAATTCTTGATTATGGCTTGGAATCTGCTCCCCATCCTCATAAACCAATTGAAGCCACTGAAACCTCAGTTAGCACAACTGTGACTTCTACCCCTGAAAATGTTCAAGTTTACAGGAGCCAGATTGCATCCCAGAAGCCATATTTCAAACCACCAGATGGCAACCCTGCTGCACTACCTGCAGATTATCCTAACAAGCCTGCACAGCCTGAACAACCAATACACCCTTTTTTGGTGCCTTACAATTCACAATATCCTAAATTGCCATATCAACCACAAGATGAGGAGCCTCCAAATTTCTCACAAAGTCTATCACTGGCTCATTCCAATACACCCGCTAAGCCTCAGGTTGCCGTTAGTGACCCAATGTTGCAATATTACAAGCTGTATAATTTACAGCCCCCAAAGCAGCCATACAGTCAACTATATTCTGGTAATATGAAGAATCCCTCTGAGCCCAAACCTTCCATGAAGCCTAACTTTGTGTCTAATATTGCACAATATCTTCAACAACCACATACTTCAAACCAACAAAAGGCAAAGGAACTGCAGCCACTTGGCAAAACGTCCAGTGAAAATGAACATCCAGTGTATCCTCAAGACCAAAGTGAATTATTTGATCCTCAATTGATCCCCTACTACATGCTTCAAGATTCTCAAGTGCCTAACACGTCACCCACAAGTGAACATAATTCTTCAAAACCTCAGCCACCAGTAGGTGACTCAATAAAATCCTCAAAACCTGACCCTCCAATGCACTCATATTCTCAACCAAGCGATTATGTATTGCTGCAACATGGCCCACCAGGTAGGGAGCCATATTTCAATCCGGCACATTTAAAGCCTGAATTCCCTGAGTCATTCAAAGACTACTGGAAGCCCATCACACCTCTAGGCTCTGCCTATAGGATTCCATCCCATGATCCTGGACAGTCATCCCAAAGACAGCTAACAAGCAAATGGTACGTTAATGTAAATATATATGTGTGTATATATATATATTTTTTTTTAATAAATTGAATCACATGGACTCATGTGCTTGTCTCTTGCAGGATTGAAAAACCAACCCATCCAGAGAAGCAATCAGACAAAGACGCAATCTCAACCTTTTTATTGGGAATAAATGATGAATAAAATGACAACCTGTGTTCTGTGCTTCCTGTAGCTTTTGGCATTGGTGTTTCAGGTTTTGTTACAGATTTGGTGAAAGTGAGGGGGAAACTTGTCTAAAAAGGTGAATAATTGAAGTAAGGGTTGCAGCACAGTGTACTGAAGGTTAAAAGCCTTGGGGTTGAATTTACCTCTTGTGGCATGGGCAAATTAATATCCAGTGACCATGTGATTTCCTTTGTATAATGTCAAACTTAACATCCTTTGTTTACTTTGTCAATACTTTTTGTTGGCGATATCCCCAAATTGTTTGACCCAATGTAACTAAAAGTGCATTGCCCTTTTAAAAAAAAACCCCCATTTGCCTTGGTTACATGAACTTCAGAACTGTTGCTTCCTGAACATTGACCTGTTCATGTAAATAGACATTTCCCCATTCATCAAAAATCATGAAAGTGACCCTGAAATCTGTTTTTGGCATAGTTACTTCTAAAATTGAAGTACTGTCTGTAATGTCTACTTCAAACTAATAATTTGATTTGTCAGTTGTGCTAAGAATACTTGGCCTTGAAATCTAGAAAAGTTCTGAAGTTAAAATGAGCAATTGCTTGCAGGCTGTATATGTAATGGTATCTACAACCATAATCATGTAAAAAGCTTGTCTATGTCTTAAATGCCTTTTTGACTGTTGAATAATAAGTATTTCCCTTTTTTAAAAGGAATGTAATTTGATTTGGGTTTTTGACCAGTGACAAATTATTGTTTTTTTGGAATAAGATGAAAGTAGCCCATCACATGAAATCCATCACTTCATGACCTGGCTGAATCCTGGGCATGAGAGAATTCCTACTGTGTAAATTGTATACAAAAAAAAATTGTATTAAGTAATGTTTAAAATGTCCAGGCTCTCAACTGTCTAAAATACCCTTTTAAAGATATATTTTGAGTAGATTTTTAATTGTATGAGTGGATGTTTTAGTGGCAATGTCACTGGGTCCACAAGGAATCGTGTGCATAAGTCAACACAATCAGTAAACAATTTTGCAATCATCCCTCAAAGACTTAACATTGTGGTACTGGTTTGTTCATTCCAAATTCTGTGTACTGAGGTTATCAATGTCAAAGGCCTCATGTAACTGATCTCCATTGACTACTGCTTTCTGAGAAATTCTGTTCAAAACACAAGTTCCACCTCCTTTTACATTATATGATAATACCTAAAACATACAAGGCTTTGATTTGAGACTTTATAGCAGTATAGAACACACATCTTTATTATCCATTTTAAACAGATTTCAAGCGATATGTGATACACATATACAAGTCCCTTTGTACTTGTTGCCAAAAATGACCCTTGTAATTCCAGTAACTAATGGCACATCTCTCCCTAGTAGGCTAACTCAATTGGTGTTTTGTCCACCTATCTACTCACCACAGGACATATTCCTTTATCTAATATGGACCATCATTAAGTTACATCAGGACCACTGTTGCTGACCACTGTCTCAAGAATAGAGAGTCTGTGCTCTATGAGGGACCTGAAGACTTAGAAGTATCTGACCTTCCCTGGGCACATTGGCACAAGAGAAATGGGTACTGCTTGAATGGCAGGGATATCAGCGGCAGCATCTGGAGCAGGTGCTTCCCTCTTAACGACAACAGCAGGGATCTCTTCACTGGTGGAGGCTGAGGCTGAGGCTGAAGCAGCGTCAGCAGCTGGAGCAGGGTCAGCAGCTGGAGCAGGGTCAGCAGCTGCAGACACCGCTGGGACCACAGGCACCACTTCACTTGACTCTGCTGACTCTGCAGACAGAAGGCCGCTGAGCTCAGGGTCATAAAGGACGGTGAGTTTGTGGTATCTCAGACCGTGCTTGGCTGTCAGGTTGCCTGCATGGACATGGACCGCTGGTAGCAAGACAGAAGCTGCAGTGCTGTTGGAATCTACAAGAGGAATCTGAAAAAAATGATGTATGAATGAACATATCCTTAACAGATCTTTAGAAATGATTTATATATAAATGTATATATTTAATTAGGTTAAAGCTGGTGACTCATTTTTGGAAATTGAAAACAGGGGAAAAAGGACAGAGGTATATTTTACCAGAGTGGCAAACATATTGCAGTCCACAAAGTGTTGAGCGCTCAAACCTTTTGCAGTACAAAAACCACGTTGCTGGCGAAGAAAAGACAAACATGACTTTCAACCTTTTTTGATCACACTCAATTGTTACCACAGTTCTGATGACCAGTTATAGTATAATAGAAATACTATATCCTAAGGAGAGTCTGTTAGCAGGGTTAGCATAATGTGTAGATTGCAAATTAAATTCAACTTTATAACTACCTTGTACTCTGTAAATTATTCTTTGATATAAACCTACTGCTCCTTTCTCTTCAAAACATGTTTTTCTTGTCAAAGGTACATTAACTGATGTATTTTGTACTTACAGCCATAGCATCATTCAGGGGCACACAGGCATCATCAGTGCAATTAGCCTCTACTATAACATATTCTGCTCCATAGATGATCCCGCCAGACACAATCTGAAACAAAACGTGGGGGAAAAGTTCTGCACTGACGGACCCAAATAATGTACCATTTAGGTTGCAAAAAACTCAATTCAGATTATGCTTAGGTCTACCTGTGATGACATCCTTCCAACCTCCAGTAGAGTGAACGTTGCATTGAATTGCATGTTGAAGGTTGCCAGAGAGGCATGGACAAAGTTTAGTGCAGTGGTGTCATTCAGGGGAAGGAGTTGAGAGCAGCCCAAGCAAAGGTCCTCTGTTGATTCTACATATCATCAGAGAAAAAGAGCTGTAGGTTTGTGTGTGTGTGTGTGTGTGTGTGTGTGTGTTTGTGTGGTTGACAATGTGATCCGTATGCTTTACCTTCTGTTTTACACTTGAATGCGATGACAGCCAGAGCCCCGGCCACCCTCTTCAGCACCACATCACAGTCTCCTTCCACTGCCTGAATGGAGACATCAAATTAATACACCCAATACTGACAATGCGTAATTGATGATATTAATATTTACCCTCAAACATCAAGCACCCTGCTTATTTACTTTTGATTTACATTGTCATTGAATTTTTGTAGCACTCTCACCGTAGATAGTTTAGGTCTGACAGTGCAGTTAGCAACAGGCGTGGGGTCCAACACATGGCAGTTTGTTTCCAGCAGGTCAATTTCCAGGAAATATGTGTCGTCTCCATTGGGCTATGGAGAGGTAGAGTGTAGCATGATATAAAAATATATACATTGGGAGGCAATTTGTTGGAGATTTCTTGGATATCATATGATTGCCATTGAGACAGTGGCCCCTGAACTGAAATGTTATGGTGTTAACTTAGCTTGAAGGTATATGCAATATCCATATATGATTTCTACTGAGATTTGGAAATGGACCATAGTTGTAATGTTCAACAGTTCAGTTCAGTGTTGTGCCTCTGTCGGCCATACATGTTATATGTAAACATCTACCACAATACGTCCTCTGGTCTATTGGTAATAGTTGAGGTGAGTATTTTAACATGTACTGTACAATATACTGTGTTTCCACCACAAAACTATAGAAAAATAAATAATTTTCCGTATACATATCTAAACCCCTGACTATGCAACTTCTACACTTGCTGACTTACCCTGGAAATTATCTTAATGTCCTCAATTCTGTTCAAGGCGTACTTGTAGCCATGAGTGTGCTGGGCATTGAGGTAATCCTGAGCCACCAGCGCTGCCGCCTCTACATCAGGGGAATCGCATGCAGGTCGGATCTCTATGGGCAGCACGTTGGGCAGCACGTTGAGCACCACGTTGGGCACCACGTTGGGCACCACGTCGGGCACCACGTCAGGCACCACGTCGGGCAGCACGTCAGGCACAATGATGGGCACCATGCTGGGCATGGCATCAGCCCATACCCCCACCAATAGTCCCAGAACCACAGTAATGCCCAGGGGATTCATTTCCATCAGAGATGCAACAGACAAAGAAGAGGTATCAGACCAGTCAGGTAGTCAAGGGTAAGGAAGCAATGCACCCCACGGTGAATATATTCTGTACTTTAGACCAAGATAGAGCCAAGATAAACACCAGGATCATCCCCCTGACTCTTGCATCACATGTGGGTGGTTTGTCGGGTGTTCCCTCAGACTCTCTGTCTTGGGATTATGCCAAAACAAATGTGAGCTGACGAACTAGTTTGTGGTGGTCAGACTCCAGTTTGAATCTGTGGTTCACTTTGTCCTTGTTGAAATGAACATTGAATGCACAAAATTCTGCAGTATATATCACATACATTTGTTAGTTGTCCCCAGATTTGCCATGTATGTTTTCTTAAAATTACATGTCAGGTGTGCTGGAATTCTGTATCTTTATGGTCGAACATCCAACTTTTTTCTCTTGCCCCCTGCCTCTTGAAGTGAGAATGTGTGGTCAGCTGTAGAGCAGCAGCCCTGGAGCTGGTGGTGATTCAGTGATTTGCTCAAGGACACTTCAGCAGAGCCAGGGCGGATGTTTGCCTACGTGGGCCTTGAACCCTGGTCACTTACTCACTACGCTGCACTGCCACCCCCAAATGTCCTTAAAAGGCAAGATATGCTTCACTGGGTCTGCAATTTCTTCAAGTGACTGCCTCAAAGTTTTGCAGGGCCCAAATATTACATGTAGAGTGTTTTACTTTTGCCTTGATGCAAACATACGCAATAGTTTCCACAGTTAATTTCTTTTTATGAAGTTGATCCAACATAGTAGAGATGGTAATATGCACAAAAACCTAAGATTTTATTAAACTAAAATCTGATTGGTCGGGACACAAGTGACGCAATCAACACGCGCCTGGGCAATGGAGCCGTCACAGGAGCTGCTGGTGGCGATTTTCGACCCTTTGGACGGCGTGGTAAATAAATAATTACCTGATTCCGTTTCATCGGGGCTCAAAGGCGTGGTACCTCGTTTCTCAATGTCCGCTTCACCCACTCAAAGGTGTCGATGAAGCAAGCGAGACTGTAACGGTAAGCGGTAAGTGGTTGTGGCTAGTAGCCTAGCTAGCCATTTGTCACGGACAGTCGTGTTAGTTAACTTATATCTAGCACTTCTGGTAGGTAAACACGTGTCAAGGAAAAGTCGTGTCTGCTGGGTCCAAATTGTGAGCCAGTCGTGGTGCTGGTGGTTCTCACATCATCCTGAAGTCAATACTCAACTCGCCGTAAAGGCTGAGTAACTTGTTACCTGACATGTGTTAGGTCAGGGTCATATAACGTTGCAGGCATCCCACAAAGTCTTGAAAAGTGTGAGGAAAGTAGGAAAAATGAAATGCCCCCAAAAGTCTGGAATAACAGCAAAGAAAACCTTGTTGTTCGGTCCCAGTACACACGTCTCTGTAAACCCACTGCCATTTGTTGTTGTGAAGCATGGTTTCCAGTTATGATATGACGTAGTTGACAGCCATATTGCTCTGCCATCATCAGCATACATCATATTAAAAAAACGACCAAAATGATATAATCCAGACAAGAAATTAAGGTGTTAATAAAGTGTGAATTTTTTTAATGGAGAAGGTGTTGGAGCCCTGCACATAATAACATCCATTCTTTTCTTTTTTTATTTATTTATTTTTACAGTCGCTGGGTCACTATGCACATGCAGTGTGTCCATTGAGAAAACCATCATAAGCAGAAACCAGTACAAGGGGTATGCAAACCCCTCAAAATTGTACACAAATGTTAATCTTTCCTGCACTGGAATAGCTGGTAGTAGCTGAAGTATAGAGGGAAAGTTAAACCTGAAACAGAAACACCAGACCTATTTCCAGTCTCTCCTTGAACAGTGGACCATGATTCTGAAACTGAGTGGCTGCCTCTCACAGGAAAGCCGCAAGCAAATCCACCTTCGGGTCTGTTTTGCATGAGCTGTATGTCTCAGGCCCGCCCTCCGAGCAGCCAAGAGAAGACCCATGCTCTCACATGACCCTCCATCCTTCGCTCTCATCAATAGACAGGCTTTCCCTGATGTACCGGCCACGCAGCCACCAGAGCAAAGCGAAGACCTCAACAGAAGAAAGGGATTCATGTCTTCTGTTAAGGGAGTATCCCATGCTTCTAGAAGATCCAAGAGACGTTGCAAATGTTGCAAATTACAGTTCTGGAAGTGGAGGAAGTGGAGGAGAGCGAAATGCAGATTCTGGATATCCAAAGCCAAGAAACGAGAAAAAGCCAGTTGTTTGATCAGTTCCAGCCCCTGCCCCGACCCCAACCCCAACCCCAACCCCAATCTACAGACACAGAAACATAAAGGGAAATTTCAGAAGTGCCACCCACAGAACCTGGAAAAAGAAATAGAACCACCACCATCTGTTGGATGTGATGTCTCCAGGAGGCTCGGAGGAAAGGCTTGACAAAGAGAATTGTCTCCAGAAGAAGTGTAAACCTGCTGGTCTGTCCGAGCTATGTACTACCAGCAGCCCCTTGCCGGACGGTCCGGTTACTGACCCAAATGTCGGTGAGCGTGCCACCAATCAGAACGTTCCAACAACGACAGTGCCATCTGAAAAACATGGAAAACAAAGCGAACCGGCTGGCTCATCAGAGCTGTGTCACACTACCAAACCCCTGCAGGCCCAGAGCGCAGACAGTGATGCATTTGGAGGAATCACGGATATGAAGCTACCAAAGACAATGGTGCCATCTCAAAGGGATGACGGCCAGGAGCTGTGTGAACTTGTTGGCCCATCAGAGCAAAGTACTGCTGTCACTCCACTTCAGGACCAGGCTACCAACAGAGATACTGGTGGGATCATCACCTGTACAAAGATGCTAAGTAAGACAGTGTCTCCTCAAAGCCAGCATCAAACTGATGTCAGCCATAAAGCGCTGGCAAAGGATATCTATGGTACACCCGCTTTAAATGTTTTTTGTTATTGTCTTCTGGTTTGACCTTCTTGTTTTTCATGGTGATTTGAGAGTGCAGTGTTTTCAATCTCCCCTTTTAGAATTCCTTGATGACTTCTGCAGAATATACGGAAGTTTCATCCCACTACAAAAGAGCGACGTGTTGAGGCACTTGAAGAGGAAGTTTAACACTGACTTCGATGAGAGGTATTTTCACAATGCATAAAAACAGCTACGCAGCCAGATTAACAACTAACGAGATGGCTAAGGCTACCAGAGAGCACACCACATCATACACGGAAAAAGAAGCAGCAGATTTAAGTTTGTTGAACTTAATCTGTTCTAAAGAGTAAAATGTAATTATCTCAAAAAGGAAACCAATGGTGGAGAGATCAAGAGTGTATCCAGTGATCATCATTTAAATGCCACTTTCTTGAACCACATTTAATTATGTGAATCTTCAGTTGCGTGTTTGAAGCTTCATTTGCCACATTCACTTGGCAGCAAGGTAGCCAGTACCTTTCTAGTGACATTGTTTCGAAGACTAAAGCGTGTGTGTGCTGAGCTCACGCGTCCAACGTAATGTCTCTACTGGCTGTGATGTTATCCTGGGATCAATCATTTTGTCTTTATTCATTTGTTGCCTGTAGGAAAAATGTCGTCTTGTCGGAGGTTACCAGGTACCAAGCTGCAATGGTTCAGACGCCCATCTCTTCCTTCCGAGTGGTCTACAAGAAACACACGCTGACGCTGGACGATTTGTCTACTCTGGCAGATCAGAACTGGCTCAACGATCAGGTTGTCATCGAACATACCAAGCAGTTCCCTTTTCATGCTAACAGAGTTTGAGATGCATGTCAGGAACGCAAGCCTTGATTTAGTAGAACGCAGTTGGTATGTTTTAAACTGATTGTGTGATTGTTCTGTTTGTTCCTCTTCAAGGTCATGAACATGTACGGAGAATTGATTATGGAGTCTTCCCAACATGAGGTAGTTTTCACTGCTGTGTACATTCGGAGCAGCGCTCGGAGCACCGTATGGTTGGCTTCCTCTGCATCAGAACAGTTCAGATATTGTCAGTTGCATTATAGAAAATCATACTACACTGAATTGACTCCAATATTTTCTAAACGTTCTGGCAGACATTGAGTTGCCCTATTTGTCCAACCCTATCCATCTGGTATTTCAAGCACATTACAAGTACTATTTGGGGCAGGTCTGTTTGTTGGGTGTCTTTTAATCTGGACCGGAAACTAAAACCACATGGAATTGCACAAGTCTTTTTATTTCCATCCCCTCTTCTCTCCACTCCCAGGTCCATTTTCTCAACAGCTTCTTCCACCGGCAGCTTGTGACCAAAGGATACGAGGGCGTTAAGAGATGGACAAAGCAGGTCAGGTATAAGATGGGAGCGGTGTGTTCTGAGTAATGATAACCAAGCCAAACATCATAATAAATACTGGGGAAGTCAGTGGATTTAACGCCTTCCCTGGGTCTCTACAGGTGGATTTGTTTTCTAAGAGCCTGCTGTTGGTGCCCATACACCTGGAGGTTCACTGGTGTCTGGTGACTGCTGACACTGTCAAAAAGAGGATCTACCTCTATGACTCCCAAGGCAACATGCTCCAGAAGGTTGCAAGGGTAACAACCGATTCCATGTGACAAGCGACACTTCACACAATGATGCCTGCAACCCTTTTCCTTTTAATTTGCAGCTGTCCCTTCATCCGTTCATCCATGTCTCCATCATTCGATCAACGCAAATGAGCATTTCAATCAATTTTCTAAAATGTTTTTCTGTATTCTTACATCAGAACATCCTGAAATACTTGATGACGGAGGCAAAAGAGAGGCAGCAAGCAGCGTTTCAAAATGGCTGGACAATGTCATTCAGTGAGGTACGTTGTTTTGATTTGTGTGCGTACATCTTTGAAATGATAAACCTTTTGCTGAGCACAATGGCCGGTTACACAAAGGAAGAGAGTACATTTGTCCCTGGCGAGGTCCAGCCTTACAGCGCCACCTGCTGGAGTTGCACTGGACATGCCCTTAATCTGGAGGATGTGTTGATGTCTTGTCTCCCCCTACTGTCCTTTGCAGAGAATTCCACAACAGACCAATGAAAATGACTGTGGAGTTTTTGTCTTGGAGGTACCAGCATGTTTTTCCATCTTAATACATGTATTGATACCTGAGTGATCATGTATGATTTATTTTAATAACTTTAATAACTCTTTCTCTCTCTCTCTCTCTCTCTCTCTCAGTATTGTAGATGCCTTGCCTTGGCAAAACCTCTCCATTTCTCACAGTGTGACATACCAGGGATACGAAAGAGGATCTACAAAGAGCTCTGTGATTGTAAGCTCTATGAGTAGTGGCTGGCCAACACTCTCAATGTTGAGCCCTGACCATTCGTGTGTATGTACTACCAGTAAATGCTGCTAAGGGTTAGGATGGGAACTCATGACCCCACACTTGTTTCTGTTTTGGACGGCGTTACTGCTCTGTAGCTGACAGACGAGCAGCATCTGTTGTCCTGTCCCATTTGATGAGCGCCGTACAGGACAGTGAAGGCCCTGGTAGCAAAGTGTGATTGCTGTATCAGGTGTGGTGTCTAGAGCTTTCCAGCACCTCTTTGTACATGTTGAGATCCTAACCATGATCCTTGTATTTATTTAGTCTGTATTTAACTAGGCATGTAAAGTAAGAAAGAACTTGAATCCTGTTTTTGTTGCTATATCAGACTTGCACCTGGAGTTGAGACTTACTGAAGACGGCAATGCACCATCTGAGCCTTTCGCTTGAGTGGACGGACCTGTCCGAATAAACACTTGTGTTCTACTGTCTCGATAGATCAAATCCTGTGTGGTGCATTTCAGTCATGTAGAATCTATTTTCTGTTGAAATATCCGTAGACCTTATTTGCACAGCTTTTTGGCTATATTTTACATGGTCATCCTTGGTTTAAAGTTTGTTTGCATCATTGTTGGGCAATTGGCACTGAGTGAATGAATTGAAGTTTCATTGTATTTTGTTACTATAAGCACCTTGAAAAGAGTAAAGATGTAGAACTGTTGGAATCAATGTGCAAGGTATTATTATTAATGTTTGTTATATAAAGGTTTGAAATAAAACCACTCAGTTTGCAAACAACAAAAGTTTATTTTATGTCTTCATTTTACAGATCAAGTACTGTATGCACTGCATGCAGAATAGCCTTTATGGGTTCATATATATATAGTCTCTAAATACACATGATCTCCAGTAGAGAGTAACTGAATGCAAACATGAACAGTTAGAAAACATGCACTGGATTAGAAAACGTAGTGCTCCAGATAAAAAGAGATTTTAAGGCACGAGGACAACTAATGTGTGGTCTTCAGTATGAAAACCAGATGTAATTATATATTGGAAAGACTGCTGTGCAATATGTGATATTCCTTAGCAGGTAAATCTGTTCACAGCAGACAAAAGGTTACATTTCTATTACCGACATTGTCAGTAAACTAATTAACATACAGTTTAACATTTAATCACATCAATGCATCAATGGTTCATCTCTTGCTGTTTTGGACTTCTGCACTCACAATAGTCAATAGTCATAATGGAGTTTTTTTTTTAAACCATTCCAGAAAATAGTTCTGCTGTTCCCTCTGTTCACTGTTCTTCCCAGAACTGAGGTTGTTAAACTGTTGTCATAGGTGTAACGTCACCAAAACACTAACTTGGTGGTCACAACAATCCAACCCTTTCAGATTAGTGAACAAGGGAACAGTTTTCTGGACTGCAACGACGTAGCCCCCGGGTTTCTGAACAAGTCCTTGTGATGAGGATCCATTTAAAGCTGCACTACACAAGATCTGTTTTTTATTATGTAAAATAAAGTGGAGTTGCAACCGAGAAGAGCATCCCATCCCAAAGCTGGACCCGCCAATGTTAGATCTTCTGTCCCTCTGGTATAAAGGATCACAGACCAGCCGGTTGCTGACGTCATGTTACATGTTTTCAAACCGCTAACTCTTGCTGCCATTTGGAGCTGTTGCCTAGAGCAGCTTTAAACCAAGTTGGTCCTCTAGCTATGCCAAACAGTCCGCTTTCATTGTGAAAGCCGAGGTCGAGCTTAATCGTCGAGGTGGAATCCCCAATCGATTTCTGGGCCATCGTCGAGGCGTATGATGAGGTAGGACACGAGCTGGAAGAGGTTCTGCCACAGGCCCAAGAAGAGGTACAAGTAGAAGTCGCTGACGTCTATTTGGCAGTGTACGCCTGAGTAATTTAAATCACACACACACTCAAAACTGTTGACGTAGTTGACACAGTAGCCTCCATTCATGCAGGGCTCCGAGGCGCATTCGTCCACGTCCTTCTCACACCTGGAAAGCAAAGCGAGAAGAAGGGAAGAATATCAACGCACAAATTCTGTGTTTATTTCTCAACCTTTATTTTGTGTTGTTCCATTTTGCTTTATAACGTTGTTTTTCTATCTCATGTTGTTTGAGATTTTATTGCTGTACCTTTATAGACTTAAACTTATTATTATTATTATTATTATAACTGCTTTATTAAGCACTTTTGTAACTGTGTTTTGAAAAGTGCTTTACTATTAAAAGTTTATTATTAAAAAATCTTAAAATTCTATTCTGGTGGCGGTTTTTGAGAGGATGCTCATCAATGACTTGGAGCAGGGGCCTAGATACAGATAATGGAGTGATAATGAGCCAAATGTTGGAAGCCTTACAGCAGGCCTGTAAAAGCAGCAAAGGGTCTTAAATAAAATGATGCGTGGCCTACCAGTGTCCTGTGAAACCAGGCGGGCAGTTACAGGTGTTGTCCAGTTCAGAGCACTTCCCTCCATTTAAGCAGCTGTAGTTCCATCTTCTACCCAGGCACGCCGATACGGGGAATTTAGGAAATCTAGACGGACAGAACAACAAACGTTCATGTGTGATGCAAACAATGACCATGCCCTCCGGTCTGGCATTGGGGAATTTCATTCAGTTGGTTCAGTAAAGTGATGAAAATGTACAAGTTGCTTTATCTGGTGTAGTAGCACTTACGGAATCATTTCAATGTACCATGGGATGTCAGGAACTTTCTCACTGGAAAAGAATGGTTTGGGCATCAGTACTCACACATGATTGAGAATGACGTTAAATTGATGTTAATGTAATTGATAAATTGTACAGAAACCCACTTGCAAAATTGGCCTGTCATGTTGTGAGGGCAGAGGCATGCGTAGTCCCGGAGGCCTCTGAGACATGTGGCGCCCTTGCTGCAATTGTTGTGTTCGCACACATCCACCTCCACCTCGCACTGGGCACCGCCGTACCCTAACTGGCACACGCACTCATATCCCTCAGATAGGATGGTGCAGTTGCCGTGGACGCAGGGGCTGGAGGCACAGGTGTCTGTCGGGTCTTGGCACAGTAGCCCCGCCCACCCGGCGGGACACGTGCAACGGTATAGGTCGAACACGTCCTCGCACGCGCCCTGGTTCTGACAAGGGTTGGGTGCGCACACGCCGGCTCCCCAGCAGCCGTACCGTGGGGCAGCGGCGCCATTTATCCTCACAAACTGCTCCTCCTGAGGTCTGGGCAGGTTCAGCTCCGTGTCCCCGTGGAAGGGAAGAGGGAGCCCCCCGATCTCCACAGGGCCCAGACACCCAGCCAGGTTCCCTCCAGCACCCAGCCCCGATCCCCCCAGGAGGATGTCTGCTCCCTCCCTAAGAAAATCCAGGTTCCCAGCGGTGGTGTCTGACACGTGGATCTCGTCTTTGCCTCCATCCGTAACCACGATCCACCTGGAGCTCCGAAGGCGCCGGTTCTCCATGCCGAGCTCAAGGGTGTGCCACTCCCCGTCGTTGATTCGACCTGGGGTTTTCACAGTCACCTTTGGGGAATCCCCAGCCTGGAGCTCCATGACCAGATGGGAGTCCTGGAGGGAGATGGCGAGGTAGTCGGAGCCCGCCTGTGCATGCAGTAGGGTGGCATCAGACTGTCTGGTGCGGAGGCTGAGGAGGACATGGCCGAGGCTGCGCTTGATCTTGCCATTGCCCCGGTACGACAAAATGCTGCTGTCACTCCCAAGTGTCACATTCGACAAACCTGGAGTAGAGAAGTGGAAGAGGATGCAATTTGAATCTGTATCTTACATTAGTTGTTTATTTACTCCTAATCATTCGATACGCAGGTGCAATGCCCAAGTAGATCACTCATCCTTCCTAAATATCCAGTTACTGGACTGCATGGCAAACGAATCAGAATAAACACGGTGTGCTCCGGTGGGTCACTGGCAGTGAGCATGTGACATCTTCAGGGAGACTCATCGGCATAGACTTCCACAGGCATGTGGCGGAAGACTTAATCTGACCAGGGATTACCGCGACTTAGGGGAATCCTGTGTAGGGTCCCTGCCTCAACTCTGTGTCCCTTCTGTAATTACCCACACTGTAATTAACCAGTGCCTACACCAATGAGCGCCCTGGGGGAACACACACACCGCAGACAGTCCCTTCAATGAATACAAACCAAGATCAGAAATGGGTTGATATAATTATAGGTATGCACAGTGTCCTATAGTTAACATAGATCCCATTCCCTGCCTGTGTTTTTTAAGGCTCCAAGACAGGAATAGTAATCATAGCCAATACACAGTATACTCTCTGTAACTTCTTATTCCGTGGCGATGTATTTTTAAGACAGTGATCTTTCTGCGACAGGAACAGTGTGACTAACGGCAGTTCCTCGTCATAAACGACTCACACTCGAAGCCCTGAGAGCGGGGCTGGCAGACTGCAGTGGAGGGGCAGGGAGACAGCTCGCACCACTTCACCTCCTCACAGCGCCGCCCCGCAGTGTTGGGGGGGCAGTTACAGGTGAAGTCGTCCCACATGGAGTAACACACTCCCCCGTTGAGACAGGGGTTGACCTAATTAGGACCAAAAAAAAAACACTTTTTTTTTTTTTACCACAAAGCATTGTCCAGGCTGGATTACAGAATGAAAACTACTTCATCGCTATCTTATCACAGACATTATATTGTTATCGCTCACAGTACAGGCGTTGTCACTGCTGCATCCTTCTGCGACGTTGATGAGGTGCTCCAGGCTGTAAGATCCCACTGAGGCTGCTATGGGATAGAACTGCAGTCGCTTGCTATTAATCCTCAGGTCCTGGACACATCCCTTGAAGTACCCACCAAACGAGGCAGAGGCCCTTTGGTCGGGCAGCCCCCCAACGTAAACGAGGTCCCCAGGACGGGCTTGGACACGCCTAATGGGGATGGAGCCTTGGCTCTGGGCTGACTGGAACAACATGGCTATCTCACCTTCCAGTTTAACGGTCACCAGATGGAAATGGCCGTCGCTGACCAAGCTACGGCCAACCAGGGTCTCGAAGTTGTTGACCTGAACTTTGACCCTGCCCTCCTCCAGCCACAGGCAGAGGTACTGGCTGGTGCTGTTGGCCAGGATGAGGAGCAGGCCGCTGGATTGTCTGGTGCGGATGAACATGGACACGGCCACTGTGTCCCCCGGGTGGTCATCTAACGAGAAGACACCATAACTCTCAAAGTCTTTGTTTCCAAACCTGGCAGTGATGTACTCTGTGTGGGTACAGAAAGAGAGAGAGAGAGAAAGAAATCAAATAAAGTCAAACTCAAACAAGAAATAGTTACCTAATGCAAAGTATATATATTTTTTTGCATCCTTATAGTCAGTTATTCAATAACTGAATGAAACATGGACTATTTCCAGCCTTGGTTTGAAAATAAGATGTGTTCCAGTCTATTCTAATTCAGTCCATTGAAAAGAAGAAGCTGCTCAAGATGGCAGCCACCTCTACACATGGCAGGAACACACAGTGGAGGGTTAAGTCCTTGAGACTCCCTGATTCTAGTGAAGATGTTCCATCTTGGCTACTGCATCCCACGTTTCTTTAATCCTTGGCCCAGTTGTTGCTAAATGCCTCCCCATTGCATGGCTGTGTGGATGAACTCTAGTTCTATTGGCTCTTTAAGCCCCTTTAAAGACGACTGGCTTTAAAGGGGCTTTAAAGTTTATTAGTGACGCGACTGAGACTGAACTTGACTTGACCTACGAGTAGATCAGGTGTACATTAGTGTGTGAAAAATTCCTGCCTTGTTGTTTTTCCAGCATACATACATCTTTCAGTAATTGAGAGTTATTCTATTTACAGGAATAACATTTCTCAAGGTGTAAATACCACATATAAAATAAAATATACATCGCCCCCCCCCCCTCCTAGTTTTCTACCTTGATCTTGATGGATTCATTTTGAAATCTATAATCTCATTTTATTTTGAAATGGCCTGCAATGGTGTTGGTGTTTGTGCATCCATTGGTCCTTCTTACCCTCTGCACAGTGGCTTCCCTCATATGGTCTATGGCACTCACACGTGTAGCTCCTCCAGCCCTGGCTCACACAGCGCCCTCGGTTCTGGCATGGGCTGTTGTCACACTTGTCTTTGTCACTGCATCCCAAAGTGATGTTGGCCTGGGCATCAGCATCTGCTGGCTTTGCAACAGGCACCACCAGATGTGAGTCCACAAACACATCCCGAAAGCAGCCCAGAAAAGCAGCAGGGTAGTCTGCTTCATCCACTGCTTTGCCCAAACCCCAGCTCACACCCACCCCTCCTATGAAGGTTTGGTGAACTGGTCGTGGCTCGGGGAGATCAGAGGCTGGCTCAAGCAGCTGGATCTCTGCACTGGTGTCCCTGGTGCAGTCCCCCTTCAATGCAGAGCAGCCTGATCAGGCTGACCACGCCACCCAGTGACGCTTCCACCGTGTGCCACTTGTTGATGGACACGTCCTCTGGGAGCTCCTGGACCAGCGTGCTAGACCCGTGACCTCTCAGACTGCTGCTGCTGAGGCGGAGATGCCCATCCATCAGCTCAATGCTGAGAAGCAGGTCCTTCACTCTGCGCTGCAAGAGGGTGCCAACTGGCCACCCTGTCCTGAAGCTAAATGTAACGTTAAGAGGGGCCTCTGGGTCCAGAAGTTGAGTCTCTATGTACATGTATCCACGGGTCTCAAACGAGAAGACAGTGGGGATTTGGCATTTCGGGCCCGCGAAGCCAGCAAGGCAGATGCAGGTGTAAGTGTGCTGACCATTTACAAACAGGGGAGAGCATATTCCTCTATTCTCACATTGGTTGTCATCGCAGCCTGAAAGTGCAACTGTGCAGGTCTCCCCACCATACAGGAGCCCATTTTGGCTCTGCTGGGAGCAAAGGCATTTGAAACCTCCATTTTGGCTCTCACATGTGCCACCATTTTGGCATGGCTGCTGCTCACATCCATTGACGTCCTCATCAGAGAAAGTGCCTGGGAGGAGGATTACATTCTATTACTGCACAAAAATGAAACTACATGCAGTTTTTAACCAGATTCACTGAGGTTCAGTAGACTGCCACAACTAGTAGTGAAGTATGTATTGTATTGAGCTATTCACCGCCAGACTAAACATGAGACAAGAGACCATTTTCAAATAATGCTTCAAATTGTGGTTGGTGTAAATCTTAGAGATCTCAGAAATCAGCATTTTCAAATGGTGCTCAAATGTTTGGCTGATACAAATTTAACATTTTCTGCCACGTTTTACTTACTTAATTTTACTGACTGTGAATGTGTAGCACTCTGTCAACTCAGGCCACTTGCATCCCAACAATACCTTATACTATATAACCTATGAACCTACAGCTATCAACAACATACAGTTCCTGAACGAAATGATATTTGCTAATATTTTTTAGCATTTTCTTTAGTGCTTTAATGAAAGTAAACAGATTGTCTGAACTTGTCCTGTCTGGCAAAACACGTCTGGCACCTATGTTGGCTAAAATAAATGATAAGAAGCATTTGCAGCATACTCTATAATTCAAGGGCAGCAAGATTACCTGCACAAAGCAACCATAAAATCCAAATATGCACGCTGAATCTCAACATTGTCCTCAACATGTCCTCCTAATTAAGAGATATTTTATTATGTCTTCATTTTAGCTCACAGAATGGTGGCGAATACTTGTGTATGTGTGTAAAAATCCATCTTCAGCTTGATCAGCTCTGCTCCTCCATGTATGTGTTCGCTGTTTGCTGCAATGCTTGGATCACTACAAGCCTGATAGGTTGGATTAAGCTAATGCACTTACAATGTCTTACAAATTGAGTGTTGGCAAAGGGAGGGGTTCTCCACTTATGTAAGTGACAGTAGCCTTGTTAGTGGACACAGGCCTGCTTGGTGGAACAATGTGAATACTTGCAGAGCCACTCAGGCTCAATTTTCACAACAGAGTTTCAATATGCAAAACTCACTAAATACTGTAGTCTTGAATTTGCGATTACAATCCAACATAGCATGGAAAATAAAAACAACTGTATCAATTCAAGTCAGCCTTCGTCATTGCTTTACAGCTAGGAAGGACCAAACTCTGAGAGCCACTCCCATGAAATAGAGTAATCCGCACCAGCTCATTTTAGACTTCATTACCCATAGTACCTTGCACTGAGTAGAGTGAACCTTGTGATACAGCTCACCACATTCTCCCCCTTTATTCATGGGCGATTATTCCACCTCGGCCGCCTTATTTACATCAGGATGCGTGTAAGAAAAGAATAGAAAATATTTGTCATTTCCAATTTGCTGTGTTTTCTTGGTTTTTATTTCTGTTTACGCGTCTACGCAGGGTCTTTGCGAGACAAAAGCTGAAGCAGCCAATGGGCGAACGGTTTGTTACGCTGTCCGACATTTCTGGTAGAATGGGAAGGTGGGGCGTTTACAGATATTCAGGACATTATTTTTCTTCCGTTAATATCCGGATATGTATGTCAGCGGATTATAGCTTTGTAAACGCTACCTGTGTCCCTTAGGTAAGATGGAAGTAATTACTTCACGTGTTAGTTTCCCGGGTTGCAATAAGGGTCGTTTGTCAACACTCTCCTCTGAGGGGGGCCCGTTCAAACTCATAACATAGGGGTCCTTGAGGTGGAGAGCGAATTTGCAAATGCAACATTCACGAGCGATTAGATGATTCACGATAATAATGCGGCTACTACCAATGTTGCACGTTTTAATTATGAAATGCAATCTGATGTTTACTGGAGCTGCGCAGTTGTTTCAGTCTTGTTTCCATAAATGGGAGAAATACCCAACAGATTTCAGTAATATGACTATGAGTTCTGTCCATACGTCTTTTAATGCATTATTTTCGCAGCTTTATAGACATTTTTTCACTTTCACGATACATAATGTCCTCTTGATGGCAGCTTTACGCTCATACTTATCAAAACAGAGTTGTCAGAGTCAGATATGGTTACATTTGGAGCCATTTCTCTAACTAAATCCTCTTGAATGATCAAAATCCTATTAAAACTGAAGACAAAATGCAAGGCCTATGCATGCTGTTTTTCAGCATTATTGCACTGTTTCTGTATCCTATTTTTCAGGACTTGTGCATGGTCGCCCATCAGACAGAGCAATGAAGAGAAAGCCCAACCATCCTCAGCCTCCCAAACGGAGCAGAAGGGTCAGTGCCAGCAGAGAATGTGCTGCAGAGAAGGACACAGTGGTGGCTTCCAACACCCCATCAAACTCTGAAGCTGTCCCAGAATCAGACCGGCACCTGACTATGTCGCAGCACAGTCACAACCTGCTCAAGTTCTTGAATGAGGACAGGACCCGGCAGAGATTCTGTGATGTGTCAGTGTCTGTTGGTGGGAAGCTCTACAATGCCCACAAGGTGGTGTTGGCCCACGGGAGCAGCTACTTCCACGCTGAGCTGTCCAAGAACCCTGCCACGGGACACATAACACTGGACCACGTGGAGGACTCTGTTTTCCAACACCTGCTTGGCTTCCTGTACACCTCTGAGTGTGTTGTCACCGAGACGGAGCTCCCGGCTCTGACCGAAGCAGCCCGCTTCCTGGACATGATGGATGTGCTGAAGCTGCTGTGTGAAGGGGGGGACATCGACCCGGTGACTGTGATCCAGGCCCAGCCTGAGAAAAGTGGGATGCCTGAGGTGGAAATAGCCTCCAGTGAACCACCGGCAGATGGCACAGAGGTCCAAAGCCCATCTGGTATCCAGTGTTCCCTGTGCAGCCAAAGGTTTTCTACAAAAAAGTCCTTGCAGAGCCACTTGGCCAAGAGTCACAGTGACATGCAGCAGACTGACCCAAGTAAAAAAGAGACATTGACTGGCCAGAGGACTGCTACCACGCGGAGGTCGGCTCGCAGGAGGAGAGCTCCTACCAAATATAAGAGAGATGATGTGGAGTACTCTGTCAACAATCCTGATCTAAAACAAAAGACCTTGTTGCCAAGAGAGCAAGATGATGAGGAAGAAGAAGAAGAAGAAGAAGAGGGAGAAGTGGTTGTGGAAAAACAAAAGCCCAAGTTAGTTGTGAGCGAGACATCCAAACCAGCTCAGGGGGAAGATGAGGAGGACGATGAAGGGGAGAGGGACATGAATGAGGAGGAGTTGGCTGGCCAGCAGAAAGACCTTCTGGTTTGTGCAGTGGACAAGAGCGCAGGTCAGCAGAATTCAGATGAAGCAACAACACAGCAGCAGGCGGTTCAACAGGAAGCGCGTGTTCCAGCAGCAGAAACCACCCAGGCTCCGGTGTACCCCGAGGGCCTGGCGCCGGTCATCATCCAAACCTCCAGCAAGAAGACTCTCAAGTGCCCCAAATGTGACAAGACCTTTGACCGCGCAGGTGGGAACAATTGATTAATATTATTATTTCTAGTAGTGACAATAATAGTAGTACTGTATTATTAGTATTACTATTATGACAAGTACCCTTCTATTATTTTTGATGATTGTGCATGACCCTGTTATGAACGTCATCTGTACCTATGCTCTGGGCTCTAGGGATCTGAACTTCTTGAAGTTTCAGATAGAAGGAAATGCAGAATACAGTATAGTATAGCTGATCTAGTGTATACTGGATAGTTTCAGTATAGTTCTTGTTTTTATAGCAGTGTATATAGTATTTATCTTCTTAATTCTTAGATTTATTTTTCCTTACTGTGTGTGACACTGTGGTGTCTAGAGAGCAACCCTCCAAGACAAATTCCTTGTAAGTAGAAACGTAGTGTCTCTCAAAATTAAGACCACATTTCCCATAAATCCTGTTGCTTCCTGTCTCAAAGAGGATGTTGTAACCTGCCCCCCTTCCCCTTTTTGGCACCACTCCACATAGATTTGTATTGAAGACTAAGGTTAAGAGCCGATAATTGATGTCTCAAAATGAATGGGGTAAAGATGTATTGATGTTAAAATGCTACACATAACACCTGCATTTTTCAGGGAAGTATGAAAGTCACACCAGGGTGCACACGGGAGAGAAACCGTTCCAGTGCGACATCTGTCTCCAGCGCTACTCCACCAAGTCTAACTTGACCGTACACAAGAAGAAGCACGCCGGTGATGTTTCCTTTCAGAAAAAGGAGCACAAGTGCCCCTTCTGTAACAAACTCCATGCCAGCAAGAAAACCCTGGCCAAGCATGTCAGGAGGTGAGACGTGGCCATATCACAAGATCCATTCTCCTCACAGTGTTGTCCTCTGTCATAAAATGTACATCTTTGCTGTCTCAACAGAACTCAATAGACATGGTTAATTGCTGTGCTGTATTTGACTGGGAACTGATCATTTCCCTGCTGAAGCATCTGATTGATTGTTGTGTTTAGATAATGTCAGCTTTTCCAGCTAGCTAAGCATAGTATAGTGTCTGGTTAGCTGTCACTGTCCTGTTGTAACATGCCTGATTTACACACAAGCTAACGTATCTAGTAGAAGCTAGCGTTAGTAATGGCTCGTTGGATATTAACATTGTTTGCTTTGCTAAATTAGCCTGCTGGCTAGTTAGCTAGCTAACAAAGCCAGAAACCAGCTGTTTGTTCAGGTTAACTGAGCTGACTCTTCTCAAGCTGCAGCTCTTAGTGCGTTAGCACCAGAGGGGCAAGGGTTAAAGGACTACACCAACCTTTTGGGAAATTGTCCCAAAGGTCAACCGGTCTACAGGACAACTAGGTCTACTGGACTGCATGCAGGCTTGTTGTATCATCATGTGTCTCTACTGTTTTGCCAGGTTCCATCCAGACCACATCCAAGAGTTCCTTACCATGAGGAAGAGGAAGAGCGAAGGCTGGAAATGTGCCGTAAGAATTGGTTTCAGTCAAAGAATATTATTGATTTTTAGAGACCACAGTCCTATACAGTATGCTCACAGGCATTTACCAAGCACTTTTAAAGATATGTGTATTATTGTAGAGCCATGATGATGAATAAATCAATCTCTTACCAATACATGTCACACTATCACTAGTAAACAGAGCTTCCTCGCCTCCTTATGAACCAGATCTGTCTGAAGACCTTCACCCGCAGGCCTCACCTGGAGGAGCACATGATTCTCCACACTCAAGACCGGCCCTTCAAATGTACCTTCTGTGATGAATACTTCAAGTCCAGGTTTGCCAGACTGAAGCACCAAGAAAAGTACCATTTAGGTGAGAAATGGACAGTGAAAATGTCCACTACAAGTGCTTTTTCTGACAGGCTCAGATTGTTATTCGAAGTGTCTGACAACATTACAGAAAGAATCAGAGATAGACCAAGTCTTGCTCTGAAATCTGAAAGATGAGGTGAGTTGTTGCATGAAGAGGTTAAACAAACGTTTCTGGTTAAACAAAGGTCTATCTCTGTAGCGATCCCATGTTGTCAGACACACGAATAACAATCTGAGTCCGTCAGTGGCAAAAACAAGCACTTTTAGTGGACGTACTTTGATCTGCGCACATGCCCCTGCGGATTACGTTGCAACCATAGCAGCCCGTTTCGCGACTGCCAACTGAGGCGATCTACCGGAGCAATTCCAAAACATTTTGTACCTATTTTGCGGTATAAATGACGAATTTGTACGAATATACTCTATATAATGATGAGAATACTGGAATTCCCCTTAACTATGATCACGTAATGAAATTGAGAATATTCACATATGTGGCTTTTCTGTTCCACACGTTATATTCAAAGGCAAAGATGTCTAAAAATTAAAAATAATTCCACTGCTGTGAATGTGATTTTTGTTAATAATCAACAACCATGTTAATAATGAATTGGATGTAGAGGTTGTTGACCCTGTATCCTGTCTGGTCTTCAGGTCCATTTCCCTGTGAGATCTGTGGCCGGCAGTTTAATGACACAGGCAACAGAAAGAGACACATTGAATGTACGCACGGGGGCAAAAGAAAATGGACCTGCTTTGTTTGTGGGAAATCAGTAAGGGAAAGGTAGGTCTCTCTCTCTGCCGCTATATTGATCCCACACACTCATATCAGCATAAGCACTACATGTTGCTGCGGCTGGATTAGAGGATCTCATTTCAGCTCTAGAGCTCTCCGTCCAGCTAAAGCCTAGACCTTATTTTGACACTGTGAGCTGCAAATAGCCATGTTTGTTCTGATCTAAGCAAGAATTGAAGTGAAGTGGCAGATTTTTTATTGTGTTTTTTTATTTTTTTTATTTTTTTGTTGCTACATAGGACAACCTTGAGGGAGCACTTGCGGATCCATAGCGGGGAGAAACCTCACCTCTGTAGTATCTGTGGCCAGAGTTTTCGCCATGGCAGCTCCTATAGGTGGGTCTAACGGCTGCAGGGCTCGGTTGCTAATGTTGATCAACTCTGCACGTGGTTGGTCGTGTTATCGTCTTAGCATTTACGAAGCATCTGTGAATTTTAAGCAATCTTTTTCCTTGGACAGGCTCCACCTCAGAGTCCACCATGATGACAAGCGCTATGAGTGTGACGAATGTGGAAAAACCTTCATACGCCATGATCACCTGACCAAACATCAGAAAATACATTCTGGTGCAGTATAACAAATATAGTAGTGTCCTTTACCCATGTCTGTTTTGCCATCTAAATGTTTTTCTCTTACTTAGGGTTGTGTTGTCTCACTCCCACAGATTATGTTGTCTCTCGTTTTCTGTTTTTGGTCATTTGTGTGTGCAGATAAAATGAACTTAACTAAATATGCTTCAGTCAAGCAATCAGCTACAGTCACGCTAGTTAATTTCTTTCTCTTTCTTTCTCATATTTCTCATATCTCATATTTTCTCATACATTCACATGAAGTATTATTGCAGTACTAACATACTGTCAGCTCGTGTTTGTTCCACAGTCACAGATTATCCTCTCACTGTCTCACTATTTACTTTGACATTGTGCACGTTTTTTGCCTGCACAGGGGAGAAAGCACACCAATGTGAAGAATGCGGGAAGTGCTTCAGACGCCATGATCACCTGACTGTCCACTACAAAAGTGTTCACTTGGGAGAGAAAGTTTGGCAGAAGTACGTTGTCGTATGAATGACATGCAAAGGCACAGTTAGTCCCTTCAGGAATTGACAACAGGCTCTCCCGTGGAATTACAGTTATTACATGGAATGGAAATATGAATAATGCAGAATTCACTCCCATAAAACATTTCCCCCAAAATGACCATTAGAGGACATTACATTACTGTTCACGTGTCCGGGTGCCTGATGCATTTGAGCGGTTCTTGCAACCCACAAACGACTCCAACAAAAACAGGACTTTATTATTACATTATCAACATATTCCTTGACAGGCTCGTTTTGTTTGACTGCAATATTTGGACTATTTGGGTATTCAGATAAAACGTCCGCAAAATTCTGCAGATACAAGCTGCAGGATTTTCCTGGAGGGACAACACAGTGGTACTGAATATCTCCCAAAGTAAAAACACAAAGCAGCTGCCCCCACCTGGATCACTAAGCTGCAATTTTTGGCAAATGTTCCCAGTCTCTGTGTCTGCTAATGAAGAATCATTTCACAGGTATAAAACTGCTGTGCATCAGTGTGAGGTTTGCAAGAAAGAATTCAAAGGAAAGTCCAGTCTAGAAATGCACTTCAGGACCCACTCTGGTAAGACAGTTTATCAAGTCAGTGGACTTGTTTGCATGAAATCATAATCTAAATGGTACTCACATTCATACATTACGTGTATATCATATATCTTGTGCAATAATGACTATAATATGTTTTTCACATGGATGTCCATTTGTTTTCATGTGAAAGGTGAGAAACCCTACCGATGTCCGGAGTGCCACCAGACATTCCGCATCAAGAAGACCTTGACAAAGCACATGGTGATTCACTCTGACGCCCGTCCCTTTAACTGCCCCCACTGCAGCGCCACCTTCAAAAGGAAAGACAAGCTCAAGTACCACATAGACCACGTGCACAGCACCAAGTTCACCGAGCAGCCTCTCGGGACGCTCAGCGAAGACAAAACAGTCCCTCTTCCTTACGAGGAAACCTCAAAGGTGTACCGTGCTGATCCCAAGTCAGCCATCCAGAGCGCCCCCACTGCTACAAACGTCTGCGTGCCCGTCACTTTAGTACCTGTGCAGATGGCAGGCGTCTCGGTGGGGCAGGGTGACTTGAGCGCTCATGGGGCCACACCTCTCTCCTCCCAAACCCACAGCGTTCTAACCATGCAGGCCCAAGGACAGCAGCAGACCTCTAGTTACCAGGCTGCCACCGACCTAGCCTTCCTGGAAAAGTACACCCTCACCCCCCAGCCCGCCAACATCATCCACCCTGTCAGGCCAGATCAGATGCTCGACCCCAGAGAGCAGTCCTACCTGGGGACGCTGCTGGGACTGGATCCAGCCTCCTCTGTGCAGAACATCTCCAACTCTGATCACACTCACTGATACCCTCTAACCCAAACAAACTGAAACAGTCATATCAATATGAACAGATGTTGTCTTTACAGCCACATCACTCTCCCTTAGCTTTTTGGGATTTTGCGATTATCTGGGATCAAGAGAAACAATAGAGCCTCAAGTAAAAGCGTCAAATTAAAACAAAGAAAACTTGTTTATAAAAGTATTCACCTCCTTCTTTCATTTGGGCTCTATTGTCCCAGGATACAACATTTCATATATCAGACTTCCTCTTTATGTTATAGTTAGGGGGTTTGTACAATATTTTATTTTCAACATAGTTTTGAAATTGTTTTTCTTGCTATCAAAACCACTTCCATTCAATGCATCTGTTTTGTATTTTAGTCTGAAGGGTATGAACTCTGTCAGTGTAGCTGAGCATAGTTTGGCATAGTTGGTTCAGCTATGGATGTCTTATGGTTTCATTCATCACTATATGCAACGCAAACCTCCAACTGCCAATACTGAACAGTTTTCTACTTGCTGTCACACCAAAGACATCATTCCTGTCACTTAAGTTTTTAAGGTAAATTGATTTCTTGACCCTGCAAACATCCCCTTAGGATAAAGTCTCTATCACTGTTTGTTTCATAGTTATGCCTAAAAGAGGATAATCATATAATGGCAGAAATCAGGATTACAACCAAAATCTAATCAATAGTTTCTTGGTTATCTGTCTATCTGTCCACTAAATTTCATGGAAAGCTGTCCAGATGTGATTGGGAAATCCTTCTGACACACTGACAGAAACAAAAAACATAACCTTCTTGGCAGAGGTAAAGATACAGAGGGTGCATGGAAATGCTTTTTTGAGAAAGTGGACCATAAAATCTCACTAAAAATAGCATCAGCAATGATAAGAAATTTCCCTGAAACCCAAGGAACTGGGCTTGAAAATCATCCATCGGCCACACACTCTAAAACCATAGGAACTGATATCAGATATCAGTTATCAGTTATCAGAGTCCTAAATACAAATACAAATCCCCAATACAATATGAAGACAGTCTGAATAAAGTGTTGCCCAAACGAAACAGATGGGCAAATAGTTTCACAAACTAGATTTCTCTGTAATTATTTTTTTTTTTACATGCTTCACAATTCACAATTTCCTTTTCACTTTGATAGACTACAACAAATGAGCAAAAAGTCAAAAGGATGAGGGACAAATACATTTTTGAATGACTGTCAAGAATATCCAGTGTACACTAAGCGTCTTTTCAGGAGGTTCTGGCGGTTGACGAATTTATTGTAATTTATTGCCTTTTACAAAAAGCACAAATCTTGTCTTGTCATACCTGAGATTTGTCACTGTTGGCTGGAGCTCTTGGTGCTGTGAAGAAGTTGTCTTTGCCATTTTCACCATTAGTTGTAATATTGAGAAGTCTTATGTTGTTAATGTAGTTCATGTACTGTGCGATACATGTAGCTCAGTGATTTTAGTTTGGCCCCTGATAGGTTATGTGTTTGTCATGAATTCAAAAAGGACATGGGAAAGTGGTTTTATATACTCATGAATTATATAGGTACTTTTGATGAAGTACATATTGTCGGCAGTTGTAATTACTGTATGTTTGTGTGCAACAACCTCATTTTATTTACACAGTAAAATCTCAATATTAAATAATTGTTTGGGTTAATTGAGAAATAATTTATCTTGTTAGTTTAGTGATTAAGGAGAGAATCTGACAGTAAAGTGGGAGTGCAGAGTACAAGCAAACTGATTGAGCTCTATTTTTGAACGCAGACTATGGAGATTCTGATAATGTATTTTAGTTTCAACACTTTTGAATTCAATTTTGAATTCTTTCTAATTATTATTATTGGTTGGAAATTTCCCAACTTCAAATTTGCAGCATCAAGATGCAGAATGAGATAATAAAAGGAATGCACTTTTTTTTTAAAGATTGAATTCATTGCATTCATTCAGTGACTCCATCTGTGTTCTAAGAACTGCCATCTGTCTGTCTCTGTCCGTCTGTATGTCTGTCTGTGAAGTGAAAATGTTTTCCAAAATAATGATATGAAAAGTTACTAAAGATAAAACAAAATATTATGAAGACTAGTGATGTAAAACAGAAACTTATTTTTGCAGAAAACAAAAAAATAAACATCTAAGACCAAATTTATATTAAAAAATCTAGGATGCCTAAGACCTTTGCACAGTACTGTATGTGTTTGCTTTTTCACTCTGTAGATCTTATTTTCATATCATTAACACATTTTTCCAGCTCTGGGCATAAAGATACAACATGGGCACGAAAGAACAATTCGATTAGTTTCATCAGTTAGATGACACATGGCTGCAACTGTCACATTTTATTTAACTAATACATTATGTATCGATCATTTAGATCAAAATGGAAATGAAATAAATGGCAAATTAAGAAAAATCCAATCCAAACTGTGGCAACACAGTCAAGACTTTATTGTTTTTCAGGTGTCAGTGTGTTTTCGTTTGCTGGTGCGTGGATCCAACAGCAACAGTTTCTTCCGCTCCATGCCACAGCCTTAGCAAGCCTTGGGAACATGACAGTGTTTTAGTGACAATAAATAATTTAATAAATACATTAAAAGATAAATAATTGTATCCATATCAAACCATTTCAGCATTTCTAGTATGTTTGTAAAGACTCAAATATAAACAAACAAAAGCCATGACTTAAAGACATCATCCATCATCAAACATCCAACCAAAGGTAAATGATGGAGTAGTGGGTCACATCATAACATCATATCTGTTTGTTATTAATCATTTCTGCTATTTATAAAATATTAATGATATGAAATACTGGAAGAGGGAAGAGAACATCATCAATGTCTTTGAAAGATCATCTTCTTTAAAAAGTATAAACTTACTGATCTCCTGTTGTTAACATTCCAGGGAGAACAACCTACATGGAAACAGCAGACAACATTTTTATGTTTTGCTTTAATTTAGATCTTTTGTAAAAACGTAACCTCCAATTGCAGGTCCGTCCTGTTCCTGTATTCCCAAAGATGTTCCCTAACAGTGTATGGTTTTAGCACCCCCCCTTGTCTGATTTCCTCTCACCTTCATCCGGCTTGAACAACACTAGAATAGAGGGAGAAACACCTACATACTCTACATGGTGCACAAGCTTAGTGAATCAGCCTGTGGATGGTTCGCAGACATATTATAATCTATAATATATATGAATAGGCCACATAGTCATGATTTCATTCCATGACACATTTAGACTTGGTAAAATGTGTGACTCTATTCTATTTCTGTTGTGTTGTACAGTGGTTACGTTATGTGAGGAGTTATACTTACACTTAAACTCAAAATGAATTCCCCCATTTGTGCACTTAGCCAGAGAAAGATGAGGGTTTCTCCACCAGTCACTTTGAAGACAATCCAAATACTGGCTTTCTCCTTCGTTTATATATGTATCTTGAAATTGTTGTCTTAGCTCAGGATGATCAACGGTGCTGACAGTACAGTAAGCCTCTGCACAAAAAAGAAGAAAATGCGTTTGCAGGTAAGTGCTTCAATAGATCTTTGGACTTCACAAAATAAACAGACTTGATTTTACCTTTGCAAGTGGGTAGGTCTGACCAAGAGCCATCGCTGTAACACACCACTTCTGCTGTACCCACGAGTTTATAGAAGTTAGCGCATTGGTACGTCAATGACATTCGTTTAGTTTGTAGAAGATCTCCATTCATAACATTTGGGACTGCTCCACATCGTTCAACTGAAATGGAAAAAAAAACAACAGTTCCAATGTAAAAATTTGGTTTTCTGGAGGCAAATCAAAACATAGTACATAGTAAAACATTTAAGCTTGTCATAGTACATTATATCTATAGGAAACCAGTAGCACTTGTAAAGACAACACAATTTAATAAAATCTATTTCATGCAATCTGCCTGAAACTCCAATCCGGATTTGTGTTTGCCCAGCCCATTACTGATAGCCATGATTACTAGCCAGAGTAGATTTTGACCCTGGCTATCGCCTACGTCACTCAATGAGGCTGTACAACACAATGTTTAACAAGTCCCCCAGTTCCACCCTGGAAAATAATGAAAGATTTTGGTTGACTTTGTATGTTGGATGTGATATAAAATGAATGACCTGCTGTGTGTCCATTGTGACTGGAAGAGCCAGAAGAAGCTCCTGTAAGGTAAAGATCAGATGAATGTAAATAACAGATACTTGAGTGAGTATCAACACTGTATGCATTTCTTCCAGATAATGAGTAAAGTGGTGTCTGAAAGTCCTTCCCATTGTGCTTTCTTAATCAACGATGACTGCCCCTGCTAACGGAGTAAATCATTAACCCTCTATCAATGACCCTGAGATGCAAAATATTATCCTGTCCACAATAAAGACAATAACTTACCTGTAGCTCTACCACGATCACCTCCACCCGCAGGTTGTGTGCCACTGCCAGTAGACGTACCATGTCCCCCACTAGCAGTATCATGTCCCCCATCATCAGTACCACGTCCCCCACTAGCAGTACCACGTCCCCCACTAGCAGTACCACGTCCCCCACTAGCAGTATCATGTCCCCCATCATCAGTACCACGTCCCCCACTAGCAGTACCACGTCCCCCACTAGCAGTATCACGTCCCCCACTAGCAGTAACACGTCCCCCATCATCAGTAACACGTCCTCCACTATATATCTTTACTTTATATCTCACTTTATATCACCACGTTGTCCACTTACTGCATGGCAGGCCTGCGGTCCAGTTACCAAGTATGCAATAGAGGACCTTTTCTGTGTCTGCTCCTCCTTCCACAGCATACCCATTTTCACATTCATACAATACTTTTGAATCTTCATCAAACAGGTCCTGGTATCGCTGATGAATGATCACTGCATGGGACATTTTTTGGGGGGTGTCACATGCATTTCTACTCTCTGTAAATAAGAAAATCAATCACATGTAAACATAGGTAAAGATGCCCGTATAGATGGCTATTTGGTTTTTGTAGTTTGGATTTTGTCTTTGGATTTCAACCAATCTGAACAAACCATTAAACCTAAACATTTTCATTAATCTGGTTATTTTTACAACTCACTGGAGTAACACATCTCACAGACTCACTCTCACAGATTGGAATTGATGTCCAGCTTCCATTTTTACATTCGGCTGTGCCATCCTGGTCTTTGGCTGCATGTCCTTTGTCACATGTAACCCAAATTTTTTCTGACTCCTCATACCAGCCTTTTGGGTTTTCTGTGTATTTTGCATTGGGTATTTCTGGGTTAAAGCAGGATTTTTCATCTGAGAAAAAAAAGAATAATAATCTCAGTCAGACACAATTTTCAGAGACATTTCACGACAAATGTTTTATGGCCTCATGGATTCTTTGTGACAATTAATGTGGTTGATTTATATTTCACCAAGATACAGAGCATTGAGGGTTTGTTCATTTTGGACACTCTTAGGGAAAGATATAATGAAAATAATTCCATGTTGGTATATTTTTCAAGACATTGAAATATTCTAGATTTAGACTCTGGATTCAGGTCTCTATGATAATGCTGCAGCCAAAATTAATTTGACATTTTAAAAAAAATGCCTCTCCTCTTGACCAATCTTTGAAATTTGTCATCAGTTGACATGATATCGTTCCCCTGAATCAGTGCTTCTTGTGCGTACTGGAATTTTTTATGTCCACTTTTTTGGATGACATTGTTCTCTAGCAGACTACAGTCAGTTTCATGATGACCCTTTGTTTAAGCTTACTTCAAACATGTAAAAAATAAACAGCATAAGTAACATTTTAAATGAAACTCATTTTCAATTGATTAAGAAAACTCTTTTTGACGATGCAAGGTTTTCCAGGACATTGTATAGAAAATAACAAAACATCGAATGCAATCTTTCAAATAAACCAGACTAGATTTTAATGAAACACTTACCTATACATTGTGGTTCAGGTGACCATTTGCCATTCTGACATTCGCTCGTTGCCCACCACCCCTCCACGGCTGGTTTAAGTCCACTATGACAGGTATAAGTGATCATCGATGCATCAGAATAGCTCACTTGCTCAGGGACAAAATAACCACCATCCAATTGTGGTGCCCTACAGGCCGCTGGCCCATTTTGCGCTAAAATAAAGTAAACAAGAGAATAAACATGTTTGGGTTTTTTAATAATTAAAAAAAACAACTAGAAAAGAAGGCACACCCTATAACAAGGTGCTGACTAATGAAACTAAACTAAACTAAACTATTAAAAGTAAACAAAAATATTATTCTAACTATTAAATATTCTCTCCCTGCAGCATTTTGTTTTGGAAATTAAAATTTTTGTATTTAATCACAGTGTACAAATTTCTTTTTACCATTTACTACTCCGGGAAACCAAACCAGAAGAACAAATCCAAGGCATCTAAAGCACATTTTGATAGGCATTAAATCATGCAACAGCAAAACATCAATTTAGCCCTACTTCAGATCAGGATCAGTTAATCATTATCCAGGGCCTTCCCCCAAAAGTTAAGCAATGGGGAGCACATTGTTGTTGACACTCTCTTGCACATCAGTCAACACACCAATAAAATTAATTATGCGCACACACAGAGAGAGAGAGAGAGAGAGAGAGAGGGGAGAGAGATGCATATACTTCAAAAGTTACAGTGATTGGTCAAATTATTTTAAAAATTCAGGTAGTTATCATTACTAAATGAGAAAGAACATTTAAAATACTGTTAAGATTCACTCAGTCAATTCAAATAACTGTTATTTATTTTAATTTTTCACAGTCTTCATGATATCGTACTGCATCACAGGTCAATGTTCCCTGACCTCTGAAGATACCGTCCATTAGATTCATGCATTTGGTACCAAGAAAGTATTTCATGTTTTAGGCCCAACACATTTGTTGTATGTTGTATGCTGATTGCTTATGGTTGAACCTTAAACCTTGAACACATATGAGAAGAAGTCACTCATATTCCCGTAAGCCCTGCAGGGGTCATTCCATGTTTGTTTAGTTGTTCGGGAAATGCTTGCAATGACTAACTTGTCCCCAGCATTAGTGATACAGCCCCTCAACAAAAAAAAATATTAGATTGTTTACAGTCCAGATCTTTCAAAATGATTTCCTGCACTGCTGGGATCAGAGGTCAGGATTTTGAAATACTGAAACATGGTCAGCCAGATCAAACAAAGTGGAAAGGTTGACACTGGGTCTACCATTTATTAAAAAATACATATCTTTAAAAAGCAAAAAATAAAACAAAGCTATTCTCCATATTATCAATTCCATGTTGATGATTTCTTATTGGATATACTGTCGTCAACATCGTGGAGGTCCAGCTCTATGTGCCATCTGCTGGATCCTCATGTGCTCTGCATCGTCTCACTTGGTCCTGCTCATGAATTACTGGACATTTCAGTGCAGCACATCTATCAAATCTCTGGCCTTGCTATCACAAGTACATCTGAAGAAGAGACAGATCCGCTTACAGTAAAGATCTGTCATGAGATTATACTTCCACAGTTTGTCAAAAGTCTTCAGTCACAGAAGTCACCTCCAAAAGCAGCTGTATCATCACAGAAGTGTAAATAGTGTCCTATCTGAGTGTAAATGTGACACTATGGCCTGTACTTTCTGCGTTCTGCGGTCATTTACTTGTATGAAAGGTATAGCTACGTTTCATAAGCTACGGTTTTCAGGACACAAATGGAAATGTAATGTGACATTTTGGTTCACAGTCTGAAATTAGGAGGTGTGCTGGAGGGTGAGCGGGGGTGGTAAGTGTTTCACAGAAACAGACGGTACAAAAGGTACGTGAGATGCCGAGTGTATACATATATTGACAGCAAACTGCATGTTTAATTATCATCACTGTCATTATAATCATCATCATTTGGCTGGCTGAAAGTAGTTAAGAGTCCAAAATTTAGGAAGAATGATTAATGACAGTATGGGTGAGTTTGCATCATGCTAGGTGGCCTATAAACTCTGTCTGTCTGGATCGATGCAAGAAAACTGAGGAGCTTACATCGGTTGCTGTTTATGTTTATTTATTATTATTGCTTAAAATGTCAGTTAGGTCTTACAATTTCATTTAAAGCCTAAATAGTGTTATGGAAAATTATAATGTAAGTGTGTTTTTCATGTGTATGTATAAGTTTGGTCACAGTCAGTAGAAAACTACTGAGATCAGAGCAATGTGTGTATGTTCTTTACTTGGGAAATCTCAAAGATGAGTAGATCTTGGTGTCATGATGATTGGACTGTGCATGATTGTTTAACTAACATTCAGATCAGATAGGAGGGGAAACACGTGTACATTAGAGATATCATACTGACTTAATCATATTAACATAGTGACATGTCTATGTAACATGGAGTTTGTACCTGCATTATTGTCCTAGAAAGACCCCATGACTGAAGGAGATTTGCAACATCCCATTTCATGTGTATAAATGTATCTGAGGAACTGAATTCGGGAGCTCATTCTGCATACACCTCGGTGTTTGTGGTTTCAGCTCTGCTTGCAAGCATTAAAGGCCTAAGAGACGTAAGTCTCTGACGAATATTGTGTTATAGCTTTATTGAGCTGATCTCACCAACTAGACAAAGAGCAATTGACTTAAATTGTCACGACAATAGTTAAACATCGTAGCCTTGAAACCTGTGTTCATGCTTACACCTGAATTTGAAATGATGTCTTAATTTAATGTCATATAGGTTTGAAAGACATGTTACCTAATGATCATTAGACAACACGTGTGATCATTAGACAGAAACCTATTTTTGCAGAAAACAAAAAAATAAACAACAACATGGGCACGAAAGAACAATTCGATTAGTTTCATCAGGTAGATGACACATGGCTGCAACTGTCGCATTTTATTTAACTAATACATTATGTATCGATCATTTAGATCAAAATGGAAATGAAATAAATGGCAAATTAAGAAAAATCCAATCCAAACTGTGGCAACACAGTCAAGACTTTATTGTTTTTCAGGTGTCAGTGTGTTTTCGTTTGCTGGTGCGTGGATCCAACAGCAACAGTTTCTTCCGCTCCATGCCACAGCCTTAGCAAGCCTTGGGAACATGACAGTGTTTTAGTGACAATAAATAATTTAATAAATACATTAAAAGATAAATAATTGTATCCATATCAAACCATTTCAGCATTTCTAGTATGTTTGTAAAGACTCAAATATAAACAAACAAAAGCCATGACTTAAAGACATCATCCATCATCAAACATCCAACCAAAGGTAAATGATGGAGTAGTGGGTCACATCATAACATCATATCTGTTTGTTATTAATCATTTCTGCTATTTATAAAATATTAATGATATGAAATACTGGAAGAGGGAAGAGAACATCATCAATGTCTTTGAAAGATCATCTTCTTTAAAAAGTATAAACTTACTGATCTCCTGTTGTTAACATTCCAGCGAGAACAACCTACATGGAAACAGCAGACAACATTTTTATGTTTTGCTTTAATTTAGATCTTTTGTAAAAACGTAACCTCCAATTGCAGGTCCGTCCTGTTCCTGTATTCCCAAAGATGTTCCCTAACAGTGTATGGTTTTAGCACCCCCCCTTGTCTGATTTCCTCTCACCTTCATCCAGCTTGAACAACACTAGAATAGAGGGAGAAACACCTACATACTCTACATGGTGCACAAGCTTAGTGAATCAGCCTGTGGATGGTTCACAGACATATTATAATCTATAATATATATGAATAGGCCACATAGTCATGATTTCATTCCATGACACATTTAAACTTGGTAAAATGTGTGACTCTATTCTATTTCTGTTGTGTTGTACAGTGGTTACGTTATGTGAGGAGTTATACTTACACTTAAACTCAAAATGAATTCTTCCATTTGTGCACTTAGCCAGAGAAACTTTAGGGTTTCTCCACAAGTCAAGTTGAAGACAATCCAAATACTGGCTTTCTCCTTCGTTTATATATGTATCTTGAAATTGTTGTCTTAGCTCAGGATAATCAACGGTGTTGACAGTACAGTAAGCCTCTGCACAAAAAAGAAGAAAATGCGTTTGCAGGTAAGCGCTTCGATAGATCTTTGGACTTCACAAAATAAACAGACTTGATTTTACCTTTGCAAGTGGGTAGGTCTGACCAAGAGCCATCGCTGTAACACACCACTTCTGCTGTACCCACGAGTTTATAGAAGTTAGCGCATTGGTACGTCAATGACATTCGATTAGTTTGTAGAAGATCTCCATTCATAACATTTGGGACTGCTCCACATAGTTCAACTGAAATGGCAAAAAAAAACAACAGTTCCAATGTAAAAATTAGTTTTTCTGGAGGCAAATCAAAACATTTAAGCTTGTCATAGTACATTATATCTATAGGAAACCAGTAGCACTTGTAAAGACGACACAATTTAATAAAATCTATTTCATGCAATCTGCCTGAAACTCCAATCCGGATTTGTGTTTGCCCAGCCCATTACTGATAGCCATGATTACTAGCCAGAGTAGATTTTGACCCTGGCTATCGTCTACGTCACTCAATGAGGCTGTACAACACAATGTTTAACAAGTCCCCCAGTTCCACCCTGGAAAATAATGAAAGATTTTGGTTGACTTTGTATGTTGGATATGATATAAAATGAATGACCTGCTGTGATTAGAGGTCCATTGTGACTGGAAGAGCCAGAAGAAGCTCCTGTAAGGTAAAGATCAGATGAATGTAAATAACAGATACTTGAGTGAGTATCAACACTGTATGCATTTCTTCCAGATAACGAGTAAAGTGGTGTCTGAAAGTCCTTCCCATTGTGCTTTCTTAATCAACGATGACTGCCCCTGCTAACGGAGTAAATCATTAACCCTCTATCAATGACCCTGAGATGCAAAATATTATCCTGTCCACAATAAAGACAATAACTTACCTGTACCTCTACCACGATCATCGCCACCCGCAGGTTGTGTGCCACTGCCAGTAGACGTACCATGTCCCCCACTAGCAGTATCACGTCCCCCACTAGCAGTATCACGTCCCCCACTAGCAGTATCACGTCCCCCATCATCGGTACCATGACCCCCACTAGCAGTACCACGTCCCCCATCATTGGTACCACGTCCCTCATCATTGGCACCACGTCCCCCATCATCGGTACCACGTCCCCCATCATTGGTACCACGTCCCTCATCATCGGTACCACGTCCCCCATCATCGGTACCACGTCCCCCATCATCGGTACCACGTCCCTCACTAGCGGTACCACGTCCCCCATCAGTGGAACCACGTCCCCCGTCATCAGTACCACGTCCCCCACTAGCAGTACCACGTCCCCCATCATCGGTACCCCGTCCCCCACTAGCAGTACCACGTCCCCCATCATCGGTACCACGTCCCCCGCTAGCAGTACCACGTCCCCCATCATCAGTACCACGTCCCCCATCATCAGTACCACGTCCCCCACCATGTCCATCAGCAGGTCGGTCTCCTCCCTCTGAAAAAACAAGCAAGTAATTTGTGAAACTCCTCCTCCCCTGCATTGTTGTTTTGATACTTTCACCCTTTTGTTTCTATTTCTTTCCAGTTGCAACACACAAGTTTGATGCTGCATGTATATATTCGCTTTGGGTTTGAGTTCGAGATTAGTACATATATTTTAATGTTTTCTGGTTAGCTGTCGGAGTTTTCCACTTTTGTCTTCTATCCTTGCGAGATAGCAAATGTTTTATGAAACGGCTCAGATCAGTCGGCAAGTCAGTCGGTGTGGTTCAGATTAAATCTGTAATCAACCAGATGATCTGTTCAGTCATTGATCCCGACTGAGCCTCAGATTGGGGATTCCTGTGCTGAATGATTAATCAGCCATCAACCAACTGATAGACTGATCAATAGATAGATCCATGGATAGATCAATAAATAGATAGATAGATTATATCTTACCAACTGTACGCAAAAACTGTGTAAAAATATATTGTGGGCTCAAACCATTTTGTTATTGCAAACTGCATGCAGAGAGACAGAAGAAGATAAATTTCACCAACAAATATATGCAGTTAACTATATGTTCAAGTAAGCAAGGCCACTAGGACAGAGGCTTCCATTCTCAAGCAACAATACCCAGTTTCAAAATAAAAGCCCCAGACAAATACTATACTGTATGGGGCCCCCCTATTGACCAATTTTACAATAATTTTACAAACTTAATTCAACATAAATATCTACCAAGTTTTGTGATGATTGGACAAACTCATTGATTTTTGGACCAGGTCCAAGCCCCCTATTGAGAGATTTCAAAACATATCCTGCGAGTTTTGTAAGGATTGGACAAACAATTTCTGATTTATAGTCTGATTTGTGTTATGCCATGCCCATTTTTTGCATTTGTAGCGCCCCTTACTGGTCAATTTCAATGAAACTTTCAGAGTATGTTTCAGGTACTTATGTGTTACATATCCTGCAAATGTTGTGATGATTGGCCCAAGGGTTGTTGACTTTGGTCTGTTTATGTGCTGAGCCACGCCCTTTTGAAGTTCATTGGTCAATATATTGAAAACTAAATAAGATATCAACAAGCTTTATGCATGATAAGCTTGGTCCCATAATGATCCATAGAAAGAAAATCGGACCTACGGTTTAGGAGGAGATGTCAAAAATGTGTCCAAAAATGTAAAAAAGCAGAAAATATAGTCAGGCGGACTTTAGTCATTCTAGATGTTTTTTTGTAGAGCGCATTGAGCTGGCCTTATGTGTCAAATTTCAAGCCAATCGGAATCACGGTGTGAGGGGTGTGGCCTTTCCAAAATAGCGTTTTTGGGCCTTAATTACAGCGCCACCATCTGGCCGATTGGGCTTATGTGTCTTGGGAAGCATTTACACATAATTTCCAGTTATTGGACCACGTTCCATAGTTTTTCCTCATTCCAGCTCACGGCAATTTGAGACGCGGCATAAGACGACAAATAATTCAACTAGAAAAGGTTACATTTTCTGAAGAAAATTTGTGTGCTTGCTTAAGCTTAAGTGTTTTGTATGAAGTCAATTTAATCAGAAAGATACTGTGTTAATAAATGGTAGAAGTAGTAAAATCAGAAGTAACAGCAGCACCAGCAGTAGTAGTAGCAGAAGTATTAGCTGAAGTAGCAGAAGTAGTAATAGTAAACCACATTCATCCATAAATTATATGAAGTAAACCACAAACAGAGGCCCTGTTTAGACTTGGCATTAACATCGATCCGATCTCAAGTTAACACCTCTAAGTACATCCGTTTACACCTGGCATTAAAATGCGTCTTCACATGGGTCTCGAGTGATCGGATCTCACTTCCCCATTCTATATGCAAATAAACACCATAGTACAGCTACAGTTAGCCTAATAACATATCAATTACCAATCATCCATTTGATCTCACACTGAGAGACAGCGCGATCTCACTCTAGCTCCAACCACGGCGCAGAGAGAGAGAGAGAGTGAGAGAGAGAGAGAGTTCCACGGTTTTTAAAAGAGGTTTAACGGTATAGGACATTATTTTTATTTGTTTATTTTGTAATGTGTAGGTATGTCGATCTTTTAAAAGACATGTTGAAAAAATTATACCTATACCAGTAGTTATGTCTCTCGTTGTATTGGTTTGCCCTCTTATGGACGTGATGCGCAAAAATAGATATTGGAATGGTTCGAACCGATGTGTTTCTAATCAAGGAATAATCAAACGTAATTTTTAGCCAATTTTGTGGCCCAGGACACATTCGCGAACACACTGCTAAAAGAATGTGGTCATATCCGTTCCAGACCACCTCCGAATGGCTGAGCGATCCGATCTCACTGCGCCCTCAATGCGTTTTGGGTGCATTTACACCTGTACTTAGAGGTGTTAACTTGAGATCTGATTGCCCAAAAAAGATGTTAATGCCAGGTGTAAACGGGGCCAGAGTTTCTAATGAGACCAATTGAGTTTACTATGTAAAGCATAGTACATAATGGGATTGTATTCAATATCTTCATTGGAGTGCATGCACATTGATGGAAATTAGCTTGTATTTTTCAAACTTATATTTGCCATAGTGAATAGTTGAAATTACACTATATGGCCAAAAGTCAGTGGACACCTGACCATCACATGAGTTTGCTGGACATCCCTTTCTAAAACCATGGGCATTAATATGGAGTTGGACCCCCCCCCCCCTCCCCTCCAAGGCTTTCCACAAGCTTTTGGAGTGTGTCTGTGGGAATTTGTGTCCATTCAGCCAAAAGAGCATTAGTGAGGTCAGGCAGTGATGTTGGACGAGAAGGCGTTCTACTTCCTCCCAAAGGTGTTCAATGGGGTTGAGGTCAGGGCTCTGTGCAGGCCAATCGCGTTCCTCCACACCAAACTCGTCTAACCATGTCTTTATGGTATGGTATCGCTTTGTGCACAGGGGTACAGTGATGCTGCAGCAAAGGGCCTTCCCCAAACTGTTGCCACAAAGTTGGAAGCGCCCAATTGGCTAAAATGTCTTGGTATCCTGTAGCATTAAGATTACCTTCACTGGAACTAAGGGGCCAAGCCCAAACCCTGAAAAGCAGCCCCAGACCATTATCACTCCTCCACCAATTAGTAGGGGTGTCCACTGACTTTTGGCCATATAGTGAATGATTAGATTAGATGATTAGATCAAGAGATGCTCAGTCTTACCTGAATTGGTTTGATCTATTTCAGACTTTGGAACTGAAAGGAAGGTGTAACAATCATGTTCAATAATTAATGCCACAGATACAATCAATACACTTTTAAAGGGTAAGAATTACAGGAGGTTGACAACTTTACACCTTAGCCACAACAATCCCCGTTTGAAGAGTTTGTTTCTAAAATGTTATGTATCCATTCTGGAAAAATATCACTGAAATCATTCACAAATTCTTAATTGTAAAAGATCCAGTCTGTGTTATCATATCAGCACTTAGGTGCTGTCCTTAACTTGTTTTAAGATTGTGCTCTCTATTATTTGTCAGGGAATCAACACTTTTTTCAAATGGTGGTATATTATCTCATTCATGAACAAAACTCATTCCTCACTCCATGGTGGATGATCTTTTTTTGCAAACAGTTCTCTAATTCTAAAAAAGTTCACAAAAAGTGTTATTTGTTTATATCACCACGTTGTCCACTTACTGCATGGCAGGCCTGCGGTCCAGTTACCAAGTATGCAATAGAGGACCTTTTCTGTGCCTGGCCCTCCTTCCACAGCATACCCATTTTCACATTCATACAATACTTTTGAATCTTCATCAAACAGGTCCTGGTATCCCTGATGAATGATCACTGCATGGGGCATTGGGGGGGGCATGTCACATGCTTTTCTACTCTCTGTAAATAAGAAAATCAATCACATGTAAACATAGGTAAAGATGCCCGTATAGATGGCTACTTGGTTTTTGTAGTTAGGATTTTGTCTTTGGATTTCAACCAATCTGAATAAACCATTAAACCTAAACATTTTTATTAATGTGGTTATTTTTACAACTCACTGGAGTAACACATCTCACAGACTCACTCTCACAGATTGGAATTGATGTCCAGCTTCCATTTTTACATTCGGCTGTGGCATCCTGGTCTTTGGCTGCATGTCCTTTGTCACATGCAACCCAAATTTTTTCTGACTCCTCATACCAGCCTTTTGGGTTTTCTGTGTATTTTGCATTGGGTATTTCTGGGTTAAAGCAGGATTTTTCATCTGAGAAAAAAAAGAATAATAAACTCAGTCAGACACAATTTTCAGAGACATTTCACGACAAATGTTTTATGTCCTCATGGATTCTTTGTGACAATTAATGTGATTGTTTTATAAATGACCGATGTTTGAATGAATATCAGAAAATGGGTTTTCAATTGTCAGAAATGTTTGATGACTGCCACAGTTGTCTTATCTTATAACTTGCTCTTTAAAGGTTCATTTAATTTTGAAAGTTTTTGGGAACATTTAAAGTTCTGTTTTTTTGTCAGCATTTGGTTAAAATCGAGCTCCAAGGAAATAAAAATCATCTTTTCACTCTTAGGGTTAGGGTTAGGGTTACCAAGATACAGAGTACTGATGGTTTGTTGAATTTGGACACTTCGAAAATGATTCCATGTTGGTATATTTTTCAAGATAATGTTGAAATATTCTAGATTTAGACTCTGGACTCTGGACCAATCTTTGAAATTTGTCATCAGTTGATATGATATCGTTCCCCTGAATCAGTGCCTCTTGTGCATCCTGGAATAACTTTTTATGTCCCTTTTTTGGATGACATTGTTCTCTAGCAGACTACAGTCAGTTTCATGACCCTTTGTTTAAGCTTACTTCAAACATGTAAAAAATAAACAGCATCAGTAACATTTTAAATGAAACTCATTTTCAATTGAAGAAAACTCTTTTTGACGATGCAAGGTTTTCCAGGACATTGTATAGAAAATAACAAAACATCGAATGCAATCATTCAAATAAACCAGACTAGATATTAATGAAACACTTACCTATACATTGTGGTTCAGGTGACCATTTGCCATTCTGACATTTGCTCGTTGCCCACCACCCCTCCACGGCTGGTTGAAGTCCACTATCACAGGCATAAGTGATCGTCGATGCATCAGAATAGCTCACTTGCTCAGGGACAAAATAACCACCATCCAATTGTGGTGCCCTACAGGCCGCTGGCCCACTTTGCGCTAAAATAAAGTAAACAAGAGAATAAACATGTTTGGGTTTTTTAGTAATTCAAAAATATAACTAGAAAAGAACGCACACCCTATAACAAGGTGCTGGCTAACGAAAAATAAACGATTAAAAGTAAACCAAAGTATTATTCTAACTATTAAATATTCTCTCCCTGCAGCATTTTTTGGGGGAAATTAAAAGTGTTGTATTTAATCACAATGAGCAAATTTCTTTTTACCATTTATTACTCCGGGAAACCAAACCAGAAGAACAAATCCAAGGCATCTAAAGCACATTTTGACAGGGATTAAATCATGCAACAGCAAAGCATCAATTTAGGCCAACTTCAGATCAGGATCAGTTAATCATTGTCCAGGGCCTTCCCCCAAAAGTTAAGCAATGGGGAGTGAACAGTGTTGTTGACACTGCCAGATCAAACAAAGTGGAAAGGTTGACACTGGGTCTACCATTTATTAAAAAATACATATCTTTAAAAAGCAAAAAATAAAACAAAGCTATTCTCCATATTATCAATTCCATGTTGATGATTTCTTATTGGATATAGTGTCGTCAACATCGTGGAGGTCCAACTCTGGGTGTGATTGCCATCTGCTGGATCCTCATGTGCTCTGCATCGTCTCACTTGGTCCTGCTCATGAATTACTGGACATTTTAGTGCAGCACATCTATCAAATCTCTGGCCTTGCTATCACAAGTACATCTGAAGAAGAGACAGATCCGCTTACAGTAAAGATCTGTCATGAGATTATACTTCCACAGTTTGTCAAAAGTCTTCAGTCACAGAAGTCACCTCCAAAAGCAGCTGTATCATCACAGAAGTGTAAATAGTGTCCTATCTGAGTGTAAATGTGACACTATGGCCTGTACTTTCTGCGTTCTGCGGTCATTTACTTGTATGAAAGGTATAGCTACGTTTCATAAGCTACGGTTTTCAGGACACAAATGGAAATGTAATGTGACATTTTGGTTCACAGTCTGAAATTAGGAGGTGTGCTTACAATTTAATTTAAAGCCTAAATAGTGTTATGGAAAATAATAATGTAGGTGTGTTTTTCATGTGTATGTATAAGTTTGGTCACAGTCAGTAGAAAACTACTGAGATCAGAGCAATGTGTGTATGTTCTTTACTTGGGAAATCTCAAAGATGAGTAGATCTTGGTGTCATGATGATTGGACTGTGCATGATTGTTTAACTAACATTCAGATCAGATAGGAGGGGAAACACGTGTACATTAGAGATATCATACTGACTTAATCATATTTACATAGTGACATGTCTATGTAACATGGAGATTGTACCTGCTCTGTCAACAGTCTTGTCTTGTCTCATGATTGTCCTAGAAAGACCCCATGACTGAAGGAGATTTGCAACATCCCATTTCATGTGTATAAATGTATCTGAGGAACTGAATTCGGCAGCTCATTCTGCATACACCTCGGTGTTTGTGGTTTCAGCTCTGCTTGCAAGCATTAAAGGCCTAAGAGACGTAAGTCTCTGACGAATATTGTGTTATAGCTTTATTGAGCTGATCTCACCAACTAGACAAAGAGCAATTGACTTAAATTGCCACTACAATAGCTAAACATTGTTGCCTTGAAACCTGTGTTCATGCTTACACCTGAATTTGAAATGATGTCTTAATTTAATGTCATATAGGTTCGAAAGACATGTTACCTAATGATCAGACATGTTGTCTAATGATCACACATGTTGTCTAATGATCATTAGACAACATGTGTGATCATTAGACAGAAACTTATTTTTGCAGAAAACAAAAAAATAAACATCTAAGACCAAATTTATATTAAAAAATCTAAGATGCCTAAGACCTTTGCACAGTACTGTATGTGTTTACTTTTTCACTCTGTAGATCTTATTTTCATATCATTAATACATTTTTCCAGCTCTGGGCATAAAGATACAACATGGGACATGAAAGAACAATTTGGTTTCATCAGGTAGATGACACATGGCTGCAACTGTCACATTTTATTTAACTAATACATAATGTATCGATCATTTAGATCAAAATGGAAATTAAATAAATGGTAAATTAAGAAAAATCCAATCCAAACTGTGGCAACACAGTCAAGACTTTATTGTTTTTACGGTGTCAGTGTGTTTTCGTTTGCTGGTGCGTGGATCCAACAGCAACAGTTTCTTCCGCTCCATGCCACAGCCTTAGCAAGCCTTGGGAACATGACAGTGTTTTAGTGACAATAAATAATTTAATAAATACATTAAAAGATAAATAATTGTATCCATATCAAACCATTTCAGCATTTCTAGTATGTTTGTAAAGACTCAAATATAAACAAACAAAAGCCATGACTTAAAGACATCATCCATCATCAAACATCCAACCAAAGGTAAATGATGGAGTAGTGGGTCACATCATAACATCATATCTGTTTGTTATTAATCATTTCTGCTATTTATAAAATATTAATGATATGAAATACTGGAAGAGGGAAGAGAACATCATCAATGTCTTTGAAAGATCATCTTCTTTAAAAAGTATAAACTTACTGATCTCCTGTTGTTAACATTCCAGCGAGAACAACCTACATGGAAACAGCAGACAACATTTTTATGTTTTGCTTGAATTTAGATCTTTTGTAAAAACGTAACCTCCAATTGCAGGTCTGTCCTGTTCCTGTATTCCCAAAGATGTTCCCTAACAGTGTATGGTTTTAGCACCCCCCCTTGTCTGATTTCCTCTCACCTTCATCCAGCTTGAACAACACTAGAATAGAGGGAGAAACACCTACATACTCTACATGGTGCACAAGCTTAGTGAATCAGCCTGTGGATGGTTCGCAGACATATTATAATCTATAATATATATGAATAGGCTACATGGTCATGATTCCATGACACATTTAGACTTGGTAAAATGTGTGACTCTATTCTATTTCTGTTGTGTTGTACAGTGGTTACGTTATGTGAGGAGTTATACTTACACTTAAACTCAAAATGAATTCCTCCATTTGTGCACTTAGCCAGAGAAAGATGAGAGTTTCTCCACCAGTCAAGTTGAAGACAATACAAATACTGGCTTTCTCCTTCGTTTATATGTATATCTTGAAATTGTTGTCTTAGCTCAGGATGATCAACGGTGCTGACAGTACAGTAAGCCTCTGCACAAAAAAGAAGAAAATGCGTTTGCAGGTAAGCGCTTCAATAGATCTTTGGACTTCACAAAATAAACAGACTTGATTTTACCTTTGCAAGTGGGTAGGTCTGACCAAGAGCCATCGCTGTAACACACCACTTCTGCTGTACCCACGAGTTTATAGAAGTTAGCGCATTGGTACGTCAATGACATTCGATTAGTTTGTAGAAGATCTCCATTCATAACATTTGGGACTGCTCCACATCGTTCAACTGAAATGGAAAAAAAAACAACAGTTCCAATGTAAAAATTAGGTTTTCTGGAGGCAAATCAAAACATAGTACATTATATCTATAGGAAACCAGTAGCACTTGTAAAGACGACACAATTTAATAAAATCTATTTCATGCAATCTGCCTGAAACTCCAATCCAGATTTGTGTTTGCCCAGCCCATTACTGATAGCCATGATTACTAGCCAGAGTAGATTTTGACCCTGGCTATCGTCTACGTCACTCAATGAGGCTGTACAACACAATGTTTAACAAGTCCCCCAGTTCCACCCTGGAAAATAATGAAAGATTTTGGTTAACTTTGTATGTTGGATGTGATATAAAATGAATGACCTGCTGTGATTAGAGGTCCATTGTGACTGGAAGAGCCAGAAGAAGCTCCTGTAAGGTAAAGATCAGATGAATGTAAATAACAGATACTTGAGTGAGTATCAACACTGTATGCATTTCTTCCAGATAATGAGTAAAGTGGTGTCTGAAAGTCCTTCCCATTGTGCTTTCTTAATCAACGATGACTGCCCCTGCTAACGGAGTAAATCATTAACCCTCTATCAATGACCCTGAGATGCAAAATATTATCCTGTCCACAATAAAGACAATAACTTACCTGTACCTCTACCACGATCATCGCCACCCGCAGGTTGTGTGCCACTGCCAGTAGACGTACCATGTCCCCCACTAGCAGTATCATGTCCCCCACTAGCAGTATCACGTCCCCCACTAGCAGTATCACGTCCCCCACTAACAGTAACACGTCTCCCACTAGCAGTATCACGTCCCCCACTAGCAGTATCACGTCCCCCACTAGCAGTAACATGTCCCCCACTAGCAGTATCACGTCCCCCACTAGCAGTATCATGTCCCCCACTAGCAGTATCATGTCCCCCACTAGCAGTATCACGTCCCCCACTAGCAGTACCACGTCCCCCACTAGCAGTATCACGTCCCCCACTAGCAGTACCACGTCCCCCACTAGCAGTATCACGTCCCCCACTAGCAGTACCACGTCCCCCACTAGCAGTATCACGTCCCCCATCATCAGTATCATGTCCCCCATCATCAGTACCACGTCCCCCACCATGTCCATCAGCAGGTCGGTCTCCTCCCTCTGAAAAACAAGCAAGTAATTTGTGAAACTCCTCCTCCCCTGCATTGTTGTTTTGATACTTTCACTCTTCTGTTTCTATTTCTTTCCAGTTGCAACACACAAGTTTGATGCTGCATGTATATATTCGGTTTGGGTTTGAGTTCCAGATTAGTATATATATTTTAATGTTTTCTGGTTAGCTGTCGGAGCTTTACATTTTTGTCTTCTATCCTTGCGAGATACTAAATGTTTTATGAAACATTATGTGTGAAGCCCTTAAATGATTATATTGTGATACTAATATGTGGTATGATCTGGGCGGCTCAGATCAGTCGGCAAGTCAATCGGTGTGGTTCAGATTAAATCTGTAATCAACCAGATGATCTGTTCGGTCATTGATCCCGACTGAGCCTCAGATTGGGGATTCCCGTGCTGATTGTCAGGATGTCCAAATAGAGTAATGGAATAATCCTCTAGTCTGTCCCCAGCTTTAGGTGTAGCACAATGAAAATTTGACTTTCTCAAAGATTCCCTGAGTCAAGAGCTTGAAGACACCAAGCTCAGAATGAATGTATTAATGACACCAGACCTCTAGAGAGAGGTCTACAGTCTTTAAATGACGTTTAATGGTAAAGGACATTATTTTATTTGTTTATTTTGTAATGTGTAGGTATGTCAATGTTTTAAAAGACATGTTGAAATAAATATACCTATACCAGTAGTTATGTCTCTCGTTGTATTGGTTTGCCCTCTTATGGACGTGATGCGCAAAATTGGAATGGTTCAAACCGATGTGTTTCTAATCAAGAAACAATCAAAGGTAATTTTTGGCCAATTTTGTGGCCCAGGACACATTCGCGAACACACTGCTAAAAGATTGTGGTCATATCCGTTCCAGACCACCTCCGAATGTGGTCTGAGCGATCCGATCTCACTGCGCCCTCAATGCGTTTTGGGTGCATTTACACCTGTACTTAGAGGTGTTAACTTGAGATCTAATCGCCCAAAAAAGATGTTAATGCCAGGTGTAAACGGGGCCAGAGTTTCTAATGAGACCAATTGAGTTTACTATGTAAAGCATAGTACATAATGGGATTGTATTCAATATCTTCGTTGGAGTGCATGCACATTGATGGAAATTAGCTTGTATTTTTCAAACTTATATTTGCCATAGTGAATAGTTGAAATTACACTATATGGCCAAAAGTCAGTGGACACCTGACCATCACATGAGTTTGCTGGTACCCCCCCCCCCAAAGCGTTCACAAATTCTTAATTGTACCAGTCTGTGTTATAATTTTGTCAACCAAGGATTGAACTGAGGTTGTTTTAAGATTGTGCTCTCTATTATTTGTCAGGGAATCAACACCTCCTCCACCAATTAGTAGGGGTGTCCACTGACTTTTATGTTATGTATCCATTCTGGAAAAATATCACTGAAATCATTCACAAATTCTTAATTGTAAAAGATCCAGTCTGTGTTATCATATCAGCACTTAGGTGCTGTCCTTAACTTGTTTTAAGATTGTGCTCTCTATTATTGTCAGGGAATCAACACTTTTTTCAAATGGTGGTATATTATCTCATTCATGAACAAAACTCATTCCTCACTCCATGGTGGATGATCTTTCTTTTGCAATCAGTTCTCTCAATCTAACCTTTCGTTATTTGTTTATATCACCACGTTGTCCACTTACTGCATGGCAGGCCTGTGGTCCAGTTACCAAGTATGCAATAGAGGACCTTTTCTGTGCTTGGCCCTCCTTCCACAGCATACCCACTTTCACATTCATACAATACTTTTGAATCTTCATCAAACAGGTCCTGGTATCCCTGATGAATGATCACTGCATGGGGCATTGGGGGGGGCATGTCACATGCTTTTCCACTCTCTGTAAATAAGAAAATCAATCACATGTAAACATAGGTAAAGATGCCCGTATAGATGGCTACTTGGTTTTTGTAGTTTGGATTTTGTCTTTGGATTTCAACCAATCTGAACAAACCATTTTTATTAATCTGGTTATTTTTACAACTCACTGGAGTAACACATCTCACAGACTTACTCTCACAGATTGGAACTGATGTCCAGTTTCCATTTTTACATTCGGCTGTGGCATCCTTGTCTTTGGCTGCATGTCCTTTGTCACATGTAACCCAAATTTTTTCTGACTCCTCATACCAGCCTTTTGGGTTTTCTGTGTATTTTGCATTGGGTATTTCTGGGTTAAAGCAGGATTTTTCATCTGAGAAAAAAAAGAATAATAAACTCAGTCAGACACAATTTTCAGAGACATTTCACGACAAATGTTTTATGTCCTCATGGATTCTTTGTGACAATTAATGTGATTGTTTTATAAATGACCGATGTTTACATAAATATCAGAAAATGGGTTTTCAATTGTCAGAAATGTTTGATGACTGCCACAGTTGTCTTATCTTATAACTTGCTCTTTAAAGGTTCATTTAATTTTGAAGGTTTTTGGGAACATTTAAAGTTCTGTTTTTTTGTCAGCATTTGGTAAAATCGAGCTCCAAGGAAATAAAAATCATCTTTCCACTCTTAGGGTTAGGGTTAGGGTTACCAAGATACAGAGTACTGATGGTTTGTTGAATTTGGACACTTTGAAAATGATTCCATGTTGGTATATTTTTCAAGATAATGTTGAAATATTCTAGATTTAGACTCTGGACTTAGGTCTCTATGATAATGCCGCAGCCAAAATGAATTTTAAATAAATAAAAAAATGCCTTTTCTCTTGACCAATCTTTGAAAATTTATTTTAATAGCAGTGGAAATCAAGTACACTGTGCTCTGAACTTTGAAGGGGGAAAGGTTGGAAGGCCAAGAACTAACATTCCTGAAGACAACATCCGTAGGCTCCTTGGCATGTCCCTGCCAGTGCCTTGTATTGCAAGAGCTTTCAGTGAGGGCAACAGCTGTGTGTCCGATGAGGAGTTGGACACAATTAATGTTCCAAATAAAGTCAACAAATCCTCACGCTGTTGTAACGGATGTGGATAGGCTTGAAAAAGGACAGTCTTAGCTAGTAAATGTCAATAGTCCTGAGTAGAAAGAGCATAAATTCATCTCGTTCATCTACTCTCTCATTCTCGAACCGTTCAAGAACGAGAGAGTAGATGAACGAGAAAGCTGATGAACGAGAGAAACTACTTCCGCGTACCTGCCGGATCAAGGACCCATATTAGATCGTGAAAAAGGCCAATGTAATAATGTAGCGATCTACAGAGGGAGAGAGGGCGATGGCCGAGCGCCAAACAAATAAATAACAGCGACTTCACCGGCGATTTGCCTTTTTTTCTCTGCAGATGCAGAAAGTTCAGTGCAAGCCATTCTAGTTCAATAATCCGATTTAGATTGGAGGAATTAAAGAAAAAATGTAACGTTATACAGTTGCAAACGTCTTTATTAAAATGGCAAACATAAAAAATATAAAAACAAACAACAACAATGAAATAAATATAAGCATGTCTGCTCACTGCAGGGCATGACCAAATATAACAATCAAAGTGTCACAGTGACAAGGGCCTTAATATAAAACAACAAAAGAAACAAACCAAGTTGTAAACGTATTATAACAAATATAAATACAAATATAAAAAAAGAATTAAAACTCGAAAGGTTCGAAATGTTCGATTCATTTACATGTATCAACTCGAAGGAATCGATTCTTTGAAAAGATTCGGTCCGCCCATCACTAAATGCTTGACAGGACGAGCCAGCCAAAGTTCTGTAGTGGCACATTCTATATCCAATCAGTGGAGAGCATGGTGATCCCTCCATGGACCAATCAGGTAGCTCTCTGATCTAGTCCCGCCTTCCCTTTGCTTGCTAATCTTGTCTCTTGCTTGCAAATCCTTGCCCACACGCTTGCAAATAGTTTTGGCAGGCTTTGCGCACTGGGATAGTGACAAAAGTCGGCATGCGCAGAATTGATGTTTGTAAGTGTAAAAGCGTAACTGAAAAAAGAGTTTTGTGAATATAAATATATTTTTCTTGCTCAAATTGTTTTTTGCTTTTGCAAATCATGAGTTACACTTCTGAAAATAGTTCTTTGCAAATACAAATTATTTTTCACTCTTGCAAATCATGATACACTTCTGAAAATAGTTTTGGCAGGGAAATACCTCAGTTGATATGATATCATTCCCCTGAATCAGTGCTTCTTGTGCATCCTGGAATAACTTTTTATGTCCACTTTTTTGGATGACATTGTTTTCTAGCAGACTACAGTCAGTTTCATGATGACACTTTGTTTAAGCTTACTTCAAACATGTAAAAAATAAACAGCATAAGTAACATTTTAAATGAAACTAATTTTCAATTGAAGAAAACTCTTTGACGATGCAAGGTTTTCCAGGACATTGTATAGAAAATAACAAAACATCGAATGCAATCTTTCAAATGAAGCAGACTAGATATTAATGAAACACTTACCTATACATTGTGGTTCAGGTGACCATTTGCCATTCTGACATTTGCTCGTTGCCCACCACCCCTCCACGGCTGGTTGAAGTCCACTATCACAGGCATAAGTGATCGTCGATGCATCAGAATAGCTCACTTGCTCAGGGACAAAATAACCACCATCCAATTGTGGTGCCCTACAGGCCGCTGGCCCACTTTGCGCTAAAATAAAGTAAACAAGAGAATAAACATGTTTGGGTTTTTTAGTAATTCCAAAATATAACTAGAAAAGAACGCACACCCTATAACAAGGTGCTGGCTAACGAAAAATAAACGATTAAAAGTAAACCAAAGTATTATTCTAACTATTAAATATTCTCTCCCTGCAGCATTTTTTTTTGGAAATTAAAATTGTTGTATTTAATCACAATGAGCAAATTTCTTTTTACCATTTATTACTCCGGGAAACCAAACCAGAAGAACAAATCCAAGGCATCTAAAGCACATTTTGACAGGGATTAAATCATGCAACAGCAAAGCATCAATTTAGGCCAACTTCAGATCAGGATCAGTTAATCATTGTCCAGGGCCTTCCCCCAAAAGTTAAGCAATGGGGAGTGAACAGGGTTGTTGACACTGTCTTGCACATCAGTCAACACACCGATAAAATGCATTATGCACACACACACATACACAGAGGGGAGAGAGATGCATATACATCAAAAGTTACAGTAATTGGTCAAATTACTTTAAAAAATTCAAGTAGTTATCATTACTAAATGAGAAAGAGCATTTGAAATACTGTTAAGATTCACTCAGTCAATTCAAATAACTTTATTTATTTTAGTTTTTCACAGTCCTCATGATATCGTACTGCATCACAGGTCAATGTTCCCTGACCTCTGAATATACCGTCCATTAGATTCATGCATTTGGTACCAAGAAAGTATTTCATTTTTTAGGCCCAGCATGTTTGTTGTATGTTGTTTGCTGATTACTGATGGTTGAACCTTAAACCTTGAACACATATGAGAAGAAGTTACTCATATTCCCGTAAGCCCTGCAGGGGTCATTCCATGTTAGTTTACTTGTTCGGGAAATGCTTGCAATGACTAACTTGTCCCCAGCATTAGTGATACAGCCCCTCAACAAAAAAAAATATTAGATTGTTTACAGTCCAGATCTTTCAAAATGATTTCCTGCACTGCTGGGATCAGAGGTCAGGATTTTGAAATACTGAAACATGGTCAGCCAGATCAAACAAAGTGGAAAGGTTTATCATTTATCGAGCAGGGGTGGTAACTGTCTCATAATAACAGACGGTACAAAAGGTACTAATTTCCTTTTCTGTTGGAACTAACCTGCCAGATCCCTTCTCTCTTCCCTCCTGTCAGTGGTTGTGTGATCCAACTAAATGCGTCAAAGCTAGGGAACAATCATTTACCCTGGAGGGGGAAGGGGGAAAAAATGGGGAAGAAGAAAAAAAGACAGCAGGTTCAGAACTTCTATAATGTTGGTCCCACTTGAGAATACGATGCTACTAGGGGTTTGAAATCCACGTGAAGCAGCGAGAGATGCGAGGAGAAATAGTAAAAAATAAAAATGGAAAAAGTCAAGCCTTTTCATGCATTCCCCTATTGTTTATCAGAATAAATAACAGATTAATGAAAATCTATACTTTTGCGATTTTGGGGGTAAACTTGTTGATGATCCAAAGGTCGAAGGTTCGATCCTCAGCTGATCCTCAACAAAAGTAAAATTCAATAAATAAAAACTTTGTCCCTGTTTTATTCATCTAAACGTACCAAAAAATGTTCTATTTCATTATTATCCTACCATATTTGTTTTAGTTTCAGTAACGTTTCAGTGTCATGCAGTCAAAAAAGACATTTAACATGGACAGTGTAACATTGTTACATAGTAATGTTATTGTGAAGCAGGGCAATAATGAATCCCTGGTAATCTGAATCCTTGAAGTAAAAGCATAAATTCTTCAGTAAGTAATTCAAATCTATTGCACTGTATACAAATACACTTTTATAATGTATAATAATAATAATATATAATATATATATATATATATATATATATATAATAAATATATAATATATAAAATCAACAAATATAAATATATTTTTCTCTCTCAAAACACAAAAACACCCCAAGAAAATTGTATATGAAAATAACAAACAATTGACCCAAGAAACAACAAGAGATTATATACAAAGTATTTACAAAAACTGAACTAAACGGAAAAAAACAGTTCTGCTACTCTCTGACCTAGAAAAATACCCTTCATCATCTCATGTGCTTGGGTGTTTTGAAGTGTTTGCCCTACAAATCCATCCAAAAAGACACACACACACTTTTGATAAGTAATTCTCTTTAGGGAGCGCTATGAAGGGATAAGAGGAAAAGCATAGTAATGCACTTTGATCCTCTTCGCCCTAACATGCATCAGTGGCTGTTTATTTTAGACTGATGGAATGCAAACTACCAAATATTTGTTCAAAACAGGAGCAACTGAAAGTGATGAGAAACGATTTTTGAAAAGTGATCTCATGTGGCTGTATTTTTCAGTCTGCTCTGCTTATACTGTTTCCTTGACACCTTTTCATCTTTCACTCCAAAGAACATTCCTTACTTAAAAGACTTAAATTCTACCCTCATTTCAACACTTTGCTGTTAAAGTGGCAAAGCTACAGAAGGGGAAGTGCATAATGAAGCAACGCTGGAATAGCAGCATGGGAAAAAGGCAGGGGATACATTGAAGAGCATCGAATTAAAAACCTGGTCACATGCTCAAAGTAGCATTTCTCCCAAGCTGTTTTGCCTCTTCAGATAAAGGTCCTGTAGGTGCTACGAATAACACATATGCACTCACATGTACACGTGCACACAAACACACAAACCAATGACACACAAATATGCAGTTGCACTTCCAATCATTTTTGTTTCTCTGCTGTCAACTATCAAATAAAGGCAAAAATGCCCCCCCCAAAAAAAAATCTTAAAAGGGCCACCTGGCAGAAAGAGGAGAGGACTCCACAGACCAGATGGCATGTGAGGGTAAAGTACACAACTAATAAGACAAAACATCTTTGGACAAAACATCTTTGGAAAGCATGGTCTCATTGCTTTTGTAATTACAACAGTTTTTACCAAGCCATGAATGATGAATCTCTCTTTCAGATTCTTTCAGAAGGATAGAGTTGTAGTTGCCTTGTTATTGAGTTACCCTTGTCACTGTGTATTTACTTAACATTTAAATGTACCGATGCCCGGCACGGCAAGTGGCATTGCCAGGATTGTTCAACTGGATGTGACAAATTGAGCTCCAGGGCAGCAAGGTCTCAGTGGACAACATTATTAACCACAGTCGGAGGCCAATACGAACTACGGCGATAAACATTGGACCCACGGGACGTAATGTATCACCGCCAAGGATGACTTAAGAAACTGACATAGGGTCGAAGGGTCGGATGTTAAACCAAAGCTCCCCACAGATACCCCGGCTGATAAGAGACCCGGGAAGTCTGGATGCAATTTGTCCTCCTCTCTGTGAGAGACCCAGAGTCTCCAGAGGTTCACTTCTGTATTGATTTCTCCTTCCACTATCTATTTTACCAAAAGCAATTTGTTGCAATCTCATTCTGCCCTTGTTGATTGATGGGGAGGCTCACTTGCCAATTCCTTCCTGGGTTTCTCTTGTCCGTCGTCCGTCTTTTCACACTACATCTTCCTTCGCCCTTGATTTTCCTCCATCAGCTGATGGTGCCATATACTGTCCTTCTATTCCCACTCACTGGATTGAAAACCAGCTGATATAGCTTATAATGTAGATAATGTGCTACCATGGGGAATAAAGGCCCTCCTCACATATTGCTTCATGTGTCTTGTTTACCAGCACTGATGAAAACACATTTAAATAATCGGTTCTCATATTACGCAACCACTGTGCCAATTAATTATTGGGACAAATCTTTAATTTTAGTTGAAACAGTTTTCTTTGGCGCCTTTAATTTGGACCATTGTATAAAGCCACTGTTGTGAAATGACAATAAACCAGACTCCTCATCTTTAATCTTCCTCCTGTTTCTAAATTCAGCCAGAAGTCCTGGAAGTAAGAGTAGTCTTCCACAGTATGGGCTAATCACTGCAGTTCCCACACATATAGCCAAGACAGATTTGTAATTGTGAAAGCCTCCGTGAAGACTGTATGACAATGAGTATATATATTCTATCAGAGCAAAAGTTTATCAATCAAAAGTTCATCCTCACAGTAGACAGCTGTCAACAAACTTTATTGGAAAGTTGAGGTGTTGGATTTTTCTGCCCTTTGAAAAGTTCCCCCTCCTATTTCCTCCATTAATCTCTGTGCAGTGGAATGGGAATATAAATGTCTCTCTCTCTCTCTCTCTCTCTCTCTCTCTTTCTCTCTCTCTCTCTCTCTCTCTCTCTCTCTCTCTCTCTCTCTCTCTCTCTCTCTCTCTCTCTCTCTCTCTCTCTCTCTCTCTCTCTCTCTCTCTCTCTCTCTCTCTCTCTCTCTCTCTCTCTCTCTCTCTCTCTCTCTCTCTCTCTCTCTCTCTCTCTGGGCTCCTGAGAAGTGAGGTTCATGAGATGAATATAAGTTACAGTTATCATGTCTCAACCTTTACAAACTCCACTCTTTTCCTTCCCTTCTCACCCGGAGTGCTCTTAACACACACAGAAACAGACATAAAGACACAGACACACACACACACACACAAAGTCACACAGTCTTTCATGAGCGTGTTGACGCCTATGGCCGTGTGACGTGACTGCCTGTTTGCCTGGAGAGAAAGGATGATGATCACAGCCCACAACAAAGGCTTCCTGTCAAACCCTGACTTGGGTTGCAAATACGCTCTATTGACCCTGGAGTAGGCCTGAGGTGGACACCCTGGAGACTGACTTTTCACAGTCTTAGACTTCAAGGATCTCTGTAAACAAAGTGTTGCTGTAGTCTTAGTCCAGCTATGCTACTGTCCATTTGTGGAGGGAGAAATCACTCGGGTGTATACAAATCTCCTATCGACCAGGTCCATTGGAGAACCGGCTGTGCGTAAATAATGGCTAAATATACAGCAACCAGGCTGGTCAGAGATAGTATAGGTATAGGTCAGTTCAGTTGATCAGATGTATCAGTCAAGCGATAAACAGAACTTGTGACTTCTGCTGAGACGGCCAAGTTGTACATTTAGAAACACAACTGCTCTCAGCCGTAGTTGTCGAATACTATGGCCGCCAGACTATACTGTGAGATTCAAGATTCAACAACTTTATTTGTCACATACACACACGTGCAGTGAAATGAAAAAGTGGAAATGCTCAACAGGATTGTGCAAAGGGCAGCAAGTTCACAATATTTACAGTATTACAGTAAGAGCTCTATATAAAAACAACACAATATTTACAGTAAGAGCGCTATAAAAATATAGTAATATGAGAAATTGCATGTATGTAATATAATATAAATATGTGTAGTTGTTACCTAAGTGTGTGTGTGTGTGTGTGTGTGTGTGTGTGTGTGTGTGTGTGTGTGTATAAGAGGGCAGTGTGTGGGTCTTGGTGGGGGCCCTGGTGAGGTCAGAGTTCACAGTCCTGATGGCCTGAGGAAAGAAACTCCGTCTCAGTCTCTCTGTTTTAGCAGCGTGACTACGGAGGCGCTTGCCTGACCACAGCAGCTGAAACAGTCCGTTGTTGGGGTGGTGAGGATCCTTCATGATCCTGCAGGCTCTGGTTCTGCAGCTCCTGGTGTACAAGTCCTGCAGGGTGGGGAGTGTAGTTCCAATAGCGCGTTCAGCCGAACTGTCCTGAGCGAAGCTGTTGCCAAACCAGGCAGCATAGGCGCTGGAAGTAGGGGTGCTGAGGGTGCTGCAGCACCCCCTCTGGTTGTTAGTGGAACTTTAGTGTCAGAATACTGTATTGTATAATTATCAATAAAGACAGAAAAAGCTGATGCGTGCATCTGTGTCAATGGTGTAAAACTGCAGAAAACACCAGGATTTGCAGGCGTAGTTGTGGCTGGATGTAACTACGTATGGCTTATCTGACATCCTCTGTAACGATTGGTATTTGGTAGGCTACAATATATGAATCAGTGTTGAGCAAATTACTTTTAGAATTTATAATTCAAAATGTGTTCATTATGAAAATATATTTGCTGTTTTCTGATCGTTCAAAAAGATGTAGGCCTATTAATTGCAAAAATGATAAGACATTAATCCACGATAATTATAACCTCAAAATGGGTTTTTTTAAAGTTTTTTTTTACATATTGTATTGTTGCAACGTTATTTATGTGAGAAATGAATTGGTGTTGTTGTCTCCAAAGCGCATTCTGTTCATAAACATTATGTCATCGCTTTACCAGCGCAAACAATTTGTCGTTTCGAATTTCAGCACCCTGAGCTCAAAACATCTTCCCACGCCTATGCCAGGCAGTGCCTTATTTCACATTCCACACATGCTGTAACTTGGTCATGAGAACACGGTCCGTGACCTCAGTGTTCGGGCTCTGCTAAATGAATCAGCTTTAGTTTGCGGTCTGATAACTGTAACCAAATAGAAGCAGATGATCCGACTCCACTCAGTTAAGACATCCATCAAACACATCTAATCAATTCTGCAAGAAGAAGCATCCTAAGCATCCTGGCGTGATTCAGAGATCAGATATATCCAAATATGATGCACAAGTATCCTATTTTGACGCTCAAACCAATACGTCATTTGTCTATTTCCTAGTTTTAATGTAGTTTAAGTGTAATTGAATTGGAAATTACAGATTGTACAATATATTGTGTATGGGATGTAGAATTAGATTGTGGTATTTTGCATTTGTGTCCAGGAAAGTAATCTGCCTGTATAGTAGCACCCATTCATTCATTTGCAGTGAATATGTTTGAATGTGATTTGTATTCATGTGTATATTTTGCCTTCAAAGAGTTTTAGATGCCATTGGCTGTAAGTTCAGGTTCAACATGGAGAACTGTTTCCTTCTGATTTTAATTGAATTCGATCCAGATTCATGGATATACTTTATAAAATCACCAGGAAGCATCGGAATCAGGCCAATGCAAGCTGCCATTTCTTGTTATTTTTGTTCTTGCCAGAGGCGCATCTATACGGAAGAGGATTAGGTCCACGTGTGAAAATTTTATTTGAGTTCTGAATTCTGACTTTAAACTCAAATAAATTGTGGCCCTAATCCTCTTCCGTACATCTACACCTGTGTTTGGCGCTACGAGACTGTAATATTTTAGGGCCCTTGCTCATCTTGCTCTGCCAATGTCCCAAAGTAGTAATAGCAGTAAACTGATTTTTTTTTCTCTCTGTGGCGGTTCAGAAGCAAACAAACAGGAAATAAAACAACCGCTTTGCAACCGAAATGGCTTGAGGTTACAGAAATCTAACTTGTGAAAGCAGCAACAGGCTACGATTGCAGCCTCTGGCCACAGATGTTAACTGATGTAAGGCCCATTATATATTATTTTGGTTTATATGAAGATGATAAGATGTAATCATGCATTGCAGCCACAAGACATGTTGTGTTTTGAATAAGGGACAAGACTCACTTTTTCATCAACAAGAAGATTTTTCTTTTGTGTACCATAAGGTTCACTGAAAATAGATACAACAAAATAAAAGTATGATGAAAAAAAAAAGTGTCAATACAAATACCAATCATTGCACTAATCAAAATCATTCGCCCCACCGGCCCTCAGTCCCAGCTGTAGCACTGACCCTCACTCCCACTCTCCTCCCTTCTATTTCTTTCTCCAGCTCTCCTCCTGCTCTCTCCCCTCTGGGTATTTTTTACATGACATGTCTTGAATCTCTCCATGTGACTCTATGTAACCCCGCATGTCTCATCCACAATGCTGAGGAAGACTCTGGGACAAAACACCCATGTCTCTTCACATAAGATCAGCATGAATGACTGGATGGATGGATTAAAAGGATGAATGTCTTATTCTCATGTCACATTACTTATGGTCTTTTGATGTAGAGCCCCTTCCACCACCAAACTGATGCACAAGATCACACCGCTCTCCCTGAGAAGCTGAAGTCAAACAGGCGTTCCTATTGTTTGACACTGTGGCTGCTAACATGGCTCTGCTGCATATCCTGTTTACACAGTCCTCTTTGATTCTACAGATTTGTATCTCTTTTTTTTCAACTGAGCTGTCTATGCTTTGTGAAGATATACACAGAACTTTAATTAGGAAACATGATCCACTTGCCTTTAGAGTCCCGTCCTGGCAGGGGGATCCCTCTCTGAGTAGCTCCTGTCGAGGTTTCTCCCATTTTTTCCTAAAAGGTTTTTTCCAAGTTTTTCCTTGTCCTCTGTGAGGGTCTAAGGCTGGGGGGATGTCATGTACTAACCATTTATTGTTTCACATGTTGGGCACTGTGAAGCCCTTAGAGACCGTAACGGTGATTAAGGGCTATACAAATAAATGTGATTTGATTTGAGAGTTACAGATCCAGTTTGTACCCAGTGTAACAACAACAGCCCACCGCTGCTGCACCAGTGTGAAAGTTTGACTTAGAGCCATTCCAGATAGAGTAAGCAAGTGTTATTGTAACTTTTCTGTTTTAGAGCAAGACCAATCTAGGAAATTATGGGAAGCAAATTCCTTGTGCGTCAGTGAGTCAGTGGTGTCAGCTACACCCCAGACTGCATCCAGTACATCTCCAGTTTGAGCCTGTTTTATCCGGCCCGAGAGCCATGCAGTCTCTTCAGTTGACTGCAGCGTGAAGCATGTCTGGCCTGCTTGTCCCTTCCAGCAATTTCATCTGGGTGTGTTGCTGCCTTGCATTATGCTAAATGGTCAAACAATAAGTGCACTGTGTGCATGCGCATGGCCGTTTCTGTCACGAAGATCACGCTGAGAAAACAACTCAGTATAAAATAAACTTTGACTGATGAGGCTGCAGCTCTTGCCAGTTTGCAGCAAGTAAACATTTAGATACATTTTGGGCCAAGAGTCTTTGAGAAAAGTTTTTTCATATTAAAAATATATTACTGTATTTTGTCTTTATTAAGTCACAAAATGCTAGATAGATAGATACTACTTATACCATTTTAAACACCTTTGTAAGCCTACCGTTTTTAAGATACACTACTAAATAACAGTACCCAGCCATGTACACTGATCTATATAGGCCAGGGTCTATTTTTATGTGTTTCTAAAAATATGAGCATATGTAGACTGAGTCACCAAGCACCAGTATTTGACTCACATGTTATCCATGTAACACCGCCAAATATAAAGACTATCACAGTACAGATGTCTTGGTAATAGAAACAGCTTACTGACATAAATATCTGGATATCCCATGTTGATGCCAAGGCGGAGGGGCATTGGGGCGGAGTGCTGCCAAGTTCCCACCCAGTTACTCCATCTGGCCAACTGGGGGGTAAAAAAAAATGAAGGCAGCTCCAATGTGAAGCCACACAACTTAACCTAGTTGACCTTGTTTAGCTGGAGCTCAGAGTGTCTGCAGCAGACGAAAGATGAGCCAAGAAGTCTATGATTGGTGGCTTTGGCCGGTGTGAGATTGTTGGGTGATCTGGGTGTCAGCTAGCAGGCCGGCCCGGAGAGGGTCAAACTGGTAGATGGGTAGAAGGGTCAAAGGAAGGTAGCCTTTTTTCTATCCACCTTGCCCAGTGTCTTCACAATAAAAGCCCCTAGACATTGTGGGGAAACTACATCGCTTACCTTCATGTTTGACCACTGAACAACCACCCTGCTCATTCCAGCTACACTGCATACAGGTTATTCTCAGCAGTGAATTGTTTAACTCTCAAGAGGACGAGGCAAGTCTTTAAAGGATGACAATGCTCATGTCCGCTGAGCACGAGTGACAACTCAACGGACTAATCAGCATGGAAGTTATGTGATACAACAGCCATTAGCACCACTGACTTATGTCGGTATAGTCTGTACTTTGAACATGCCCCATGCATAATGAAGCCAAAACACTGCATCATGCATCAAAGGTTTGCTTCTGCTCGATATGGTTTTAGTTCATCTGCATTTGTTGCTTGTGCTTATTTCCGTCTCCCTGTGCTGTTCAGCCAGCCTGAACTTTGCATTCTCCTTTTATAAGAACTTTATCACCCTTTTGCCATGACCAGAAAAAAATGGCAATATTATAGTGAATATAATAGGACTTCTTGAATTTAGAAATAAACTCAACAGTCTGCAACAGACAGCACACGGATATTTGTTTCTCTACATGGCTTTATTGTCCAATTTTCATGTGAAAACTTAATGTGACACTTTCCAACATTTCTGCCCTTTAGCACAACACCAACAAACAACAAAAAAAGACTTAACAGGGTCATTGCATGACCGCGTGATGTGCTGATCGGTCACAAACATTTCAAAGCAAGTCTGAATTAGGAACTGCCTGCTTAACTGAGGTGCGATCACAAGAGCATTTTTTTTTTTTTTTAGAACCATAGAGTAGTTTTCTGAAGTATTAACAAATCCTTCACCCCCCCCCCCCCCTCCCCAACTCTGCTCAAAGACCTTCGGGGAAGTTTTACCATATTTACATTCGGACCACAAATATTCAAATATGTGGTTTGAATCCTTAACGTGTGTATGAATGAATCCCTATGCACCAAGTCCAAAAGAAACATTAGGAAACAACATCAGAAAAATGAAAACTCTTCCCTCGTGGTTTGTTTGGAGCAAGAGTTGTTCGAATTCACAAGAAGCCATTTTACAACAGAAAAAAATAAAAGAAAATCAGATGTTTGCCGGACAATTATGTCACTTAATATCTCAATTAGTCTCCACAGTAAGATGCCTTTCTGATATAAAATATAGTTTTGGTATATTGTTTAACTAAATTAAATCTTTTGGGAAAAAAAAACAACAAAGACGTCCCCTATATCTCCTCTCCAGTGTCCAGAGAAACATCATGGCATAGCATCAGGAGTCCTCTGATAAGGGTTGGAGGGACGAGGGAGGAGGGGGAGCGAACATGGAGTCCACTGGCTATCCTATCCTTCTTGTCCTCTGTTACAATGGGGATCATGATGGAAGATGGGGGCTTGGATGATACTGCAAGGGCGGGACAAGGAGAGCTGGAGGGGGGGGTAGAAGAATGTGGGATCTGTGGGATCGTTGGAGATAGGATGGTCTGGGCTCAGAACCTGAGGTGAGATTTGTGTTTGACCATGTATCTGAAAAAGAGGGGGGGGAAAAAATGAATGAGACTGACGCAGAAAACTTCTTCCTTTTATAACTTTGAAAAGAGACGAGCTAAATATGAAATCATCTGTGCATGGAAGACCACACACAATGAAATGGATAGGTATGTATGAAGATCCTCGCGCACACACACACACACACACACACACACACACACACACACCTGTCAAGGGTTTCCCAATAGCGCAGGAAGACAGGTCGATCCAGATGGCGTCTGTGGTGGCTCAGCTCAAGGACGGTCACATCCCACTTCTGCACGTTGGGGTCTGTCTTTGCCTCGTCGTACTTCAGATGAAAGGCTCGAACTGCGGGGGTGGGGGGGTGGGGGGGGGGGGAGATGCACGCGTCGTTAATCGTAGTGGGAAGTGAATTGCGACCAAAAAAAAACGCCTTTCGGTCCATGAGCATGTCCAATAGTGTACATCAAATAAGGGAGGACTTCCCTAAATGTGGACAGGAGTAGTCAAGTAGTGCGGATGGTGAGTTTGTGAAAACCTGCAGCTAGGATGTGAAGATTTATCGACAATAGAACCTTTACTCCCTTTTATCAAGTAGATACTGCTCAATAAACAAGTGTCTGGTGACTGACCCGCATTCTCCCCTTGATGAAAATAACTTTGTGATAGAAAGGTGATTATTATGATTAGTACAGGGTACAGGGCCGATATCTCAGCATTAAACCAGGAGGTTAGTCAGGGAAGGCTGCTGTACCGTAGTGCACATGCACTGCTGCTCTGATTTATAGCGCTCCGCTTTTGACCTTGTGCCCGCAACAATGACAATATCTCACAGGGCATAGCGCTCCCTCAGTGTCTTGCAGCTTACTTAATGACCAGTGACACTTACTTTTGGCGAAAATGTCAACAGGAGATCCGTCAGGCAGCAGCCAAGGCCAGCCCTTAAACTGCCAGGCGGGACCCTGCACAAAAACGGCCACCACACGGTCCCTGCAAGAAGCACCCAAAGGTGATGTCAGCATGTTGAAGAAAAATGAAACTGATGAGAAATGAAACAGAATGGACACCACGCCCCTGCCCGCACCAACCCTCCATCACCACTGAATAAAACACAACGCTGACCAGTCCTGCGGAGCCAGCTTGAGAGGCTGGTCGATGACACGGTAGGGCACGGTGACGCTGAGTGTCGCCCCGCCAGGCTGGATCTGGTCTTTGCGCCTCTGAAGCAGCACCTCGTTGTCCCGCTGGATGCCCTGCTTCTTCTTCTCGTCCGACGTGACAAACCTGGGGATGGGGGGGGGGGGGGGGGGGGGAGAAAGCAACAGCTCTTGAGTGGGTACACAGCTAATGATTAATTATTTATGAGGAGCAATCAGGCTACTTTTGAGCGTCTCCTCAATCCTTACATCACACCGTGTACAGTGACAGTATTGGTGTGTGTAAACCTCCCACCGGTAAAGTGCATGCATTAACCTTCTGGGCTGCTGTATAGTTTCACCAGCATCTTCTCCATGCAGCAGTCATGTCAGCTGCAGCTGCTGACTGCCCAACCGTCACTACCCTATTAATGATGGCGCATGATTTATGCTTCTAATTATAGATTAAAAAGGCAATTATGCCACAGGGAGTGTTTGCGAGGGTCTAATGCGCACAGTGTGTGTGTGTGTGTGTGTGTGTGTGAAGTTGTCTTCCATGAATACACACCCGTTTATTTCACTTTTGTGGCTGGGAAGGAATACAAACTGGATCTTTCATTTCCAAGTCTGCAGTTGGCAGATTTTAATTAAATTAGGAGGTGTGTCATGCACAGACAGACACAGACACACACACACACACACACACACACACACACACACACACACACACACACACACACACACACACACACACACACACACACACACACACACACACACACACACACACACACACACACACACACACACACACACACACACACACACACGACAATAATGGGCCACAGATTAAGGAAGATAGAGAGAGACGAAGATAAATAGTGATAGACAGGCCCACTTACTTGAGGTCCTGCAGGAGGTCTTTAGCATTGAGCATAGTGATGAGGGAGGTGGTGCCGGCTGGAATGATGATGATGGGGGTCCGGGACCCTGCAGAGAGAAAGTCACAGCAAGAGTCATACAAACATACAAGTTAATATGACAGAATAGGTAAGACACTCAGGAACAGCAAGGCACTCAGACAGGACAATACAGACAGGGGACAGGAGGAGGAGCTCACAAACACCAGTTAAGATTGACAATTTGCTGATAATCAATAATGGTTGATAAACAGACACACACACACACATATATATATATATATATATATATATATAATGAATTGAATGGCAATGTTAAATTGGATAAAAACAGGGTACCTTTCTTCTGATTTGGCGGGGGTCTGGCTTGTGAAACTGGAAGGGAAGAGAAACATATTTATGCAAACACACACATGTACACATCATTACCTGTTCTCACACACACACACACACACACACACACACACACACACACACACACACACACACACACACACACACACACACACACACACACACACACACACACACACACACACACACACACACACACACACACACACACACACACACACACACACACACAGAAAGAGACCCTCCTTGACAATGTGGGGTCTTACAAAATCGAAATGCTGTTCTGGTTTTATTGCCGTTTTCAATAACAATGTAGAACAGCAATGATTTTGTACATACACATGTATGCTGAATGGTCTCAGCCACCACCCAATTACAATAATGCAAGATGTATCGCAATATCTCACTGGGTGATTTACTGTAGATATCTTGTGTATGGAAAGCTAAAATAAAACTGTAGGGAGACTAATGGAAAAAAAAAAAACACCAAACATTTCAGAAAACATCATTTTGAGGAAAAGGTCATATTGTGCTGTGGGCCATCCCCCCCCCCCCCCATGTACTCTGAGAGCATTCCACTCCTGAGGGGCGAATTTCCGCTTCCCTTCCTTCAGACTATCTTTTATGTCGGCCCATTTATCAAACTGAGCTCATCTATTAATCTACATCAGTGCTGTGGTGAAAATGTGTCCCAGTCTGCCTGTCAGGACATCACTCACAGACCACACGCTTCTCTCTCCCAGCATCTTGGGTATTTCCGAGGAGCAGAACAGTCGTGCGTTTCATCACTACACACAAAGACTGCAACTGATGGCTTTGAGCAGTGAGGAGGGTGGGGTGGGGGACTTGACCTCCTGTTCTCTCCTCTCACTGTCCCTGCGAACACCACGGGTGGGAGCTGTAAATGACTGGCACTTGCAGACAGCTGCCAGGCAGCGCTCAGAGGGAAGCCTCTCGCAGCCTCGACAGCAAGGACTCTCCAATACCGAGGAGTTTCCAAGCCAGAGGGTAATGAGAGAATAGGTGAGGGTATAGGGGTGGGCGATATGACTAAAAATCAATAGCGTGATTATTTCAAACTTTTACCTTGATTACGATTAATGAGCGATTATTTCATTTTGAAATTTGTTTTATTTTGAAATTGACCGCATGCTCTATGCCGTTGCTGTGTCCTGACTTCCTGCCCGGCTTGACACATTCGCTTGCGGCTCGCAAAAAAAACCGAACAGTCAAAACCTGTCTGAGCACGGCGTTACCGGACGGGGCGGAGTGTGAAACTCGAGTGTGAAACTGCTCACTGTGAGAAATTTTTATATTATAAAAAAAATCTAAAAATACTTCATTTTTAATCCAGTGGACGGCTAATCTCTGCTCTGACAACTTGAGAGGAGGGAATGCCTTGAATAGAAAACATGATGGGAGTGGAAGCTGCATGACAGACTTCGTTAATACATGGAAAAATGGTATTAGGCTGTGAGTCAAAGTCAAAGGTTTCAGTTTATTAAGGTGTGACGAGGACACCTGCGCGGCGTGTTTGGCAGTGGTACTGACCTGGGCGAGGGACGGGCTGCAGCGCTGGGGTCTGGGCCTTCCTGGCAGACGCTCCTTCCTGGGAAACACACGGACAAACCCCGGGGTCATCGACGGAAACATTTGTCTTTAACCCAGAGAGAGCTGCAACAACATTAGGGAATCTGAAGACCTGACCCGATGGATTGTAGCGAACAGTAGCTGAGAGAGACGTGTAGCCTATTTAAAGTCAGAAAGCATCGGTCAAGTACAATCTGAGGAGAAACTGCAGATAAAAAAAATGTTCACACTCGAGGTTCAGGGGAAGTTTCATTTAAAGGCTGTGACCCTTTTTCCATATTCATAGAATTCTCCTTCTGAAAGATGGAGGTTCACAGTCCTTTACTGAGTGTTGCTCATCCTCCCCCCTCCAGGGAACTATTGATTCCCTTTAGAGAAGTGTGTGTGTGTGTATGTGTGTATAAACGTGTCTGTGAGAGAGATAAAGGGGGATGGTGGGGGTGGGGGGGGGGGATATACTGAGGGTCGCAGTCTAGTAGTAATCCATCATCCAATGACATTCCCACCGGCTAGGGCTGGGACTCACAGAGGAGCTTCAGAAACATGCAGCCGCGGTTGGCCTATGGCCGACACGGAGGGTTGTTGAGTGCCAAAACTGTCAGGGTGCTTCGCTCGACACCTGATACTGTCACAGCATCAAAGCAGGAACTAAATTCAGCATCGTTATGTCAGCAAATGAGATCAGAATGACATTCGAGTGATCTATGCCTGGGGTGTAATGGGTTATTTTGAAAGAATAATAACAGAAAATACCGATAAGTCTTCCCTTCATAAACTCGATGGGTTTATATTCAAACTGAATAACTTCATATTCGACCCCTAAAATGTTCACATCATTGTCTGTTTATAGTTTACATCCATTTTCCTGCACAAACTACACTTTACTGTCAGGATTGTAAGGATGTCCTCACACATCCCGAGGTAACGCCCAACCGTGCGGAGCGCTCATGCTTACTTTGAATATTGGCAAGCCATCATTGCCTCCAGTGCCTATTGGTGGGCAAGAACGAGCATCACTGAATAACAAATATCTTAGTTGTTGTTGTGTCAAAAGTGTAGAACTCTCAAGTTTGCGGAGAGCATTTGGCTAGAGGAAAGATATTACTAAAATCCTAAAAGGGCAGGTTGATTACTATGAGAGAACCCTGGGCAGTTTCTGTCGTGTGACAGAAACTGTTCCTCAAAATGCAATACATTATTCAAGCCATGTTTCCTTAGTCAAAATAATGTGAATATTTCATAAGATTCATTTAAACTGTCCTCCAGCATCAACAATTACAATTCTTCTGAAATCTGTCCTGACTCATCCAAAAACAAATACAGATAATGAAACCATTGAGCGTTATGAGCCAAAGCAAGGTGTCCTTGAGTGACAGAAAGGCGCCTATAAATAAAATGTATTATTATTATTATTATTATTATTATGAGAGGACCACAGATGTTGCCACCTCTTTCGATGATAAAACTTATCATCCCTCTTCCCTTCCTGCTAGCTGCAGGGTAGAGCCCATCAGCAGCACTGCAGGATCACTCTTGGTTGAAGCCTAACTGTTTATCTGCAGCTAAGCAGCAGCCTGGGCAAAGCCAATAGTACTTCCTCGCCAGTAATACTATACACTCCACCCAGTGAAACTCGGCTTTACAATGTAGCTGCATTTATGGGCAAGCTAGGTGAGAACCACCACCATCAGGGACTTTCCAAGAGGATGGCAGCAAACAGACACACAGCACGAGCATCGAGCCACCCAGGTTAGTTACATGCTCTTTATCCAAGGTTATGAAACAGTGTTTACATTATGTAGCCATTACTTTTTGCTTTAGCAACTTTAACTGGCTTACCAAACATGTCAAATAGTTTGTATTGGGCCTATAACTATTTTTTCCTTCAAGATATTCACTTTTTTTTTTATGGCCACCTTTACATCACAGACTTTTAATAATGAAAAACATTGGGCTACATTGCTTGACTTCTTTAACTTCTTATCAACATTCATCATGAATTTGGAAAATGGAAGTAGGAGAGATATAATGAATGACAAATATTCAGGTATCATGGGCTAATAAACTCCTAGTTTGCAAAGGATGAACAGTGTTAAAATATTTTATTATTGTAAAGATTTTTGCAGTACTAAATGCATTTGGGAATAGTTATGAGGTGAGTTTAGGTAGATAATACAAAATGTGAGGATATATTCTGTATTTCGTTGGGTGGTGACAGACCAGACTGCTGTATGTCAGATTCTTCATGTGCACAAGCAAAAGTCAAGCACAGTAAAATGCAGGATAGCAAATCATCATTCAGTAGGTCAGACTGCCTGATATAGTCCAACTGAAGTGGCGTGTGGTCTCGTTTCACAAAAACAATCAGAAAATGAGAAGTGAATCTGACAAGAGGAAAAGTTTTTCGTTTTTGATGTGAAGACACAAGAAGGAACAGAACTGCCGCGGCCGCTTCATTCACACATTGGGCAACGGACCTCCTCCCCTCCCCTCTTATTTACCGCACGCCAAACGGAGATATCCTTTCCTCCTCTTACTGGAGGGTGGTCGTGAATACAAATGGGTCAGGAGCCCAACCCCCCGCCACCCTCCCCTTCCAACAGAGCAGGCAGCAGCAACAACAGCAGCAGCAGCAGAGACAGTGTGACGTGGTGGGAGAGCGTACTGTCACCGAGCCCGGAGCCGTCATTCACGGCGAACACACGACACGACACACAGCGCAGCCTCCTGCTCCTCTTCCTCCTCCACCCTTATAGCTCTGCCTCGTGAACACAGGCAACACCGCGGCAGCGTACAGCAGAGTGTAAGCGAGTGTCGAAGGAAGGGGGCGAGAGAGAGAGAGAGAGAGAGAGAGAGAGAGAGAGAGAGTGAGAACAGGAAGGAAAAAAAAAAGAGCGAAGGGGGAGGGAAGGAGGGAGGTTCACGTGAGAGCGTGTGAATCAGAGGAAGAGCAAGAGGAAACAAGGTTCAGCTAGGAAATAGGAGATAAAAAGGCAAAACTGAGGATGAAGAGCTGCTGAGAAGGAGAGATGTAAGGCTGAACGCACATGCAGCCGTTCGTAGATCAACCCCCCATCTACCCACCGCTGCTTTGGTACCGACGGAAACGATAAGAGGACAGTGAAAGGACCCCGGGCTGCAGCAGACCGTCAGACACCGACTCCCCTCTCCCTTTGCCTGGAGGCAGCTGCAGAGGCACGGCAGCGCTAGCACCAAGCCTCAGGGGACAATGCGCTGAGGCGGATGGAGAGACTGCAACGCTGGAGCTCTCCAACTCATTTTCTGCCCGTGCCTGCACACACATACACACGCACACACATACACACGCACACACACACCTGGTAGGAAGCTACGAGCGCCTGGAAGAAGACCAAAATAAATTTCACCATGACTAATAAACCAGTGGAGGGCACTCTTTCTCTGAGTGACAGAGCCAGATGCAGGTTGGGAAAGCAGGGGAGGATTTGACACCCGTTGTAGAGCAAAAGATGAGGACCTGAGCCATCGAGCCTGAGCTGGTTACAAAATGTGGTAGCAACGGGATTGGGCCGACAGCACGGTAGGGGGAGAAAAGAGGTTGCACTGTATACAACCAAGAGGGCCATCAAGGTGTGGGGACTGTACTTCATCACATTCAAGAATGATGGGTGGCATAAGGACAGAGGAACTGACTCAGGCTGAAACAGGTGTGTACATGCTGTGAAAGCTCAGAATGCAAACTCAAGATCAAGATCGTGCCGTCTACGGTCTAGCAATTATTCATGTTACAAAATGCATGCAAGAAAAGAGCGATTCAGTCAGAAACCCGCTGCGCCTATTTTTGTGCCTGGAAAGGAAATGCTCCTTTTCATTTCTGTTGACGCATCCATGAGAGCCCAACATAAGTCTTTTCAGTGCTTCTGTGAGCTCTCACAAACAGCTCTTTGTCTTGTGGGGGTCCTTTAAGAGGGTAGTGTGTAATTCAGTAGAAAGTGAGAGAACGCACTCCACTCCAGGGGGCTAGCGGCCCACAAACAGAACATAGGCTGATCATTCTGCAAACATTCCTTATCTGGATTCTGCTCTATTACAAAAGGAGGTACAGCTGAGAAAATCTGCGCAGGTTCCTTAATTCAGCCTCATTCTAAAGCCAATTCACCGAATAATTCAAGATTCAAGGTGAGGCTTGACGTTTAGGTTTAGTTTAAGTTTACACAGTGGAGGGCAGTGTTATTCGTGCTCATTAGTAAAGTATCCATGGATATTTGTCACTTGTTTACAACGCAAACCCCCAACATGTGTTTCATATTGCAGTCTCAGGGTCACCGGCATCACAAACAATCTAATTAATGAAAATGTGCTAAAAACAACTGGAAAAGTATACAGCTACAATGACAGTATGATAGGAGAAGAATTATCAATGATCTAAAACATCAAGGTCAGGTTTTGGTGTCAGTCCCTCTGAATCAAAGAACAAGCATTTCTTTCTAGACTCACCATTTTGCACCGACGTGCAACAATCATGCAAGGAGAAATCCATCGTAGCAGAGGAAGAGACAGCAGCCTCAATAGTCCACAATGCAACGCAGCCACAAGACATGCGTTTTTGAGTATGCGAGTCTCGCTTTTTAACTCACTCTCTTGCTCTTACTATCGTGGCAGTTATTGCCCTCTCCTCTTACAAGTGAAACCAACAGTTCTCCGAATGTTGTCGAAAGGCATGCTGGGAAATCACAATCTGAATTAGAAGTAGAGAAGGCAGATTGAGGGAAAGTGGATACAACCATAAAGATAAATTACAACGCTGTCACAAAATAACTTGCAGAATGCACAGATCATCACAGACTGGTGGTACAAAATGCATCTGGGTATCTGACGGTGGAATCTTCCTTTAAACATATTTATTTTAAACATATTTATTAGTAGTAGTATTGATGTATTGATGATCCAGTAGACACAAGAAAGTAAAGGCAGTTGGCTATGGCTAATTGTATATCAACACAACGATGCAGTCTCAATTCTCAATGCTGTGAGCGCCAAACAAATATATGACAGTACAACACCTTGTAAATGTCAAGCCCTGTGTAGTCAAGTTTCCAATCAGTCAATGTGAAAACGAATCAGTGTGAGAGTTAGATCAAATTTAAGATCATTAACAGCACCGCACCACCACCTTGTCTCAAAATCCTGGGCACCCTGGATTGCACCCTGCTATGTCTTCTAAGCACTTTGGATATTAAATTCTGACTATACATACTGCCATCTTCAATTTGAAGCCATTTCCATTCATGAAAAGTGACCACTTTCTGTACATACTCATTCAAGATGCCAGGAACAGGTTAGTGGGACAGATTAAGATTATATTAATAGATTATAGTCTCTTTTACCATTTTACATTCACAGATTTCTGACAACAACCTTCTTGCAGTTCAATGTATCCCTTTCATAATTTGGTCATGGAATACACTTTGGTTCAAATTACTCAGTACCAAATTACTCAGTACTCAGTATAGAATACAAAAGTGACTCCAAGTAAATTTGTTAGGTATTGAATCAATCCCAAACCAACCCGTGCCTCATAAAGACAAGGATTAAGGGCTAACAACACTTTATTTGTTTCAATTTATCAATGCTAAAGTCATTTTATGATCGCAACTGATGAGACAGTTTGTTCATCTTTTTGTTATATGTGCTCTCCCCCTCTCCTAGATACATAGACTCGCTGGAGATTCAACATGAGAGCTGGCTTATACCTCAGAGATGGCTAGTCAGACTACAAGAAAGTGATTTACAGTGACACACATCGAAGTGCAATACCAGCACTGGGTATAAGCCCCTCAGGAGACAGAGCACACACACATCACAGTATCTCCAGGGATCAGAAGCTGCTTGCGACTGACCACACGAGTGTGACCACTGTCTGAGTCAATTAGTGGTGCCATACTGCCTCCAGACACCATGCAGTGGAAGCGACGCCACTGCTGTTCACATATCGTAGGACTCCTGTATCTCCTCTCACTGCTGGGGGTCCTGGTCTTTCTGGTCCACCAGGAGTGGCTACCTGGGCTCACAGGTATGCCGTGGCAAAGAGGGCATCCTGTGGTCTATGGAGGTGGTGGACTACACTCCACCAAGGCCAAAGGGAACGTGAGCTCCCGACATTCTCTGTGGAGATTTGTGATCGTTCCTCAGCAGACCTTCAAGACTGACACCAACATCAGCTCCCACCAGGAGGATGACGACTCCTCTCCTCAGGGGGAGACGGGCCTTGAGAACTCTCTGGCAGCCAATACTAGCCAAAGTGAAGAGGGAGGCCTTAGTGGAAAGCTAACCCAAGGGCCTTACCCTTACATCATTAACGAGCCAGACAAATGCCCAGAGGGCAAACCAGCACCATTTCTGGTGTTGCTGATAGCCACTGAGGCTCGGCAAGTGGAAGCAAGGGAGGCCATTCGGCAGACGTGGGGGAATGAGAGCATCGCTCCAGGCCTAGGGTTCATGCGGTTGTTCCTGCTAGGGGCAAATGAAGGGGAGCTGGGACACTTACAGCAAAAGATGCTAGAAGCTGAGAGCCAGAGGCATCATGACATCATTCAGCAGGACTTTCTGGATGCCTACAACAACCTGACCATAAAGACTTTGATGGGGATGAACTGGGTGGCAATGTACTGCCGGCAGGCCAGCTATGTCATGAAGACTGACAGCGACATGTTTGTCAACACAGAGTACCTGATCCACAAGCTGCTCAGGCCCGAACTGAAGCCCAAGAAGGACTACTTCACAGGGAACAACATGAGGGGCTTTGCACCCAACCGAAATAAAAACAGCAAGTGGTATATGTCCCCTGAGCTATACCCGAGCGAGAAGTACCCCACCTTCTGCTCTGGGACAGGTTACGTGTTCTCTGGAGACTTGGCAGGAAAAATCTACAGATCTTCACTAAGCATTCGCCGTCTGCATTTGGAGGATGTGTATGTGGGAATATGTCTGGCCAAGCTACGAATCGAGCCCACGCCACCACCCAACGAGTTCCTGTTCAATCACTGGCGGGTATCTTACTCCAGCTGCAAGTACAGCCATCTGATAACGTCACATGGATTTCATCCCAGTGAACTACTTAAATATTGGCATCACCTGCAAAGCAACAAGAACAACGCCTGCATCAACTCATTTAAGGATAAGATGGGCAGGCTACACCAGAGCAGACTGAATGGAGAGAAACCTGTTTGAGGACTTGAAAAGACTTGAAATACAAAATAAAAAAAGACTTGAAATGAAATGACACTTACATTCAACTCACTTTAGATGGAGGTTTTTGGATGCAACTAACGACTGATATTTCTATACTTCCTCTGAGCTTGATATCAATGGCCTGATCCACACTTTATCCACTGGATATTCAAAACAAATAAGAGTTGGCAAAAGAAAAAAAAAAAAAAAAGATAAAGTGATCCCAAATTACTAATTCTGTACAAACCAGACAAAAATTACGTTTGGATCAAGCCATTGGAGAGTTTATGTGTGCAGGGTACATTTTAAAAAACTGAACTGCTGTAAGATTGGCTGAAGTACAATAGCTACTTTTTTTGTAATAATGTAAGGTCTATGTCCTTCATCCGTTTGTATGCAACCACAGGCATGCTCCAAACAGAGTGATCAAGGTACTAGTTAGTGCCAGTAAAGAGTCATACTTCTGTATCTAATGACTAGTGTCTTCATTTCAACAGGATGTCCATGTCAACATGAAGTCAGATAAGATAAGATTGAGGATGCAATAAGACATGTGAGCACAGCTGTTTTATATATATATATATATATATATATATATGAGACTTCCTTAGTTTGACAGTTCTTCTTTGACAAGCAACTTGATGTGGAGGCTAGGGATTCAGCACAGCAGAGTACCACCATGTTTAGACAGCTGTCTGAAACACCTTTGAGAAACATAATTGCAGTCTTTTGAGATTTACAAATTCACAGTAGTCAATATTGTGATTGATATTTGATTAACTATGCAGCCATAATAGATGCATTAGTCACTTTGATTGGACTGCTGAGGACTAATGAGAAGAGACACAGCCAACCTTACTGTCTAAAGAACATTTCCCTGGCCTGGCAATCGGGTTTGTCTACAGCAGCCTTCCAGCAGAGGCCAACTCGGCTTCAGCTGGAGCTGTACCCCGAGGGGAGACTTATTCAGCCAAGTTTTCAAGACTGCGGACATGAATACAGTCAGGGTCGGGAAATTAACACCGGGTTTGGCTGCGGCATGTCAGTTTGTCTACTCTACGAGACAGTCCAGCTGGTTAACAACCACGGTTTAAGGTGAATGAATCTTTGATGCCGCTGATGTCTGAAAAAGTTATATTTCCCACCCTGAATACACTAGTGCAATATATTAAATTATACATGACAAGCTTCTGAGAGAAAGAAAAAGCTTCCAACATGGTAACTTGCTACATGTGTAGTCAAGTCAGTCTCTTGCTAGACTCAAATGCTTCATGTTTGGCTTAGACAACAAAAAGTCATGCAGGCATTATACAGTATATAGTGATATAATTGTTTTAATTTCTTCCTAAATTTCCTTTCCTCTTTTAATATTTTTTCACATTGGATTTGTCAGGATTCAACTTTACCTTTAAGCATTTTTATATCAGAAAATACCCATACATAAATCATTGCTTTGTCATACATGTCTGGCATAACATGTTTATTAATTATTATTTTTTACCAATTACTCAACTCACCACAAGTCATTTTTTGGGAAATAATTTCATTTTGAAAGCCTGCACCTGAGCTCACTGAAATGAAGGAAAGATTTAGTGTGTGCTGAGAAGGGTTAAAAAAAACCAACTTCCTCAATCTAATCTTGGTCCAAAACATCCGTCTGCATGCACTTCAAAACACACAGCTTTATAGACCTAGAGGAACTCACCTGGCGCCTTAAAATAGGGTTTAACGTTATTCACTTTAATACTCATTACTCCCCAAACCTCCCAATTACTGACTGATTTGTGTCTTTAATGTTCATGCCTGAATTATGTTTTTAAATATAGAGTGCACATTTCTGTGAGTGACCGTGAGTAAGTGGAAAATGATTCGTTATCTACCCCCAGAATCGTCAATTTAGTCTACACTGACTCTACACAGAACTTATACAATAAAGAGATAAGCTTCCTGTACAAAGATTCATTACATATTTCTCTTTGTGAGAACATGGACACTGAATAGTCGACCACCAACATGAGCTGCAGCGGCAATACCAGCGCTCCCGCTTTATTCGTACATCCCAAGTGCATGCTTAAAGTATGTCTGAATGCCTGTGCCTCATGAGGTTGAGGTTATATGGCCTTCTGATATATAATGTGGTGAGGAATGAATGGACACATGCAGACAGAGCAGAGGCTCTACCACCAGCGGCGCTTCAGTCTTACCGTTACTGACTTCAGGGTCATGCCGTGGTAGGTGCCCATGGTGTCAATCTTGAAGCCCTCCGTTTCTAAAAAAAATAATGCATGTTTGTGAGTTGCAGATTACTGGCAAGAGAAAATTATATTTAATGATAAAATAATGACCCAACATTGTGTCATGACAAAGTTGTGTCATGTACTTCCTGTTATGCTGCAAGGATTTCCACCCACACATCAGCAACCAAGCAAGTACACCAAAATCACCCATGTGTCCCTGGTAGATGATTTGTTTAAGTTTAAGTTTATTTGCACATATAATTAAAAGGACAATAAAAATTTAAAAAGTTTGAACATTGTGCAGGAGAGGTTAGAAGCCAAAAATGGCTTATGAGGATACCTCCCCATAAAGTATATCAATAACCATACTTACAAGGAAAAAACATGAAAACAATACAGAATTAATAATAAAATAAAATAATAAAAATTTACAATTACATTAAAACTTTATATGTTTACAAGTTGAGATACATTATAATGAAATCCATGAATAGTCATAAATCTTTAATGATTAGATTATCATTATTCAAAAAGCATCTGAAAAGTAATGTAGATGTTGATTTTAGTGATGGAGGTAGATTGCTCCAAAGAGATGGTCCTCTATATTTCAATGAAAATTGATTAAGGGAAGTCCGACAATAAGGAAGATGAAAGTCCTTAGAACGTCTTGTGGAATATGAATGAATGTCTGAGAAAAACTTTCAAAAATTATGGGAAACGCTGGGCAAGTCATGAGGTAGATCAACATATTTATACATGAATATACAAGTTTGGTATATATATATATATATATATATATATATATGTTCACATTAAAAATTGATAGACGTTTGTATTTCTGGAAAGAGGAGCAGACGAATCGCATCTTTTATTGCTTCATGGGGATACCTATATACCATACCACTGTGTATACCATGCTGAGTGATAGCAGGCGACAAGCATTATTTCAAAAGTGAAAATATGAGCACTTGTTCCAGATCTAAAGCTAATATAAGTCATGTTAAATGATATGCAGCTGATTCTGGCAGCATTATGTAGGGGATTGGTAAAATGTTGGTCATGTTTTGAACTACTTGGGACCACTTTCCCCTTTTCCAGAGGAAGTGAATGTGGTGACTGATGGGAGACTGTATACAGCTTACAAATCAAAAAGTCAACAAAAACTCAAATGTCTTGCAGCTATGGCACCTCGGTATCGGTTCCTCTTCTATGCTGGATTTCTCCTTGTATTATTGTTGAATGTCAGTGCAAAATGGTGAGTCTAGAAAGAAGCCCTTGCTCTTTGATTGTGAGGGACAGACAGCAAACCCTGATGTTTACCGTTGACGTTTTAGATAGTTGGGATTTTGTCTGCTAGAAAATATCTCGACATGACGTCATGATGTCTATGTTTGGCCATTCCTGGGCAAATGCAAGATACATCTTCAACAGCTGATTTTTAACAGTGTTGAAGTGTTTTTATCATGGATTTTTCCTGTAATGGGTATCCTGCAGCCAATCTCATGGAGAGAAAAAAAACATGGAGTAATCCTTTAAGGTCACAAGCTCTCACAAATCGAAGCATTCGCACAAACAACTGCATACACACGCAATCATAAGACTCACCCTCTTTTCCTTTGAATCTCTCCTGATCGTATCTGTTGTAGGCAGCTGGGACGGGCTGTTTATTCCTTATAGACGGGTCCTGGAGAGGACATGATATAATTATACAAACAAATGTCTACATGTCTGTAAATGCACTTTAGTCAAACCTTAGCAGCCTGTTAATACACTCAGCAGAGCTTCACAGGGTTAAATAATAACCTTTCCTAGATAACCCTCCAGTTAATTTCAAGCTCCATTTATTTGAGAAATGATACAAGCCATCAGAGGCATTAATAGACTCTATGGTATGTACAAGCCAGGTATTTAATGGGGTTTCTCATGGGCATCTTTCTTCAGAATGAAGAAATTTGAATTCAAACAAATTCGGTCTTAAAAATATGTCCGTCTGACTTTACTACCTACCTTTTCATAATAAAGCATTCATAAATGTGACTTTGGATTGTATCATATGTACTAATCTTTGTAATCCAAAAGGATATTCAAGCCAATCTGCAATGCAATGTGCAGCCTATCTATTTGCAGCAATGACATTGCAGCTATAGCCTACAAACTACTTCAAGAAAAAAAAAAAAAAGGAGGCCATGAAGAAGAATAGCTGTACCGGCCATGAGACAAGGTTATCGCACTTATTGTGCCTCGGGCAAACGCCTCAACCAGGTGATATGCTAGCAAATTAGTTAGCTGTCGTTGTACAACGTGACAGTTACTGCTTACAGTTAACATACTGCCACTTTTTGCTCACAATTTTGCCAGCAACAGCATAAAATACAGTGTTTCCATGTAGCACTTCTGAGGTGACTCAGCATTAAAATAATTCTCTCAGACTCAACTCAGCACAATTCGTTTGGCTTGCAATTCCAGTATTACATTCAAGTGTAATGTCAACCCCCCTCCTGTCAACCCCTCCTCCATCCCACTTTGAGTCTTCGTCCGCTTACACAACTTTGAAAGACGCAAAGAAATAGATGAGGAGCGGGGGTGTGGAATGACTGTGACACAGGGGCGTGGTTCATTGCACACCCCGTCCTCTGGGGAAAATGAGGTGTGAGACAGCGTTATGGTACTTCTGCTACAGAGGAATCATCCCCACTCTGATTTCATAGTGGGGGACAGTAACATTTCACAGCTTTTACAGCTCATTACTGGTGCAGAAATCCTAGGGAATGCACGCATACCTGGCACTGTACACTAAGCACCGATTTGAACCAATAAGGGGGAGAAGTGGCGACATGTACAGCCTGGAATACTGATACCAACACACGTCACTTGCATGTTGGGATTATTACCAAAACGAATGCATTTCACCATAAACTGCGATAAACCTTTGTTTACAACCTAAAAACAGGTTTTAGTGTGTAATTTCACTTTCTTGAAAGTCAAAAGCATTAAGCTCAGCCAAAATTACTTTCATTAATTTGATCAACTCTAGTAAAATTTGAATTATCATTTGCATGCGAGACAGGAGGAGGGCGCTCTCTTTACCACTTGAGTGGCGTTCTGTGCTGGTCTCTGCTCTGGTGCTCTCCCTTCTTCTCTGGCTTTCACCGACTGAAGGATGGCAAAGATGTTTTTGGAGAAGTTCTGCAAACAAGCAAAATGGTTCAGAAATGTGATGAGTCAAAAGCCCTCCACAAAAAACAAAAAAAAAGATGCTGTTGTTTTACGGGTTTCATTTCATCCATTTCATAAAATACAAGTCACATACAACAATGTTTTACCCGTTTCGCTAGCCAAAGGTTGCACTGTAATCAGGAGGCAAACATCAAGCAAAATCTCATGATTGGGATGAACCCTGAGTTGTTAATCTGGACACAAAGTTGGATATTTAATTACATCTTGGATATTTAATTACTAAGCACTACTGACTGACTGACTATATGACATTTCCCTTGACACAATACTGCCATCTACAGGCACATCAGAGCTCCAACATGATATGATGAGGTAAGTAATGGAATCCTTTCCCCAAGGCTCAAACAGAATAGAGTAAAATACAGTTCCATGGGGGTGGCAGCATCATGCTGCCGGGGTGGGTTTCTCTGGCAGGGACCGGGAGAATTGTAAGGGTAGACGGAACGATGAGTAGAGGCAAATTCAAGCAAAGGCAAACTTCAGTTGTAGGGAAAAAACACAGTGATTGGGTATCATTGGCTTGGGGGTGGGGGCTGACCTTTCCAGTGCTCTGGAGGATGGTTGTCCTTGTCCTCCAGACCCTCTCTCTGCTCACAATGTCCCTGGTGACATCCATCTCTGCGTCCACGAAGCTCCTCTGCTTCAGAGTGATGTCATCGTCCAAGTCCGTTTTTATGGTGGAACGCTTCTTGGCCATGATCTTGGCTTTGATGGCAGCGATCTTCTCCACCGACATGGCCTCAGACAGTGATCTTGACACAGGAGGAAAGGTTTGGTCACATAGATACACAGGTGCTCACAGGTGCACAAACCAGAGGGCGGGTGTCAGTTTGCAGCCAAAACTAGCAACATCCACAGCAGTTCTGTGAACATTGCTCAGTGCACACTGAATACCACAACTAATCTCAATGGTGAAACGATTTACTTTGGATAACTTATTACTTAACCATTATACCTGATCTGGTCAGTTTGCACAATGCCTTCTTTGTGGCCCTCCAGACGTGCAGCCAGGCGCTCTTTGTCCAGACGCACGCGTTCCTCATCCTAAAGAAAAACATGGTAGTGCACGTGCTATTTAGCAAACTAAATATTATTTAATACGTCTAAGATGTTTTCTCACCTAGAGCTGGTTTGAATGGTCATAATCAGAAGTGAAAGTGTTACTTTGTTACAGTTTTTCCTTGATTTGGTCATCTTTCCCTTCGCCAACTGACAAGCAAACTGAACAATACCATGTATTCCTGCAGGTCAGCCATTTGTTTGGACCATAAGGACTTGCAAAAACATTACAAAATATATTTTTGGATTGTTCACTTCACTTTAAGTAAATCTTGGAGTGCATTTGAAGACCTCCAATGAAGCATGGGGGAATTAAATAAAGTAGATCTGATATTCCCTGGCTATTTTCTTGTCTTTGGTCACATTGCGTCCTCACTTAAGAGGGGTAGATTTTGAAGCAGCCTGAGATCACCCCTCTCCAACACACCAGGAAGCTGATACTTGGTGTGAACCAGAGTTCTTATGTCCCCAAACAAACCAAACTAAGGGGGTAAATGCTGTAGGGTGTGATTCAACTGCACTGAACAAGGCAGGCATGAGAATGTCATAAAAGGTTATTGGTGGTGGGAGTCCTGAGTGAGTGTAGGTCAGAAATGTTAGCAATTCACCTCAATCCTTGGTTTTTTGGCTTCAGAAGATACCTCGTCAGCTGCTCTTTTGACTGAGGAGAACAAAGCAACAGTATTATTTCACAAGTCAGAAGTCGTCATTCATAAATAAGATAATTGAAGAGGAACACCTGACTCCTCCAACCTTTTGTAACAAATCTGGTTTAGAACGTACCTTGTGTTGGCCTTTGCAAACCAATTTCTATAGGGGCACTTCTGTCAATACTTGCTGAAGTAGCTGGGAGTGGAAAAGAAATAGAAATTGCATCAATTATAAACAGTTTGTCACCCATTGGCTTCACTGATGAACCATCACAACATTTTGGTGAAACTACATGAAAAATATATTAACTATAACACTACATACATTAGGCAACTAATATTCCAAACACTCGACAAGTGTAGGGCCTAAATGAGAACACATGATAGAAACATCACCGTAGATGCTTTTCATCAACAGTGTAGTTCTCCCAAATGCTACTTACAACTCTCGCCATTGAGATATGACAGCAAGCCCTTTCGATCGGGTCTTCTGACAACCGGGATGTTCTCTGTCTACGGAGAGCATAAAATCATGTAATTCAACACATGGTCAGTAGAATTCCAAATAACATTCAAAGATGTCATGAACAGACAGACAGAAGTTTGAGCTTCATGAGATTTAATGACAGTGACAAAGGTGATTTCATGGCAGTGAAACTGTATTGAAATAATGAGAATTTTTCCAAGTCACTTACTGCAGCCCTTCGCACATAGGATGGATGAGGCAGATGCACATTGTTGAGCAAGAACAAGATTGAGTCAAGAGTATAGTACTCTTTGGGCTGCCCCTCTTTCCCAGTTCTGGGGGTAGAAACACACACACAAATCCCTTAAACTTAGTCAAAAGTGTCGTTTAACTGGCAGTCCTTGTATATAACTTAAAACATATAAGTTGATATAAGTTAAATCACTAAAATATGAAGTAACTTGAATCACCATGACGTTCAGATTCAGACATCATCATGTAAACACGGAACTATGATCCAGCTAGCTACTGTACTAATTCGTGCCCGACTCAGTTTGCTACATGAGCAAAGTTTGCTTTTGAAGAAACCACCGTACACAACACATATCATAGCCGTTATGGTTCTGGATCTTGCAAACACAAGTGTTTCCTCTTGAGCCACTCGACTCCAGAATCCAAGAGAAGAGAACTTGCACCTCGGAGTTAGCTAGTAGCATCTCAACGCTTACTGCAGCATGTTACGCTAAAGATTATGAGAAATATCGTCAGCTAAAGTTGCAGGGAGATAGATGACCTTCACGAGGGCTAGCAACAGAAGCACCATGACCCGGAGAACAACAGCAAAGTGGCATGTAAACACAAACAGAGAGTGCGTAAAGTTTATAGTAACGTGACAACAACCACAACAGCAGAGTTAGCATTGTAGCATCTGCTAGCTAGCAAGTCCCCCGCCACCACTAGCACCGCCAGGCATATTAGCTAGAGTTGCAGGCCTACAGAAGCGATCGGTATATCCACTAAACATTGACATACCCCCAAATTATGTAGTTGGTCTTGACATTTTTTGGCCAGGAGAACTCTCCAAATATAACTTCATCTCCTTTGGCGACTATTACTTTTTTCTGGATGTTATACTGACGAAGAACACTCAACACGTCCGCCATCTTCACTTGTCTTCATGTAGTGTGTTTGTAAAGCCCCCGGTTATCAACATCCCGTGGCCTCGCAGGATGCCTGATCTCTGTGAAGTTACATTTTTGGCCAATTTCTCCTAAAATTATCCTGTATATTTACAATAAAAAACGTGTAAAAATGCACATATTTATTTTTGTATTCTAATATATTGTTCATGCTCTCATTCAACGAATGCAGGCTCTGTTAACTCGTGTTTCACAAGTCCAATTAATTTACGATAATTTTAGACTTAACGTTAGACAGTTTAAATTGTCAGTTTCTCTTAACTGGTTCAAGTGCCCTACTGAGAAGTTGTTCTCTCCACCTGCACCCCTTGGGCGAGAGGGTTGAGGATGCATCAGCCACAGAGCAACAATTCTACAGCTGGTAGGGATTCAGTGCCTTGCTCAAGGACACTTCCACGGGGTGGACACTGGGGCTCACAGGGACCCCACTATGCACATGAGGATGTCAATCCTGCATAACTTCAGTCTTATTTCGAGGTTAACAGACACACAGAGTGTGTGTAGAATATAAGGAGGAAAAACATACAGCTACAATATTCCAAGAGGCAAAAAGTGTTTATTAGGGGTTTACATTGCCACTACAGTCAAGTACTGTACATGTCAAGCAAGATTGGATACAAGAGACAATATGATGGAAATCCTGTTGACCATGATGGTGAAATACTTTGGACTACAGCTTGTAGTATAAAGGATCATACAAATAGCTTCAGCTTTCGGAGCATTTTGACCTTGGTCAAAACTGGAGCCTACAGAAATCATAACACTGCAAATAATAATATGAGCATGTATGGACAAAGGATCCATCACAGTAACATGGTCTGGATTTATTTTTGTCTTTGTAAAGGGTTGATTACACCAGATTACATGCCAAGTTCAGTAAATGCTAGTAATAAAATGATAGCAATTACTGAGCTAGTAGACAAGGAGCACCACTCCACTTCAGTTGTGGTTCCCTAAATTGAATTATTCTAGCATTGTAAATGTATTCAGTATTTGAAGAAATATAAAGCATTGTAATTTAAAACTCTCAAGTGTTACACATGTATTACAAAAGGTACATTCAGCTGCATCTATTACACTGGCAAGGTAGCAATTATCTATGTTAGTGTTTTCATCACTGACATTCCTACATTGCTCTTAAAAAAAATACAGAAACATTATTGTGCTAGCAGCTTCAGTCTTCGTAAACAATTGTTAAATAGCTTTGACTTGACCTGTCTGACCAGAATACAGCAATAGAAAAAGCCCATTTGTGATGCATAGAAATCAATCAGACTAAATGATGAGAACAAATCCATTTTTCTAAACTCCCACACATTAGTATCGTTTTCAAAGGAAAACCCAAAATAACCTTCACTCTTCATTACACATTTAAGAGCACCAAGGGTATTATATAACAAAATAATTTCACAAGATCAGAACAAACAAATGAATTTGAAAAATTTCAAACAAAAATATAATATTGGTATTGGTGAAAACATTAGACATTGGAATTGTGACGAGAGGCCAAAGCCACACCTCATGGGAATTCTAGACATGCATATTATTATTACTTGCCTGTAAGGAATACCTTTCAAATAACCTTCCTGACCAAATCAGTCAAGGATTTTTACAGAATACTCAGGAAAAACAAACTGCAAGCTATTCTGTTGCCCCTTGGTGCTTTCCTTTTTTTCGATTCATCTCCTGTTTATCTGTAATCATTTATAATACTGCTACATACAACAGAAGGACAGGATACCAAGGCTGAAAAAGGCCTCTACCTTCACATCAAACTTGCTATCATACCATAGATAAACAGAAACTACAGTAAATCCATTCTAAGTAAACCTACAGCTGTATTAAGCCTCTAACACTATACTGGTCTCTTACACTGTTGCTCTTTGATCCCTATGACTTCATCTGCAATTATCTTTCACGAATGAAATCCACCCATTTCTAGTAAGGGTCTACAACTTCTTAGTGTCTGACTTCTCACTGAGAACCTCTAAAACTCTAAACAGCACATTATACAGTGTGCTGTTTATATTTAAACTGTCTAACAGCATGATATACAATGGCATATCAGTGTTGTACTCATCACTTCCTTCCCAAATTTCAGGAAAATAAATGCACATTTCCAGAGTGTGGTCCAGCCTGCTGGACAATTTGTCAATTAACTCGTAAGCGATATAATAAAAAAAAAAATAATTTAAAAAAAATCGGAATTGTAAATGTCAGGATCTTTTGGATTAGTGCTGTTTTAGGGCACTCTACATGCGAAGTGAGCCAAGTATGTCTCCTTTGTGCCATTTTTTGTATCTTTATCTCTTTCTCTCTATCAACATGATTCAGAGACCGTCGTCGTATTTTTTCAGATCAGATCCTGGGCTAGGTTACGGATGACGTGCACAGCTCCAAGGTCTAAGCCACAGATGCTCAGCAGACCCCTGTCTTCTGTGTCTGCGATGGCATGTCCAATGGAAGTCAGCCCACACATGACCAACTTAGAAAGGGCTCCTGATTTCTATTGATAAAATACAAAAACACAAAAAGGTTATTTAGTGTGTGGCATTGAGTTTACATGAAAATACATTTAAGTGGTATCCAATTACATCAAGACTAGGCATACATCTTCAGAGAAAACAAATACGCAATTTTTATATTTATAAAAAATAATCCAGGTATTATATATGGGAGTACATTTTACAATATCTCATGGTCAAGGCTTAAAATGTTTACTTTAGACATTAAAAAATATGTTGGGCTGGATAAAGGATGTTATTTACACAATAGCAAAAAGGTCAATGAAGCCGAGCTCATAGTAACTCACTGATGTTTGTATTACAATCTCCTCCTATTTTCTTGAACGATCTATAGCTGAGAAGACACTATGGAGGATAATGTTATAGTAAATCCCCTGCCCAACACATGAATGAACTAACGCACTTGTCTGTGCTTCTTCAGAGTCTCCACTGGGCTGGCAGTAAATGTCCAGAGTGGGTTGTTGGTTAATACAACAAACACATCCACGGCCTTTCCATTCTCTGTGGCCCACGTGATGGGGAGAGTGCAGTCTGTGCTCCCACTGGGGATCTGGAACATATGGTGGATATCAGAGAGATCGGCCATAGAGAAAAAATGTTCACTGAAGTAAATGGGTACACAATAGATGATCTAACTGCTACCTTTAACGTATCCGCCAAAATTTGCTAGGTATTGTATAATTGACATTGGGTGGATTACTGACAGTTATAAAAACGCCCTTATTCCTAAAGTGAACTGGTCTCAGAGATTATGAGGCACTGAGTGTCAATAATTGCAATTCATTTCTGGGGGGTTTATGCTGTAACATGCCTTACCTTAACCAGTTCAATCGTTAGATCAGTGAGAGTCATTTCAGCAGAGATGGGGAACGGAAACAAAGCTCCTTCAGAGTAGACCAGGACCTGTGTGTCTGCTTCTGTCCTCGCAAGGACCTGTGTCAGACACAAAGTCCTATTGAGGCGATTGACATAACCTCACAAAAGATATAAACCACAAGCTTGCTATAACAGTTCTCTAAACAACACGTGGTAATTCTAATGGCATGTCTCATAGCTCAAGATTCATGGAGGGCCTGTGTACTGAAGATGATGGCACTGCAGAGGGAATGTCGCAGGAATCCACAGTATGTGTCAACAGACCCTTCCCTTGACCCTGGCTTCCTCCATATACAGGACAGCCTTACCCATGCTTGGACACAGCTGTTCTGGGTGGAACACCAACTACGTACACTGTGCAGTTATCGAGCACTAGTACTGTCTTACCATGGTAATGGCTGCAGCTGCGACAACAGTGCTGACCGTTGTCCCTGGGATGACGCTGGTCAGCGACGCGCTGACGTCCACTGCCACAGTAAACCGTTTACCGACAGGCTCCACATTCTGATGACAAAAAACACAATAGTACAAGAGATCATTTGTGTTAGTAAATGCTTTCAGCTGCTGTTTTCTTTGATGATCAGTCAGAAGCTGTGCAGATCAAAACAACCTACCATAAAACTCTTGTAAAAGGCAGAGTCCAAGGCGTGGAGGATGCAGCTGTGTGGTTGCCATTTTATTTTACCTCGATAGCTCTGGCCTTTTTGGTAGTTTTCAGAAGCCAAGAAGATGCTGAAAGGGTGGATCTTTTCCTGGAGTGATTAAGACAATCGGCAAATATTTAAAGTGACTAAAATTTGATACAACACACTTTTATCCTGTCAACTGAGAGCAGATGACAGAGACGACAGCACTGCTAGCAGCCATGGGTCTTACCTTCTCTAGTGCCTCCTCGCTCTGGATTCTGTCACAAACTGCTGCCATGTCTGAGCTTCCTGGTTCCACAACTTTGTCTGCAGTCATCTTCCCCAAGTTCCTTAGCATTGATTCGAGAGGCATCTCCTTGAACAAAGCTTTCCATACCTCCAGAAAAAGAACACAAATCCATTCCAATTTGGGAAAACAAAGTGTTACAATTAAATGCTTAGATTATATTATGTGAATTTAATTAATATAATCTAGTATAGCATAATGTATTTATATTATAATTTCAAATTATTATGGAATACCATCATCATGACCATCGTCATCGTGTGTGTGTGTGTCATTTTGATATTGGACAAATGCAGTAATTCATCACTTTAGTAAAGACTTAATACTGAATGATCAAAAAAGACACAACCCACTTGTTTGGACTTCAGGTGGTCTGTCAGTAGCTGTTCCCTTTCCAGTCTGTGTTCTTCTATTAGATGAATGACTTCTGTTTCATCACTGCTGTGCTTGACCTTCTCCACCACTTCAAGATACGAGAGGACTTTGACGACCTCCTCAGAGTTCTCTTTGTCTGCGTATGCGACCTGGACTTCTTTCCATCCTTTTGTTACATATTTACTGATCAATGCAAAACCTGAAAGCACAAAAACATGTCCATTGTCCTTGAACCCAAGTTGTGTCTCTATTCACCTTTCAACAAAATGAACCAAAATTACCAAGTGTTAAAGGAGTGTTAAAAGATGGTTAATATGTTTAGTGCAAAGTGTATTTCGCTAACAAGATAAGACTCATCGTTTATCAACAAAATATGTATCTCGTAGCACAACAGTCAGGACGGGTTTATTACAAATGTAAATTTCTATGTATAGGCCTACTGTGCGTCTATGTAAACTCACTTTCAGAAGCTGGCTTGGTGTGGGAGAGCCTGAGCAGATCTTGGTGGGACCAGCCCTCTCTCTGTTTACATTTGGTCACAGCCAGAGCCAGACTCATGGCGTCCTGCTCATTGTACCAATCTGACACCGCTTTCCTCAGGGCACGTCCCCAAATCCCACACTTCATGCCCTCTTTCAGTTCCTTCTTGTACTGGATGAAGGAAAAAAGGTGGGCGGGGACCCGACAGACTTCCTTCAGGGCTTTGAACGCCGCCTGTCTGGTCTTCAGCTCAGAGTGCTGGGAGCACACAGCCAGGGCAAAAAGACAGGGGTTGAGTCTGACAGCTCGCCCATCCTGAGCAAACCTCTTTATCTCCTCCACCACCTCACAGCCTCGGCTCTCCTGGAGCATGGCGAGCAGAGCCCCAGCGCTTTCCATGCCGAGACGGCACTCCTCCTTGGTGGTATATATGTCACCCTCAGAGCCGTAGCAGAGGAACCGGCATAGTCTGGCCTTGTCGCTCAGCTCCCACGGACAACCACCACCTGCTGAGTTCAGGGTGTGGTTGCCTGATGGCGATGGCGCTGTCATACTTCCCGATGGCTCCATTGTAACAAGAAGGACTGGAACAGATATTGCAGACAGGGCAAGTAACTAACTCATCCAGACTGGTAGATCCCTTTCACCTTTCTCCACCAGCCAAACACAATGAAGACATTTCAAAGGGTTTTTACCTGCCAAAGTGCCTGTTGTAGTCAAAAGTACAAACCATAGCCCAGATTTACCTGCATTACGCTGGAGTTAATTTCATACCCCAGTAAGTGGCAAAAGTGTGTAACGTTGCAGTAACCTAACAATATACCACGGTGAGATTTAATTTGAGCCCTGCAGTCAATTGTTGTTGAAGGAGCTGGCTGACTACCTAACTGTCTCGCTGCTGTCGGCCTCAATAAACATGTTAATTTCAGATAACGTTGACTTAGCTGGCAACGTTACTTACTCGTTGGCTGACTCGACTGACAGAAATAGCTTCAAGCCGATTACAGCCCATGAGATAATAACAGATAATAAAATAACCATTCATAGCCACATTTAGCTGTTCATAGCAAATGTTTTACAACTTTAGTCCACATAATGTTAAGATTAGCAGCAGAGAGAATCGTAACAGTTGGCTAACGCTAAGTTAACGTTAACATAGGTAGCAGTTGAGGTTTAGGTAAGTTAAGGTAAAGCTATGTAACGTTACGTTAGTCAGTAAGTTACCTAACTAGCTTAGTTGATTGTATCATTACTAGTAGCTAGGTTGTCATCTAGTAACAATATCTTGCATATTGTTAACGTGACTGAACATCTGAATGTAGCTGGATGGCCGCTATCCGCAGACCAACATGAGAGCAACATCAGAGATTCCCCCAACCGGAAAGCTGGGCTACCCAACCTGACGCAGTCCGCCTGGGATGGGCAGCTGGGCTAGTCATCTAAGCTAACCCTTAGCTAAATCATGTTAGCTTAGCTGCCAACGTACATTTGGCAATATCGTAAAAATTATTTGATTATTGTCAATTAAATATTATTTCCTCGTCGTGTTGTAATTAAAACTTACTGAAATGTATGTGCACAGGACTTGGGTCTTGGATGTTAGTGTAAAAAGCGTCCCCTCTGGAATCCGACTATCAGTGAGGCAGCCAGACGGTGGCGAGGTGTATGCTGGGATACAGAGTACCCCTAAAGACAGGCTGCCTAGCGTGTCCTACAGGGTCCTACTGGGTTGGCTTCTGGGTTTTCTTTCTTTCTGATTTATTTACGTTTGGTTGATCGTATAACATATTTAGATTGCTTTTGACCCCTCTCTTCACAATCTCACATCTCCACTGATAGCAGTGTGATCTGATAGTTAATTCAACTGCTTATACAGTCTACTGGGAGATAATTTAGTCTTTCTTAATAAATATTCTCACTGTCAGATGCATGTGATGTGGAGCCATCATGGCCAGCAAACAGTTTAGTATGACACTGTTGGTGTGTTTAGTTTAGCAAACTTTGGTGGATTTTGTTAAGGCCAAATTTCAAAATCAAAACTTGCATTAAAATGAACACATTGCTGCAGTGAGAGTAGTAGTCATGGCTGTAGTGCACCCACATGGACAAATTTCCACAATGCAAATCAGTAGAGAACACATAACCATGGATGAAAGGACCCTGCCAGTTGCAATTTCAAAGAATACCAAAGCCTGTCGCCCCAGTGGCCTAATGGATAAGGCACTGGCCTCCTAAGCCAGGGATTGTGGGTTCGAGTCCCATCTGGGGTGCATGTTAGCAGAGTGGCGCAGCGGAAGCGTGCTGGGCCCATAACCCAGAGGTCGATGGATCGAAACCATCCTCTGCTATGTTTATTTCCCTCTTATTCACACACTTAGGTAAAGACATCATTTATATTACATACATACATTTCCCCCTTTTTTTTTTTTTTTACTATATTCTTATTTCCAAGTGCTCTTACTGTAAATATTGTGTTGTTCTTTATAGAGCTCTTACTGTGACATTATAAATATTGTGTTTTTTTTTAATTGTAAATAGTGTGAACCTGTTATTTTGCCATTGCCACATTCCTGCTGAGCATTGCCACTTTTGCATTTCACTGCACACCTCGTGTATATATGTGACAATCTTGAGTGGTACATAGAATTCTTCTGCCTCCATGTGACATGCCTACCTCCCATCTCACAGCAGATTCTCTTTGTTTTGACTGGTACTACGGGGGAGAACGTAGGAGTTAACATTGACCTGATCATTTTCTCTGACAGTCACACAACACCAGAACAATTCAAGTGAGGGAGGAGCGGAGCAGTGGTAACATTCATTTGGAGTCTGAGTTATAATTATATACAGATATAACAACTGCTCAACACTCTAGCCAGTAACCCTACCTGTCCCCGCTCTCATCATATCCAGATTTGATCCTCTTCTAATCCTCTTCCTCTATCCTTTTCCTTTTTACCAGTTGTCCTCCTCCATTTTTTTGCTTCTTCCTTCTCCTCCTACATCTACCTCTTGCTCTTCCTTTCCTCCTCCTTCTACTCCAGCAGCAAACAAATGAAGACACAAAGAGTCTATAATTCAGATAAGATAATTATGCTGACTCAATCCCCTAATGCCTGAAATGTTTGAATGCTCACTGTTTTGTTTCTAACTCAATTTCTCAATTAGTGCGGACTAGGCTAGCCATCCTCTAAATTAATGTTAATGTAACCCTGGGGCTGTTTTTTTGTGTGTGGGTTAGTGTAACAAGTGTAGTGGGTTTTAATGAAGCAGCATCCATGGATGAAACCTGAGCTGAAAATGTTTATGTCAGAATCTATACTACATACTGATACAGGGACTGACAGTGCAGTTAGAAAGCTGACATGTTTTGAGTGTGGTTGAAATACCGGAGAAAATGGACCCATCAGAGTTAATTTCAGTCACAATGTGATTTCAAACTTGCAACACGGTAATTTTACATCCTTCTCACCAAGACTAAGACTTTGACTGAGCCTAATCTAAGAATTCACATTTAACATAAAACGGACCATGTCAGCCTCACATGAAAACAAAAACTGAAATGATCTCTTTAGCCCGTATCATGAGTGTGATATGGCATGAGAATGAAACGTTTGTCGTTATTTCAATACTTCTAGTGCTACCATCGTACATATGCACATCGTGATCACCATTTGCTCAGCAAGGAATGAGACTATTTGCAAAAGATTGAATTTTCTCTGTAGGTCTTCCAAGACACCATCAGGTGGCAGTAGCACATCATGTGTTGGGATGCAGGGCCAGTTTTTTTAGACTCAGACAGATTCTTTGTTTGTCATTTTTACATCTTTCCAGTTTTTTATTTTTTTGATGTGCAGCAATAATTCCACAGTTAGTATAAAACTGCCACAGAAATACACATTACAATGCTCTGTATATTCAGTATGCCAAGAAGAAGATATTATGCACATGTAAACTCAGAAAATAGGTTACAGTCCTGCTGCAATCAAGTGCTATTGTGCATTAGCATTTGCTATTGTGGTGATACATAAATATTCACATTCAAAAGTTCACATTCAAGATTAGACAAAGACTTTGGCTTACTCAGCCAATAGTACCACAGGGTTAAAAAACATTCAAAACATTCATTGCACCCTGGTAGTACGTCTATACTGCCTATATCCATTGCAGAGACTGGCTCTGCCTTTCAGTCTGTTATTACATTGTAGTGACTGACTTGTAAAGTGACGTTTGTAGTGAAGTGACAGCACAGCGTCTGTCGCTAGCAGTTCCTGAGGTTGTAGCTTTGCAACACTTTATTCCAACAGCGTCTGTGGTATCAGACCTTGTCTTTGGGATTCAAATCATTCTGGGGACTGACTGGTTTTCAATCATACTGCATTATATCGGCACTGTTCTTTATCTTAAAGGCCTTGCGGTGCTTCCCAAAGCTCCTCGGCCTTGAAGCAGCATCAAACAGGTCTTTGTATTGGTCAGACCGAATGAAGCGTGGGAAGGAATCATTCTCCATTAGGCTGTAGATTTTCTTCTGTGCCTCAGCAAAACAAGACAGACTTGGTTGCTGGAGATTTTGGCCGATGATATCTCTTGTGTAGAAATCCAAGTTTATCTGAAAAGATGCATAAAGCATAACAATCAGAAACTGCAATCATGAGGGGTGTCCTCGTGGGTCACTGTAACTGTGATGTTCTGGGTTCGAATCCCACCCAGCACCTTTGTTGCACGTCACACCCTCCCTCTCCCAATCCTCCCTGTCTCTCTCTACCTTGAACTGTCCAATACAGGCAGAAATGCCAAAAAATCAACAACAACTCAGTAGAATCATACCTAGAAGTGGATAATAAAGACACTGTATCAGTTTAGATATTGTGGATTAGCTCATGCACATTTGCACAACAACCTGCATAATTACCCGAAGTGGAAGGTAACTAGTTACAACTACTACTAGTTACTGCAGCTGAGTAGATTGTTTAGAGGAACACTACATGCTACTGACTTAATATTTATTGCAAATTTCAACAACTACAGAAACCACCACTGCAAAAAACACATTTGATACCATGGCCTCTGTTGTGTGTGAGCAAAAATATGTTTTGTCTCAATTCTTAGGCTTTAAATATGTTTTGTTACACTTAAATTCTCCTCTTCTGATTACATTATATCATGCAGTTTGTTTTTACCTCTCTTGGAGACTCAGCCCTGATGAATTCCTCATAAATACTAGTTGCGCTCCAGGTTAGCTGCTCTGGACTGTTGATGGTTTTAAACTCTTCACAGGCGAGCCAGAAGTCTAGGTTCTCTTCACAGAACTCTGTCTTCAGAAAGTCCCAAAATGCCACTTGTCCACCTTGTACACAGCAGATGATAGAAAATAAATGATCAGAAATAAACAGCTGTGAGCCACCATTATGTCTGTAATGCTTGAAAGCAGATGGAAATTACTTTTGTGGGAAAGGAGTGTCTCAAGAGATTCTCCCAGTAGGCTTGTTTCATTTGCTGACTGTCTGCAGAGATAGTTTATGTTAGTTTCAAAGATAACATTAAATAAGACATCACAAAATAAACTTATGATCAAATTAATTAAACACCTGTTGACTTTCTTTCTTGATGATGGACTGAGGATGAAGTTATGTATTCTCAATTTCCATGCGTTATGTCTACAAGAGAGACATATTAAGAACTATTAAGGAAGTATAACTCTCACAGGTACATAAAACAAGTAGTTAATACAAACAGGCCCTTCAAAATAAACCTTGTCACATTGCAATGAAACACACTCACCTTCCCTTCGTCTCTGGGAGGTCCACAGAGGTTGTCCCACAGACAACGTTCATTCTGAGAGTTTGAATTAGACAAATGATGCCTGCACTGTGCTTAACACCTTCACAGTATTTCCACCATGATGCCTGATGCTGCTCAGGTGATTCCTTGGAATAATTTCTCTCGTGCTTCCTTGTACTCCAGAAGAATGCTTCCCTATTGTTAAGGGAGCAGTAAAACCTCTGACATTCACCAGTGATGAGACACCGAGCTGCATTAACTCACCCCTTGCTATCTTTAACCTGTGTTTAAAAGCAGCCTGCTTGTTACATAAATAGAAGGAGCCACATGAATAGTGCGTCAAACCTTACGGCCTTCCTTTTTGTTTTTTTTACAGACCAAAACATGACTGTGCATCACCACCCCCGTCACATTCGCCACAAGCGTTACATAGGGGAGTTAAAATCATTTGGGTCAGACTGATGTAACATGAGTCAGTTATTTTGCCATGTTTAGCTTTCAGAAGAACGGTAGCTTCATAAAATGAGCAGTATATTGACCAACCATGTATTTATGAAGTTAATTTAAATGATGAAGTGTCACATTGTCAATACATGTTTCATTTCTGTTTTAGAACTAGCACTAACTCCACTTTGACCAAACTATTCCTGAAGGTATTGTCACTTCATATACGGTCACATTCTGCATCTTACATTGTAGTTTGGTAAAGAATTGATCTATTTATACTTTTATTGATTTATACATATATTGATTTATTTCCCTCTTCTCTGCTTTTATTTATTTATTGATTGATAAGACACCACATTTAAACTTTTAGGCAAATGACACTTGATATGCTGCTCTGTGCATCCTAGGGTGAGATTTACTTCCTCTTTAATTTTTCCTGGCACCTTCAAGCTAAAAAGCTGCTAGAACGCTGTCTTTGATAAGACATCCTAAGCTGTCATTACTAGGATCAAGGTGTACGCCAAAGGATTGTTCTTTAAATAGACTTTCACAAAGATTTAAAAAAAGAAACCTGAGTGAATGAATGTTTGGTATGCAATAAGTGGTATGTGTTAAACAGGAAGTAGTCTTGCATGGGAGAGCCTACACTTTTCATAGTTCACACAACCAAAACAAAGACAGGTAGTCAAGGCAGAGTATGACCTTCTCAGTATCACAAGGATGCACTCATGTGAATAAGCATGTGGGATGGATGACCAAACTGAGTCATGAGAGAGAAAGCCTGTGGCCCCATAGGAATCCAAAATTGTGCTGTCTAATTGTAAAGTTCAACTTGGAGAGCAAAATTGGCTTTGCCTGTGATTTTAGGCATTGCTTGTACATGGCAAAAGTAAAAAGTATTAAAAGAGTGTTATGTGTTTCTCAAGGCAACTGAAAAATATGCGTTTGTGGGGTGGGGTGAGATCATTTCTCTTGTTTCCTCTGTAAATCTACTTGCCTCAAGAATTTTCTTGAATCAAATGTCAACTTCTTGGGAGTGATCTGTGTTGAAACTGCACTGGAAACAAGTGGAATTAACTCGGACACTTTTCCAAAGAAAAAATGAAAGCAAAACTGACTATGAGAGCATATGACCTGTTATTTTTTTGTGGCGTACTCACTTCATGATTGAGGCCGTTGTTGAGGAAGTAGCAGAAACCAAGACAAACAATGCAGCAGAACACAATATCTAGATCCCTTCCACATGAGATTCACATCATTGACCAGATCAAACCAGTATAACCACGCTAAATAAGAGCACTGGGTGACAGGACAGTGATACTTTTAGAGTGGATCGTCATCATCGTTTATGATCATCGTCATGTACACTGCGTGACTCTCACTGTTTCAATAAAATGATGTAGTAAATACACGCTCTCTGTTTTATACAGACAAAGACATAGAACCTGAATTTGCATGGTATGCTTTAAACATTGCGCTAATTGAGGCACATGTTTGTCTGTTAGTTTTGAATAATACTGCTTTGGTCGCCTTGGTGAAGTGGAAAAATTTTACAACTTTTCATTTGCAACCAGTAAACTCACATTACTGTACAATAGAACTCATTTATGGTACAGAATTTACATTTGATATGGCATATCTATAACATTTTTGGGAAAACTACGTCCATCATTGAGGCTGAACAGTTTAACATCTATGACAACCCTTTTTTATTTGTAAAATCACTTGCTTGTCATCTGTCCTATCATCAATTTGTGAACTTGACTGTTCTTTTATCATTTTTACCGTTTCTTTTATTGTTCTTTTATCGGGCCCGGACAGCTCAGTTGGTAGAGCATGAGCTCTCAGTCTCAGTCTCATGCAGTCGCTTTGGATAAAAGTGTCTGCTAAATGACTGTAATGTAATGTAACCCATCTGGCAGAATTCATACAAATTCATGTAAATATAGACCTTAACCCCATCAACAGTGAGCCTGATGGCCTCAAAGACTAGAAATAGTTTTACTTGGATGGTGATCTAATGTCTAAGCTACAGAGGGTTTTACTGAAATAGATTTGAATCTGGTTTTCCACCTGAACAAAGCTTCCTTCTGTCTGGCTCAGCAACACCAGACAATAATCCACTGACCTACAGTATAGCCCATGTGGTTCAAAGAGGATGACGTTTGTCTCATGACACACTTTTCTCAAGGGCTACTTAATACATATACTTTTCCTGCTCTATTAGGCAAGATCTGTACTGCACATGGGCAGATAAGACATGTATGTTTGTGCTCATTTTTATGTGCAAACACAGTCACAATTACGTTGGATATCCCCAATGTTGTGCAGTTTTTGCATCAATGCTTTGTAGACATAAGTCATACACTGCGTGACAAATTCGCACATCCTGTCTCTCTGATGAGGTTTCAGTTCTTTTGACTCAACTATCTCTTCTTCAGATGGTCATATGACCATCTTATCTTCAGAGAATCTGATTACTAATTGACAACGTAATGCAAACAGGGAAGTGGTGACTAGTCTGTGGTCCAACCGTCTTAATCTAACACCTCAGTAGCATCTCAGTAAAACAACAGCCAACAGCCTGCTTAGTGAAAAATAAAGGACCTTCTAACCCTGCTGAAAGCTCTTTTGGCAGAAAAATATAATTACTATAGTGCACTATATTTGCAATATGTCAGCTATTAGAGTGGAAACATAATGCTTCTGCACACACAGTTTTGCAGAAGCATTATTCAGTGTGTGTGTGTGTGTGTGTGTGTGTGTGTGTGTGTGTGGATGCTGGAGTGAGAAAAAAAAGAGGTTGTATTTTAGAGAACATAAGTCTCAATCCTTCCTCCTTGATTTTTGTGACCTTTAGGATGAACAATATGATACTTCATGGATTCCCATGGGGAAATTCTTTTTGGTAATCAGTTTCAGGTTTTTTTTCACCCCATCAAAAAAGAAAGTTTGGTAAAACTTTATAATAAGGGTATAATAAATGAATCATTAATTAATGAATGAACAACCAGAAATTCCTAAAGCTCAACATTAACAAATGAATGAGTCATACCTTAGTGTGGTGACTTAATGCATTTGTACATAATGGTATTAACAGATATAATGAATATATTAATTAAGCAGGGGGATCAAATGGGCTATAAACCCACGAGGCACAAAAATGGCAACCAGTGCAGCCAACAGTGACATATGAACTGACACATAGAGAATACAGATACAGAACCTGATTCCTCTTCTCGTCATAATGCACGTAGGAGCCACTTGCAGTTAGGAGCCACTAGCAGGTAGGATCCACTTATAGGTAGGAGCCACTAGCAGGTAGGAGCCACTAGCAGGTAGGATCCACTTATAGGTAGGAGCCACTAGCAGGTAGGAGCCACTAGCAGGTAGGATCCACCCACAGGTAGGATCCACTCGCTCCTGCTACGCTATAGAAGACCAGCAGTGCTGTGTTGACATCTGCATCTTTCCCAGATGAACTCAACACCTTCTACGCACGCTTTGAGAACACCTCCCCGGCTGTGGAGGTCCCAAAGGCCCAGGACCCCTGCCCGCTAACAATATCTAGAGCGGATGTGTGCAGAGCCTTCAAAAGGACAAATCCACACAAGGCACCTGGCCCTGATGGCATTCCAGGCCGGGTCCTCAAGGCGTGTGCGGTTCAGCTGGCGGATGTTTTCACAGACATTTTCAACCTGTCGCTGCTCCAGTCCGTGGTCCCCCTGTGCTTTAAGAAGTCCACAATTGTTCCTGTTCCCAAGAAATCCAAAGCCCTCTGCCTCAACGACTACCGCCCAGTAGCACTCACCTCCACCATCATGAAGTGCTTTGAGCGGTTAGTCAAAACCTTTATCACCTCCACCCTCCCTGAATCACTGGACCCCCTGCAATTCGCATACAGGCCAAACAGGTCTACTGACGACGCCATCTCCCTAGCCCTCCACACTGCCCTTTCACACCTGGACCAGAGGAGCACCTATGTGAGAATGCTGTTCATAGATTACAGCTCAGCATTCAACACCATTGTGCCCTCCAAGCTCGCCATCAAGCTCAGGGACCTGGGCCTCAACACCGCCCTGTGCGACTGGATCCTGAGCTTCCTGTCGGGCAGGCCCCAGGCAGTGCGGGTTGGTACCACCACATCCTCCACCCTGACTCTGAACACCGGCGCCCCGCAGGGCTGCGTGCTCAGCCCTCTCCTGTACTCCCTGTTCACGCACGACTGCGTGGCAAAACACAGTTCCAACACTATCATCAAGTTTGCTGACGACACGACCGTCATCGGCCTGATCACCGACGGCGACGAGACGGCCTACAGAGAGGAGGTCAGAGCCCTGTCATCCTGGTGCCAGGACAACAACCTCCATCTCAACGTCGGCAAAACTAAGGAGCTGATCGTGGACTACAGGAGGGGCCAGAGCACGGGACACGCCCCCATCGACATCAACGGGGCGGCGGTGGAGAGAGTCAGCAGCTTCAGGTTCCTCGGTGTCCACATCAGTGAGGACCTCACCTGGGACCACCACGCTGACCTCATCACCAGGACAGCAAGACAGCGACTCTTCTTCCTACGCAGGCTGAGGAGGATCAACATGGACCCCAGGATACTCTGCAACTTCTACAGGTGCACCATCGAGAGTATCCTGACCGGCTGCATCACGGCCTGGTATGGCAGCTGCACCGCCCTCAAACGCAAGGCGCTACAGAGGGTGGTGAACGCTGCACGGCGCATCACCAGGTCGGAGCTGCCCACCATGGAGGTCCTCTACTAGCAGTGTAGCAGGAAGAAGGCCAGCAGGATCCTGAAGGATCCTTTCCACCCCAGCCACAAGCTGTTCTGCCTGCTGCCCTCAGGCAGACGGTTTCGTAGTATCCGGACTCGCACCACCAGATTCAAAGACAGTTTCTTCCCACAAGCCATCAGGCTCTTGAACTCACACACCTGAGCCCCCCCCCCCCCCCCCCCCCCCTCCCCCCTCCACTGCTCGCCCCCCCCCCCCCACGCACAACAGGCCACTTTACCTCAAGGTCACTTTATTTTTATACTCTGCTTCACTTTATAACTTATATACTATTATTATTATTATTATTATTATTATTATTATTATTTTTATAGTATAACTGGTACTTATAACTTTTGTACTTTGTAACTCTGTACTTCTAGTATTGTACTTATGAACATTGTACTTTTTCTATAACATTGTACTTTTTCTTATTATATTTCTTGTGTTTTTTAAATTATGTCTGTTTGTCTTAGCATTAGCGTTAGGTGTCGAAGAGACACAAGAATTTCATTACACACTTTTGCTTCTGTGAACGTTGTGTACATGACAATAAAAACCTTGAACCTTGAACCTTGAACCTATAGGTAGGAGCCACTAGCAGGTAGCATTCACTTATAGGTAGGAGCCACTAGCAGGTAGGATCCACTTATAGCTAGGAGCCACTAGCAGGTAGGAGCCACTAGCAGGTAGGATCCACTTATAGGTAGGAGCCACTAGCAGGTAGGATCCACTTATAGGTAGGAGCCACTAGCAGGTAGGATCCACTTATAGGTAGGAGCCACTAGCAGGTAGGAGCCACTAGCAGGTAGGATCCACTTATAGGTAGGAGCCATTTATAGGTAGGAGCCACTATAGGTGTGTGTGTGTGTGTGTGTGTGTGTGTGTGTGTGTGTGTGTGTGTGTGTGTTTCATACATTTTCCTCATTGGAATCTTGCCCTCTGACACAGCTTTCACTGCACATTTCTTTAGTAAAACAAGATTAGCCATGTAGGTCATTGAATTAATACAGATTTTAATGCAGGTTAGATATTTTTTATCAAATATGTACAAACCCATAAACCTTTTACATTCACATTCACAAGCGTTCCACACTTTGTGTAATTCTTCTTCCACATACAGCTTAACACAGATATATTATAATGTGTGATAGTTATTTCAATGTTTCAGCAATGATGACACAATTTAAACTGAGCTTTTAAATACATTACTTTGCACATGAACAATCCTCAGCTAAATATAGTAAATACTAATCTATGGCTTTTAATGAGATAACAATAACTTTAAGATGTGCAACTGCAGATGTCAGTTGATGCAGTTGCACCTCGCTGTGTGGAAGGTGTTGTTTGTACCACTTATGCTTCCGTGTGACTCTGAAATAGAAAGTCCCGAGCAATCACGTTACGTTATCGTGGCATCTGTGGTGAGATCTTTGCTCCCAGAGAATTCATAATGTTCTTTTTTTGTGAGAGACTCAAGAGACAAACCCTGCAAAGCATTTACAACTCCTAATACAGCAACCCCATCATGTTGATTAAAGCATAACTCTGGCCATTTTCTACCCTGTTTTCCCATCATTATCAATCATACCAATCGGTTCTGACCAAAATCTCATCAATTGCTTCACTATAGAGCTGCTTATGTCTCGCTTGCTCTCCAAAAATCAACCCCTTAAGCACCCAGAGCAAGTCTTTTTCTACTGACACTCTATAGTGACAAATGTATATATGTATTTCATTTTCAGTTTATCCATGACCTGTTTTGCACCACTTTATACAGCGGTGCATGTAGACAGGCAGCCGCAGCCAGACAGTAAAACGTAAACATGGAAGTGGTAAAGCAATGGCATCAAGGTAGCATCGAAACTGCACGAGAAAGGCATCACATTTGATCATTTTCATTTAAAATGTTTTACCGAGACGTCTCATTACACAGTGACCAATCAATGAGAAAGACATGCTTTGGGTGCTTTTGGGGTTGATTTTGGAGTTGCCATTGGCCCTAGAGGATGGTTAGTTCCCAGGTAAGCAAGAAGTAAGTAACTCTATAATGAAGCCATTGATGAGATTCTGGTCATAATCAATCGGTATCAGTAGGGTCCACATTGAAAATGGCGAGAGTTATGTTTTCAAGGATCACCACCAGCGGTCCCTGGATGCATTCACTTCAATTTACAGCCGCTCCCAGGTAGCACTGCACAGCAGTCCAGCGTCGGGCCCAGCCTCATCATCCAGCCTGTACAAACACAGTGTCTCTGGTGTTTTCTCTTACACCTTCATTTGTTCTGACGTGGAGCTCCGTAAAGTCCTATAGATGTCCGATCTGAGGAAACGGGGGTAAGAGTCTCTCTCCATTAGGCCATAGACGATCCTCTGGGCCTCATCGAAACACACTGTGGTGGGCGCCTTCACGTTCCATCTGATCAGCTCCCTGGTCTTGTGATCAATGTTAATCTGGAGGCAGAGGAGGCATGATGAGATACTTAAAGGAGAACACCAGTGTCATTTACAGTTGTAGCCCATTTACTACTGTCTACGTCTAGGATGCCCCGAATAAGAAAACATGGATGTGACTATAATGAAAAAACAATAAAAATAGAAACTTTGACAAAACCAAATTTAGGCTTCATGTTTACTGCGATGGATTGTCTTGCTCGTTTCATACTGTACAAGAGTGAATGGCAGCAAGTGATTTCTTCTGACGGTAGAAAAACGAGCCCTGATATCTCCAGCTACACTTCACTGTGTGCAGACACCACCAGGAATAATAGAAAGAAGTGGGGCAACCTTAACGATTAGCAGAAACTTAAAAAAAAACATTGGTATAATCCATTAAAGTAGCAGCGGTGGTGGTGGTGGTGGTGTGTGTCTGTCTGTGTGTGTGGAAGAAGCGAGGGGAGTAAAATTTATGAAAGTACCGTACACACCTCCCTCGGAGCCTCAGCTTGAATGTAGTGTTCGAAGATCTTCTTGGCCCTGGAGGACATCCTGAAGGAAGACCTGATCTTCTTATAGTCCTCACACACCAGCCAAAACTCAACGTTTTCATCACTGAACTCTGACTTCAAGAAGGCCTTAAATGTCATCATGCCATCTAAACAGGAAAAAGGCAAAACCGCGGTTGAGTGTTTATCACATCGATCACATACAGCGGGAGCAAAGTTATTCAACAACTTTTGAAACTGTGTATTGATATATTTATATTGACTTACATTTTGATGCAAGAAGTCTCTCCAACGAGTGAGACCACTGGGACAGCTCCTCGAAACAAAGCCTGCAGAAGAGGGGCACGATAGTTTAGGTATAAAAAGTATGATGTTTGCACAAATGTTTGTTTAGAGTTTCCATGGAGGAATTTTAGACAGTGAAATGGCTTTTTGCTTACTCACCCTTCAGTATTTGAGCCCTGAGAAGATCTGCACCGCAGCCGAGACTTCAGGTTTCCTCCCCTGAAACACACAGTGAACGGGTGAATCAAACAGACACAAACCAAAAAAACTCACTTTGCTAACATGTTCTTCTCATACTTGATGGTTGATTAATGGTAACCTGAAATAGTAAACATTATACCATCAGCGAAAATACTTACTTTGCCTTTCTCCTTTTCTTGTCCTCTGTGTCCATGTTGAGGTGCGGTAGCTCCTTTGGTGTGACTAGACTTGGCATGATGAAGACCCAGAACCATGGGTTTCCATGCACATGTAGTATGAGTGTATGATGGGCTATTCTCTCAGCGAGTTGTGAGAGCTTCGGTTGCCACTGTGAGTCTGTTCGATGACTCGCTCAGCATCAACATATATACTGCAGGCGAAGGCTGCAATGAGGTTTGTGTGTAGCGTCACGATATCATACTGAGCTAACCACAGAAATAGAGGAAGTTGGGGATGACGCGAACTGGCCCGGACTGGCGTTACAGCTGTCTATCTGTATTGTTCTGAAACCTGCACAGGTCATCACTTGTTTGGTTTGAAGTCTGGGGATGCAAATGGGCCAGTGGAAAATTCAGCAGCAGATAGGCAAATGTGTCCTAGTTTGCTTCAAGACCAATGCTGTTGTTCTAGTTTTTGCAAACATTTGAACTAGGAGTGATTTTCAACAGTGGGGGAATTTCAGTTCATGCTGTCATAAAACTTACAGTAGGTGCAGCTGAAAATAGGAATAGTTATCTACCTAATCTTGCTGATGACACTAGCATGAGCCAGAGAAACTATCACAGACCAAACAACCCAGAAAGGAAGCAATGACAAATGAAGCTGGCCTCGTTGCAGTATATACATTCAATGCGTTATCATCCTCATGATTGATAAAAGTAGTGTCATGAAAATAGAGCAAAAGATTGCTGAGAAATCCCCTGACAGTGAAACTCACTGCTTATCCCACAGACCTCATTTTTATTTTCTTTCTTCTATTGTTTTATTGAAAATTGATGGTTTTACTGAAAGGAATTCATTTTGAATATTATGTCCTCAGGAAGTGTTCCTCTTATCTTCATCTTATCTTTCATCTTTACTGGATACAGCTTAAGGCGTTTGAGCATGCTACACGTTTTATGTCAAAGTGACTTGTAAATGCAGGTTCCCTGATGAATGTAGTAGAGTAGAAAAATTAGTGGTAAATGTTCCTAAACCTCTTAACTGTGCCAAAGTACAGTAGTCACAGTAGTCACAAACATCTACTCTCTTTTGTGTCTTCATGTTCAGCCCAGTTTAACTCACTGGAAATGTTTAGTCTCAGTTCTCAGAGTGCAGCTATTTTCGTAGAGACATTTTTTTATTGGGCACAACACCAGTCTGTGTGTTTCCTCCACAGCAGACTGAATGGCTCCCCTCATCTCCTGTAGTTAAAGGATGTTCTGTGTTCTTGTGTTTCCTACCAGCCATAAAATGCAGTTCGGCGAGGCCGTACTTCATAACCAACAGTGCATGGATAAGGTGAAACTTGTGGGCTCTGAAACAAGATTTTCTTTAACACTATCCAACGAACATTACCCTCCACCCACAACGAGGTGAATGTAACTAGAGGAGTTGTCAAAACCAGAGGAAGTGCGGTTACAGCACAATACAGAACAATCGCCTGTGAGCTTGAGTGCAGCACGTCTGAAAATAAACCAACTGTACATTCAGTGCCACCCAAACAAACAGAACAAGATGTTCACTTGGACGGGTCACATGTGAGAAACTAAGCTCTTCCCACTTCTACTTTCCATAGACAAAAAACAACTTAGACATCAGACACCAAACACATTAGGGTCATATATGCAAAGCAAAAAACAAGGCACGTACATTATGCAATATCCTAAATACTGCACCGGCAAAAACAGGATGTCTCTACTTTTGAATTCCAGCACAGAACCATGTCATTTGTAGATCATTTTTAGGCCATTACTCATAAATTGTATAATACTGTTTACTAACTAAAAACACTGTACTACACAAGCTACACTGAAACAATTCTGTTGGTTTCAAATGCTTCTCTGCAATTCACTGAACTGAATTGGCTCCAAAAGTGCAGCAATCCCTCCCCCGTGTCTGGCAAGTCTAATTTGAGGCAGGGTTATTACATTGAGCTTGGTGCGGTGGCATAGAACTCCCCCGTCATGGCCTGACCTCAGTTCAGGTGCTGGAGGAATCAACCGCACAATTTGAGAGGAAGTTGCTTCAGACTGCAGGGTGAGAGTGGAGCTGGGTTCGTTTTCTTTTCTTCGGTGGTGGTTGTGTTTCCTCATCCGCAGACGTCGCTTGAAGGACTCTGTTGCCACCTGGTGTTTGTTTGACCGCTGACCATAATACACAGACCAGACTTCACGGACACCGACAGAGATGTTTTGCATTGCATTCAAAATGACCACACCCAAAATGTAATTTTGAGGGACAATTTAAGAGACCATGATGTAATGGACAAGTATAATAGGCCATTTGCATTTGACAGAACCCAAACCTGAGACAGAAGTTTAACAATAGTATTTATTTTCATGTGATTACTCAGAACATCTTATGATTTATGTTTTAACAACCAAATCTGACCGGATAAAATGACAATAATACTATTTACAATAACATTTTTTTTACTATTAAATGCATGGATGGAGGATAGAAAAGCACAATCAGGGAAGTATTTTGTGCACAATCTCTTTAAAGGTTTTTTTTCCCCCCATGAACATAATTAAAGAGAAAAAATATAATACAAACCACAATTTCTCTTGAGCTGCAACTGACTACTGAATCACACAGGCAGAGAAAAGCTATTTCTGCTAGACTTAAGAACTGGATTGCATGGCATGGACCCTTTATCCACACTGGAATAAAAGACTGATGGACGGAGTTTGAGAGGAGATTTTGAGAGCCTGTTGGCTTAAAGCAGTCACCTTGAATCTGCTGTCCTCAGGAGTCCCTGGTAGATGTCAGATTTGAGGAAGCGTGGGTAGCAATCCCTGGCCATCAGACTGTAGATGAGCTTCTGCGCTGTGTCAAACGAGGTCAGGGTCGGCTGGGAGATGCTCTTGGTTATGTTTTCTCTGGTACCACAATCTATGTTGATCTGAAAATCAAACAATATTTTAATCACTATTATTTTCATTTTCTACTTGGGTGCACTTGAGGAGAAATTTTGTAGAGGGCACAGCTGCACATCTTTATTTACAAAGGTCTGGTAATCTCTTGAATGTTGCTTTTAGAGGGTATTTGCAAAGTTGGAACCTGTCTGGGTGCCTCCGTTTGGACAAACTCTGAGTAGATCCGGTTGGCAGAGGAGATCATCTCTGGGACCGTCTTGATCTTTCTGTACTCCTCACAGGCCAGCCAAAACAGTATGTTCTCCTCACTGTACTCCGACCTCAGGAACTCACGGAAAGCTATCTGTCCGGCTAGAAATTACACATGACAATCAGTCAAAAAATCTCTTACAACCTGTAAGAGAATATTAAAAACAGAGCGGCTAGCTTCATTAAATTTAATGTTAATGTTAAATTTAAATGGATTTCTTTGTCATATTTTAAAATGATAAAAAGTCCACACAAATTAAAAGAAATATACAAAATGCATCTCCCACCTTTACAACCAAGGACTTTGTCCACAGACTCATCCCAGGTCTCAACATCCTCAAGTGGATCCTTGGGAAAGCAACACAATCTACCCTTGAAAAGAGCATCAAGATCTATCACTAGCCCAGTTATCTGTGGACACATGCCCCGTAGAAAATACATTTGTGTGCTAAATCATGAATCATTTCAATTATGTCACGTGTCACGTTTTGAGACAACGTGTCAATATTCTGTTGATGCATTTAGATGATGCACTTGAGAGCCACGTCTGAGCCATCACCATCAACTCAACCTTTTAGAAATGTAATAGATGGTACAATGCGAAGGTAAGACTTACAGTGAGCGCAAAACTCCCTGGTATTTTCCACATTGCTGCTGTAAGCTGTAGCCTGTTGAAAACGGTAATGGCCCTGGAATCAAATATGAAGTAACTCACTTTATTGCCATCTCCACGTCCTCTGAAGGGAGAGAGATAAGGTCCTGTCAGAGCCAAGATGAGATTGTGATTGTTTGGAGATGAGGCAGCCAAGTGACTGGGCAAGACTAAATGAGGCCCCCCACCGTGAATGGAATATATGGAAATCAGCATGCAAAATATTGTTGTTGTTGGGAGAGACGGGGCACCCTTCCACGTCTGTGGCACCTCTGGGGAGAGAGCGCTCTGCCGCGATTCAAGGAGCACCCTCTCGTTTCACCTCATGTCTGTGGCATCGTGTCCAAACAGTGTTCATCGTTGCTATGGATGTCATCCTGTTAATATGAGGGTGACAGACAGAGCAACGGCATCTCAAAACACAGAACACAACAGTATGACAGGATGTTTCAAGGCTGATCAAATATGACATTCACCAATTCACCTGTTGAATGTGTGAATAAGGGCTACAATAGGAATTCAAATTTTCTTCCCGGCATCATTAGGAAAAGTGGTAACAAAATGGCCTCCTGTGGTAATCGGCGTATAGAGAAGAAGATTTAACTAGGTAGAAAATGGTCAGGAAGCCTCTGGGAGGAGATCCTGACCATAAACAAATACAACATTAAGGAAAAGGCCCGACATTTGCCTATCTGTTGTATTAGTTCTTCATCAAAAGTAAGCGCCGTATTCATACTATGACCCATACTATGCCTTCAGCAGAGACTATGATTATGCACTGAGCCAAAGAGGTTCAAGCAATAACTATTTTATTTTGGGTTAACAGGTTAACTATCGCAGATAATCACCGACACTTGCACTAAAAGATTCCTCTCTAGAAATGATGCTGTAATCCAACAGAACTGTGTGTTCATGAATTAGTCAAACTCCGGTGCAAATCAATGCATTGGCTTTGAATTAAAGGAAGATCTGTGCGCACTCGAGTCTGGAAAACTAAGTGACCAATATTCCTGTGAATAAAAGAAATGAGACCAAACATTAAGGCTGACTCTGCCCACACAGTCACAGTGGTGTAATTATTGGAATCGTTGAGTCAGCAAAGTAAGTGTGTGTCGTGTCTATTGTCTACCTGTCATCCCTATTTGTCCGTATTCCACCAGTAGACATTCACTTATCTTTTTGAACAAGATCACTTTAATGTGTCTTAAATAGACTTGAAGTAGCACGTTTAACAATACTGCATTGTGCTTCAGCTCTATAGGAGGATTTCCGTATGATTAAATGTTCTTTTGATTTAAAATAGATCACTAATGCAAAACGATTGCACCGGGATGTAGACGTTCCTGACTTGCCACTGAGCAGTAACAGAGAACATGCTAGGCTGTGTGTTAGGATTGCGTGGGGATGTCATATGAGATGCCATACGATGATGACTAAGCGATACGTGGAGGACTGTCCTCTTTGGGTCCTTCATACAGGTCACATGTACACCGGTGCAGTATAGTTAGTACATAGTCCAGTGTGAGGGCTTAACCTGTCCTGACCTTTCTGATCAGTGGGTGGGGGGACGAAATGTGCCCATACAAACCAAAAATGGAAATCTCACCAGGTGATGGAAAACACCCCGGCCATCCCTATTTGCATGCGTTTAGACACACAAGTCAAGTGATTTGTTTTTCAAAAAAGGCAGGGCAGTGCCTGCGTGGACATGTGGACTATACTGAGGAGTGAAGTTTTCATGCATGCACTGCAGAATATCCCAGATGCTTTTCTAATATTGTGATGCAGCCTTTCATGTTCATGCATACAATGTTATTCATTCAAACCCTCATGGACGGCGTAACTATCCACAGACAAAAGAAACCACAAGAAAGCATTTCTGAAAAGGTTCACTTGATAAAGGAGCTTCTATTTTTATTGTCTACATGTGGACAATATGATGTGTGGCTAGTGGCACAGTGAATTCAACGCAATGTCCTCACAGTGATACCAAAATAATGGCTCACAGGGTGCATTTTCCTGTTCATACACAGCGTGGCAGTCTAAGTCCTCTCCAGGGCCCCGGTCTCTATTCTGCTGTTCCCTCATGGGTGCACGTCCACCTTTCTCTGTAACTGCAGACAGCACCGAATTTGAATCTTGTATGTTTCTCTTCACTGTTGGTGCTTTTCTGCTTTAGCTGGTTGAGTAAGAATGGGAATCTCCCAACTTTAAATCAAAATTTGAACCCCTCAAATGAATTCAGGAAGCATACATTTGGTGTAATTAGAAAGACAAAGTTCTCATCTTTCATCTCATCTCAATTAATGAATAAATAATACATAATATCTATATATTATTCTATATAAATATAATATTACGAATATAAATGATTATATTGTATATACATTATATATAGAGAAATAATAAATGAGCCTCCATCTTTACTTTACCTATACTTTCCCCTATCTCACAGTCATTTTTGACTGGGGCCCCTAAGGATGACAAATCACAACACTGGAAACACATTCACAAAATCGAGTGCCAAACATCCATTTATCTTCTTTTAACAGAACTAACTCGTTCCCAATAACTAACTTTATAACTTAAGCACAGCCTGCCTTGACCACGTTTCCACAGGTCCCATACATCTCTCAGGTCGAATGTCTGCATGCTGTTTAGCCGTAGGCCTGCAGAGCTTGTTCACAGGTGCTATCAGACACTGTGTCTAGGATGAAAGGGGCAAACGCTCTCACCTCAAACTGAACTTGGCCTTCCGTGTGCGGTTGTACTGTAATTTATTTAGCTCTGTCAATATTGTGGCGGGCCCTGCACATCAAATGCAGATGGATTTGTACTGAAGTGAAAATTCCACAACTAAATTTCTGAGCATCAAAGTCAGCAAATCAATTACTAGATTCGACTCACCCGCTCCACTGTAATCTGTCTATCTACTGTGCTGGGGGTCTCTGGGGAGGAATAAATCAAAAGGGGACCTATGGTGTAAAATGTTTTGATCTGGGGGTCCTTGAAAAAGTTTGGGAATCAATGCCCAAGACTGTCAGTCATTATGTTGTACACCCGGCAAGGCTTTTGGTTGGATCTTAACGTACTTTAAGACAATTTCAGTGATCATGTTCCGCCTTTTCATGAAACAATAGCATATATTAACTGAATATTTGACCAAAACCCATTTGCTTGAGAAGATCTGTGTAAATGTCCACTATTAACCACATTATGAACCATTGCCTCTAACTGTTGTGGATTACTAGTGTTCATCTTTCAATACAACCCTCATATCCCCAGGCAAAACTCTGCTTAACCACTCTTTTGTTTCCCTTCAAAGGTTTTACAAAGCTTTGAATTCACAAGGAATTTTTTATTAATAGCTACACGTTTAACTTCCGGCTGATTTCAGAGGCTCTCTCGGCAAAGACTGACTCCCACATTTAAATACCAATGGGGAAGAAACAAGCACGAATTCTGGCAGCGAATTCTCAGCGGGCAACTAATCTTTTAGCTGTGATGAATTTGGCAGGCTAGCTGCACTCCTACTTTTGTTACCACGTCATTAAGTTTTTCCCACTCTCGGACCATTTGTGTGAGGAGACAGCAGGTACTACAGTATGCATCTCCTGGCCTTCTACGGTTGCACAATTAATGCTAACTGAAAAGCTATTCCAAGCAGGTTTTTTGCAAAATGACAGCAACTTGGACTGAGATAGGTTTCATCACTCCAAAGGCTACTAGAGACCCTGGCATGTGTGTTAATGAGCTAAATCACCCCTTTGTGTGTGTGTGTGTGTGTGTGTGTGTGTGTGTGTGTGTGTGTGTGTGTGTGTGTGTGTGTGTGTGTGTGTGAGAGAGAGAGTGTGCATTAGCTCTCACAGCTTTATGCTCGTACACATGCATGTAAGGTATCGCCTCATATTCTTCTCTCTCCATACATATTGAAGAGGTTGGGGCAAACTCAGCGGGATCACTGACAGATTGAAATTATTATATATTTGTCTTTTAAAGAAATATGGGGTGTGCATACATATACAGTACCATGAATAATTCTGTCCCAGAGTGGTGGTAGTCTGTTGATAAGGTCTATAAATGTTTCAGTGATTTGGAATAAGGAGTTCCAATTGATCACATTTGTACCCACTGGTGTAATATGCACACATTATGGCGCCATCCATCACATTTAGATGTGGTCACCCAAGCCAATTAATGATACTAAAGGGCTTGTTCAAAAGGCTTTATAAGAAGATGTTTATTTTAATAATTAATCAAAAGAATATTTTATGTACATTTTACAACAGATCCACATATATGATTATTATAATACAGTGGTAGCAAAGTGAAAAACAGCAATTGTAATTAATTACATTTCATATTAGTATTCAGACAGGATATATGTATTTTCTGTCTCTGGAAACGGAATATTTTCATTGATTGCAGAATGTAAAATCTCCTTAGTAGACCCCTCATTAAAACGTTATAGTACTCTGGAGTCACCATAGCTACAGGCTGCAAGTGAGACTTGAGGGGATTGCACGTGTGTGGGTGGGGGGTGCGTGGTGAAATCATAAATCCATTTTAATGGTATATGGGTCAAATTAGTGTGTGAGAGACATTTCAACATGATTAATGTTCTTTCTATTACCATTGCAGGAATGGGAGACAGAGCAATTGAAATCTAACTTCTCTGTGTGTGGTTGTCTGTACAGTTACTGCAAAGGCACTTGAGCTGGGACTTTCTCTTCTATGATCCCACTTTCACTCAGGTTTTTGCAAAGTTGGAGAAAATATCTCGTCAATAAAAGTTGCATCCACAAGTTTCAGAGTGCAGTGCCTCTGATCTAGAGAATGGGTGTCTTAACGTGCTACTTTTGGAGTTAAAATAGGTTAAAAATACAGATTGTTCCACAGCTTGTTGCTTAGCTACACCTGCAGTGCTACTAGAACCAGACTGACGCCTCAGCTGTGGCCTCGCCTCTCTCGTTGAATACACAGGAACGTGACCTCCGGCGAAACATGGTGGCTCCCAGGGCCTTCCTCTTGGTGAGGCACAGGTAAATGTCAGAGGTCAGGAACCTGGGGTAGCAGTCCTTCTTCATCAGGCTGTAGACTTTAACCTGGGCTGCTTCGAAACAGCTCGTTGTGGGCTGAGTTATGTTCTTCTTGATGGCCATCTTGGTGGAGTAGTCAATGTTGACCTAGGTGAGAGGTGAGAGCAAGACAAAGTGAGGTCATGATGAGAATGCATGCGGGATAAAAGTCACACATCGCAGCTATCTTCCTATGTGGTATTCCTATGATCTTGTGCAGTGTAGCATGCATGTGTAAGTCTTTCCCAAAGCCAGAATCAAGTGAAGTAAGACACACCGAAATGTGCGATGCCCTCAAGAGACCCTTTCTGAAGCAGCTCCATTGACGATGAATAGGAGGACAACGCTGCGGACGCTATTACAGTACTCAGGGAGTTGCACGATGTGAATTGTCTTTTAGTGAAGATTTTTCTTTGTATGCTACAGTGGTAAAGCTACTTAGACACGAATGTAGCAAATACGCCACCACCACGGGAACATATATAACATATATATATAGAACTAAGTCTGTATATGTCCATTTTTTCCTCCAGAGGTACACTCAGTTAAAGTTGGATCTCACTGGAAATTATTTGAACTGGCATATGCTTTCATGCTCATGTAGCATGCTCCAGAGATCTTTTTCCTGTTGTACGTGTATTCATCTTAGATTGAAAGTGTGCTAGCGACGGTCCCTCCAGTTCTGCACCGTCATGCCAAACCCCCCCGAGTCAGACGCACGTCTAACGGTCACATTTGTCTCAGGCCCTGAGAGTATATCGGATGGTGGTCGGATCATCCCCCGGCGTGGGGTGAGGAAACCTCTGTAACCACAACCGGCTTGCACAGAAATAACCTGACCTGTTTTGCGGCGCCGCCTGCACTGCATGCATGACCTCAGCAAGCTTCTGCTCCTAATAATGGCTAACAAAGCTCAAGCTGCTGCAGGCTGATGCATCGGTATAACTTCAGACCTCATCTTACTGTTACTGCTATTAAAGTGACACAAATATTTGACACCTTCAGCGACCCTCGGTGACAAATGCGGCTGTGTAGCGACATGCTGGACTACTTTGGTTGTCTTCCTTACTCCGCTCCGCCTGTTGCACAGTATAACATGACAACTCCATTGTATAGTTTATGCTCAGTAAACATGGCGTGTTCATACCTCTTTAGGGGCCTCTGATTCAATAAAAACAGCATAAATATATTTGGCTTTGGAGAGCAGTTTGGTCTCTGAATCAATGGTCTTGTATTCTTCACAGGCCAGCCAGAACTCGATGTTCTCCTCACTGAACTCTGTCCTGAGGAACTGAGAGAAGGTTTCCACCCCATCTGGATCAGAGGAAGGCGAGAGACACATTGTTACTGTCAACCACTGTTCATTCACTGGGTTCCACTGTACGCTTTGTGGCTTTGTATGCTTTCCATAACTTCCTCGTCCCACAGTAACTCACAATCCAAGTATATAGAAACCGTTTACAGCTTCAACATACTTGGACACGCGGAGTTGATATTAGCTGATATTATAGTTGTCAGAACTGTCAGTCCAGTTCTGTTAGGAGTTAAAAAAAGGTTTCCAATCTAAATTATTATTAATAGTAGCATAAGTATTAGAATTAGTATTATAAGTATTATTGTATTCTATAAGTCTTGTTCACAATGGGTAATAGATATTGTCAGAATGACATATTTGCTTCAGATGTGTGGAAATGAAATGCTACTTATGAGACTATGAGGAAGTTGAACAGCTTCTGTATTCCTACCGTGCCATACCAATCAACATGAAAAGATGTAGTGAAACCCTTATTGCTCTTTCCATTAACCATTTCTTGCCTCCCAGCACGCCACAAAACAATAGTTTCCCATTCAAACAGAGCAAAATTCTTGACAGCAGAAGAAACTGTTTCGGGCTGCAATTTGCCACAAAGATCTGAGAGAATTTGGGGCTTTAATCTAACCTGAATGCTTCAGCAATTCTTCAAAGGAGTCACTCCATTTCAAAGCTGCCTCCGGTGAGACACTGTAAAATACAGAGATTTTGTCAGCTTCTTCCCTAATGATGCAGCAAAAATGTTTTGGATGCTTGTCTTCTAGTGAGTAGTCTAAACCTCATGTTTCCTGTAATGTGCAGTGACTCAATGAACCTATTGGAAATTGTGGATAATAAAGTGATAATTGGCAAAACAACATCGCCTGTACATGTAAAAATTGAATGCTGCCTCACTTGTTGGATGCCGTATTTGTCCTTTTATCTGGACTGACATTTTCGTGAGAGCCCGACTTGGTGAGAAAGAGGCTTAGTCGGCTCTTCCTGTCCTTGTCTTTCTGTCTGCAGACAAAGAAAAACATACATCAAGTCTCACATACTGCATGCGCAGGTGCAACTATGGAGCACTATTTTCCAATGTGACAATTTATCAACAGAATCCCTACTCACACAGACATTTATAAAGTGGTTCACGTGAAATCTTTTGGCTTCCCCTTCATACATTTGCAAGAAAAAAGTTGATTACGCACACGTGTTTTCACAAGCGGCAGCAGAGAAATCTCATTAGAGAGGATATTGATGATAGCTGCCTTGAGAAGTCTACAAAACCTGAGACAGAGTCAGCTCCAGCAGCTTTAAATCAGACTCAGAAAAGGGACTACAATATACAGAAACAGCGCAGACCTGACATTGATTGATTACAATATAAGTTAGAAGTATATATAGCAAGCAACTCTGCTGAGTCTCTTGTGATAGAAATGTGCACTGACAAGAATTCACACTATTCTTTCAGACACTGGCTGAAAGAATTCTTCAAACACAAAATTAAATTCACGTCCTTTTGCTAAATTAAGGAAGCATTTGAAAACAGTTGAAGTTCATACACCGACCTGGCAGTATCGTCTTTCATTCTTGGTGCCTGCAAGTCTTCTGGACCAAGCATTTTGAAATATGCTTCCTCCTTTGGGGCCAAAAAGTTGAATTGAGGAAATAGAAAAAGAAACGTCTCCATGCTGTTCTTTCTGTATTTGGCGTGCGTAACACCAAGCCACAAGCAGCTCTCTGAAAACGTTTAACCCGTCATTCGTTCAACCACCTCATCTTTTATAAACCCTGTTCAAATTTCATTTCCCATACCTTTTTGCTCTACTTCCTGCCATGGGGAAACCACTTAGTGCTTACAGCAACCATCAATGATAGAGAAACCCCCCTGGGTTCAACATCCTGTCAACAGTAAAAATGGCTTTCAGAGTGTTATCAGAGTGTAAAATGATATGACTGTATGTGACCACATTTTCAACATGGTCCCAACAAACTGGACTGAAGCAACTTTAGCAACACGGACGGCATAAAAACATAATGTTGTTAACATCATAAAAATATACACACGTCTCTCTGTTTAAATGCACTCATGGATATGATGAAATGATGCGGGTGAAATTGTCAGACATTTCACATCAGGCTGGTTCAGGCAGTCGATGTCATAATTAGGTCACATGTTCACATGAAACAACAACCATAATTACCCATGGCTTTAACACAACATACAATAGTTGAGCTTCATTTGACACTGCAACTAATATAGATGCCTTCTTCAAGTGTGGGGTCCTGGGCATTAAAAAAAAAGGCACTGCTGACCCAGAGTGGTGGTACTGCAGAGATAGGAAGAATGAAATGTAATGAATAATAAAATGTGTCTGCGCAGAGTCTGGGCTTGGCTCTCTCCACAACATCAGAGACTTAATGGAGAAAGACAAACTCACTGTGACACAGTAGAGAGCAACGGGGAATAGGTGTATTCTGGGGCAGATGGAGACAAATGTGATGTCTCTGTTTGAGAGAGAGAGAGAGAGAGAGAGAGAGAGAGGGGTGGGGTGGGGGGGGGGGGGGAAGTGAGCATTTAAAAATACAAAGCAGAAGACCTTGACAATATTTCTATAGTCTTTGAAAGCAACAAGCGAAAATGAAAATGTTGAAAGAATGAGTAACAGGATGTTCAAATGCGAGTGTGACAGCACAACATTTTACAGGCCACATATCTCCTCAACCTCCTCAACCCAAAAGCTATCTCTATCTTCACATTAAGGACAACACACACTGATTAAAAAAAACAACTGCTACAAACAACGAGCTGTTTAATAATTGACACCAAATTAAACGGTGGTCATTTAGCCTCGCTGTATGCATTGGCCTCGTCTAAACATTCCAGCTAGAGCGGCCAACCGGATCGATTCGCCCACGGAGTCAAGCTGCTCCCGCCAGCTAGTCGCAAAAAAAAAAAAAAGATTCGATTCGTTTCAATTTGCCCGTTCTGAAATAATATTCAAAGAAACAAATTGGAGTTTAATTGTTTCATCAGCGCCGGGTCATGTGTTTTATTCCCACAGCGATGAGCTAACACATTGTTAGCGGGGCGCCGGGGGAAGTAGAGAGAGAGAGAGAGAGAGAGAGAGAGAGAGAGAGACGAGTGCTTTTGTGCTGCGTGGCCAGAGGAGAGGTTTAAAACTGTTGTCTGAAAAGCAATTCAGCCCGGGGATACTGCGATTTGGTTGAAACGCCGCTGGGCTGAGCCACGTTATAAAAAGACACACTTACAGTACGTGAAGTCACATGGTGCCTATAACGATAAACCTCAGCAGCTGGGCCATGCAAACGGTGAATTTGCAACGTTCATGTCAGTTCCTAATTTCTCAACATGTAATAGTCCAAAGTGTAAACAGCGTACCGCACACTTCTTCTTCTCGTTCTTACTGCGGCACTACCTGACCTCTAATGGTTGATAGTGATTATATGTTAAATGTTTGCTGGAGCGTGGAGTGGATGTAGCTTAACCGAAAAGGGAAGTGATGGAGTTGAAACTGCAAAGTGCTGACAAGAGTGAAACCCGGGAGTGGCGGGGGGGTGGGGGGGGGTGGGGTGGGGGTCGGTGCTTCCTGTCTGCAGAGATCTGTTCACATAGGTCAAGCGAAGGCTGCCTTCAGACGCTGTGGTGTGGCGCACGTCGTCAATGGGTGAAAACAAACTCGGCTAAGAAAAGCACAACAACAACAACAACAACAACAACAACAACAGTAACGTCAACTGAAAAATATATCAGAGGAATGCAATCTCAGTGGAATAGGCGAGATACACGCAGACATCCTCCGACACGCACAAACGTGCACATAGCCCAAACATAGAAACGGGATTACTGTCTGAAATATCCCCCCCCCCCCCCCCCCCCCCCCAAAAGAAATATGTCTAATTTACGCCTATTCTATTAATGTCTATTCTCTTTGTGCATGTGTTCGAATGTCAAATGAACAATACGCCTGACTGGAATTGCTTTCATCTTCATCTGTCGTCTGGAATTGGGACACTGCAAAGGTGATGATGAGAAAGACGTTTGTTTGCTGACTGAAGAGGCTTGGGCATCAGTGAGAGCCTCTTATCAAAATTCAGAGCCTCAGAGGCCTTGATCTTTCCAAAGTGGGTATAACACAACAGGAGGCCCTGCTGAAACAACTATTTCCTTTCATCATCTGGCGTATTAGGCATTCTATTTAGTGACAAGTGTCTCCACACTGCATGGATGGATCCCTCCCAAAACTGGGTTACACTTCCTCTGGGCTGGGACGAGACAGTTCAGATCAGAGAGAGATTTGAATTCAACACTGCTGTTAGTGTACGTTTTTACTTTTTTTTCCTCCTACGTTACAGTCAATAAACAGCGTGCCAAGTTACAAGAAAGTAGATGAAGTCCATTTCTCCAGAAATACACTGTAACTCCAAAATGGTTTTCTCAGGTTTGGTTGCTTCACCTGTATTTGGTCAGGCGTGGGATCTCCCTCATTACGCTTTACAAGAAGACTGACAGCTTCCAGGAAAGGAGTGCGCCGCTTTCAGCTGAGTGTCTGAGAAGCAGACAGCAGACACACGGCAAGATGGCCGCTAACTAGTGACGCCATTTCCCTCTCAGCGAGTTGCGCTGGGTAACACCGGCCGTGCTGGTGTCAACTGAAAGGGGAACGCGCAGAAGCAAGTAAACACAGCGGTTGGGAGGAAATGTACAGGAAAGAAAATAACTGTAGTTTTGTGTGAAATGGTTATGATAGGGGAAATGACTCATCAACTCAGACTCTGAATCTATTAACTCTCCTTATCAGATGTGGGTCAAGCAGCCATGAGTGGTGGCCTACTTCTTGTGGAAGTTTCTCTGGTACTTTTGGTTGTTTCTTAAATGAAAACTGGCCAGCAGGTACTCTGTTTACATAGGAGCATTGCATAAGATCCCTCGACAGTCATACGAAAACACACTCAATGCCGCCACCCAATGCTGTGTTTAGGAATCAGCGTCAAACCAGAAAGGTATCCTCAGTACTGCAAGATATTAGAGTTAGATGCACAATATTGATCAGTTTGAGGCAACGAACTACAAATGTGGATTGGAACAGATTTTCTATTTTGGATGGAAGACTCTGTAAACAGGCTAATGTTTTTCTTGGTCTGACAGCAATTATCGTGACACACACAAGATGGTGATACTCTCTATGCTTGCTCGGTGGGCCAGGAGCTTAGTCACATTGGGCTTTACTGCCTACAGTTTCAAAATGCCACCTTCATCCTGATTACCATACCTAGCATTGAAAGGATGAGGGTTTCACATTTTATTCTTTTATTGGTTTACGTGTTTCAACTGGACCACCCCGCCTACTCTGGACAACAAATTGGCTCTGCTACTACTTGAATCTTACCGCCATCGTACTGCCATTTCAAACCAGAATTAAATGCAGTTCAAATCCTCTGCGCCCCGATGAACATTACCATCACACATTTGCAGTCCGATCTGTATGTTTATTACTACAGTTACTATACAATTACTACAGTTTCTCAATCTACAAGACTTTTATGTATAAAATGTGATTTGAATTTAGGTTATTATCCAATTCATTATTATATTCTCTTTCCAAGAGTTTTCTTTGGGAATTTTGTTCCCTTTAGCTCCAGGACACAAGGAGTACTATCTGAACTGAGATGGAGCTGAGTTAAGGTGACCGTGCCAAGAGGAGGGCTGGAACATGGGAGTTTTTGGGGTTGTTTTTTTCCAATGCACTTTTCCTTTGTTCAGACACCCTGAGTGATGTGCTTGTAAAGATGCCTGGACAGAGTTCTTTATCATAGGTCTATGAGACTTTCAGAGTCTCTCCAGTAATCAGGTCCACATGCCAATAGTGATGGATTCTACTCTGCAGCTACCCTGCGCCAGACAACACACACATACAAATCAGGATTTACATGCCCGAGTCTTTCTTGATCAATAAACATTTACTCCCGAGGAGAGCTGGCATCTGCAACCCTGCCTCCTTAATCAGATCAAACGTTCCCATGAAGATATGATAAAACGCATAAATGGAACGACCTCTCATTGGTTAGCTGTTGTAATGAATCCTCTCTCTATCTACATAATGACAATGCATTTTCTCACATCAACATCTCTCACTCGCAATTTAGTCCAAACTCTTAGAGGGATAGATTGCTAAGACGTCTCTCCTGCAAAAAGGAGCAAGAGCCCCAGACGCCAAGCAAACACAGTTACGCATGCAGCCACTAAGGTTGTAATAAAGATGTTAATGATATTGCTGCAAAATAGTGAGAGTACTTGAACTGTAGCTGAAAGCATTTGTTTCACTGGTCACTAAAGGGACTAAAGCACCAAATGGCCGTGCTCTTCAGGTGGGGTGAGGAAGTAAGGTCTATTTCAACAATGTTAGAGATGGTGGAGCATCACCGAACGCCCTTAGACTGCTGAAATTTAAGAGACAGACATATTAAACTTCAGTCAATATCCATACAAGCACTAGTAGACACTTTTGACTGTTGGACTATGAGAGAGCAGACTCAAGCTGTGACAAAAAATTGGGGTTGCAACGTGAAGCGCCTTTCTACAGAACCAATTATTTTATGCAATCCTCTGCAGTCTGCAATATCATATCAAGGTACAATGCATCTCTCGTTTTATTTTTAATGTCAAATAAACATATTGATCAGCATGAAGCTGTCAAACTTCCAAAATATATATTTTAAAACTGAACCTTTTGATTTTTAGATTATTTTGAAAGCAGTCATCCATATATTCATGCACTCAGCAAATGGGCTGGTGGAAAATGCTGTCATTAGCTGTCCTCCACACTGTGGAAGGGGATGGGAGTGTGTGTGTGTGTGTGTGTGTGTGTGTGTGTGTGTGTGTGTGTGTGTGTGTGTGTGTGGGTACAGTTTTGATGAAAATTGAGGGATGATGCACCTCGTTACATATTGGCCCCATCATTCGTGGGGGATGACGTGTTGGCCTAATGGAGGCGCTATAATTAAAGGTCAAAGTTTTTAACTCCAATCAGACATCACTGGTCCGAGTTTGACAAAACTTAAGAGGGATGATGCATCTTGTTCCTGATTGGCTCAAGTGGTGCCCGCATCATTCACGGGGATGATGGGTTTACTTGTTTTCTGCATGTTTTTGTATTTGAGATATAGTTTGTGTCATTTTTGTCTCCCCAAATAGAGAGTAGTTTATAGCAGTAGATAGTTATACTCTAGTATTAATATTTAATGATTTTCCATGCTTGCATAGTTCTGACTATGAAGAGTCAGGATTTTCTTTTCACTTGCCCCACTCCACAGGGAGGTCAGAGGTGCAGGGTCAGCGGCAGACTTGCAGTCAGAGAGCTGGTAGAGTTTCAGTGTCTTGCTGAAGGACATTTCAGCAAGGCAGATTCCTGCCGTCACGGTAGCTTGATCTCGGATCCTCCGGTACGAACAGCATCCTCCCTACTCACTACGCCACCCTGCTGCCACAAAGTCACCTCTGAAAGTCAACTCTTAAAAAGACAGCAACAAACAGCATTTCTTTTGGGCAAAGATCAAAACAACACTTTACCTCAGTGCCACGGCCTGTCACGATCCGTTGGTCTGAACTGAGGTTCAGATACTTACACTGTTATGTATCATCAATCTGTGAGTTATTTTGTGATGTGAAGTGTTGTAATTTACCTTTTTGTTGTCCGAACTTTCTCTCAACCTACTTCAGTTACTTCCCAGAATGCCTTTCGACAACCCCCAGAGTATGGGCATGAACTTGCCTAAGCATTTCATCTGTGGGTTTCCATCTGTAGATAGAGAGAACAATAGTGCTAGTGGCACAAGAGGTTTTCCAGTTAAGAAAAAGCTAGTCATGCCTCTTACACAAAACACAACATGTCTTGCGGCTGCATTGCATTCTGGTCTATTGAGGCTACTGTCTCTGGAGAAATTGGTGTCTCTTCTTCTTCTATGATGGATTTGTCCCTGTATAATTGTAGAACGTCAGTCTAGAAAGAAGCTCTTGCTCTTTGATTCTGAATGATTGACACCAAAACCTGACGTTTACCGTTTTTAAGTTTTTAAGTTTAAGTTTTTCCTGCTATTAAACTCCATTGTAGCTGCGCTGGAAATATCTCAACGTGACGCCACATCATCTACACTTGGCTTCTTCCCTTTAAAGCCATTTCAAGCAGGAAACATAATCATAGCTTGATTTGCAGAATATAATGTCAATGAGGTGGTACATCAAGTAACTGAGTGTAGGGGTCAAAGATGTGTGTGTGTGTGTGTGTGTGTGTGTGTGTGTGTGTGTGTGTGTGTGTTTATGAGCGCACACAGAAATGTACATGTAGATTAAAATGTGTCTTCCATATGTTCTGCTAGCGGTGTTGTGTCAGCTGTAACTAAGTAATTGGTTCTAATTGGACAAAATTGCTGTGCAGAATGAGCTCCTAAGGTTCTTGGCCTCGGTTCTTCACCGTGCAGAAGAAAGTGAGTCATATCCAACCCACCACATGCTCTGATTATAGAGGTTTCATCCTTGTATTTTTATTTAGACTATTTGTGGAAAATCATGAAGTGCTGATAATGCCACCCCCCAACCCCCCCACCCCCCTCTCTCTCTCTCTCTCTCTCTCTCTCTCTCTCTCTTTCTTCCTTCCTCTCCTCCTCTGTCAGAATTATTGTCATGGTCCTTTATTTTTAATGTTTTCATGAATCATGTATCTCCCATGTGTCTCTCATCACTGCTCCGGCACAATATCTGGATGTTGAAGCGTAATTAGATGGAATTGTTTTGGCCGCTATTCTGTGAAATACATTACGCCGATTGTCCGGGTATTATAAACAGACTGTTGTCTTTGAAATCCCTCTGCCTGGGAGCATGCGGGGAAGCATGATTAATATGCAAAGAAACCAGGTCACAGATAAAACTATCCATCGGTCAAATGGTAGACTCCTGCCGGGTGACAACTTCCATTCCGCGGTTTCTGCCTTTTTCCTCTTAAAGCAATATGGCGTTGTGTCCTCACATGACTGCTCACTGTTTCTGCTTTTGTGCACTGTTGCGTCAGGCTGATAAAAGACACCAAATATGAAGGCGCTTGACACTTTCCGTGGAATATGTGACATTACATTTACATTTTAGGCATTGAGCTGACATTCTTTGACTTGAGAATCAGTGCAAACAGGTAGAGTAAGATATTCCTGTATCGTGAAACACAGCCCGGTAATTTAAAGGTGAAACGAATCAGCATTAAGTAGAGAAGGGTAGTAACTCTTCAACTTGTTTGTCTTTAATAAGGTCTTCTATATCAGTGAATAACTTTTCCAAAATGTTCCATTCCATTTTTGAGGAAAAATAAGAATTTCCTGAAGTTCATCATTCAGTATCTCTAAAATATGTAGGATCCAGTCATCATTTTGCCAAATATTATCCTTTTAAAAGTACCATCACTGACATTTTTTTGTCCTCTGAAATGTTTTGTAAGGTGTTTTTCACATGGTGGATCAGCTACTAATAATCACCTATCAGTGGATGAATGATAAGGTTCAATTAGTGCAGGTTACTCCTTACTCCTGTACAGACAGAGCCTTGGTGGAAGTCCCCACTTTGCTGCATGTAAGTGTCATTATGTCTATAGTGCTTCTAAACAATAATTTGAGAAATGACATTATATTCTATTATATTATTGATAATGTTAATGTGGGATAGACATGTGACAGGGCATCTACTACTGCAGGCTAGTGCTTATAGTTTGGGTTAGCAACTGTTTACCTCATTATGTTATGGAGTGCTTCATAATGTGTACACTGCAGTTTTCAACAGCAGCCAGCTCACCAAACTACACTTTACTATTATTATTCTGAGCTTCTGCTCTAGTTTACATAATTCATTGGGGTCTCATTAAAGTGTTTTTAATGAATAAAGAAACAACAGAATATTACTTGGAACACCAGTAGAATCACCAGTCATCAAAGTGTGGTCTACTCCTTGATTACCATGATGTGGACATAGCAGTTTTGAAAACTAAACAAAGATCAAAATGAAATGTAAGACGCTGCTTGTTTTACCGTATTCTTTTATCACAGCCGCACTTGCATAAAGGAAATACCTGCACTGTGTAGTTCACTGGCTTGACCTCTACAGCTCCAACATGGAAACGGATCAGACTGTTCTGACCACATCAAAGAGCGGGGAAGTGGTTTCAACCATTCAGTAGGAAAAAATAAAACATGAGCATCATGCTCATGTTTTATTTTTTCCTACAGAAGCTTTCAATAATAAATTGATAAATTAGTCCTGAGGTATGTCAGCAGCTTATCAAATATTAATCCATTATGTACTCTGCTTGCATCAAGGGAATTAGGTGGTCGCTGACCTGACAGTAATGTAATTAGCTGTGATTACATTTGATTTATTCACATGAGCAACTTTGGGGCACAAGAGGAAACCGATTAGGCAATCATATACTGTCAGCCATGTTAGATACTTAAAAAGTCTATCCAGATTTGTTTTGGTGGCTCGCAGATGACCACGTATTTATCAGGTCTGTCGTCACTGTTCCCATCTGAAGAAAAAAACAACTAAAAATAGGAAATCTAACAAGGGGTGACTGCCCACTGAAGGAAAGGTCAAACGTTGATATGGGTATATTTATGCATGACACAAAAAGTAATATTCCATATTAAAGTCTGATGAAATATGCACACTCCCAGTGTTGCCAGTATTCACACTGTTATTTATTATAGCTTCATACTGTTTGACATTTGATGCTTCTTCAACAACAAAGTATTTTTAAATGCTGACTTTTTGCCAAATAAATACTTTGATGAACTCATTAGACAAGGAAGTTGGTAGCAGCAGAGCTGGGTACGGTAAGATGGGGCGGACTTTACCATAGGCAACTGCCTAGGGCCCCCAGATGCCAAGGGCCCCAAAGGGTCTAATCAAAATACAAATTAAGTATATATAAATAGTTTTCCTTCAAACAGAGTTGAATATATCCAAGATACCAACATTTTTCTTAGATTGATTTTTAGTACTGTCACTGTGCCACCCCCCCCCCCTCAGCCTGGGCTAAAATGGACTATTCCATTTGAAGTGCGACAGGAAGAGAAATGTAAACAACACAGCGTGTGTGACTGACACGCTGAAAACACACTGGAAGCCAATTCTGAAGTAGAATTTAGCAGCTTCTTTTGCGGACCAAAAAAAAGCAATGGTCTTAAATCCGATTGGTTGCTGGTAGCGAATTCGCCACACGGCGAGGGGTCAAAGTTCATTGATTTCAACTTTTTCACGTCGCCCTGGCTGCCGCTCGCACGTCTTTCAGCAGCTGTCCCACTCGGCACTCCAGGGACCAGTGAGAAGGTATGTGCCACAAATACGTCTGATTGTTTTGAGTAATGAGGATAGAAAAGGGTGAGAATTGGGAGTGAGGCCCCATACATGTCTTTGCCTTGGGCCCCCACTAAATCCGCCCCTGACAGTAAGGCTCAGCAGCGGCAGCCTAGAGGTTATAGAGGCGTCCTTGTGACCAGAAGGTCGCTGATTGGAATCCCTGGACTTGCTGGGGAAAGTGAATGAGCAACACTCTTGCCGTGCTCAATAGCTACTGTCAATGTGTCCTTGAGCAAGGCCAATTATCTCACAACTGCTCCAGTGACCATCAGCAGCAGACTGTGCAGGTTCCAGGCACGAGTAAGATTTGTATTAGAGGATTTGCTGTTATTCTTTCGCCTGAAGAGACGGAAGAGCCAAGAGAAGCAACCAGAATTCTTCCTGTCTTTCTTTGGTTTTGAAGCGGTGATCTCAACGTTGGAGCAGTCATGTCCTGCAGGGTCGAGCCCTTGGACGAAGTCTCCCTCCTCCTGTGCAGCGATACTGCTGTCAGGCCCAGCACAGAGCAAAGTGGTGATGTTTTTTTTCTCAGGAATTGCATCTTCATGTACACTTGTGGCACTTTCATCAATTGGATCACTGGCAGAAAACATGACTTTGTCTTCCTTGAGGACCACATGGTCTTGGCCCTCTTCCTCTTTTTTCAGGTCTGAGAGGAAGTGCGTTGAGTCAGAATCTGCTGTGACGACTGGCTCTCATATATCAAGCTGGTTTATATACGGCCCACAGGGTGAAGAGCAGTCAACCACAAATCCAGATACATCAGATGAAGGAGCATAGAAGTACTTTTCACCAAGTACATTCTTGCAGTATTCATACACGTGGTCCTCTAAGTCACCAATGAAGCATTGCTGCAGCAGCCTCCCAATGAGCTCTATGTTCCCACTGATTTGCGCCGTGCTGAATGAAGCCTCAGCATCTCTGAGCAGGTTGGATGGACTCTCGGCGTCCTGGGCTGGATGGCTGCATGGTTCAACATTTCCTGAAGTCTCGTCCTTCGCTACGAGAGGTACGTCTTCCTCTGCGCTGACTACTGTTTCCCAGAAGTGGAGACTCTCAAGTCCACAGGTAAATCTGGAGCCTACGGTCGGCTGAGAAAATGGGTACAGGGCACAGTTGAGCTCAACAGCGTATTCAGAGATAGAGGCTGGAGCATAAGCGTATCGTCCCTCCCAATGGTCTTCAGTTGAGGTGGGCTGAGCAAATGGAGACAGGGCACAGTTGAGCTCAACAGCGTATCCAGAGATAGAGGCTGGAGCGTAAGCATAGCGTCTCTCCCCATGGTCGTTGGCTGAGGGGTAAGCCGTGAAATTTGTCATCATCACCTTTGAGGGCATTGAGGCGAATGACTTGATCCATCCACGCTGAAAGAAGTGAGAGTTTCAGTTCTAAAACATATAGCTTCATCTTTTATCACACAGAGACAACTAACCAGACAGTAAAGGAACTGGCTGGAAAGAATGTTTTAGGATAGTAGATCTGTTTAAAAAAGAAAAATACAAGTAGATTTGTCTTACCTGGACAGAAATTCTCCTCCATAATTGCTTTTGTTAAATGAATTAAATTGTAACGGTTTGCTAACTAAGACAATGAAATCAGGTTGGTAGAGTGCAGTCTGACCCACAAGTTTCATCTGGAGCCCATTGTGTCTCTCATTGTGTTAAAGTCTTTATAGTGCATACATACAACTTGGGTCTGGTCGGAGAGGCTGGCTTATGCGAATTTTCCAGGTTTCACAATCACAATTATGCAATCCAAATTTCAGTCAGAAGTAAAATTTAAGAGATTAAAAATGTTGTATTCACATTGCATCATAAACTTGTGCAACGCTGAGAGCTGTTTACTCCGTCTGGCTCTCAGACAACCACCACACCAACTTGTATCATGAATGAACATTTTGTTGTAATGAAACGTGCTTAAGGTAAGTTAAGGTACTTCAGTTAGTGCAAATTCTTTATAATAATTATCTTTTATACTACAATATGTAATGGTGAAAGACTAAAGTAAGCGAAAAACTGCCCTCTAGCGCCATCTATTGGCCAGCCGCCACTGCCTCCCATCCAAACAAATCCTGACGAGAAAGGACGTTGGGTGGACTGGGTGACATTTTCCTTTGTATTCGTATTATACTTGTAACTTTAAAAGCATCCATGTAAATCTCCCCTATATGCATTCCAAATCCATCCCTGGTTGAGACATATCAACACAACATCTTCCCTGTGGTGCAAGGAGTGGTGTTTTGCCCTAATTAACCCACTTAGATCGTATCCAAGGCCAAGATTAAACGATACCTTTCATTCTGTGCCAGCAGTCAGGCTCGTTTGTCTTCAGGACACAACCTTCTCTGTTTTAATTCAAGGGTAAAGGAACAACACACTCTCTGGGTGGTTTCCTAACAATACAACCCAGAGTATAATGACTCCGTGCAGTATTATTGTGTTCCTATAGGAGCCTACTGTACTGAACTATTGTTTATCATTAAAAATAAGTCTTGACAGCTGCTTCAGCAACGTTAGCGCAGAGGCAGTGTCTCGCCGCGCTCTGCCTACATAGGACACAGAACATGAACAAGTGAAATCTTGCTTATGGCTTGATGCTCTGGCTACAATCGCCAGGAAAAGTAAGCTCTTTTATTTTCCTTTTGGTGTATGTGCGTGTGTGTGTGTGTGTGTGTGTTAGGGGGAGGGGGCGGGGGGGGTGTCACCACAAGCACTCTGTGATTTACTTTCATTAGAGAAAGCTGCTATCACAAAAACGAGGAAATGAGATAGGTGAGGCATTCTTCTCCACTTCAAAAAAGTCCGTCTTTAGTATTCATGTGAGCCGGTGAGGGACCTGTGAAGGTACCTCCCTCCTAATATTCTGGGGATTAACTCGGGGTGTGATAGAGGACCCACTTCCTTTCCCACATTCCTGTTACAAGAACTAATTAACACTCATTCAGGCCTTGAATATTCATTCTTTTCAATTCAATAGACGTGATTTGAAGGGGCCGCTCATCCTGAAAATGTCAGGTTGCCAATAGATTTTGTCAAAGTGAATCAGTCAAAAACTTGAAGCTGTTGACTGTCGGTAAGTCAAACACTAGAGTAATGGATGTGTCTAATATCTTTAATACCTTTAATACAGCTATGTAACGCAACGACAGAGCAATCAACAGTTAAACCACAATCAGACCCTGGTCGATCTTTCTGACAACTGACAAGTGTTAAGTGTTAAGTGTTAAGTGTTAATGGTTGCTATGCCTACTTTACGCTCAAAGACCAACGACTTCTCTTAGACTGAATCAAATCAAATCAAATCACATTTATTTGCCACATGCCATCACATTGTACAATAACAGCTAAAACTCTGGTCATGACATACAGTCACTATGCACTTTATATGTTTTTACACAACTCTGTTCACTGCACCTTATATTTTATTTTGCACTACAATAATAATGCTTATTTATACATTTTTATATTGCATTCTATATTGCCATTTTAATATGTCTAGGTTGTTCTTTTTTTTTAATTCATTGTGTTGTTGTTATTGTCTCTGTGTGTAATGCTGCTGCTGCACTGCAATTTCCCAGCTTGGGATCAATAAAGTATATCTATCTATCTATCTATTTATCTATTGTATAGCCCTTAATCACCGTTACAGTCTCTAAGGGCTTCACAGTGCCCAACATGTGAAACAGTAAATGGTTAGTACACAACATGCCCCAGCCTTGGACCCTCAACAAGGAAAAAACTCCCCCCCAAAAAATAAACACACAAAAAAACTTTTAGGGAAAGGAATCAGCCTGAAATAATAATTAACCTTCCACCAGAGATCCAAGGTTTTGCTTAGAGCCTGTCAGCCAAAACATTAAGCAGTAAATAATGAGGTGTAAGCAGCAGCGTTTTGCACCTGTTCACCAGTGAAATGAAGCCAGCTTCAAAATCTACTGAAGCTTTTAACAATCAAAAATAATGGGGAACGACAAGTTGAATGGTTGTAGGTACTTTTCACCGAATACTGGGAGTAGCTGGCAAGGAAGGACGCCGATCTTTTTAACTCATTTGGAGTCAGACCTTGAGTTTACACAACAGTACATCGCCTCTCTATACCTGTGGGCTCCTCTAAATATAGGGAGGTATGTTTCTGTACTTCTGTAAAGTAAAGTAAGTCTTATTCATGTGAAAACTGCAGTGAGATTATCCCACTTATGTTGTTTTGATATGAAGTAATTATAAGAGGGGGCTGATGGAGAAGATAATTATGCTATATATATATTGCTATATATCTATGTGCTATATACAGTATATACGCTACATGTGTCATATGTCATGGGTGAAAATAATTATTGCTTTCTTAACAGATAAATACAGCACTACTGTTGCTGGTTATAAAACATGAAGTTTAATTAAGAAAATTATAATCTTAAATGAAATGAACATTTTTTTTATGCTTTTTCTTTAAAGGTCAGAATCTGAAATTGCAGTCTGGCGTCCCTTGTTATTTCCCCACTCCCAGCTTTGTTTACCTGGAGATTTATGGCACTAAAGGTATTTACCGGCAATCTGAAACTAGTTTGAGCTGTTGATGTAAGCACTGTCTTTACATGACAGAACGGGGCGAGTTTGGATGTATTATTAGGCTATAAAAAAAATAAAATGCAATAATAATAATAATGTTTGTGAACGCTGCAGCAGTTATAACACAGACCTGTATTTTGTATGTCTTTTCCCACCTACAAGTCCTCAATAACACGTGACTCGCAAGGTGAGTCACAAAGTTCAGACTGTTTAGTGAGTGTTATGTGGTCCTTGAGGAAACCTGCGTCCTAGAAAGGCTCTCCACTGGGAGCGTCGTGTCTGCCTTGCGTTGGCATGCGACACCACGAGTGCACGCTGGTGAACGTAGACGGCTGACGGCAGCCTAAAGGTGAGAGAGGCTGTCCTGAGAGACACCGAGGTTTGCCAGTTCGGAGCCTCGGACTGGCTGGGAGAATCTGGACAGGGAGTAAACAAGGAGTAATCCTCTCCCCTCCCTCAGCTGATCGTCAAGGACGAATCCTTTTCGCTACAGAGAAATCCCATTTTATATCACAGGCTCATGTCATGGCTGTACTCTGTAAGCGCAGTGTTGCTGCAGAGCTGCCATTCCAGCGATGACGCCTTTGAGCTGTGTTTTTGAGGTGGTAGGTGATGCAACCTTCCATATCATCTGCTGAAATGTGTCATGTAGACGAAGTATGCATATTCTCTCACATCTCAAGGATGGAGATGAGGCTTTCATGATTGTTTCAACAGTACAGGATTAAAAGTGTGAATGCATCTTAAACATTTTCACTGACCGCCATGTACGCCGGCATGTCTCATTCTAGTTTGATGTTGTGTAGACAATTCAGAAAGGAAAATAGAGTGAAAATAGAGTGAGCATCAAAGGAGGGTAAAGCTTCTGGATGCTCGGAATACAAGTTTATCTGAAAAAAGCAGGAGATATTGGAGATTCAGGGGCAGTGTTAGAGCCTGTATAACGTGCGTATATGCAGTATATGTCCGTCAGTACTTGGATTATACAACAACACACACACACACACACAAAGTTAGATTTCCGCCATAATCCTAGAGAAACCGGGGCCTGGAATGTCTGGAACGTCTGCGCTGTGCTTGACATACTTTGATGTATTTACACTTTGATAGCTATCTCCTTAGAAATGACTTCATGTGTAAACTCCTGCCTTGAAAAATAGTCTAACCCCAGGCTCGGTAACAACATTGTCAAATTCACTTGCGAATGGTTCACCAGGCTTACCAAGACCCCGAGGAAAGTTTCTGATTTGATCTAATTTGATCACAATATAACCTAAGGAAGTGCAAGCAATATGAAAGGCAATTGTCAGGAAAATCCAGACATGGAGGTTATAGCAGCCTAACCAGCAGTGTGTCCGTTTTGCTTGATAATCACATAATCAAAACAAATTCATATGTTTCTTATACTGTTTTTTTTTTAATTTGACATAATATAGGCTAAACATGAGTGTGTTAAACGGCAACTGGAATTTTGTTAAAATGAGATTTCATGTTTGTTTGTTTGTTTGTTTGTTTTTTAAGTAAAGCATGCAGCTTGGAAATGGTTAGGAAATATGTAATGACTGTTTTGTGTCATCCTAAAGACTGTTGAGGCACAAAAGCCACAGTTCTGCACCTGCAGGGTCTTTTGATGAATTTAATCACATTAGGATATCGACTGAAAGCTATTCGTTGTAGTGGTAAGTAGCCATAGTAACAGGTTATTTGCCTCATGGAGTTATGTTACATTAGATTCTTTAAAATAATTTAAAGAATTTAATTGGCAAGCATCTTCTTACACATGGATGGAAATAATAATAGTCCACTATTACTAAATCTAAAATCTAAAATCAATCAGGCATCAATTTATTGACTGCATCTACGTTGAATACATAGGCTCAACACAGTAACGTCTGCCAAAGGTAAAGAGACACACACACGCCAATGTGCAATGTGCACCAGTTTGGAGAAAAATGGCCTCAGATGCTCCATCCTCACTATGTGATGCAGGTCAACCGGGAGGAGATGCATGAAAACGTATCAAACGCTGGTCTGCCTTTGCCAGTTTTCTGATGTTCTACATGAATGAATCTCCTAGCCTCACAGATCTCAGTTTCCTAGAGCAGCCGGTCCAAAGAGGTAGTCTGGCTTTGTGGTACATATATCAAATGTAGCCTTGCTTGCGTATTAGCTGAGATCCTCTATTTGTGCACGGTCTACTGTGCAGATGCAGGGTAAAGAATTTCCCATGGTTCTGAAGCTTGTCAACTCTCCTTGGACACACACTTGACAACCATTAGTCATTTTCATATTATTCATTTCTTGAGCAAGCAAAGCATTCGGATATTTTTGGCTGCAGACTGCTTTTGCAAGTGAGGATAACTGCTTATATTTTTGAAAGTTTGAAGGACTTCATTTCCCAGAAATCATGTAATGTGACATCACCAGGTTGCTCACTGTTTTTGAATTGATAGTGCAATGCTATAGGTAGGTAGGTAGGTAGGTAGGTAGGTAGGTAGGTAGGTAGGTACTTTATTAATCCCCGGGGGGAAATTTCAGTGTTAATATACCAAGATGAAAAAGACTAGAATTTCAAGTGGTAATAAATGGCTCACTAGGGATGTTTTTTCAGAATGTCTATTGCTTAGGCTACTTTATGTGTCTATCTGAAGCAATTACTGAATACTGAATTGGGCCTTAGCACTGCTATCATTCAAAATGACATATTATTTAGCTGGCGAAGACTAAGCCCGCACACTTTAACTGTTCTTTCCATCATTTACTGTGAAGAGACGACAGATGTTTTGTGGATGTGGATCTCAGTCAGGTCATTTGTTGGCTACTAGTCTAAGAGTAAACGAGGGTTAGGAGCCTACCTCACCTATGCTACTTACAGTAAATATATATATATATATACGTATATAAAGCTCCTAATGGCTTTGGACCACATTATATGAGAGAATTGTTTCTCCAGTACCAACCCAAAAGAAGCCTCGATCCTCGGACAGCAGCCTCCTTGTTATTCCCCATCTCAGCTCAAAAGCAGGTGAAGCTGCCGTCAGTGTTTTGCTCCCAGCAGGTGGCTTGCCCTGCCCGATGACATGTGAAGTGCCCCAACGCTAGATTCCTTCACAAGTAAACTAAAAAAATGTTCTTTACTATGAGTCTTTTACTTCAATACAGCGCTGTTTGTTGTTTATGTCTTTACGTGTGGATGTGTCCTACAGAGTTTTTCATCTTCTGTCTATATGCACTTTCAATTATATATATATTATTTCAATCTATATTTCTAGATGTATTACTTAAAGCATGTTGCGATGCTCCTGGTATGAAATGTGCTATAAAGTTTGACTTGACTTTTCTAATGTTTTTGCACTAATAGACTGGAAAACTTGAAAAAGACTATGACATTAGGATTTCATAAGCCCACTGGTAGACTGTTGATCGCGTAGACTGTCTGGAGGTTACATCAACATGGCGTTTGAAGATCGTTAATAACATCCCGTTGCAATAAAGGTATGCAGATACGAACACTGATTATCCATGAAACTATTTGCATCAGTCCTGAAGAGGAACACGGCGCACAGATAGGGTACATAAGTTCTGCTCTTTACCGTCATCTTGAACATCTGAAATGTCAGTAATGCTATTCTCTTTTATGGGCACATTTAGTGTTGTCTCAGTCTGACATGATGTTTACCCAGATGCTTATATTTTATGCAGTGAACTCAAACACCAGTGGGTTGAATTTGATATTCTTTATCTTCAACATTTGGTTTTGTTTTTTATTGTGAAAAATGGGAAAAATAACCCTGAACAACCAAAATGAAGTTTTTCAATGTCTAGGAAAAAATGACTTGACACAACTTGTGCCTTCGTAGCATAACATCTACCAAGGAGTGTGTTGGGCTCTATAAACACTGTAAATATGACTCACCATAGTTAGTGGTGTGTTGCAGAGATTTGAGAAGAAAGAACTAAGTTAGAAATATGGAAGAGGATTCATTAAAATAATGATCCTTTTAAAGCCAAACATATTTTGCCGTATTTAAAACAAGTTGCAACATGATGTAAGAAACATTAACAAAAGAGCATATGCCTGCAGCTATTTGTGCCTCCAACCTTTTAAGCGTCATTCATCAAGCGAACATTAAAGTGCAGACGTAAAACCACAAACCGGGGAAATTAATCAAAAATAACCATGACTATTCTCCACTTTCAGTCTGGAGTCTCTATAAAGGGGGTGTACCCAGAATTTATTCTAGCATGACCTCCCTGTGACAGCCATTCAAGCTGAAGACCTTCACTGAAAATCAAAAAGCTATTAGGCCTTCAATGAGAATGCATTGTGGCAGGTACATTGCAAGCACTGTGTCACTGATGGATGAAAAAAACAATTATATGTCATTTCAAAGTGCTATTTCAACTAACCCGTCATTTCCTTCAGATTAATTAACCTTAAGTTACATATCCCAAACAGAAGCGGGGGAAAAAAAGTCTCAATAATATCAAAGAATGAGCCAGCATCTCAAGTCTGGCGACGTGTACTGTAACACGGAACGCCAGATGGCCACAAAAAGATTCCCTTTTATTGCCTGCGCCTTTTATCTCTGCTCATTAAAAAGACTCTCTTTTCTCTCTCACCTTTTCAAGGTGGGAGAGAAAGCCCAGAATACAACATCACACTTGAATAGAATACATAAACTCAATCATCTCTCTCTGTAGGCCTGTATCAAATTTGGGAAATAGAGTTTTTCTTCTGATTGAATGAAAATTTTAAGCCAGCCAGGTGGACAGATTATGAGACTATGCCGTCAATGCATGAATCATTGACATCAAATCATGAACAAAAATGCCTTTCTGTCCTTAAAGTGATAAGTATTGAGCAGGCTGGAAAGTCAAGTGCCTTCTAATGCCCTCGCTGAGAGGGGTGAGAGAGGGGAGGCGAGAGAAGGGAAGGGAGCGAAAGCTTTCTGGGCTGGAGCCAACAGCACCGCAGCTCTCACGGAATAAAAATGCACCTCTTATCTCGGGGCTGCGCGGCCTCGGCCTGATCCACACTGATCTGAAATGACTTTGTAGTTCCAGAACATTATCCTGCCTCTCTGCAGCCATCAGTGGCATCAGCCAACACACAGGCATTAATTATAAATCCATTAAAAGGGCCAGTTCATCAGCAATGCAGCCATTATCAGATGACATGCCATTATTTTCCCTCCTCATTGCAGTGGCGAGCAGTGGCGGCTCCTTGCGGGTTCATAGGAGCGAGCACCCCATCTGTTGAGGGGGGTGACGTGTATTGCATGGTGAGCCGGGTGTGGGGTCTCTGGGGGTGACGTGGTGATGACTGGGCTGACAGCGCGATGACAGCGGGCGGACTATTAATGAAATGCATTTCTTTAACTCTAAATGATGTCATACCCTTTAATATGAAGCTCGACTGTGCGAGGCGAGGTTGAGACGTGGAACTTTTTCTTTCCCAGAGCACTCAAAAGCTCATCATATTAAAAGTTTCCTGATGTTGTGATGAAATAAAAGGATTCAGATGTTCACTCAATCAGCTGGGAGAGGAAACATATGTATGTGGCAAATTGCACTTTGTTTGTGCAGCAGGTAGACCTCAAACCCCGTGCAGTTTGATACGCTGCGCAGGAAAGATGGGATCCAGTGTAATCAAATGGCGTAGCGCAGCGCTGGAACTTGGGAAATCATGTACAGTATGTTGATCTGCAAGTAGCTGTGGTTCTTAACAATGTTTTCCTCTGCAAGGTAAACAGTCTGATGACATTCATACCTCAAGGATCTAAATAACATCCACGTTTCGGCTCACTGGCATAAAAATGCACAAAACATCATTTTGACCCAAGATGACTTTTTTGAGGTGCCTTACTTCAACAACACAACGAAGGGAAGCGCTCGGACTAATTAGCTCTGTACGCATGGCCACCTAAAATTAAGTGCTGCCTGATAATAAAAATGAACAATTATTGAGAAGCATTCAAATCCCCACTATCTTTGTCCCACAACTTTTCCCAGTACATAAAAATCACAACACAACGAGCTTATCACAACTTGCCTCAGACTCAACCATTTGATCGTGGGGGCTGAATGCTGATCTGGAGACCTGATGTGGTGAGTTACAACCTGAAGCCTAACCCTCTCCTATGTATAGCCTTTTGTTCTGTCAATAGCTTGTCAGGGTCTGGGATCAATGAATGCTGCTACCCTGCAAAAATCAAGCAAGGTACGCTGTGTGAATTTGTATTGTGTATTTTCAATTTCTATGGCATTGCTTCCCGGAAAGGCTAGTGAAAGCCCTTCGCTCCCATATTTACTCTCATATTTGAGGCTAGACATATTCGTTAGCAAAGTGGGCTAGAGTTTTTGTGAGCATCTGAGAGTCGCCTTCATTATGTGATGAACATGAGCGGCAGGTTGTTTTTAAATGATGCCAGGACTGCTGCCGTTTCCTAGCTGTGGTTAGACAACCTACATGTTGTTGTATGTTATGCAACATTGGCTCAGAAGGGTGCAGTGACGTGACACCCAGGTGAGCAGTGGAGTAGGTGCTTGTGTGCTTTGAGAATTTGGTCAAATCCAATCCAATATCAAAAATAAAGTGTTACAAAAGAAATCCAATATTATCTCCTTATGCTTTTTTTATTACAAGAACTTTGCTTTTTCATCACCGCCCTCTGTTGGCCACTGAGCATAAAAACTCCTGCAATTTGCTATTTCGCTTCACATTTAACTTTACTTTGTTCCCTCCTCATATGATCAAACTAGTCTTCATGTGACTTCATGTCAGTGTGCCTTGACTTTAAGGTCATAAAGCTAACACCTACAAACCACCCGGCCACCTGCGACGTATCACGTATTCTCAGCTTGTGCTGCTATATTTTGTACCCCGAGCAGACAGCATGGCAGGAAAGGTGAAAGTGTGGCTGCATGGAGAGCGTGGATCAGGCAGCTCGGGTTAAGGTTGCTCCTCTACATGAACTCTTAACAGCCGGGCTAACATCATGTCCACCCCACTACAGCACGTTAGAAAACAAACAAGGCTATTTGGCCACAGATCTAACTCTCGTCTTTGATTCCAGTCTGTATTTGACAGTGTCTCCAGATGGCAGAAGACAAGGGGACGTCGCCATATGACCGCATCCTTTTCCCCGGTCCCCCTGCGAGGAAGATGGCATTGCGCTTCCTGTCAGCAGTGACAGATTGCCAGGGAACGAGCCTGTCAAAATAAAGTAGATATTTCTGCAATGAACCCTATCCCCTCTCAGGAGTAAGGGATGCCCTGCTACTGTTCTGCAAGTAAAATGAAGAATTATAAGAAAGTTTTGATGATCGCTCAACATTATAGTGATATAGTGATTGCTACTTGTGCAGGTGCAGGTCTGTCGAGGCTCAAATGCTCTGGGGACTTTTAACTTGGCACATGAGGCCACATCCATCGCTCTGTTCACTCTTGAGATTCAAAGGTTTGCCAAAGCAATATATTCATAATATCAGCACTGGGAGAAAGATAATTCAGCATATTAACTACATGATGTGATGCTTGCAGGGGGTCTGAGATGAAATTGCAAGTATATGATTTTGAAATTTGTTCAACTCTTTCCTGCTGTTTTTCCTTTGTTTGTAAGACTCGCCAACACTGTTATTTATGACGCACTCAGCCCAGGAGCCATATGACTCCACATATGAAAGGGAAATAATTGTGAGGAAATGACAGGGTAAAAGCTTGCTCGGAGCCTTCTCTCTGCCATGTTAGTGTTTTAAAAAGCCTCTACCTTTGAATTCGCACTGTTTCCAGGAATGATCCACCAAGTCTTTTAGTTTATGTCATAAAATGGGTTGCTGAATGTTGCATTCTTCTTTCTTTCTTTCTTTCTTTCTTTCTTTCTTTCTTTCTTTCTTTCTTTCTTTCCTTATTTCTTTCTTTCCTTATTTCTTTCTTCCCTCCTTAGACAACCAACAAGACAAACCCAAACCCCACTCGGAGCAGTGCTTCTTTTTCCAAGAAAATCATGTAAAAGGTCCAAAATGGGAAATAGCTGCTCTCACGGGTAATAGCATACTGTAATGTGAGTCAGAGAGTGCAGCCTTATTTCTCAGCTGCTTCAACAGAGAGAGAGAGAGAGAGAGAGAGAGAGAGAGAGAGAGAGAGAGAGAGAGAGGACATGGAGAGTTAACATGGACAGCCTGTCTCCCAGATCAGTCCACCAGACTCGGGGCGAGCGTAACACAAGGCAATGAGTGACAAGTCGGGAATGAGAACCACAAGAAGGCAGACACAGACAACCACACAAACACCCACACAGCGGGAGTAGATAGATTGTGTCCTCTCAGCTTTCACCGAAGATTAGGAGGATAGAAAATGTGTCAGAATTTTCTCACGGCTCTCAAGGATTGATTTGTAAATGTCACACTTGTCAAACTGCGTGCCACTGTGTCTCCAACGGGTGCCACGCTGTCGTCAGAACAGACAAAAGTATGGAGATCACCGAGTCGCCTGCTGATGCTTATTTTGTAGACACTTCATGGTTATCTACAGTGAAAAGAATCCACATAATGGTGAACTTACCACTGTTTTATTGTAAAATTGCCCCCGCCCCCCTCTCTCTCTCTCACACACACACACACACACACACACAAATGTTCCCGACGCAAGAACCTGTAGCAGTCACATACTGGAAGCCAGACAGTATTCAATGATTTCTCAACAGCATCTTGGTTTTCCTCTCATTAAAAATTTTTGCCTGGATGACGCCGTTCTGTCTCTGACCAACCGTAACCTTCATCAGCTGTTCCAAGAAAGTGAAAAATCGGCGACATCCACTTGTTTTCTCCTCGCCTCGTGTAAACATTTTCCCTCGTCCTGGGCAAAATACTTTTGAAATGGTTGCAAAAAACGTTAAAGCTGCATTAGGCAAGATTTTTCAGTCTAGATCGCAAAATGGGGCTGCAACAGAGAAGAGGGTCCCATTTCTCCTAATTGAGATGTGGTAGATTTGGATCTATTTGATCAAATTCATTTCTGGTGTCCCGTATGGTCACTGGCGGGAAATCTCCACGCACAGGAAGTGACGAATGGAAGCTTACAAAGGAAAAGACAAAAGTCTGCGCTCTGTCCAGAGAAAGTTCAACCTGGGGCCGCCACTGTGCAAAGTTGCCTAGTGCCGCTGTAAAAGAGAAACCCTGGTAAGTCTGATTCCCTTGATTCCCTTGATTGAAGTGCTTGGCCAACCACCCATAGCTTATTTTTTGGAATTTGGAAATAGCTGTGCGTCAGTTCTACCAACTTAAAATCATGACGTCTGCACTTTCCACTTTGCCGAGGTCTGTTGTTTCTGCTGTGTATTTACAGTGTCAGGGGATGTGGAGGGAGACACGACCGTGATGCTGTAAAGAGCAGGCTGCCAGACTGTGGCTGAAGTGGGGTAGGGGTGGCGGGGGGGTTCAGCCTGCTTTGACAGATGACACTTTGAACAGGCCCATACGTCGTCTGCACCGGCACCAGAACAGTTTTGTTGTGGCTGGAGGCAAAACTGTTTTTAACACGGGTGACTCAGAGAGAGAGAGAGAGAGAGAGAGAGACCGAAGAGAGATTTTTTCTTGCTGTTATCCACGTTATAATTGTTTTTTTGGAATGATTTTATAATGTTTCAATATGCTGATTACTTGCATTTATACAGAGATCAGCAGTTGTAAATCAACGGTGTTTACAAATCCACAGACCCACTGGTTAGGCTTTTTTCAATCGGGAGCTGAAGCGGAAGTTAACCGAGCTAACCTAGCAGCTAGGTGGCTAGCACGACTTTCCATAGACAAGAGGGTCTGCGTGGGTCGGTCTCTGTCCGTCCATTCGTCTGTTCATCCATCCATCCATCCATCCATCCATCGCACGCAACATCTCAGACACCGCTGATAGAATATTTAAAAAAACTTGGGGAAATGAAGCGATCACCAGACTGTGTTGTCAGACTTGGATCAACGATGCATCTCACAAAATCACGCCGATTGGCCCGAGAGCGGAGCTACAATTGCAATTCCGCTTTGTTTGACTGTGCGACGCTGATTAGGATGTAACACGTGGCAGTGATGGATGTCAGCGCTACACAACAATAATAATAACACGATGACTTATGACAGGTTCGCCCTTCAGCTTCACTTCGTCGTTTGTCATTCGCCGGTGCCGTCGTCATCTGCCGCCGTGTCAACGCGACCACGGCGTAACGTTGTGGCGCGTCATTGAGGATACGTGGCACGAGACCTTCCTTCTCCACGCTCATCCATCACTGATCCTTCATCATCAATCACATCAGCAGCGCGCCTCATACAGAAACTGTACACTTGGCTGGCAGAATGTGAACGACCTTCACCTCACTTAAACCTCACCATCAACAACTGCTTACTGTAAGCGATGCAGAAACTTTAAGACGAGTCAAAACGGTGACACCCACCATGCCCTCCCCCCACCATGCAACTCGGTTGGGTTTCCGATCTCTGTTTAAAATGGAAACATGAGGCAATTGATGAATGAAGGGCTTATGTGGGCAATGGCCTACTTGAATGTTAGTGTGTGACTGAAGGCTGTATCCATCACTCCAAAGTCATTATTCAAAAGACATTAAGCAACTATAGGAAAAAGTGGGTCAAAATGAGGAGAACTTTGTGAGTGGCACTGGATGGATTTGACATATGGGACGAACGCCTGGCAGAATATTAACTTTTGGTTTGGCTGTCCACCCCGTGACAAATCTCAGCAGCAGTGGAGTTAATGTTCATGCTAATGTCAGCGCAGTAACTAAATGGACATTTGATGGGCGAACCCACCAAGGTAGAATTTACCTCAGGGTCTAGAAAGTTAACACATAATCCCCCGTCGCGGAGCAATAATTCATGGGGACATGTTTATATGTATGAGGACTGCTGGCACTTTTTAACACCCCCGTGAAATAGTGTAGCAGATGGTAATAAAATTCACACGCCTACATAGTAACCGCTCATGTACATGCGCTTGAGAGTGCACGTGCGTGTAAGACGGTAGTAAGGGTGTGCATGCATGTACCAGAGAACCCAGCATGGCGAGGAAGGTGGTTTTAGGTGTCCTGTCTAGTCATGCTGCTCCCCACGTCGAAACTGGTTCAAACATCACAGTCCGTTTGCTGCTTGTGCACGGCGTCATGTGCTGTATCAGAATCACGGCTTGGTTTTTGAAGTGCAGTGTGGCGGGGACTCGCTCGCTACACTGCAATCTAATATGGATATAGTCACGAAGCCCGGCCAGAGAGACCTCATATTGTTCTGTTGTGTTTTATGGTTGGGAGAATGATTACATGTAACAGAGTTCAGCTCACCGGAGGGGTCAGTAAAATTGATTCCTCTGGTAGACACGCTATGCTTCATCGAAATCAAGAGTCTACTCGTGTAGCAGCTAAGCCGTCTGTTATGCTGGCAGCAACAGGATTCAGAATCTCAGACTGGATGCTTTGAGTTTTGAAAATGGGAGCTACACTGGTGCTACAACAGTTTTATCCATCAGCATGGAAGCTAAAAGTAACCCTTTTGAAGCAATGGCTGTCACACAAACATTTTTCCATTTTAGTCCAGATGACTTTGAGACCTCTAAGTAATCAGTCATAGACCGGTCGATCGTTCTGTCTGACTGTAAGGAAAATGACTTCTCCGGTCAGTCTGGTGATGCTCTGGTTAACACAAACACAAGCCTAGGTGACATAGAGCATCATAACATGAGGGGTATATATGCTAGGTACTCCTACCAATAACTACATAATGAGTCATCATTCCAGGTTATTGCACACTCAAAGCTGTAAAGTAATCATGAGATCTCAGAGCTGAACATATGGTGTAATGAACCATTGTGTTGCCAAGCCACTGCAGCGATAAAGCCTCAACACATTAATGGTGAAACTATGACATCAATCACATTAGAAGTACACGTTTCCCTTCCCATACAGCACCAGTCACATGGGAGCTGACTTCCGGAGCCATTATAATGGTACGGTAGCTGCTTTTTATGGTCTGTTTTCACATTACAAATGCAAATGGCAAGACTCAAATATAATTGAATGCTCAGGCATTGTTGATTCTAACAATCACCGTCTAACACTATGCACTTTGTAACCACCACACTTGATGGCACCGCAAAGTGCATTATGAAAATGATATAGTAAATTATGTCAATATGAAGGATTTTAATAGACAAGTTTGAATTTCTAAAAATGCCACATTGATCTGAAGAGGGGATTGTGTGTACCTGCAATGATTTTTTAGTCTTTGTCATGGCTGAGCTCTTTTACTGTGTATTATCTTGACTGTTTATGTTTATTGGACTCTGGTACTGCTCTAACTGTGTATGTGACAAACAAACCTTTGAATCTGAACCTTGAATCTATGTTTGTAGCTGGCAGTGAGCCAGAACAGAAATGGAATCTTATAAATGAAGTCTGTGCAGCTTGCAATGGTTTCATAATAAATTGCAAAGGACACTCTAGGTGTCTATTTGCTTGGCAAATAAACATTCATAAAAGACTCTTTCAAAAAAAGATAAAGATAAAAAGAAACACGTGTTTCAAATTGAAAAGAGCATTTCAGCCTTCAGGCCACCAAGCTACAAAGGATTTCCGCAATATGTTTTCATCATTTACGTCACTTTACTCAGCTTCAGATACACAACATTAATGAGATTAATATTTGTTCATGTTTAAAAAGTACAAAATGACCTATAGGTAACAAAATATATTTGTTTGAAAGATATTTGTTTGGCAAAGATGTTTCTTTTTTTTTCTTTTTTTTAATGAATACCACATTTCATGAAAAAAAAAAAACCATTTCATTTATTTATATACCATTCAAATGCAAATCCATTTTCATCAATGCTTATTTTGTCAGTGTAATCAGGATCATTTGTATGTCTCAGACTACATAAAAGCAATCAGATGAATCTGAAGCTAGTTGAATTAAGGGGGACTGAAAGACAATCTTATCTGAAGCAAACCTTTGTGCTCTAATAACTAGCTACTGCAGGCATCACCAGTCACAGCATCTTCTCTATTAAGGGACAGACCTACCTTTGGTGCCCTTGCTTGATTTGAAGATGGCGAGAGGATCTGTTTTTCTTCCACATCCATTACAACACTTGAGAAATGGTGAGAACATCGATCCTGAAGTGTTTGTGTCTGCAAAGCCAATGGGAATCAAAAGACAAAGGAGACCAATCAGTGAAAATGATGAGTCATCTTTGCATGTGGACCAAGGTCATTCACACCCTCTTGCATGAAACATTATGGGTGGTGTCAAATCTGTTCCTCCTAGGTATCTTTTGGCCAATGTGATAAATAAGTGATAAGGTGAGATCTCTGAAGTCCTGTACCAAACCCAATTTATTACAACCAGTCATGATAAATATTGTGATAGCAGGCAGCGATGCCTTCCAGCCCAGAATTGAAGACATGGATATCACAGAAGTGACAAACAGATTCTGTCTCCGAATTACACTTCTTCTATCAACTTTTATCAAGACTTTTGATATTGACTGTGAATCTTCAGTGGCTGCAAGGAATATTTGGATTTTGGTTTTCTTTTTAATCTGCAGACAAAATCCAAGTAGTGTGTGTGTATGTGTATGCGTGCGTGTGTGTGTGTGTGTGTGTGTGTGTGTGTGTGTGTGTGTGTGTGTGTGTGTGTGTGTGTGCGTGCGTGCATACACAAATACTTTAACTTAGCTTAGTGAAGCATTGGGACTCACGCCTTGCACCGGTGTTCATTTCATAGTCCCATTTGTATTGCACATTTGGAATGCAGATGAGCTCCAGCACTGATATTTTAACAGTAGCTGTTTGGTGTTGTCCTAATGAGGTTGCAGTAAATGGGTTTCCATTATACCAGATATGCTGCTTAGAGACAGGAATACATTTACACAGGCCACTAGGACAACTTTAATGAGTTAAGACTGGAGATTTCCCATTTTAGATATGCAGATGGAGAGGTGTGATGTTTTCAAAAGTCCTGTGATGAGCGAACATATGTTTTATCTTCGTTAGGTGGCGATGCCGTCCTGAGGCTGAGCTGCTTTACAGAGAACGACTCGCACATAAAAATGAGCGCTATGCGACAGAGTGTCACATCCCTCAGGACCGGTATTTGAGGATTTTCACCCTCTAGTTTGAGGCACCGCGTACGAAGCTATACACTCCTTAACCAGACATACGCACACACAGGCATATATAGGTGTGGTGTGTACACAAAATGCACACACGCGCATGTACACACTCCTCTCGAATGTCCCCACTCCCTGCTGGGAAGGATCAATGATCCTCTCTGCACCTCCTGACCTGCCCTCAGAGTTTCTCCCACCTCGTCTCAAGCCTCCAACAGCCATTAGGCAGAGATTCCACAAAACTCACCATGAAATGAGATACTCACTCTTAAAAGCCGTCTGCCGTTTTGTGCACAGGACGCCACTAAAGGTCCTTGAAATGTACTTTTATTTCAAGAGTGCCGATTTTACCTCAAAGCGCTGTTGTTTTTTTAGTCGCATTTCACTTGCATGTTCCTGTCACGTCACTGCAACTGAGAAAGTTCAGTTTAGTTAAGTAAGTTAGTTTATTTGCACAGGAGCGAAGTGATAAAAAAACACAGCAATGAAATAAAATGGAGGGGGGAAAAAACACAAAGAAGAAAAAATACAAAAATACAAACTTGTGCAGGTGAGATGGAAAAACCCAAGGGGGTTAGGAAAACATTGCACTTCAAAACAAACAAAAGAAACTAAACCACAAAAAAAAAGCAGAATATAAACACCTCAAGCCTCAAGCGTATTTATGTCTTCACTTCGGTTCAACCTTTTGTGTTAACCTCAATAATTTAAAGTTCAAAAATTGGAATCCTTTTGATCAGAGAGCGACTGAAAACAGTGCATCCATATTATAGTGTAGCATAATGAGAAGCCTTCTTTCATGCAAAGTCCTGTGGTTGATCTCTCAAAAACCTGCCGCACTTACCTCCAATATTCAACTGAGATTCTGCCATTACGCTTAAGAGGAGAAATATCACGCTAATATTCTGTGGAGGTTTTGAAATGAGTCTCCTAATCCCCGACGATGGGTGATGATGGATCCTCATTTCATTTCCCGCAAGCACCTACAGGCCCCGACCCCGGGACTCTGCGCTGGTCACTATTAAACTTAAAATCAGGAATGATGACAACTGACAGCCAGGAGTCAAAGAGAGAGACAATAAACTTAAATTCCACAGCATAAATAAATCAAAACGCTTGCTTTCTCTATGCCTTGTTTTAGGAGAAGCATAAAGATGTGTCATTGTATGCCCCCGTGAAGTCAGTGATCTGAGGTCAGTGCTTATCTTTGAGTAATGCAGCAGAGAGTGAGAGGAAGCTTTTAATTTCCTCTACTTGGTGAAACGTAAGTAACATCCTGAACTAACTGAAGTAACTTGTCTCCACGTGCTGCTGCAAAAACAACCTCGATTATCTACAGTACGAATTCCGCAACACCGTTGTGTATCGGTGTGCGCGAGAACGTCGTAGGCATGTAGGAAAGAGTCTGTTTTTCTTATTCTGGATGTGCACGTTGTGTGATGCGGTGTGCCAAGAGCTGCCCTGCAGTGCATCTAAGGTGCATGTGTCTATTAAAATGCAGTAGATGCAGAGCAGACACAGTACAGCTGGCCTGTGTGTGCCGTGATGTGGATGATGATCTGCTGCTTGGACCATCCTGACTCATTATCCCAAGCAGAGTGAGCAGTTTAGAGGCCCGTAGGTGTCTCACACACGCACACACACGCACAAACTTTTGTTTTAATATACTCTCCACTACTTCTTAAAGGGTAATTCCGGGATTTTTCAACCCGGTCTCTATGTCCACAAAATCGCCTAGCTTACCGTATAACAGATCCCCGAAGTTTGGGAGCTGCTCCGGTCCATCGGCTCAACCGGCAGTCGCATAACGGCGGCTCAATGGCGGTAACGTAATCCGGAAGGGCAAATTCGGCCGGTCAAAGTACGTCCACTAAAAGTGCTTGTTTTTGTCACGGACGGGCTCAGATTGTTATTCGTGTGTCTGACGAGGATCGTGTAAACAACCGTCCTCTATCCGACAACGAGTGAATCCTCTTGCTTTCATTAAACAGCTTTGTCAGAGTTGAGCGTTCAGAGTTCAGAGTTGTTGTTAAAAAAAGGTCTATTTCTGGTTAAAAACGGTCTATTTCTGTAGCGATCCTTTCGGTAATGTTGTCAGACACACGAATAACAATCTGAGCCTGTCAGTGACAAAAACAAGCACTTTTAGTGGACGTACTTTGACCGGCCGAATTTGCCCTTACGGATTACGTTAGCGCCATTGAGCCGCCGTTACGCGACTGCCGGTTGAGCCGATGGACCGGAGCAGCTCCCAAACTTCAGGGATCTATTATGCGGTAAGCTAGCCGATTTTGTGGACATAGAGACCGGGGTTGAAAAATCCCGGAATTACCCTTTAACCTTAACTCTTGCCCTAACCTTAACCTTGCTAGGTCAGACAACAAGACAGGACAAGACAAGTTCAAATCTTGCTAGACAAGGTCAGTTGAGACTAAACGACTGGTCTGATCACATAACGAGACGGGAAGTCACACAAATGAAGAAGAGGGATCACACACTAGCCAATTCTGTCATTCAGAAATGTTTTCCCATCCGTCTAGAACAGTTCACTACCATTACAATGTACACAGATCAGCCACAACATTAAAACCACTGACAGGTGAAGTGATTAACATTGATTATCAGTTCAAGGTGTTGACTTGGCATCCAAATTCTCCAGATCTCAATCCGATCGAGCATCTGTGGGATGTGTTGGAAAAACAAGTCAGAATTTACAGGATTTAAAGGATCTGAACTTACAGGACTTAAAGGATCTGCTGCTAACGTCTTGGTGCCAGAGACCACAGGACACCTTCAGAGGTCTTGTGGAGTCCATGCCTCGACGGGTCACGAGGGGCGACCTGCACAATATTAGGCAGGTGGTTGTAGGTGTCCTATCATTTTTGCTTCCAGGTAGAGAAGCTACAGTTTACATTTACATTCATTTGTTTTAAAGTGACATTATTACGAGGATAGCATTGATGAAGAATTTTGTATGAGGCTTCTTTCACTTCATTCGTAATTGCATACATACGTGATCCAGGCACATTGCCATTTTCTACCATTTCATATGAGGTTTATTCCTCCACATAAAATTGTATAGCAATTTATCAAGAGTGGAGCAAGTGGAGTTGGACATATCTACTGACGTAAACTATGTGGACGTAAACTATGTTCCCCTTGAGCTAAACTCCCATTGCCTGTTGCCAGGGTCACCCTCACATTGGTCTTCTTGCTACACAAGACAGAGTCTCCGGTCTTGAAGCTGTTCACACTACATGGCATCACCCCACAATTCAGGATGATCCAGACGGGGTTTGAATCAGTGTTAAAATAGTCTAGTGTGAGCCAGCCTTAAACCTAACCTAATGCTAATCTTAACTTTAACCCTTAATCCAATTTCCAATCCTAAACTAAGCCTTTGTTGAAAAACCCCAAACCCTGAAACCCAAACTGGTCCTTACAAGGATAGGAAAACAAGTACAAACTCTCAAGACTCTCTCTCTCTCTCTCTCTCTCTCTCTCTCTCTCTCTCTCTCTCTCTCTCTCTCTCTCTCCCTCTAGCTCTCTTTCCCCATGCAAGTGATTGGATGCACTTCATCCACTGGACAGCATAATCTCAAAATCATGCCGTGCCTGTTGCTGCAGCTGTCATGAAAAACAAAAGACATAGCGGTAGCAGAAGATAACGAGGACCAGAGGCTCCTACACAGGTTACCATGTCAGAGGGGGAGCAGTGTCGATATAATGAGTGCTGCAGAGCAGATAAGGGGACAACTGAGTGGGGGGAAGAAAAAAAAACATGGCATCTGACTGATTCACAAAGTGCACAGATACTTACATAAATTTAACAAAGACCCCAGAGATCTCAAACTGAAATGGCAATGTTTACAACTGTCCTGCTCGCCTCCTCAGACAGGTTTTGAGCAGTTTTCAACCATCTCACCCTGAGAGGAGCATAGATAGATCGATAGATAGTTAGAGAGAGAGAAAGAGATAGAAAGAGAGCATACAAAAGAGCAAAGACTTAAAATTCAAGTAAGAAGCTTAGTTTTCATCAAAGGACTCATTTCGGTGTCCTTTGATTCCTTATGAAAGCTGACAGGGCAGATTATCCTGACAGCAAAAGGGTCAGAGAGAATGCCATGTCTGTCTTGAGCACAAAACTCAATATTTCCACACATCAATAACTCAGCAGACTACGGCATAGCTCACTGCCAAATCTAAAACATTTCATGACATTCTGGTGGAAAAAAAAGCATCCTACTTTTTGTTAGTAATGTTCCACCCTCCCCAAAATCCCCATCCCTCCCACCACACCACCACTTCATACACACATACACTCCTAATCACTTCAAAGTTTCTTTCTTGACATGAAATACAAAAGTAAACAGACACACACACACACACACACAACTTTCACTCTGTTCAGCAGCTTCGATAATACAAACAAGACGTTGCAAAAGATAGCGGGAGTACGCTAACGTGAAGTTGATGTAATGATGATGTATGTGCCTCTTCTGACCTGAGGCTGCCTGACAAGTCCGACCTCAGAGTTAGAAAACATCATTATCTATTATTTGGTGTAATGGGCCCGGGGGGATGTGTGCATCGGATGCTGCAGGCGACTGTGCGACGTAGCCGGCTGTGTTTGCTGCATAGGAATTTCTCCTCTCAGGGAAATCAACTTAACCCGATGAGAGCTGAGGGCCACGCTGCGTCAGCCTGGAAAAGTTTGCGAGTTCAACAAGTGCTAAACGCAAAGCTTTATTTATTTGCAAGTGACGCAAGAGGTTTCAAAATGTCTACAGCGAGACAAAGAGCAATTGTTCTGTTTAGATGTGGTGCGATGTCTTCAGATAGGGAAAGGAAAATCGCTGGCGAAAGGCTCATGATGTTTTCTTTTCACGTGGTAATGCACCACTGACCAAGGAACGATTACATATGCATTAAACCTCTGCAATGCAATGCCGGTGCTAGCGCTCACAAAGACATGCATTATGAGCAATTATGATGCACCGGGGAGCATCGCGCGCTTGGCTACAACACTTGCAGTATTCATCATATATAATAATGTGATAATGACTTTTTTTTTTTTCCCCAAATGGCCAAGGTGACTTGTATGTATGTGCTCCATCAAAAAAAACAACAACAGTGTCTTTCTTTGTCTTCCCGACTGGCTGGCTGGCTGACTGAGCCACTCGGTGTTCAGGCTAAGAGCGCAGATCAATGGAACGGCCCAGCATGGGAATGCAAGGTTCATTAGTGTTGCACAGTTGCAGCTAAGAAAGTAATGATGTGGTTTAAAGTTAAAAAAAATAAATAAATGAATAAAAATGAACACTATTTTATTGGCTGTGTGGATGGCACGCTGGGAGTTGGCTAAACAATTACAGGGCCGTCCGAGTTTCATTATATATATGAAGATAAGTGTCTTCAGATGTGGCGTGATGAAGGGCTGCCCGTTGCGTTTGTGACCTTTGCTTGTTAAACAATGTGTACAAAGAAGACTATTTCACTTCCTCTTAGCTTGATTGATTCAAAAGTTAAAGAGACTGTGAAAGTGAAGAAATAGGAATTTGTGTGTTACTTAGTAGATTAATGAATTGATTCACGTAATCAATCGCTGACTCCCTTCAGTGCCTGGGTGTTAAAAGGAACAGCTGAATTTCTCTTAGTATGGAACGAGTAAAACAACCTAACCTCGTAAGAGTCGGAGTTCATGCTGCCTGTTCAACTTGTAATAGCAAGAGTTTCATTTATTTTTTGACTATTTTTTGGCTATCAGTGGCGATGTTATGGTGCCATTTGAAAAAACATGACACATGACTCTCCTAATATAGAATATGGGTGTATTATGTGGTAGAAAGTAGATTTTCTGTCTAAGGCAAGCTTCAGAAGCTTTTATAACTAAAAAGGAAAGCATGATCTCAAATCGACTTTCAAGTTCTTGTCATTTTCCCATCATCGTTTGTTCTTCATATTCATACAGCGTGATATTACCAACTACATTTCTGTTTAACACTGATATGTAGAACATTAGAAGAGAAATAAGAAATCCTTTCAGATTTGGGCCGACCGAATGTAACCTACATAAGTTTAGTTTCTATTGCTTTATCTTACACGCCTCCCCCCTGCTTCCCCAGCAGTAAATTGTTTCCCTTTGTGTGCAGTAACTCTAACTGTAACTTACCTAAAGTACATTTTAACTTAATTGTTACTTTGTCAGTAAATGAAGGCTATTGCAATAGGGAGCTTTAGCATCTCCACATAAAAAGGTATTTTTATTAAAATAATGGTAAACCGAAAAGAAAATATAAAAACAATAAAGGTAAAATTTACTAATCCTGAATCATAATTCATAATTCATTCAGCACCAATATGAATCCAATGTAATCTGTAAAGAATTTGTGTTTCAATTAAAAGCAGAATGACTGGGGGGAATTTATGTATGTATTCATCTCAGAGAGAAGGAGAATCAGAACAGAATAACAAGATAAAAAGAAAAGCTGTTGTCCTCTACAATAATTACTGAGCGAGGCCAAGAAATGCATTCGATTCTAAGTGTTTGTATATGTATGCAATATCACGATCTCAAAGTACGTCCATAAGCACTGCTATCATGAAAGTATGTAATCAGTTTATGCAACAAGCTGTTTTTCGGAGAAAAAAACAACAATTATTGTAATCCCACCGTAATTTAACCATAACGAAGACGTAGACCATTAACAGTGTCCCCATTCGCTGACAAATGCAGAGACAAAGTGTGCAGGCAAACCTTATGCACTGTTCTTTCCAGAGTATAGTGCCACTCTCCAACGCTGTGTAGTTACCTTTCTATACACAGTTGTTCATGTCCTGTTGTGTGACAGCATTTCAGTATTCTAGGTCAACCCTCCAATGCTCCAGTGTGACTCAAGAATGAAAGGGCATGTACAGGGATGGAGCAAAAATAGCAGCTGGGGCACAGAAGCCAAAGCTTTGACAAAGCCTCGGACATCTGTGTGCCCTGACCTGAATAACCAAGAGAGCTGTGGAGCAGTCAACTCGGTAGACCGCGGACACATACTAAAAAAAAAAGCAATATTCCCCCCACAACTATCTACACCTTCGCTTGTTGTTTATTTTGCAACAAAAGAGCAATATCTTAGTCTACGGTTACTAATTTTCCAACAAACAAAGGGAGTAGAGTCTCTATCCTGTAATGCATCCAAGAGGAAAGAGAATCCAAACCCAAACACTCCCAACATCACGGGGGCATTTGCGGGTTCATCTTTTCTGCAGTGCCTTGCCAATGGCTCACACTAGAGTGGTTTCCGGTACAGTCCTCGTCTTGGCTCCGGGGGGTTAAATGGAATTAGCTGAACCAAGACCTGATCATCCACTCCTTTTCAAACTTCGCTCTCACATTCACCACATGCCAAGTTTGCGTCGCCTTTCCATTCGCAGACGCTTTCAAAAGAACAATGGTCGTATACAGCGAGAAGTGTGACCCGTGATCTGCTTTAGCGGCGTGCTCATCAACTGCTTCTTCAACAATTAGGTATACTGAACACGGGGCGGGAAGCACTTGTAGTCGGGGAAAAGCTGCGACGCGTTATCGGTTGAAACAGAAGACAGTGCACAACTCCCCCCCCCCGCCCCGCCCCACAATCCTCAGTTATTACGGGGGAAGAAAAGCACAACGTCATTCTTCACTCGTGATTACTTTGGCACATTGCATGTTACCTGACCGGGGGGGGGGGGGCATTTGTTTCCAGGCGTATTCACACTACTGCCACGTCAAGACCTTTCACGTCACCCTTCTCGACGGGAAACTCTTTGCCTTGGCAATTCTGAATTTCTCCACGCTCTCTCTCTCTCTCTCTCTCTCTCTCCCTCTCTCTCCCCCCCTCGCGCTACTGCTGCCGAGGCTGGAATTCAGAGGACGGTTACTGCACAAATAATCGGAATCAGCTAGATACATCCTAAAGCTCAGCAGGCGGCTGAGGAGAGAACAGGGAGAGCAGGAGGGAGGGGAAGAGGATGACTAGGATGAGAGAAGAGGGAGAATTAGGATAAAAGAGAGAAGGAGAAAGCAAAGAAAGTGACAGAGCAGGGCGTGGGGGGAGAAGAAGAGAGAAAGGCGGGGGGGGGGGGGGAGCAAAGGCAGCATTGAATGTCAGAGTAGGAAGCAGGGATAGAGTGAGTGAGAGGAAAGGCAAAGGAGTGTGAAAGAAAGACTTGGGGGGGCTGGAACTTTTCAATTACTGCACACAGAGACAACAAAGACCCAGATTTTCAAGAGACTGGAAAAGAGGAAAAGCTCATTTAGCCTCCTTCATTTCTTCTTTCCTTTCCCCACACAAATTACTGGAGAGTTGGCAGAGTATTTAATGTGTTCCTTTTGTTCCACAAGCGATTGCAGGCTTCTCTATCATTAGACATCACAACTGCCAAGATCAGCTACCAGGGGAGGCAAAAATCTGCCTCCCCTGGTAGAAGATTGCAAGAAAATCTGCATCCGTTATTAGAGTTCAAAGTGAGCTGTTTCAGTTGATTGAGATCATCCAGGCGTCCGTCAGCGGTGAGGGAGACTCTAGCTATTAAGGATTTGACGATATGACCCCTCGTTATTGAACTGCCTGCCCCGGTTTGAGTTTGAATGAGAAAAGAAAAAAAACGTCCCCTGACAATCTCAGGGATACTTGCCAAATAACATTAAAGCGAAGAGAATCAATGGAAGCAGACTATTGATTCAACACCATCATGGGGAACAGACACTCTCTTCGCAGCCCATTTAACACAGGGGGTGGGAGGGGTGCTTTGTCAATCAGGTCCTCAGTTTGAATGACAAGCATAATGACAAGATGACTTGAAAGGGCTAAACAAAGGGCTCTCCTGGCAATAACACCATAAAATATAATACATCCAACATCAAACAACTTCTGTTCGGGAATTTAACTTTCTCACTTTTGGAGTCCCTGCAGATTAAACACAAGAGTCTAATTAGAGATCTTTCTGCTGTACCTGTCAACCCCCCCTCCCCAAACATGAACACACACACACACACACACACGTACCCTCACTCCCACCATTCCCCCGCCATAATTTGCAGGCTCATGGGAGTTTAACTGTCCTCTCATGTCAGTCACTTTTCATATGTCTGAAAGCTGCGTTGACTACGTGTCAAGTAGCTGCGATGTTGCTGGCAGGCAAAAACTCTAAATCAGCATCTGTTCCTACAGCTGTCGCACCCGGCCGTCCACTGTCTGACAATGACACGTTGTGGATGAGATTATTAATGACAATTCACTGTAAAGGTTTTTCAGGGTGTCCATAATTCACATACGTTGCAGGTTAAATACTTTTTTCCTCATAATTTGAGTTTTGGCATCCAGTTATTGTGGGTCTGAGATGATTACTCCTGGTGGTACACAGCAGTTTGAGTCCGGCATAATGTGCACTCGTGAACTTGAATCACATCACCCAAGAAACCTCACCTATGTGAACATGGCTTGTTATTGTGGGTGGATCGAGCAACATGTATGATGTTGATATGAGCCATTTTGTGATCTAGCTCTGCTCTGGAACCCACCAGGACAGGGGAAAACACTCGATAATTGGTCTTTTATTTGGCTTCATTTAACACTTTAAAAGTGCTGTAATCACAGAAAGTGGAACCCATGCTGATGGCAAATAATCAGGGTCAATTAATTGTGATGGTGATGGTTGGGGATGGACAATGATGGAAGGAGCCTTCATTGTCACCATCACCATCATCATCATCATCATCACCATCATCATCATCATCATCATCGTAATTATGTTTCCAGCAGAAGAAGAATGCACTCCTCTAATATTACCTATTTCACGATGCACTTGCTCGCTCTATCGCTCCCTCTCGCTCTTGAAAAAAAAAAAAGGAAAGAAACGCTCTCCCTCGAACCAGTCTCTCATTCATCCACCAGCTCATGCGGGAGAGGAGGATTTACAGCCACAGCAGCATGCAACATTTATGAGGAACTAACAGACACTTTTAACAGCACACTCTGCCAATAAGAGAGCAGAATACACCTTTACATTCAGTCTATGGAGATATAATGCAGTTGTTTTTTTTTGCGGACAAGGACATCCTTAGAATAACCCCCCTCTTTTTGTGGCTGTACTGTAACTTCTAACCGTGTATTTTTGGAGAGTAGTCTGCCTCCCGATGTGTAGTCTGACGGATGCTGGATTGTCCCCAGAAATAAAGTTGCGATATTAAATCAGTTATTTCGATTGAGTTTGCAGCGCTGACTCAAAGGACTCCTCATGAATTTATGAATTTTGCCACTATCCCGGAGCACTGAACAGGCGGTTTTATTAGCAGCACTCGCAGGACCAAAATAGTTCATTTCTCTTTTTGAAACGCATTATTTGGTCCCCATTGCAAAATCAGGTAAGTGGCCTTCAGTGACATATTCTCTATGATAAAAAAAATTTGACATTTTCTGTAATAAAATATTTGATTTTCAAGTAGAAAAAAAAATCCCTACATATTTGACTCAGAATCAAATATCTGGAATACCGATGCAGTACATCCCCCCAGACTTGTTTGGTAAAAAGTCCTAAATTGTCTAAAATCGTATCTGTCATGTCTAGTTTGGAGAGAATGAGGTGTCTCTGGGTGAAGCATGAGCTGTCAGGGAATCAGTCTTAGGCGGCTGTCTCTGCTATGGGCGGGGGCGGCTCTCCGCCTCTGGCTCTGCTGCTGCTGCTGGACCAGGGCCGCGGATGGAGCTCGAGCTGCAGCCGGACCCGGCGATGGCAGCTCCCTGGGCTGGCTGCTGTCCGATAAAGGGCCCTTCCACCAATCCCTGGAGTTCACAGAGGCGGTAGAGAGATACCAGCAGGGCTTCAGCACCAGATACAAGATCTACAGGTGAGACTGAGATCGGACGTGCTGGGGCTGAGCAGTGCTGTGCGTGCGTGCGTGCGTGCGTGCGTGCGTGTGTTCCTGCATTGCTATACTTAGGAGGACCAAATGTCCTCACAAGGATAGAAAGTTGAGGGGACCCCTTAGGGCTTGGGTTTAGGTTTTAGGGCTTAGGTTACAATTAGGATTAGGTTTAGGGTTAAAGATGCTCTAGGCAATTTCCACGTTTTCAGCTCCAAATCAAATGGCAGCGACAGGTAACTGAAAAATTCAACATCAGTAAACTGCACATATCACTGGCCCATCTGTGATTGCTTTATACCAAAGGAAACCAAAGGGAAGAGAGAGGCAAAAGGTTTTAGATTTGGTGGGTCCAGCTCACTGCTATTTTGTATTTCATTCTTAGGTTTCATTGTGTCACTTCCTGTGGGCAGAGAAGTGACTGAACCCTACACCAGAATTTCATTTGGGCAAACAGAGCGAATCTACGGGGTCTCAATTAGTGGGGATGAGACGTGCTTCTCTGTTGCAGCCCCACTCTCTGGCTTGTGTGTGTGTGTGCGTGTGTGTGTGTCCGTGCGTGCGTGCGTGCGTGCGTGCGTGCGTGCGTGCGTGCGTGCGTGCGTGCGTGTGTGTTCAGGGACAAGGGGGGATTCAAGGAGATGCACCGTACTTCAAAAAATGTCGAGGGAGTGACGCAATCGACTCCAACATTCTGCAAAGTCTGAGGCGTGCTCAGAAACAGGATTGTTAGCAGTCGTCAAATAAACAAGCTAGTTTCAATATTCGGCCTTTGTCTTATGAGGACAGACGGTTCTATTTTCGCATCTCAGCATAACCCCTGCAAGAGGGCAAAACAGCTGGAGGGCGTTTTTTTATAATGCATTGTGAAGCCAGGGTCACAGCCAGGGGTTCAGACTTCCTGGTGTAGTCCCTGAGGAGGAGCAACCCTGGAGCTTTGGTCTGGATATCCCTTCCAAGCACAGGACTAGAGCACTAGGTAGTGTATGGTCAAAGTGCTATGAGATGACTCTGAAGGGGATATGCTCTCATTGGTTTTATACACTTATTTCAATTTGATTGTTTTTTACGCTACAATTTACTGACTGATTTAATGCCTGAGGATTTTTGAGACCGTGCTGAAAAGACAGAAAAGGTTTGCATGCCCGGGTAGAGTTAGGAAATCATATAGTTGGAGCTTTTTAATGTGTACAATTTTATGTTATACTCATATAATCACAAAGTATTTAGGTTAAAGGAGTTGTTAAAGCCCCATTCACAGGATTGCATATATTATGTGTGTGATGGACACCATGACAATGCTTCGCCAAAGTGAAATAAACCCTTACAGGGAATGTCTTGCTCAAGTGCATAGATGGAGTGGGTCACTGCCTCTCACCGGGTTTTCAATGGACCTGGAGCATAAGAAGGATGGATGGTCCCGATATATATATATATTTTTTCATACCTGTTCCCAAGTTGATGAACAGCATCTAAACATTCAGCAGCGTGACTGCACTGACAGAGCAGGGAGAGGTGGAGTAAACACGGAGCTCCACGTGGCACTGTGGGATGCAGGACTGACCCCAGGAGGCCGCCATCTTTTTTTTTTTTTCGCATGCTTTTTTTTTTTTGCGTGCTAGCTGACATCTCGCCACTGCTCAGACCGTCCAAATCAACTTTCAAGTGGCTGGCTCACATTTCAGTTTCCAGAATGAGACACACACCCTATGAAAAAATAATACTCTTAACAAAATCATCGCTGACATGAAAAGTAAAACTCCTTGTGGAATTCCTCTTGGATCCAGTACAGCTGCTTAATTTGCAGCTATAATTCATCAGAAGGATTTACGTTGTGGCAAAGGCATTTTCTCTTCTGAATATGTGTCAGAACTGTATTCTACCATCCCCACAGTACTCCATACAGTACATATATTCATTCGTGACCTAAAATGGCTTCGGGGGATACACTGTATTTCTGACATCTGACATCAAAAGCTACACCACCATGTTGAACATCACGTGGCAGTAGCGTTAATCTTATGTTGCTTTGATTTCTTTCCCCAAGGAGAGTATTTTCATCACTGCTGATTGTTGATTTATAGTACATGTGCCTCCAGGTTAGATATGTATACATGCCGCAGTATTTTCCTCCAGAAAACAGCCTCTGTTTCCCATATGTGCACACTGGGGATTTAGCTGTAGGCTAAACCTTGGGCTGTATAATGTACCCATAATATAATATCCATTTGTACACCAGGGAGAGACACTCAGCCTGTCCCTAGTTACGATGATTGGCTGTAATGACACACTCAACACTGTCCTGATTCTCCAATTATTTCTCTGCCGATCGTTTTCTCATGGCAGTGATTTGATTGCCTCCCATGAGGAGAGCTAGGTACACAGTGCAGCAGGCAGCACTGTGGGAGAGGTGGAAAGTGACTGACGGTAGGTAGGGAGAGAGAGGGAGACAGGGAGAGAGAGAGAGAGACAGAGACAAAATTGTGTCTTTTCTAGGAGTGGCGCCCAGTTGGTGCGTGAGTGCGTACAGTTCAACTTGCCGTGTGTCAAAGGCACAACGGGTGTTAAGGTGCTGAGCGAACAGAGGATGTGAGAATTCAACACCTACATCTTAAAGTTTATTTGAGTTTTGTTCCTCTCCGTGCCTTAACAGCATCGCAATGTGTTGCGTTTTACAGTTATAGTTATGGTTATGATAGTTATTTCAATCCAGGCCTGTGACAAGCTTGTGCAGACAACAAGCAACGCCTATAAAATGTACTTTATGTCAATCATAAACTCCCAGTGACGAGTGCAAGTGAACACTGTCACAGTGTGATAATAACAACCAACCACAAAATGATTCACTTTAAACCTTCTAAGTTGCTGAAGACATCTGTTCGTGTGGGTGTGTGTGTGTGTGTGTGTGTGTGTGTGTGTGTGTGTGTTTTCTCTGTATACTGTGTGTGTGCCTGAATGTATTTTTCTGAACTATTAACTCCCCACATTCAACTAATCCTTTGCTGTCAACTCAACTTGTTAAACAGCCCTACTTGTTGTTCAGCGGTAAACAACCACGTGGAAAAAATGTGTGTGTGTGTGTGTGCGTGCGTGTTGTGGTACTTTCAGGGAGTTTGGTCGATGGAAGGTCAACAGTCTGGCAGTAGAGAAGCGGGACAGCTTTGGCGGCAGCGGTGGCCTGGCTCTGCCCCTCGATCCCGACTTCATGCACACCATTCGCCAGCTGGGGCGGCGGCCAAGCCTCCAGACAATCACAGAGAGTATAATCAAGAAATATGGTACCCACCTCCTCCTCTCCGCCACACTGGGAGGTACAGTACTGTGAGCTTCAAAGCAAGCTTCATTCACCCAGCCATCTCTAATGTGATTTTATTTTTTCAGCATATGGGACACCGATTTTACCTTCTGTTGCTTTCTAGAGAAGAAAGCATGTAAAAATGTTTCTGGGTGAGTTTTTTTTTCAGGCAGCAAAGAAAAGATCAGATAACTCTGGCCTAGAATTGCAAAAGGCGATGTAGGAAACAATGATTTAATGTTTTTATTTGACCTACATCAAGACAGCATGGTCTTAAAGGAGCCTCCCTAATGTTGAACCATGCTATCGTCTTACACGCCGTTGTCTCATATTGCGTTGCTTCCATTAGTCAAGAGAACGGACATTTGATATTATATGTTGTTAGTACAATAACAATGTAAGAGTCACTTCACATGACAAGAAACTTATTTGGTTGCTCTTGGCTGCTTTTTCTATCGGCCATATAATAACTGTAATAATTGTTTCCAGGACTAGAATCTCTTTGAATCTCCCAGAGAGGTCGTGTTGTTGTAAGATCAGGTCCTTTTGAACCGATAAATTCCCCAGCAGTAACACTAAATCAGCTCTCTGTTCCCGTGGAGCTTGATAAATGCAGAGCCCTGGTCTACACATTTGCCCAAGAAAAACCATCAGTTCCCCTACAGCACTTAATCACTGCTGCACTCCTCCAACCGATCTGAAAAGATGCTAATGAACAGTGATTAGTGCCGCTCTGTCAGTGCTAATGAAGCTCTTACTCCCTCTGCCTGACTGTCACCAGGGGAGGAGTCTTTGACGATTTTTGTGGACAAAAGGAAGCTGAGGCAGGAGTCTTCATCCTCGGGGACCGAGCCCGGCAGTAGCGGCAGCAGCAACTTAAATAGTACGGGGCCAGTGACCCTGGAGACCCTCCACCAGCTGGCTGCCTCCTACTTCACTGACAGAGAGAATACCCTGCGCAGGCTCCACCACCTCCAGATTGCATCCACCGCCATTCGGGTATGTGGAGGTCAAGGAAGCTGTAAATGCACCACAGCCTGTTGGGAGATGAAACACCATGTACTTGCTGCCCCTAGGAAGCTGCGTCGCTCCTCCAGCTTCTGGTTTACTAGCCACCAGCGCTGATGCTGGGGAAGGGCCAGAGATGTCGAGTTCGACTGGCTTGGTTTTGGGCTTCGGCCAAATGGGCCAAAGTGGAGTTATTTTCATATTCAGTGTTGTAGGGAAGGAAAATGTTTTCAACTGTACGAGGAATTGTGAAGTTTATAACCATGCAATTCCCCTTTTTTTTTTGCATTTGTTTTTTTTTTCTTTTTATTCTTTGTGTGAGTCACACAATGCTCACAACAGACAAGCACATCATGTACAGCTATTTTTAATTCGTGACAGCCTGGTAGCAACAGTTTGTGTTTCACTAGCAGATCAGGGCATTTATTTATTAAACACGTGCATTAATCATTTAATCAGGCAGGATAAAGGACAAATGCTTATTTACAAGATTGGCCTGACAAGAGGAAATTCACCTCTTGTCTCTGTTGTCTGCGCTGTATATTATCACTGAACAGGTAATATGTGAAGCAAGAACTGGGAATGAGCATTTAATTTGATTTGCATCAGGCTGAGTGTGAGGTGTGGAGGAGAGGGTTAAACCTCTGCTTTGCTAAACTGCCATTAGAGACATGCTTTTAAATACGACATTAAGGACAGACCTTCTATCTCTGCAAGAGAATACCTGCTTTGAAAATATTCAGACATCCACTCTTCTTGTTTTATCAGTAGCAAACTTTAACACCGTTTGCAGATGGTGTATTACAAAACACCAATCATCCATTGTGTCATCTGAAGTGGCTATTAGAGTGAACACATTAATCAGCCTGAGGGCCATACATGGATGCTATAGTGAGTAGCCACTGATGAAGACAAGTGCCCCCCCCCCCCCAAAACCGAGAGTGTGTTCCTATGGTTGTGCATCAACATGATAGATTAGAGATACCATCATCATCATCATTCATTTACCACTTTACAGTGTGTGTGGAGTTTAGACAGATTGAAGATCAGAGCTGGAGAAAGAGAGTTATGAATGCCACTGTTTATGAGGGATGTAATGCAGCATCTGTTATATATGGCCATTCATTAAAACACACATGGCCATGGGGCTTCAATGAGGAAGGAAGGTAGGAAGGTCTTTTAGTCAAAGGTATACGAGCTATTCACAAATGTTTTTGAATTTCTAACATGATGTCTCCTAATGCACACCATTTCAATATTGCTTTGGAGTGACTCATCACTTTGAAAAGAACGATAAAACAATGAATGATGATTTTTTTATATAAATGTGGTCTTAGATGGGGTTTTTTTGTTTTCTGGTTTTACATTACTGCTCTTTATAGTACATTTTTTGGTAGACTTTTGGTAGACTTTTGCACAGTACTATACATTTATGTTCTTTTGATTTTTATACACAGAATAAAACAATATGTGCAAGTAAGAAACTGACATGAAGTCAGACGTTTTGCTGTATTTCACGTGGACACACGTGAAAACACACCTGGTATGACTACATCGTAACTATGTCACCTGTCTACGTTCACATTATGTATTCATGCATTTTGACAACGAAAGAAGAAAGCTTGCAGAAAGAAATGATTAACAATAGTAACATATGCTCATCATCCTCGCTTGCAGGTGACTGAAACCAGAACTGGGCCCCTTGGATGCAGTAACTATGACAATCTGGACACGGTCAGCTCCGTGCTGGTTCACAGTCCAGAAAACAAGGTCCAGCTGCAAGGTATACTCTACATCCTGAAGTAGTGGTGGTACTGTAGATACCTGAAATAACTGCAACAGACTGTGTCTCTACAGTCTCCCCTTCCCTCTTAGACATATTTTATTCTATTAATGCCAAGCATAATTCCTTTAATGACACTGAATGCTGATAAAGAAGATGAAAACAGCTGTTTTCATTTTTCTGGTAACCATAGTGATATTTTACAACCATGAATTAGATGGAAATATCATATTGTCCAGAAACATTAGTCTTAGATTGTATGTATGGGGGATACATGGGGGTAATGCGCTAACATGTATGGAAAGAGATTGTATTTGAATTGCATTCACTAACATAAAACACATGACACAATTTGCAACTGTTTTGCTTGCGGTTGGAGTGAAGAGAGTAACGTTAGCAGGAGCTTGGAGTAGGCGGCTGCCTTCCAGTCGACACCCACAGTCCAGAAAGCAATCTGAATCTGAATCTGAATTAAGATAACTGAATTTAAATTTGGAAAATAAATATAAACATAAAAAATTGAAATTGAAATTATTATTATTGTTGTTATTATCACTATTAATACTATTAATAATTATTATTATTACTATTCGGCCAATCTACGTCCTGTATATCATCCTCCACAGGCCTGCAGGTAATCCTGCCAGCCTACTTGCGGAGCCACTTCATTCAAGCTGCCCTCAACTACATCGGCTGTAAATCTGAGGGCCAGTTTGTGTGTCAGAACAGTGACTGCTGGTGTCAGTGTAGCCTGGAGTTCCCTCAGTGCAACTGCCCTCACACTGACCTGGACGCGCTGCAAAACGCTCTGCAGCGAATCTCAGACGCCAGGAGGCTGACCAACCAGAGGTTTGAGGAATCTGGTGAGTCGGCGTTTTTAATTCACCCACACTCCTTTGGCGCTCTGTGGACAAGATAGGACTTTGTTGAACATGTCAGCTATGGATAGTATATTTAAATAGTTCAGGGTAACACCTATAGGTAGATAATGGGCTTTTTGCATCTTTCTCATAACACTGGAACTCACGATATAGGTACTTTTTTTTACTGAAAAAATAAACTCTAAGCTTTGTAAATTGTTAACCATAACATTAACAAAAACATTGTTTATTGATTCTGTATTAAATATATTTTAGCTTTTTGGTGTTGGTGCTTTTGGGTTTTTTTGTTGCTTTTTTTGCATTTGGATTAAGTGATTGCTATTAAAAGGTGCTACGTGTAGCATTTTAAAATCAATAAATCAATACCACATTAATTCTAAGACAGCAGTAAAATTACCATGAGACCATCACCAAGAAGATTGGCATCTGGACTGCTTTACGGTACAAAACAGGAAGAGGGCGCTGTTCTTTCAGCGCAAACGGAGCGCAAGCATTTGTCGCAATGACAATGTGAATTTTGTGACTGGAAGCAACAAGGTTCGTGGGAAATCTGCTCTTAATTTTGAAAAGCACTAGAAGCATTACTGGTGTGAGATAGAGGCTTTAAAATGTCTTAACCATGATCTCCTTTGTTTGATAATTGTACCAAGGTATCACAATTAATTTGACAACGATATATTTATGTTTAAAAATGTTAGCACATAGCACCTTTAACGCAGGTTCAAATGCTCTGTAGCCTAGTGAGCTAGACCTCCCATGCATCTGTAGCTGGAAGGTAATGGTCTAGAAACCTGAGAACATTGTGCTCTAATCGGAATCGGAGTTTACCTGATGTACATCAACACGACGAACATAAATATTGATGCCCTTTGTTTGGACCGACCAATGGACACAACCGTAACGCAAGCGAGCTTGGCCTTGTTTTGAAAGCCGAGCAGGTCGTCGATGTTGCTCCTGAAAAGATTTTTTACATGTTGTTAAAGTGCCATTTATTTTCAAGTTCTTCCCACTCAATCTGCATAACCTTTTACAAATTGAATCAGCTGTAACTTCTCTACACCTGTTGACATTTTCTCTCTCTCGGCAATGACAAGACGAATCAGGAAAAAAAAGCTCCAATCACAGCAACACCCGCCCACTCATTAGTGGCGGTATCGCTGTGGGCAGAGAAAGTCCCCAGACTCTTTGGGTCAAAGTCTGGTTAGTACCGGGCAAGTTCTAATGGCTGTTTCTAAGTAAAAAAGGCAGTGGAAGAGTCTAAGGCAATGCTGTCATAGGATCACATGTATGTCAATGAGAGGACAAACGTGGGTGTGTCATGGTGGAGAAACATTTCTTGAAACAAATCAAAAGATCTCAAGCAACTTTTCTTTTCTCTTCTAAAATATATCACTATTTTTGTGTCAGATTTTGACAGCAATTACTAGAGCTACCATACAATCTGCCTCAGTGTCGATCACGCCTCATAAGAGAATATTTCTTTTCAATGTTTATGTTGCTTGATATAATATCTTGACAGAAACACAATATGGTAGTTTGTCTGACATGAGATCAGCATCCCAAAAACCACGGCTGCTTATGTGTGGCTGTTTGATTTTCTGGGACAAACAATCAGGAGTAGACAGATCTTTGGACATTGTTACCCTTCGGCTCCTGAGTTTACTCATTCATGTTCTTCGTCCTGCCAGAGGAGTTCCAAAGCTTTGTTGGGAAACTGCCAACCCATTACGCTGTAAACACATCTGTCGTGGAGCACTTGTGGAGGACGGACACCAACCTGCTCCAGCGCTACCGGCAGCTCGAGACCAGCAGCAACCAGCTCTTCGCCAAGGCTCGCCGCACGGCTAACAAGCTCTTCAGCCTCAGCAAGAGGTGCCGAAAGCAGCCCAAAATAGTCCTGCAGAGGGAGAGGTAAGCAGCAAGGCAAGAACAGGATGGAGGAATATTTATACCGGAGCGTGTTAACCCAAGGTGCTCCCCAAAACTTATAATTATGAAAATGATTCATGCACCAGGCACTGGGAGAAAGCCACGGAGCGTGAAGGCACTTATTAGAAGGCATTTGAGGAGAAGTAGTTGTGGAGTGCTGACGGGAGCGAGGCAGTTCCTCTGTTCCACCGGGGAAAAGACAAATGGGATCGAGTTTGGCCGAACAGACACATTTCATTGTGATCGCCCTGCAGGTGTAAACTGCATTACAATCAATGCTGCATCTAAAATTATTCATTTTACAATCCAGTTTCCTCTCCAGAAAAACATCCAGGGATTTAGTAATACATGACTTTCGGATATCTCTATCCTTGCATTTTTTTATTGTAATGGCTGCTGTTTCAGCAGCACTCCCACCTGGACCCTCAATTCGTTCAGCAGCGTATCAGAGGCCAGTTTGATCATAACTTCAGTCTGATTTACGCCTCTCTCGTGAACACTTTATTTTGATAGCCGTTTCTGGCAAGGAAATTAACCAAATGATGCAATCCATCAGCTCAGCAGTCAAATGCAGTCCACAATACAATTACACTTCTTTATCACATCCCTTCTGCTTGTATAAAGGGAATTTGATAGCGTTTTAAAACTACTAGATAAGTCCAGTTTTTCCTTTCATGTTCACATGAAACAATATCTGTAGCTCATATATTGATCTTTTACTTTATTTAGACTGTAATTGTATTCTCATTGCATTGTTTATGTGCCTTATAAGGTAGAGGGAGAGAAGATAGAGATACAAGAGGGTAATCGAGAGAGAGATAGAGAGAGAGAGATAGTGTGTGTGTGTGTGTGTGTGTGTGTGTGTGTGTGTGTGTGTGTGTGTGTGTGTGTGTGTGTGTGTGTGCGTGTGTCTGGCTCTCATTCAGCCATCACCACCCGTCTGCGCCAAGGGGAATTCACTAGATTAAAATGTTCATTTTGATCTGATTTGGCTTGTGTAACAACAGCTGAGCCGATGAGCTTGGCAAAAATAATTTGTTTTCGCTGCACTCAAAATAACAGTTATTTTTGGGAAATGCGGTATGAATCTTATTAGACAAGAAATTCTTTCATTCATTGCATAATCAGGAAACATAACACGGAAAGAAAAGTGACAAACAATAAACTGGATTTCTTGTCGTCCCCCGGTGTGGCAGAATCTCAAAATCTGAAGTGACTAACATCGCTGTTGTTTCTCTCCCAGGCCTCTGCGCTACTGGCTGAGTTACGTCCTGTCCATCTTGTACTGCAGTGAGAACAACCAGATCGGCCTGTACAGTGACGTGATGCGTGGCTGCTCCTGCCCCTACCTCCACCCCCCTTGCCAGGGCCTCATTCCCTGCTCTGTGGGCGAGGGGCCCCGTTGTGCCTCCTGCTCTCCAGAGAACCGGACACGCTGCTCCGGCTGTAACCCTGGCTTCACCCTGACCCAGGGAAACTGCCGGCTCGCCATGCCCGACCCCACCGACCCTTACCTGGGCTTGGAGAGTGACCGAGACCTGCAGGACCTGGAGCTGCGCTACCTGCTCCAGCGGCGTGACCCGCGCATTACCCTGCACGCCGTGTTTGTCAGCAACGATGTGCGTCTCAACGCCTGGTTTGACCCGTCCTGGAGGAAACGGATGCTGCTCACGCTCAAGAGCAACCGGGTCAAGTCCAACCGTGTTCACATGCTCCTTGGCTTGGCCCTCCAGGTATGCCTCACCAAAAACAGCACCTTGGAGCCAGCGTTGTCTCTGTTTGTGAATCCCTTCGGGGGCAGCCATTCAGAGAGCTGGACTATGCCCATAGGTCAGCACGGTTACCCAGACTGGGAGAGGACCAAGCTGGATATCCCCTTGGACTGCTATAACTGGACGTTGACTCTGGGAAACAGGTGGAAGAGCTTTTTTGAGACCGTTCATTTCTACCTGAGGAGCCGCATCAGGGACTCCGGGGGAGTGACAGGGGGAAACAGAAATGTCACGGTGTACTACGAGCCCCTGGAGGCAATGGAGCCTTCCAACAACATCGGTTACATGAAAGTCAACAGCATGCAGCTATTTGGATACAGCGTGCACTTTGACCCAGAGGCAATCCAGGACCTGATCCTGCAGATAGACTACCCGTACACTCAGGGATCACAGGACTCGGCCCTGCTGCAGCTGGTGGAGCTGCGCTACAGGGTCAACCGCCTCTCGCCTCCAGGGGCTCAACACATGGACCTGTTTGCCTGTCTGCTCCGCCACAGACTCAAACTGTCCAGTGCAGACGTGACCAGGATACTCACTGCCCTGCACGCCTTCAGCGCCAGACAACCGAACTACGTGGAATACGAGGCAACCAAACTCTGCAGTTAATGGTCAACGCGGCTCCTATTTGATGTTTCGTACTGTTACCTTGCTACTGACGAGGGCTGCGTCACATGGCCTGTGTCGTTTGTCAGCTGGATCCATTTGTGTCAAGTGTGTGTTGTTCAAGGCTTTCTTGTACATACGTGCAATTAAATTGGATGTTTTTATCACTCTAGAGATTACCACTGTTTATATGATTTGATATTGTGTTTTGCATCAATATAGCTATACCCTCTTTACTCTGTCTTACACTTTTACCATCTATCTTACTGTGGAGAGTTGTGGTGGTGTCTGCTGTGTTGTTTTTTGCCCATCTGGAGCCACAGAACACAAGGTCTCCATTCTCCATTGAGAGAAAAGCCTTGGCACAGATTACTAAGTATATAGTGAGAGAAGGGAGGGTTGGGAGCAGCCTTCCTCTGTTCCTCCCCTGTCCCTGTCCGCCATTCACAGTTACTGTGATAGATGAGCTGGGGAGGCAGAGAGACATGCTCAGCATCAAACAACAGTAGGCTAGGTATCAACGACAAAGATAGTTCTTTCTCCCCAATACCAGAGTGACTGGGAGGCTCACAAGAGTGACTCTGACCAAAGGGGAAATCAGCTTGAATCCCCCAAGCGCTGTCGCCCGTCGTGCCGCAGACTAGCCGCGTGACGGCTCTTTTGATTAGACGAGCATCTAAAGAGTTTGCAACAAAGATGCGGCTTCATCAAGATTTACCAGACACGTTTCTCCCGAGATTAAAGCAAGGCGCAATTTACTCTCTTGCTTTGGCTCCAAATGAATGTGGAGAGGCGTTGTTGATGCAGCATCGATTGCGAGATGAGGTGGTGGCACTCTACAATGATTTTGATTGCTCAAAGTACTGTATGATGCAGAAGTGCGTCATTTGAAACCTGTGGAAGAAAATCTAACAAAAATGCAGGAGTGAAAAGCTTACAAGTGGTACTTAAGGTCCTGATCACGTCGTCCAAATTTGAGCATCTTCCATGGGTTTGCCTGCGAGCCTAAGCATTGATTTTACAATGTTACTGACCAATTTTAAATCTTTTACAGACTGGCCTTCATGTCATATTTTCACAAACCCTACTTGGACTTTCTTACCCTCTGTTGTTGATGCTATTTAACTGATGTGTTATGTTTGTTTTATAGGAGTAATTGCAACAGTAGCAGCAGCAGCCGTAGTAGTGAACTTGCCAAAATCTACTAAACTGCACTGTGTATTTTAATTGACTGTAGGGGAATGCTTATGCATGAGGAAGATACTGAATCTGGACCAGATCCCAGTGAAGGGTTAATCCCTGTGGTTTAAAAGTGAGCATCTGGTGTATTTTTAGAAAACTTTATAACAAGAAAATATTCTGCATCTGGGTCTGATTAAAAATGTGGCAATGTTATTGGAAGCGGTCCATCATGCCTCTGGGCTGATTCATGGGGAACATGGGGGAAAGAGAGGGTTTGTTAGTATGAGTAGTTTTGGCTCAGAAGTCAGCTTACAAATTGAGCACATACCCCTCCTTCCCAAGATCAGTTGGAATGTGTCTTTTCTTATTTCTGGTTAATTTGGTTAATTTGATTTAGTTTACTGCATTGTCCTAAATTGGATTGCTTTCAGAGGCTAATGGACTGAGCTCTTTCAGAGAGGTTGTGTTTTGATTTTTAGTTGATTTGAAAAAAGTAATCACTGCATGAGCACATTCCAATAGAAAGCAATTAAAACTAAACAAATATCCTATGTAAACATAATTTGCACCGCCACCCAAGTGTAGCATTCACTGACAGCTCCGTTTAAGTGCTCAAAGGTAACAAAGCCCAAAAGTATCTGAAGAATTTTGTTGAAATGGAGTCACAACCAGGGATGCAGCGGAGGGAAAACTAGGAAACTCGTTTACCCACTTAGGCTGACATTAATCTGTGATATAAAGTCGTAGTCTGCGTCATAGTAAGTACTATCAAGCTGAAGCGACTCTTCTGATGCCCACCACAGCACTCTGACAGTCACTGAGCTTCCCCAAACATGTTTCTTTTTTGTTGTACAAGACACCCAGGAATAGGTGACATGTGAAAACCAATGCTCTTTTTGTATGCCAAGTTACATTCAGCTTGGACAAGCCGATCTTTTGGGGGAACAACATAGTCCACATATCATTTTTCCATGCAATATCAAAAATCTTTTTCATACAGAGGAAAATGTATACACAGAGAAATACTTCCAAAAGGAGTAGTGGCGGCCAAGAGCAACTAACAAGGGTTGATGTTTAAATAACAGCTAGATGGGACTAGCTGTGGAATGATGGTCATGGAAAGAAATTAGATCATATTGAGAAAATGATTGGGTTAAATTAGTGAACATCTGATTAGAACAATGAGGGGGTTTGCTTGCTAACAGCTGTGTAATGGCCGATGCCAGTGCCCAGCTTCCTGCACTGGGAAATATGACGCTCTCATACATTGTAGTGGTTCTATTTTCTATTTTCTATTCTGGGGGACTTGTATGCCATTTCATTATAAATTCCACTTGACCTATCAAGGTTACGGCAGATTGTATCCCTCTTGTCACTGAAACTTACAGACATATTGAAAATGTGAACCCTACTGTATATTTAATATAGTATTCCTCAATATGTGTATGTTATTTTTATGTTAGAGCATTCTTACTGTTCTATTAGGGTATTTCTATTTTTAGTAAAGTAGAGAATTTGCATCCTTCCTCCTCTTCCAGTGGATTCTGGGTCAAATCCTCTTTAGTCTACAGTTCAAACCAATACAAATGCACCGAGCATTTATAAGCAGGATGCTGTAATAAAAAAAAATACACATACTGTACTTCTCAAGGGTTTAGCATAGGGCAGGGCAGGAGGATAAATGTGTGCAAGTAGCTATAAACAAACACACACTCACACAACACACACACACACGCACACACACATTGAAACACAAGCACACAGGGGTAGAGGCTGAGTGATAAGCAGGGACTTTAGGTTGGCAGGCTTGTGGGCCTTGGAGGAAACATGAGTTAGACTAATGTGTGTGTCTGTTTAACAAGCAAGCTGGTGATGGGAGGCAGGGACTCAGTGAAGGGGAAGAGTTTATGAAGAGGAGGACCCCATGGGAGGCATCAGGAATAATAGCTGACAATACGTCAGAACAGCCCCGAGCAGCCCTTGCTTTAAAAGCCAAGGGGGAGATCTTCCACAGAAATAAGTGTTTGGTAGTAACTGTAGAGCATCAGCTCTTTTTGGCCTTTTTTTTACGATAAACTGAGCACTCATAGGAATAGGATAATAACTGAGGTTGGTGTTATTGATCGCTACATTTCAAATTAGGGTTTTACATTATCAATTTTGATTTTCAACTACGGAATAATTTTTCTTGACTTGAAATTGATCAAATACTGGAGCTGTTTGGTGAATTTGTCTGTTTGCTTTATGGCATAATTGGATGTCCTGCAGGTGCTATCAATATTTAACAAGAGAACCTTTTGTCTGCAAGAGATAGGGCTGGGGGAATGGAGGCATTCAGACAGCTTCTCTGTCTTTCCCTCTACTGAGAGCTATTAAAACACCATTCACTTAGCATAAAGACATGTTCACTTAGAAAATTAAGAGCGGGGCTATGTTGCTGCCATGAGTAACAAGGGGTACAATGTCAACTGGAGTAATGATACAATATGAAATCATGACGCCACTCTAGAAATACCACGTTTGCACGCGATCCAACCCACCACTACACAGTATGAGCTGCTGCTATGCCATTACGAGAAAGTCAACGTAACCAAAGCAAAGCAGACCTGAGAATGTCTAAAGGGAACAATATCAGTCAACAACAATGGCTGGGTTTCCAGACGGCATCTCAGGATCACCTGAGATGCCCGTCTGGTCCACTGGAAGATGAACCATTGTGTAATGAAACAAGGATGAAGGTACTGATTATAGTCTTCAGGGCAACTCAGACCTGGCAATTTAGCTCTCTGTCAGCTGTAATCACCTTCATCACCGCATTTCATTTTGAATAGTGCTGCATACTGAGTATCATTTCCTCATGAAGCTCAACAATAATAACAGTGGATTCTGGATTTGCACAAAGGCTTTATATAGTGAGTGGTGTCGATGCCCCCCTGCCACGCCAAGAATGCAACCAGAGAACGTGTTTTTTTTATTTTTATCCCAGCCTCTCATTATTGCTGCAGAAGCTAATGATGCCAGGAGGATCAAGGTGCCATGTGGAGATGAAAGAGGAGATGCAAAGGATTTATAAAGCTTCCCAGATCACTGATAAAGCACAGCGTAAACAAAACTTTGCCTGGGGTTTGCACCGCCGGGGGGTTTCGGATTTAGTCTCCCGATACGGCGTCATCCTCTTTACTCCCGGCATTAGAAAGGCAGGGAGCAGAAATCCTGATGAGGCTCTCCATCTCTTCGTACTGCAACATTCGAACAAAAGCCACTCTTGGTTTCATATATCCAAGGCCCACACACAAGGATGAACTCTCCACTTTCATTATCCCACTGCCTATGGAAAGTCTGATGCTTGTTCTAAGTGGCTCTGGAGTACAGAGTAATAGTCTGTTAATCAGAGGCTCGGGAATACTTGTCAGCTAGGAACCTGAGGATCCTTGAAGTGCATTCATACTTCGATGAGCCAGTCTAGTGATAATCACCAAGGACTCTTTCGCTTGCTATTCGAGGTCCCTAGGCCTGGGTAAGTAGTGTAGTAGTGCCTCCCGATAATATTCTGTGTGAATGGCATACAGTAAAGTACTGTATGTGCAGTAAACTGTTCTGGACTATTTCATCATCTCACAAACAGAAGCTGCTGCACTGCATAATATCAACCCAGCCATTTTCGCAGCTTTCCCCTTCAAAAGTGTACCCCCAAATCTACAGGAAACCATAGAAAACTATAGAAAACTATAGAAATAATGTGTGAGCTACTTAAATTATAAATAGATGCAGTTTTGATTTTGTAAAGGTATTCTCATTTTTATAATTTGTAAAGGTCTAGAGGGATAATCCTCAACATTTATGAAATGAGCTGTATGTGTCCTAACATCAGGGCTGCAAAATCCTGTTCCTGTTGCTGCTACTGTGATAGGAAGCTACACCAGCCACAGAGCACAGCCGTCCCCAACGGTGATTTCAGCTGACGGCTTCATATATTCAGCGTTATTAATATTTCAGATTATAAACAAACAATTAGTTCTGTTCATTTATTCAGCAGTGCAGGGTGACACCTCCGAGCCTGGCGCCAGCCTCTGGGAACCTTTTTACATGACTTTCAGCACTCCCCTATCACATTAATCAAACCGGGGCTGACTCGCACAAAAAAAAAGGCATCCGGAGACCGTTTTGCGATTAAGAGGGAATAAGTTCTCTTAAAGAAGTACTTGGAATCAGCACTTTTGGTCTGCTGGGGCTGTTGGCTTGTAGAAGCTGCCATAACCGGAGAAACAGTAATCACACAGCCTGGAATCCTGCAGCCAATTATTGAGACCGGTTTATCCCAGGACAGCTCAGAAACCACACACGGATATAGAGATTATGTCTCAAAAAAATCACAAGCCATTTGTCTCTCCGAATGCCGTCCGCCACCAGAATACATAAGCAGATAACGTTCTAGATTGTGTAATTGTTTTCGATTAGATTTGACCCTCCTGTCCTTTGCCGATTCCGACCCAAGACTCGGTCGGTGTTGTCGGAGTCGAGCGGCAAGCGGGTGAAATCATGTAACCGGTGACTAAGCTGGTGACTAAGCTCACCTCAAGTGAAAATTCACTAGCTACCTAAATGCCCTTTGAAAGTTGTTCTCCCTTCATCTCGCCGAGCTGTCTCTTCAATTAAGAAGGAGCGCAGTAGAGGCGAGCCAGGCTGTCCCAGGCTCCTGCTCAACTGGGTCACGGCAAATCCAGTCAGATGGCCGGGGCGCATCTTTCCCTGTTGGACCGAGCGAGGCCACTGAGCTTTAGTGAACCGGCTCTCAGCAGCGCAGGATGGGGCACGCATACACACACACAACACACACACAAACACACACACAGAGTCACAACCCAGGTTTAGATCACCTGAGGAACGCTTCTTCTCTTTTAGCATCCTGCTTTTGCATTCAACAGCAGATGACCTGTTTTAAGAGCAAATATCAGAGGAATGAAATTCACTTCCCCACCACCCCCCCCACCCCCGCAGAAACATTCAAAAACATTCACCTTTCAAAATTGAGAAAATATTCTATCTCCGCTCAGTGTCACGCTGCTGAGTGACTCCTTAACCCCTCAGATGAACCTCCTTCTGAGCTCTTAATGTATACATGCGTTCAACAGGCACAGTAACGATGCTGATCTCAGGATAAATAATTGCCACTCTAATTCTAATTCTATTCCTAAGATCTCTATTCCTTTAATGACTCCTCACTCTAATTCCACTGTGTAGGACTTGAAGAGCAATGAGAAGGAAGAAATTGGGAGTATATCCTTTGAAAGTGAAATGTCTCTTTGCTCCCTGGAGGCAAATGCATCTGTGCTATGGGCATGCACATTTTTTTTAGATGATGATGATGATGAAAGAGCAGTTCAAGTCTTGCTGAAGATGAAAGAGATGCCTTTGCTCCTCTCTTGACTCATTATTCTCAATTTAAGTGTATTTTACACAGTCCTTTCCTCCGCTGCCATCCTTCCACCGGTCCGTCCCCACCCCACCTCCGTTCAAACCTCACTCAGCTGTTAGATCCCTCTCTACGGCTAAATGAAGCCATCTTCACTTTGAGTGGTCGGCTAATAGGATCACAGTGATGCTCAAATTACTATGATGGGGGAATTGAGACAAATCGGCTGGAATACACAGACGATGTTGCATTTCTCTGTCCTGTGCAAATTGATTTTCTCAGAAAACTCTCAACTCTCAGGATCGGAATAGACAAAGAAATATTTTACAAAATAGATTTTTCACATTCAGCTGTACCAAACTAAAGAGCACATTTTGCACACTTATATTCAGTAAAACATTCAGTTTTTCTGCCAAACATCAGAACAAGGATACACAATGCATCCTTAATCCGGCAGGTCAAAGCAGAAAAAGAAATGTGATTTCAGTCAAACTCCTCTATTATGAAATGATTTTATTGTGGCGTCAAGGATCTGTTGCATCGGCCTCTGACCTTAATAATGCAGGAAGATTTCATTTGAAGACAATAACATAGGAAAAAACAAAATCTTCAAAATAGGAAAGTATGGAAGCCAAGAGCAGCCATGGTTGCAAAATTGTTTTAATCACATTTTCTCAAGATCACAACTTAATGGTTTTGCTGAAATCACAACTTGATTGTCCCATTGCTGTTGCCTTCACAAGAGGCAAGCCAGTTAGCCTGCTGGTGTAGCCAAAGTGTAGGTAGACTTAAGTGGAACTGACAATGTCTTCATTTAATGACGATGATTTTTGTTATCTCACGATAATTAAGTTGTGATCACGAGAAAAAAGTTTGATATCTCGAGATTACGAGATAATTAAGGCGTGATCAGCATCTGTAAGGAAGTGAATGTATGAAGCATTTTCTTTGCTCTATGTCTGCAGTGCATGGTTGTTACAATCTGACAGGCAGTGAAACAAATTAGAGGTAAAAAAAAAAAAAGGGATACTTGGATGAGAGTCTACCTGATGGTCAGACCCGGCTGTGCTGTTTTGTTAGTTATCCGGATTGAGTGCCTGACAGATGACAACCCCAGCTCTCAGAAACTAGACGATGAGAGAGGACAGTACTCGCCCTAGAACACCAACATCTGCAGGGTCTATTTCACGGATCGTAAAGCATCAAAGACATGCAGGGCAACAACGACAGGTCTGACCAAAGACATCGTCCTCATAAAGCCTTTAGCACATGATGGAGTGACTTGGGCATTTCTGGCGCTGTCCTTCCTGAGGTATTGAAAGAGATGGATGAAAGTCGAGGAAATGATGGGCTATGTGGAGTGACAAACTGTGTGAGTGTTGAGAATAAATCCAATAAAGTTTCATCACATGAATAGATAGTGGCCTGTACTGTTGCGGTACAGAAAGGCTTCAATGGGAATATTTCTCATTTTATTTACCCAGGCAAGAATTGCGGAGACTGTATGCTCCTTTACAGTACTATCCTGATACTATTCTGATATTCTTCTTCTACTGTTGACTACTGAGCAGCTCCACTGGAGCAGTTGGAGGGCTGAGCGCTTTGCTCAAGGGCACGCCACTCATAGCCGTTGAGGGAGGGAAGAGCGTGCATCAGTCACATCCCCCTCACAGTTTTTTTACAGCTGGGATTTGAACTTGCTGCCCTCCAGCCGATCCCTTTTCATATGCCTCATTCTTATAGATTACCCCAGTTCTTAAAGCTAAAAAGGGTTAGGGTTCACTCATAAGGACCTTTTATATCATGTTCAGTCCATTCTCTATGGAGCTGCACATCAGCGTAACACCACAGATTAGGATTTTCTGGCTATAGGGAACACAAATGAACGTTCACGACTGTTGTAAAGGCAATAACTGGCTATTTTTGGCAGTGGGGTCAAGAATCAGATGTTCTTTTATGATCAGTCTGCATATTACCATCCTTCAGAGTAGCCGTTGATTGGTCCTATAATTGACCATTCACGTTAACATCCCCACTGAAAGCAAAGTTACACACCGCGTCATCGGACACCGCCCGTACAACGGTATTAAAGGGTATTTCCAAGACGACCCTGGTCTCTAAAGACATGTTATCTCCTATTAGCAAGACGTTACACCCATAGTCGGCATTCAACTGTAATTCTTCATTTAACATGATCAGCACAGGCGAAGGTTTAATTTCTGGGCTGATTAGCCATAAGAGCTCTCCTGGGTAAAGTGAACACTTACATGCGGCGCAGGAGATTAGCATTAACTTTAAGCCCTGCTTCGTCCCTCCTGTCCTTGTTTGTCCTCTGCAGTCCGTCCTTACCAGCCTGTGATGCCCCCAGTGAGTTGCAGAAACATGCATTTACATCCGTGATTTCACAGCAGCTGTTAAACCTCTCCAGAGTTTTTCATCCGGGCCCCGGCCTAAGAGACACATTTCATGACTGACATTTTAAGCCGCGCCGCAATTAACTGGCTCACATTCGGGTTTGGACCTCCAAGAGGACCGTTACCGTATGCTAATTCGACAACTACAGGCATGGTGAATTACTTCAGGGAGGGATGAACTATATGTAGGTTTTATTACTGCTGTGGCAGATGGTTAATGACCCTCCACAATGATAAAAGATTTTATAATGACCAAACTCTTGGAACTCCAGGAAGCGGTTGCTGCATGAGGGGTGGACGCAGGCCGATAATTTAAGGCTCATTTAGCTGTACAGAGCTCGGAAACATTTTTAGAACTAAAAATCATGTCGATAAAAATCATTAGACTAATGTCACGTTACACGGGGACAAGCGGCACATATCTCATCGGCGCCCCCCCCCCCCCCCGACTCTGGATGGGGTTGGAGACGACGAGTGTTTTATATCAAAAGGGGTTGATAGTTTACTGACGAGATGCTCGGGGGGCACCTCCATAAGAGGCTCTGTGTGTTCGTCGGTGAATTACAGCGTGTGTGCTCTTTACGCCTCCAGAGCCCTGAGAGCCTCCAGAGCCCTGAGAGCCCTGCATAAGGGAGTACAGTAGAAGTCAACAAGCATGAGCTGCTCTTGGTTGGTGCGCTGTACGTTCACATACCAGGAAGTAACTCGGTGATTTCCGAACTGTAGCGGCCAACACATGAATTCAATATTTTGTTCAGCAATTCAGCACTGAACAGGTGGAGTAAAGGGCTAGTGCGTTTTCATAGTCGATGCAGTGAATTAAAGGGGTCCATTTTGATTTTATATGCTGAAAACATTCAAAGACAATGTGATCCAGAATTGCTCCTTCTAGCTTGCATCCAACGCGCCTGTTTTCCTTTTATGTCGACAATGAAAGATTAAAGCCTCTGATTCCATTTCCTTTTCCAAATGCATTGGCATATCTTTATAATTGGTTCTATATCAAGGCTGAACCAGAACAATAATTAGCACATGGTCTTGACGTATTTCTGGCAACCCAATTAAGCAACACAGTGCAAGCAAACACATACTGTCGTATTGCTATATTGACGTAAGTGTTCGTGACAGTTCACAACAAAACACACAGTATACACACACACTGTTGTTGTTTGTCTTTCATGGAAACTTTGGGATTGATGACGTTTTCTTCAGTCTGTAGTGCTGCATATGAAACATCAATTCATTCCTCATTGCTGTGTATATATGAAATAAATAGACACTTGTCCACTGCTGCTGTCAGTGGACAAAGACTCCTTTCTTCCTGCTCTAACGGTCCTGCAGCTCAGTAAGAGCGCTGTGGTCCAAATGGTTGTTGAAAAGAACAAATCTCTTTCAGCAGCAGACAAGTCCTTTCAGTGGCCTTCATCTCCATTTATAAAATTACCCTTTTAACTTAAGTGCTCTAATTAATTTGTTCAAAGTAAAATGGCAACGAAGATATGTAATTCCCTTATCTTCCTTTCACCTGTAATTGCAATGCTCTTTTAAAACAGTCAGAATAATTCCTTGGTTTTTCCATCTTGATTGACAGCTTAAAACTGTTAACATTTAAGCCAGCGCTTGCGAGGATTCAAGCTCATATCTCCTGGTGAATTCGGAGGACAATCAGTCACTCTCTCCAGACTGCCGCCAGCCTCTGCGCCGATGTGAGATCATATCAGATGTGAGATGTATATGAAAGTACAGAAATGTATGGCTTTTATCATCTTGTCTCCATTCCACGTCTGGATGCTTCAACCTGATTTTCCATATTTGTCTCGTTGACTTTCAGGTCTGCATTATCTTTATCTCTCCGAAAAACTGTGTGTATAAAACACCAAGCTACAGTAATTCATGTGAGGGAAGAAAAAAAAAAGGTATTTTCATACCTTATAAATGTGAAGTATTACCCAAGAAGCTTTGGAAATATGGGAAATTATACTCTATTTTTTTTTTTACTCAGTGCATCAGACTCACAACCATAGGTAATAGGTGTGCCAAGATAACGTTATTCCAAAAGATTTATAACAATCACACAATGGATCGGCTGGGGAGATTGAGCCATTTCACAGACCGGGGGATAGGCATTACGGCTGCCTTAACCGCAGCCCCTTCTCCTTCCACTTCTCATTGCAGAGAGAGAATACTGATTTAAGCTATCATCCTCAGACAGGTGCTGTTAGAGCCATCATCCATTCCCATTAGGCTTCAATCATATCCAGTAGATCCCAGTAGACAGTATAGCTCTAGAAGGAGGTTGGCACTTAGTAAAGATCTATAAAGCGTACCCCAGTAAAATATATATAATGCGTATGGGTTGTATTGCATTGTATTGGGTGAGGTACAGTCAGAGAGAACACAAATGATTGGGGCATTGTTGAAATGACTGGATGTGATTTGTTTTTAGTATGCATCATAGAAAATGCTTACACATGCATATCTGTACCCAGCGGATAACACACGCAAGTATTAAAAACTATCTATGTGGTTCTCGGTGGAAATGCAAGATAATGTGGTCCTCGGTGGAGATGCAAGACAACCGGGTTTTTGATTGGGGGTGGTGGGATTGGGGGATTCCTGTTCTATTTTCCTCTCGTGTTGCCAGGAAATGGTTTGTGAATTAAAAAAGTTAAAAAGTAAAAGTTTCATTAATACCATCGCCTTGTCACATGCAGTAGTTTGCATGGTTACAACCCCATTATATCACACTATGCATGCTGAGTACGTCTCAGGCTTTGAACTAAACGGTCCATTTGTGCGCACTGCTCTTTTCTTTTTATATGTGTACTTAAAATTCTCTGTTAGGCCTTGAACTCAATGTTATTTGCCTCACAAGCCATTACAATAGACAATCCAACATACAATTCTCATGCTCCTTGCCAATCCATTAAGATTCCACGCTGGACCTTGAAGGTCTGAATGCAGCAGACTCATTCATGTTATCTGGAGGCAAAACGAAGAGTGGCGTATTACAGTAT